>OZ010678.1:28230565-28923065 GCA_963932185.1 Troglohyphantes excavatus
AACATTACTGCTCTTTATAACTCCTTCGCGTCGAATTGATAGCTTAACGGATAAGACCGTGGACAGCGGTGCTGCAGACATGGGTTTGATTACCAGTAAGTCTAAGTTGTAATTGTCGGTATTTATTGAATGTGGTTTATAAAGGCGGCCTATGTAGGCAAGCTACTGCTCTTTTTATTCATTTTATAATATCAATTTTACATTTATTACATCTTTTTGAAGCTGATGTCAACTTACGAAAGTCATTCTTAAACTTCGGAGCCGATTTCAAAAGTATTAATAAGTATAAAATTTATATTAAATAATTAAATTTTCTCATCCCGTTCGTAAAATTAAATTTTACTTTTTAGTGCATTTTTCTTAAAGGTTACTTAAATTTGAGTACGTGATCGCTCATTTAAGATACAATTGTACTCAAAGAAAACGAGTTGGTTCACGTATTCAATTTTAAGTATATTTTTTTACAGTGTAGGATTGGCCGATGATGATATTTTGCCACAACGATTAATCGAAATTTCCTACTAACCGATATTTCTAATATATCAATATTTTCGATACATATATATGGTTAATAGATCGATATTTTCGATATAACGATATTTTCGATATTACGATATTTTCGATATTACGATATTTTCGATATTACGATATTTTTTATATTACAATATTTTCGATATTACGATATTTTCGATATTACGATATTTTCGATATTACGATATTTTCGATATTACGATATTTTCGATATTACGATATTTTAGATATTACGATATTTTAGATATTACGATATTACAATATTTTCGATATTACGATATTTTCGATATATATATATATATATGATATATCGATATTTTCGATATATCGATATTTTTGATATTACGATATTTTCGATATATCGATATTTTTTTATTAGAATAAGTACAGTAGCATTAAATAAACATAAATATGTATGCCATAGCTAAGGCCAATTCTACACGAACGGGAAGCTTCTCGGGGATTGGATAATTCATACCACGTGGTGCTTTTTCGAATCACCGAGAAGCATGCGCGTGTTTCTCGTTCGTGTAGAATGGCTCACGACCTTACTATTCGGATCTGCATTGTTTTCAAATCGAGAAATATTTTACAATTTTGTGTTCTCCTTCATTATTATTAATTTTATAGATACTTTGCTACTTTTGTAAAAGCATTTCTACTCTTATGTGTGTTGATAAAAAAAATCTGAGTTGAAATTTGGCATTCCGAGTGTTATTCCGTACTTGAGTTCTTCCGTACTTGAATTATTCCGTACTTCCGAGTGTACTTTCGACTAATCGTCAAATCGAAAAAATCGAAATCGCTATGATATTTTACTTCCGGAATTTCGATACATATCGAACCATCTCCCAAGCCTACTATACTAGTTGCGTCAATAATTTGTTTGCTATAAAAAATTTTACGTGGTATATTTTTTGTCTCTATTACCTTCTATTTTAGTTAAAAACGTTATTGAAACTAAAGGGTGTTGCAAAATGAACGTTATGATTTTAATGATTTATAACTTTTTTATTTTTGAATAAATTTTTAACATTATTTTGTCAAAATGCGGCATATGAGTGGAGAATAATATTGTTAACTAAAACGTGAAAAAGTACGTCTCGCATTTATCGCCCATTTTCCGCTTCACAAAGTCGTGCTCTTTCCAACACATGTTGCATGACTTTTCGCAAAATTTCAGGGGTCATGGCGCGGATTTCATTGCGAATATTGTTTTTCAGTTATTGGTTCCTTACTGAATCTTGTTGCTGAAAATTTGCAACCAGGCGATTTATCGTTGGCACTGAGGGTCCAGTCCGCACATTGAAATATCGACGATATGCACGCTGCGTCAGAATAACTGAGTTTCCGTTTGAAAAATAAAATTCAATGGTTTTTGTTCGTTGTCCTATTGTGTACTGTTCCATTTCAAAATCCCCAATCCTTCTTTACACAATTCTAAAGCAAAAGAAAAAATGCAATATTAAATAAAAAAAGTTATAAAGCATATAAACCATAACGTTCATTTTGCACCAACCTGTATATACGTAATTTTTTTCAATTTGCAAAAACATTTAATAACAAAATATAAACCAAAATTCTTAGATACTACTCCTGATTGTATTGAACATGCAACATTCAGAAATAAACCGAAGTAGACATGCAACATTCAGAAATAAACCGAAGTAGACATGCAACATTCAGAAATAAACCGAAGTAGACATGCAACATTCAGAAATAAACCGAAGTAGACATGCAACATTCAGAAATAAACCGAAGTAGACATGCAACATTCAGAAATAAACCGAAGTAGACATGAAACATTCAGAAAAAACGAGTATGTTCAGGTTCTCTTTTTTAAGCAAGTTTTTTTTACAGTGGAGATTCCAAATACATCAATCACTCATGGAAGCTATTTTTAACATTCGTTATAACGAAATATCGTTATGGCGAACTAAAAATGTATATACAAACTTATCCAAATATCGGGACTTCCAATTTCGGTTTTTATAATTCTAATTCAGACTGTTCAATCTTTTGTTCCAGAATCGAACATGAAGATCTTCGTATCTTGCCTTCTGTTGGTGTTCTTCGCCTTCTATAATGCCACTGCCACCAAGTTCAAATTATGCGGGGAACCTTCAGGACAGGTCAAAAGCGTGGATGTCAGCGATTGCCCCACCAGTGCTGATACCTGCATTCTGAAGAGGGGGACCAACAAGAAGATTAGTATAGTCTTCGATTCCAAGACCGCTACTAAGACCGTCAAGGCTGTGGTGCACGGAGTCATGGGTGGTGTGCCATTGCCCTTTTTTCTCCCAAAGGCCGATGGATGTATTTATGGAGGACTTTCATGCCCTTTGGAGAACGGCAAATCCTATACGTATTCCCACGATCTTGCTGTCAAGACTATATATCCACCTTTTAGTGTGAAAGTTAGATGGGAGTTGGAGGGCGACGATAAGAAAAAAATCCTCTGCATCGAGATACCGTGTAAAATCGAATAAAACTTATTTGAAGAAACTTGATTACAAGAACTCGATTGAAAGAACTTGATTGAAAGAACTCGATTGAAAGAACTCGATTAAAAGAACTCGATTGAAAGAACTCGATTATTGAAAGCGCGATTTGAAAGAACTCGATTGAAAGAACTTGATTGAAAGAACTTGATTGAAAGAACTTGATTGAAAGAACTCGATTATTGAAAAAACTCGATTATTAAAAGAACTCGATTATTTAAAGAACTAATTTATTAAAAGAACTCGATTAAAAAACTAGATTGAAAAAACTCGATTCAGATGAAATCGATGAAAACGATTTTTAAGCTCAGCATCTACAATTATCCTAATCGACTTGCATCCAATTTAAATGGCAAAAAAAAAGTAATATTAAATAATGTTTTTGAAAACAGTGACTAAGGAATATATACAAAACCTTTCAGTAGTTAGCCAAAATATAATTATCTTCCAGATCATTTTGGAAATTTCAATATGGTTTTTCCTGCTTTGCGATAATTTTTTTAATGCACGTTGGCGTCGGAACTTACTTCAAAGAGGTCTGGCTGGGAAAAGACTTAATCTTTTGCTATTTTACAATTGATCAATTTTTGTGGAATCTTTTTTACAAACCATTAATTGGTTGAAAGTATGTATGGCAGCAACCAAACCTGGCATACCAGTTTCCACGCCACTCTAATGCAATAAAACTTTTTAAAAAATGTGTTACTATTAAACTTTTCACGCTATCTTTGATTATTTTATATTACCCTGTAGTTCATTTTATATATATTCATGATCAATATTGTGTAAGAAATAAAAGAAAAATTTAAAGGTTAAAGTAGATAGTTAAAGTATTTGTTAACAAAGAATGTTGATACAGTGAAGCGGGAAAAATGTGCCAAGTGGCAGTGGGAACAACTTTGCCGGGTTTTGAAAAAGATAACGTTTGGCACCCTGTCAAGTTCCTGAACGATCCAATCATTCACTGCCTTCTATGTGCGATGAAAATATTAGAGCCTCTATTGGTCGGTTCAGGAACTGGGCGGGGCGCCAATCATATTCCTTTTCAAAAACCGGCAAAGTTATCCTTCCTGGCAAAATAGTCAAGGTCGACAGTGTGGTAGATATTATAAGTACTTGCAGTATTATTTGATATTCATATTAGTGAAAATTATTCGGTGTATCTCTGGAAAATAAATAAAACGTATTTTACAGATGTGTCATTCGGATAACTAAATACCTGTGTCCCATATTTGAGCAATTTTTTTTATGATATTTTTTTTATATATTTCAAACTGAAAGATAGCCATTTTAAGAAATGTATAAAATCACTTTTTTTTTATTTTAGCTGACTTACACATTTTCAATTTGGAAATACTTTCTTTAGAGTTCAGAACTTGGCGTCACGAGTAAGACTATTTAACTCTGTAAAAATTATTATTCCAGATGTTAAGTTTGAAGCTGAATCATAAACTCTTTTATTGGAGAATTGGATGGGGAAAGGAAGTACCTCCACGTACCAGGGGAATTTCAGGTGAAGCTTTTAAACTAACGGTGTTTGATGGCGTTCTTGTAATTTCCCAATGTCATATTAAATTGCTGGGACGGCGTGTTAAATTTGTCATAGTTGCAGCAGCTGGGGTGTATGGTGCAACCAAAAGAGATGGATATGTTGGAGTCAGCTTTGAAGTCTAGACAACTTATGGCCCAATTGAACTCCAAAGCAGAATATCGTTAACAGGCAAGTCACCCATCCCATTCGGTTGTTTGCATTGTGGTTATAGTTTAAAGTCTGAAAAGCATCAGAATTTTTACTACCATCTCTAGTTTCAATTGACAGCTTTTGCGAACTGTTGCAGCTGGATTCATAATTACTTATACCTTATTCTATATTATAAGTACATTTCACATTGTCGCGTAAAGTTCATGTTCTGAGCGTAGCTTCAAGTGTCTAACATCTAAGTAAAGTCTAACATTGTAAGTCAGGTCTAAAAATGTAAGTAAATGATTTTATTTGTGCCAACTTGCATTTATTTAAAACATGAACCTATATAAAAGCTAAAGTTCCCCAGTATTAAATTCTATTACATTTTTCTCACCCTATACTGCATTCCAATACGATTAAATTTTGACGCGTTATCGGTAACTTCATGGTCTGAGTAAAAAACCTCTAGCTATTGTTTGATATGAAAATGCTTTTGCATGATAAATTAAACATGCTACCGTCAAAGTATGAAATCCGTTATTTCATAGAATACCTAGTTATTCCATGAAATAACTGATCGTGTCCGTTAAAGTGTAAAACTCTCTTGTATTTCATGGTTTAACTAGTTATTTCATAGAATAACGATCTGCATCCCGTTAAAGTGACTATATCTATCTATATCATATATCTCGCACGACATATACATTTACCTTTCATTCCGATTAATTGATTGCTTGCACGTACAGTGCCGGCTGCTGTTCGTCAAATACTGTTTCCACGTATCAGGTATTGAGATACATTTATTTTTTTAAGTTTTATAATTTAGTCATTAATTATTACGTTAATTTATTTTGCTTACGTTAAAGTGCAAGTTCTTTTAAGACCTTAAATTGCCTTGAACAATGAATTCTTTAAGTGATAACGAAAAATGAAAATGTTCGTGTAGAACCCAGTGTGTCAACAAAAAATGTTTTTGTTTTAGAAATAATGTTCTTTGTAATTCCAAGTGTCATTTTAGTAATCCTTGTTGTAACAAATGATTTTATGATACGTTTCCATAAATACCATTTATACGCTGCATAAATTAGATAAATTGCTTCTTTTTCATTTTAATTGTCTATCATTAGTTTAATTTCATTTTAGATAAATTGTTTATTTTACACTTTAACTGTCTCTCATTAGTTAATTTATAGAATAATTAGTTATTTCATAGAATAACTAGTTAAAGTGTCAAATTAATAACATATTACACACTTTAACGGACACGATCAGTTATTTCATGGAATAACTAGGTATTCTATGAAATAACTGCATTATATACTTTAACGGTAACACACATACAAAATACCACTATTACATCACATTAATTACATTACCTAGTACACAGGCCCGTGAGGACTAAAAGAAGAATACGTGAAGAATTTATTACAGCCAGACAATAAAAGCCTCCTATTTGTAATATTGAAACTTGAATTTGTGCAAAAAAAGGTTTACAGACGCAAAAGCTCTTAAGTTTACAGACGCCGCGCTGTCACATTTTCATTTTTTAGATTTTTTTCTCTTATATAAACACACTTTAATCTTCCAGCATGAATGGACTGTATTAGAGCAAATATGACGTCATAATCGTGAAACCAACATCTCAGACCGAATGGCTCCAGACATGTGACTTTCTTTCAAAATTTATGAAAGGAAAAACGTTCGCTATTGGCTTGTGACTTGAAAATAATAGTAAATGTGTTAATTCATAAAGTACAGGATATTTTTATGAATGAACTAGAAAAAATTTGTAAATGGAATGACGTAATAAACCACATGAGGCCACACATGTTGGCCTCACTTTGGTGTTAGTGAAATTATAACGTTATGATGTCTCTACTATGAAGGATCCATGCTCGAAGACTTTTACTGCTAAAAAATGTCGCTAACTAATTCATTTTATATAAATAAATTTTAACTTAATTCAATTAAACAGCAGAACATATAATATCGATATAGTATTTTTGGGTTACAAGTGTGGATCGGCGAATATAACTGCGAATCTGTTTACGAATAGGCCCGCACTGTTTTTCGATCTTCAGAATCAGATCTTAGTACGTCACGACCAATAGGAGGGCGTTTTCGTTTGCATTACGGTTCCGGTGATGTTTGATGAATTTAAAACTTTAAAAATAAATTTTTCACGAATATATAATTCGGATAATAAGAAATCGCGGGAACATTTTTTTGTTAATCCAGCTCTGTTTGTGACAAATTTAAAATATGCGGCAATTCTCCATTGTACTCAAAGACAAACGAGTACTTTCATGTACTCAGATCCCAGATACATCAATCACTCTTGGAAGCCATTTTTAATATTCGTTATAACGAAATATGGTTGTAGCAAACTAAAAATGTACGTACAAACTTATCCACATATTGGGACTTGCAATAGAGGTTTTTATAATTCTAATCCAGACTGTCCAATCTTTTGTTCCAGAATCGAACATGAAGATCTTCATGTCTTGCCTTCTGCTGGTGTTTTTCGCCTTCTATAATGCCACTGCCATTAAGTTCAAACTATGCGAGAACCCTTCAGGAGAGGTCAGAAGCGTGGAGGTCAGCGACTGCCCCAACGATGCAGACGTCTGTATTCTGAAGAGTGGAACCAGCATAAAGATTAGTATAGTCTTCGTTTCCAAGACCGCTGAGAAGACCGTCACGGCTGTGGTGCACGGTATCGCCGATGGTGTGCCATATCCCTTTTTTCTCCCAAAAGCCGATGGATGTACTTATGGAGGACTTTCATGCCCTTTGGAGAATGGCAAATCCTACAAATATTCCCACGATCTTGACATCAAGACTTCATATCCCACTGGTTTTATAATAGTTAGATGGGAGCTGGAGGGCGACGTCAAAAAGGATATCATCTGCATTGAGATTCCGTGTGAAATCAGATAAATCTCAATTGAGGAAACTTAATTAAAAGAATTCGATTATTGAAAGAACTCGATTATTGAAAGAACTCGATTATTGAAAGAACTCGATTATTGAAAGAACTCGATTATTGAAAGAACTCGATTATTGAAAGAACTCGATTATTGAAAGAACTCGATTATTGAAAGAACTCGATTATTGAAAGAACTCGATTAAAAAAATGACTGAAAAAAAAATAGATTATTTTGAAATAGATTTTTAATTTCAGCAACTACAATATCCCAATCGACTTGCATCTAATTTGAGTGGAAAAAAATAAATGTAATATTAAATTATGTTTTAGAAAACAGTTGTTAAGGATTATAAACAAAACCTTTAAGTAGTTAGTAAAATCTAATTTTCTTCTAGATTTTTTTTGAATTTTCAATATAGAATTTTCTGTTTCGTAATACATTTTTTATTGTAGAGTGGAACCCGACCTTATTCAAAGAGGTATGGCAGGGAAAAAAAATCTTTTTTCTATTTTACAATCCAGCAATTTTTGTGAAATCTTTTTTACAACACATTATTTGGGTGAAAGTAGGTATGGCAGCAGCCATACCTGGCATGCCAGTTCCGACGCCACTATTAATGCAATAAAACTATAAAAAAATTATTACTAGTAAACTTTTCAGGTGATATTTTGATTATATTATATTACCCTGTATTTAATTTCATATATATCCATGATCAATATTTTTTAAGAAATAAAAGAAAAAGTTGAATTGGGAGAGTATATTTGAGATTAAAGTTTAAAGTATTTTTTTAACAAAGGATTTTGATACCGCCAAGCGGGGAAGCTGTGCCAAGTGGGACAACTTTGCCGGTTTTTAAAAGATATAACCTTTGGCGCCGTGCCAAGTTCCTGAACGAGCCAATCATTCACTGTCTTCTATATGCGATGAAAAGATTGGAGCCTTTATTGGTTGGTTCCAGAGGGTTGTAATATTAAATAGAGAACGTCTTCAATGCCAGACTCTCGTAAGGCCGCGGTGTCAACAATGATAAAAAAAAAAACATCACGTGGTTTTAGCGCTGCCACATTTGGTGTTATGACATCTGCAGGGGTTCCAAATTTAGTGCACTTTTTTCTTTTTGACGATAAGGCGTTCTGTCTGTATTCAACTTCTTAACATATATGTATGTATTTACATATTTTAAAACAATTTGCGCTAAATATTTCCTCTTCATTAGCGAAACAAAAATATAATGTTCTTTATGTTCAATACTCGAAAAAACGAAATATTATATGTTTTATTGTTCATATTTTCTTATTGAAATATACAAAATAACAATTGAAAGAACTTCGCTTACAGTAAATATTTTACATAAAAACGTAACGCAATTATTTCAAATGTACAAAGTAAGAAAAAAGTCTTTAATATATCTGTTAAACTCCCTAAGATTGTAGCACTCGTTAAAAAAACGATATTTAAATACAAAATTAAACACAGAACCATATTACAATACTTCGATCTCGCTTAGTTCTGAAAGTCGCCAAGGTCTGCCAAGTAATATTGACGCATGACTGAATTGGCATTTCAACGTATCACGTTGTTTCAATGATGGACACACGGAAATCAGCATTTTTATTCCTCTATATGATTAGTCTATGGTTAGTTCAGGATCTAATTAAAATCGTTCTCAAAAACAGGCAAAGTTGTCTGACATGGCAAAGTTATTTCGTTTGACGGGCTAGTAGGTTTTATAAGTACTTGCAGTATCATTTGATATTCATTTTAGTGGAAATTACTCGGCATGTCTCCAGAAAAGAAAGAAGACGCATTTTACAGTTGTGTCATTCGGATAACTGAATACCTGAATTAAACAGCAATATCAAATTTTGCAGTATTAAATCATAGAAGAAATGTATATTTAGACATACATCCTTATCAGAATGACATTTGATTTTTAGGCGAGTTTAGATCTCACGTTTAAAGTTTGTTGTCATGCTGTGTAATACATTTAAAAGCAAACACAATTCTAAAGATTACTTTTATAGATATTTTAAACAATGCATAAGATAAGGCGGAGTCATTTGGTTTTTCTTGAAACTCGATATATTAAATTACAAATTGTGAAACTTTTTTATTGTTCTTTTTTTTTTAATTTTACTTCGGTTAATGGAGTAAAGTACATTTTAGCAAACAATTATATTTCTAGGTGATTTAATTCAAGTCCAACAGACGATTTGTTTGAGTATACTTATAAAAAAAATCGGGTTGATTTGATACATAAAAACTTCTATATATATATAAAAAAAGTATATTTATATACCTGGGTCTTGTATAAAAAGAAGTCTTTTAATGTATTCCAATGAAAAAATTATAATTTATTTAGCTTTTTTCCCCAGTGTTTTGCAAAGTGGGAAAAAGCGATATTATTTTACAAAAATGGGAATTTCGAAGCTTATAAATAAAAAGATTTAACTGCAATATATTAAACAATTTCATACCATTTTTTTCAAATTGACAATCAACAAAAAGAACGCATTCAAATACAAAAAAAAAAGAATGTACACATTACTAAATTCATTAATGAAAAAAAAAATGTTCTAAATTAAATATAAATGAAACAAATTAAAAATAACCTAAATGCGTCATAGACCTGAATCAAAACAAACCAAGAAGCAGGTGTTCAATCTCGAAGGAAATAAATAATAAAATAGTTGATGTTTCAAAATGGCGAATGGCAGATTACAGTTAGATTTTAGGAAGAAAAACTGTTCATTAATAATCAGTGAATTTAGGTTTTAGAATCTGATGGTTGTTCAGTTTGTTCTAATAATGCTTTTTTAAACGAAATAATTTATTTTCCAGAAAGTAAAGATCCATCCGAGGCCATGGTTAAAAACCATTTAAATTTTATTATTCCGTATTATTCAATAATCGATAAATGAAAATGAGTTCACATATTATGAACACTTACGACACTTCCGTCAGTTATTAACTGAAGAAATAATCAGGAAACAGACCAACAAAAAATTATTTTTCAAACCAATGATTGTAAGCACTTAACAATACACCATGTCCTTCTTGTTCTAAAGATTAATGCAGAACTTATGATTAAATGCGCACACATACTTTACAATTGAACCTATGATGTTAAAGGATGTTGTTTGATTAAAGTTTTTAAGTATAATAAACACTTTTTATAGCTGCTGTACTTTCAGTAACACACACCCTGTTAGCTTTATACACCTATAAAAAGTATATGTTATAAACCGGATTTTAAAATAAATAACCTTCAGTCGTTATTACCCCGTTATAGTAAGGTATTAGTGTATTAAAAATATTATAAATCTAGAATTAAATAAAAATATAGGATTATGTTTCCTATAAATAAGTGAAGGTTTTTGAAAAACAATTGTAATTTTTCAATTTTTTACTTGAAAGAACAGGTATTTGAACGCCAAAAATCGAGTTTTAAGATCCACATCCCGTCCCCCGCATCCTTTCCGTAGTTTATATTTGGCATATGAGTAATTTAAAATTAGTATTTGAACAAGTAACAGAAGTAATTTTTGAGTAATGAAAGTAATTTTTAAGTAATGAAAGTAATGTTTAAGTAATGAAAGTAATGTTTAAGTAATGAAAGTAATGTTTTAGTAATGAAAGTAATTTTTAAGTAATGAAAGTAATGTTTTAGTAATGAAAGTAATTTTTAAGTAAGGATAATAATTTTTGAGTAATGAAAATAATTTTTGAGTAATGAAAGTAATTTTTGAGCAAGACAAATTATTTTTGAGTAATGAAAGTATTTTTTAAGTAATGAAAGTAATGTTTAAGTAATGAAAGTAATGTTTTAGTAATGAAAGTAATTTTTAAGTAATGAAAGTAATGTTTTAGTAATGAAAGTAATTTTTAAGTAAGGATAATAATTTTTGAGTAATGAAAATAATTTTTGAGTAATGAAAGTAATTTTTGAGCAAGAAAAATTATTTTTGAGTAATGAAAGTATTTTTTAAGTAATGAAAGTAATGTTTTAGTAATGAAAGTAATGTTTTAGTAATGAAAGTAATTTTTGAGTAAAAAAAAGAATTTTTGAGTAAGGATATTAATTTTTGACTAATGAAAGTAATGTTTTAGTAATGCAAGTAATTTTTGAGTAAAGAAAATAACTTTTGAGTAAGGATAATAATTTTTGACTAATGAAAGTAATGTTTTAGTAATGAAAGTAATGTTTTAGTAATGAAAGTAATGTTTTAGTAATGAAAGTAATGTTTGAGTGAGAATAATAATTTTGAAGTAATAAAAATAATTTTGGTGTAATAAAAATAATTTTTGAGTAATGAAAGTAATTTTTGAACAATGCGACAATTTAATCACCAATATGTTTTTCAATATAAGCACGCCAATGACCATTTTATTTTGATCTAATGTCATTATATTAATATCACGCTAGAGCTATTTAAACGACCCATTAAGGACGGTTTTAGAAACCTTTCAATCATGACTAAAAACCTTTGCGAGTACGTGAACCAATCAAGTAAGTTGTTGATCCAGTTGCCAAAAAATCTATATGCATACAAATATTTTTTTGAGTGAATTGTGAATAACTGTTAAACCTTAGCTACTGTTATCATAATATATTTTTTGTTGTTTTAAAGCTGAAGACAAAATACAATTTTTTTTTAATAAAATGTGTATGTTCCCAGATTACTAAATAAGATATAATCTAAATTTTAATTTTCACAGGATTATGAACGTTTTTAAAACTGAACGGGTCGACATTTTGTCTTTGTTCTAAAAGCAAAACCCTCTATATCCGAATTCTAACCAATCAGATATCGCCAATCATGTTAGTAATCATAAATCAAACTTCACGTTCTTCATTACTCAAACTTGACGACTTTTTTTCGGTCGACTTTTTTTTAATCTAAAACTAAAACAAAACAAAACACCACAATTGATTTATGTGGAACTTAAGGCATTAAAACCCACAAAATAATTTGTGATTGTGTTTTTTAATGCAAAAAATAACCTGAATTGCAGGTACACAGGAAAAAATTGTGCTTAAAAATGAGTACATGGATGTTCTCGCTTATATTTAAGTACAATTGCATCGTAAATGAGCGATGAACCCAAATTTCAGTAATAGTACTTTCGCAAAAATGAGCAGTATGGTTTAATATTGCTAATATCAGCTTCTGTTCAAGCCATCTTAACAAAGCGACCTGGAAAACTTAAAATAGTTGTTCAGAAGATGATTTTCCACGTTATTTGAAGTCGATTGCTTAAATAGAAACTGAGTTACTACGACTCAATTATCTTACTTCCCATTCTTTTACTACGCCTTTTTAAGATTACTTCTGTTTATAACTTCTTCACGAAGCTCTCGTAGTACAACGGATATGGCCCTAGACTTCAGTGCGGACAACATCAGGTACGCGGATTGGGTTCGATTCCCGGTAAGTCCTGGTTGTAATTGTTGAGATTTATTGAAAGTGATTTATGAAGGTAACCTACTGCTCTTTTTATTCATTTTTAAGTACATGTCTTTTTTAAAAATGAAACTTATGTATTCGAAGCGATGATAAGCATCGAATATAAAGAAAAATGAGTACATTTTACTTTATTTTGAATACCTATTTTTGACAGTGTACCCAGTAAAATTGAACTCGAATCGAACAATAAAATACATTCTACATTAACTCTTAAAAAAAAGTCCATATAATACAACCCGCTTTCTGTATATTCCCAATGCAAGTGTGCTTCAATTAAACCCTAATTTGAAGCATTTAAACTCCGAAATGGAATGATCACGTGCCCAGATGCCATTTCAAGAACTCTGTGATTTAGAGCACTCCAGTCCCAGAGTATTTGGGAGTTTAAATTATAGCAGTTAAGAGCACATGTTTTGAATGCGCGATTTTCAGACAATTAATCGTTATCGTCTCTTCACATGCTATTCGGAGTTCAAGGAGGCTATGTGTCAAAAACTTTCGTACTGGTAGTTATGGAGTGTTCTTTTAAATTATTGTTTTGCGCTTAATTGTAATTTTGGTGGAAATTGTTATAATTGTAGTAATTGTTATATCCCATTCTGTCTCGTTTGTACAATTGTTCATGAAGACTATGAAACAAACAACGTATCTCCGGTTAAGGATGGAGGTTTATACAATTAAATTCGTATGCTATTGGAATGGGATTGTATAGACTGGTAGTAAATTATTTTAAATATTTTTTTTGATATATACACCGTATTTGTTTTATTTAATTCATTTATTGTAAAAATATATTTTTTTTGCAAATGAAAATAATTAAATAGTCAGCATATTTATTATGAATATATTTTTACGAATTCAATTAATAATTTAAATACATTTTTGTTTTTTACTTTCATGCTGCAAAATTTAATATTTAATTCGAATAAAATATTGTACAAATGTGTTAAAAACTTTTGTACTGGTAGTTATAGAGTATTATTTTTAAAAATATTGTTTGGCGTTTAATTGTTATTTTTGTGGTAATTGTTATAACTGTAGTAATTGTTATAACCATTCTATCTCATTTGTTCAATTGTTCATGGAGACTATGAAACAAACCACGTATCACCATTAACGATTAAGTTTTATACAATTAAATTCATATCTATTGGAATGGGATTGTATAGATTGGTAGTAAATTATTTAATATATTTTTGGTTTGATATATACCATAACTTGTTTTATTTAATTCATTTACTGTAAATATATATATTTTTTTGCAAATGAAAATAATTAAATAGCATATTTATTAGGAAAATATTTTTACGAATTCAATTAATAATTGAAATACATTATTATTATTATTTTTTTACTTTCATGTTGCAAAACTTATAGTTTAATTCGAATAAAATATTGTATAAATATGTTAAAAACTTTTGTACTGGTAGTTATGTAGTGTTCTTTAAAAATTTTGTTTTGCGCTTAATTTTTATTTTGGTGGTAATTGTTAGATCCCATTCTGTCTCGTTTGTACAATTGTTCATGGATACTATGAAAAAACCCACGTATCACCATTAATGATGAAGTTTTATACAATTAAATTCATATCTATTGGTATGAGATTGTATAGATTGGTAGTAAATTATTTTAAATATTTTCGGTTTGATATATATACCGTAACTTGTTTTATTTAAATCATTTACTGTAAAAATATAATTTTTTTGCAAATGAAAATAATTAAGAAGTCAGCATATTTATTATGAAAATATTTTTACGCATTCAATTCATAATTGAAATGCCTTTTTTTTTTACTTTTACGCTCCAAAATTTATAATTTAAATCTAATAAAATATTGTATAAAATGTTAAAAACTTTTGTACTGGTAGTAATGGAGTATTGCTTTTAAAGTTTGTTTTTAGTTAATTTTTATTTTGTTGGTAATTGTTATAATTGTAATAGACCATTCTATCACGTTTGTACAATTGTTCATGGAGACTATAAAACAAACCACGTATCTCCGGTATCACCATTAGGGATGAAGGTTTATACAATTAAATACATGTCTATTGGAATGGGATTGTATAGATTGGTAGTAATATATTTTAAATATTTTTCGTTTGATATAGGCACCATAACTTGTTTTATTTAATTCATTTACTGCATAAATATAATTTTTTTTGTAAATGAAAAAATTAAATAAAAATTCAATTAATAATTGAAATACATTAATATTTTTTTTACTTTCATGCTGCAAAATTTATAGTTTTATTTTATATAGTTTAATTAAATAAAATATTGTATTAATATGTTAAAAACTTTTATACTGGTAGTTATGGAGTGTTCTTTAAAACATTGTTTTGCGCTTAATTTTTTTTCTTCTGATAATTGTAGTAATTGTTAGATCCCATTCTATCTCGTTTGTACAATTGTTCATAGAAACTATGAAAGAAACCACGTATCTCCGGTATCACCATTATGAATGAAGGTTTATACAATTAATATCATATCTATTGGAATGGGATTGTATAGATTGGTAGTAATTAATTAACAAAAATTCGTTTGATATAAACGCCATAACTTGTTTTATTTAATTCATTTACTGTTTTAACGAATTCGATTAATAATTGAAATACATTATTTTTTTTTTACTTTCATGCTGTAAAACTTAAGGGGACCTTGTAGTTTGCGATGCACACAAATGGGTAATGTTCTGTGCTTTTAAAAAACAGTGCACATACAATACTATTAATTCAATTGGAATAAAAAGTTCTGTACATGTGGGAAAAATAATATCTTTTTATATAAACACCATAACTTGTTTTATTTAATTCATTTACTGTTTTAACGAATTCGATTAATAATTGAAATACATTATTATTATTTTTTAGAATCTTGTGTGCGTTAAACACACAAGATTCAACTACAATATTTTGTGCATTTAGTATATATTTTATGTAAAAAGCAATTTTGTAACTGTATGGTTTTACGTAAATAAGTTCGTAGGACACACTTTTCTAAAACCATTTGCAATAAACAATGGCTAAATTTTATTTTTACGTATATATATATATAGACACACATACATACATAAACAAACAACTGGTAATAGCAGTATAAACAAAGCATACAAATATATTTTTAATTAATTTTATATTTTTTAACTTAAGTGTTATAAGTTAGTCAGATTGAGTAGAAAATAGTTTCTAGACCACTCAAAAAAATAATCAAAAGAGTTCGAATGTTTTTGGGTAAGAAAATGCGTCACTATTAATCGCTGAAGGCTACCGGATATCCTACTAGATTATTTTCTAAAGATAAGAATGATTAAAACCTAAGTTTGGGGAATGTAAATCAGTATTCAGTTAACATACTATCATATTGTTAAACTAAATAAGATATTTTGAGATCATAACAAAAGTATTTTGGTGAATTAAATAGAATTCCTATGAGATTTCTGAACACTTTTAGAAGTTTTCTAAAAATCATTTTAGATAATTTCACAAATAATTTACTTATTTTTTTTTTTAAATCAAGATTTTATTTGTTTACATGTATGTTTGCGTGAAAAATAAATTTATTTTATCACTTATTTTCGTACAAGAAATGAATATTATTATTAACGTAATCTTAAATAGTATAAGTGTTACTAATTATTTTATAACTACCTTTTTCCAATTCATCACGGATAAATTGCGTAAGGTCCAATTCATTCTGATGCCGCTACTGAATCGCAGATCTAATCTTTCCATGACCAATAAACTATTGGTCTATTGAGTCATTCTTAGACCTATTATTACATACGCATCCCCCATATGGGCCTTTGCCTCTAAAACCAGACTCTTGATAACTTTGACAAATTCCAAAGAAACCTACTAAGAGTCTGCATCACGAGGTCCAAATGGTTCGTACGCGACATCGACATAGCCAGCTCACTACATATGCCCTCATTACTTCAATTTATTGGAAAGCCAGTCACTAACTTCTATGGATCAATTGACCCATATTGACAATGAAGAGTTAAATGATCTAGTGGTCTATGATCACACAGATCCCCTACATATTCACCGTCCAAGGACGGCGCTCTTGCTAGCAAGTTAACTCTTGTAAATCCTTGATAACCATCTGTAAAGAAACGAAAGGAATTAACTATATATAAGACAAAAAATCCCGAAGACCTAACAACCTGCTTATACTCCTCCTGTTCAAAAGTTATGCCAGTTGTTAGGTTCCTTCCTTAACCGAGATGCCCCCTTCAAAGTTCATATTCGCAATGGTAAACTTCATTTGTGTAGCCTAGAGCTAATGCTATGTTAAATTACTTGTCATACTGGAGGAGAAAACTCCTCCGGAGCCACGACCTTCGTAAACCCTGAACTGCGCTGGAATTTTTTTTTTTAAATTCATGTAAACATGTGTCTGCACACAAGTTTTCCAATAAACGGAGGATGTACAACGACCATGAGTAACCCAGATAAGAAATGTAATATATCCAAATATTTGAATAATAATAATTTGATATCATTAGCTACTTTGTCTGTGCTCAATTTTTATCTAAGAAATGAAAAGCAGTTATAAAAATATCCGACAATTTAAAACCCAGTTAATATGTCTGACGGATTAAGGATTCGAGATTATCTCTGAATAGCTAAGTTGTGATATAACTTGCTATATATTATGACAATTATATTATATTATATTCATGCTTACTATTTTATAGATAGCATTATTTGTAAGAAAGTGAAATCGTATTTATTAGAATCAATTTCATTGTATTTTTTTAAAAATATATAAATCTTCTTTATTTCTTAAAAACTGGTAGTAACCGTAATTGCCATTTTTTTCATTGTATATTGGTATACTTTTTTGGTCTATTTTATTTTTTTAGTGAATCAAATATTAATAATATATATGTCATTTTTTTACATTTGCAGAAACCTTTAACGAGAAAAAATTAACCAGAATTGATAAATATTACTTCTATACGTTTTGAAAATACAACATTCAGATATAAATCGAATTTTATTTACAACAACCGCTTATGGAAGCAATACCAAATTTTTCGTTATAATGAAAGGTTATTGTAACGAGTTAAAAAAAAAGTATAACACACAATCTAAGTCACCCAATGGAACAAATGCGGTCGTTATATCGAAGTTTTCGCTATTTAGAGAGATCGATGTATAGAGGGTTTATAATGTTAAATTAACTGTAACTGGTTTAAAAAAATATTAATTTTTTTACACTGACCATCCACGTCATACTTATCTACAATTAAACTTACCAACTAATAAATTGAAATGAAATTAAAAAAGAATTTTAAGTTTTTCAAAATGAATTGAAATGATACTCTGAATGTATCGAAATTAAATTAAAAATTAATCGAAATGAAATTCGTTAAATTAAAAATTAATCGAAATGAAATTCGTAAAATTAAAAATTAATCGAAATGAAATTCGTAAAATTAAAAATTAATCGAAATGAAATTTGAACTGAGTTCAAATAAAATTCAAACTGAATTCAAATAAAATTATAATATAATTCAAATATAATTCAATAAAATTAATAATAATCGAAAGGAAATTCGTAAAATTAATAATTAATCGAAATGAAATTCATAAAATTAAAAACTAATCGAAATGAAATTCGTAAAATTGAAAATTAATCGAAAAGAAATTCTAAAATTAAAAATTAATCGAAAAGAAATTCGTCAAATTAAAAATTAATCAAAATAAAATTCTTAAAATTAAAAATTAATCGAAATGAAAATCGAACTGAATTCAAATAAAATTCGAACTGAATTTAAATAAAATTCAAAATGAATTCATGTAAAATTCAAAATGAATTCAAATAAAATCCAAATTAAACTCAGTTGAAATTAAATTAAAACTGAATTATGCAGTATTGCACAGTTTATCAGTATTCACGAAACAAATCATCTTAACAAACAAAACACTTGACATTTGAAAATAAGAATTTTGAGGATTACAAAACACACCGATAGATGTCCCAACAATCACGCGTTATTCTTCAAATCCTATCTATTTTCAAACAGTGTTACACCTTTCATCCAGAATCTATTCTTCAGTATGAAGAATGAAGGTCACCTTGAACGGGTCTATCACGTGCCCCGCTATCAGAATAAAGGAAATAAAACCACCTGCAGTGATCCGAAACAACTTCAAGTATCCCCTCTCTCCCCCCCCCCCCCCCCTTTTCTGTTATCAGAACCGAGTAAACGTCCGTTCTTTGTAACACTTATTTTTCCTCTCCTTACAGAACGATATCCTATATCTCTCCATTTTTATCAGAAAACGTGACGTGTGTTTATCAAATCCTTTGAGTCTACCACACAACCAAGACTGCTTGCTCGCCCGGTTGTTATCTCCAATCATTGACTTTTTCCCCGATCAAAGTTCAACTTCGGACCGATAAAACCGGGTATTTGACAACAGCTGTCAAATCGCTCCGAACCGCAGATGTTGTCAGTCACATCTATATAAACCCTTCAATCGTTCTCCCCCAACCCTTTGCAACTAACTTCAATCTTGTTCCAGAATCGAACATGAAGGTCTTCACCGCTTGCCTCGTCCTGGTGCTGGTCACCATTGCCAGCGCCACCAAGTTCAGCGATTGCGGGTCCGCCGCAGGACAAGTCAAAAGCGTGGATGTCAGCGACTGCCCCGACAGCGCCGCCACCTGCATTCTAAAGAGGGGAACCAGCAAAAAGATCAGCATAGTCTTCGATTCCAAGACCACCTCAAAGACTGTTAAAGCTGTGGTGCATGGAGTCATTGGTGGAGTGCCTTTGCCGTTTTCCCTTCCAAAGGCCGATGGATGTACTTATGGAGGACTTTCGTGCCCTTTGGAGAATGGTAAATCCTACACCTATGCCCACGATCTTGCCATCAAGAATTCCTATCCCCCTCTTGGTGTGAAAGTTAGGTGGGAGCTGCAAGGCGACGACCAGAAGGACATAGCTTGCATCGAGATCCCGTGTCAAATCCAGTAAGAATCGAGTGAAAAACTCGATTCATTTGAACTCGATCCAGTGAATCGATCTTTTAAGTCCAGCTGCAAATGTTTCATTCGATTCAAGGGGACTTGTGAGGAAATACTTGAAAGTAAGATAAAAAAAAACATTTTAAAGTATTTAGAATAGAATACAAAAACTGTCTGGTAAACTTTCTAATCAATATAGATGAAGAAAACTGTAATTTGCGTCTAGATCTCTTTTGTTTGAATAGTTATTGTATTTTCAGTTTTGTAAGAAAGTTTTTAATACATTAAAATTAAAAAAAAAATATTGTACTCCTCTTAAACTGTTCAGAATATTTTTTTAATCATACTAAAATATCTTGTTGTTTATTTTAGTTATAATTATATGTTTTCAAGGAAATATTTTACAATTACTAAAGAGTTGCCTTACATTTAGCAGAGTATATATTAGCTTAAACCAAAAAGTAACTTTCTAAATAAATATGTCATATATTTTAGATGTTATGCTATTTTCTACAATTTCATAATGAATATAGATCAGCTTAAAAGAAAGTAAATAGCTAACAATTGCCTTGGAATATTCTAGGTATTGGCCTAACTACTTTCATTATCAGTTGATTCTTATATTACAGTGAATATCACGGCATTTAAGATATAAAATGATCACTAGAATGTAAAAATCACTTATTTTACAGGTGCATCAATTGGAAAAAGGTATTGTTAAATGTCACATTTCGCACATTCTTTAAAGCTTATCTCTTTTATTCTTATATCTCGTTCTTTTTTTAAAAGTAATACTTCGTTTAATGAAGTACATTTGAGAAAATGATAAATTTCTGGGTGATTTAAATCATGTACAAAAGTCAATTTGTTAAGAGTTTACAAAAAAAACTTATGATAGTG
Organism: Troglohyphantes excavatus; assembly: GCA_963932185.1. NCBI lineage: Eukaryota > Metazoa > Arthropoda > Arachnida > Araneae > Linyphiidae > Troglohyphantes > Troglohyphantes excavatus. The sequence goes on from OZ010678.1 coordinate 28,251,564, forward strand.
TGATCAGGAAAACTTTTATATTTAAATCAGAAAAGTCGAATTATTTACCAATATTTATGTGTTTTTGTTTGAAAAAAAAAAGGCTTTTAATACATTTCAATGAGACATATAATAAAAAAAAACTGTTTTATTTATCTTTTTTTCAATAATTTGTAAAATTCTAACAAATGGGTAATCGAATTATTTATGCTAAAGACAGGAAATTTGAAAAAAAATTAACGAACTTCGAAAAGAAGTCAATTTTCTACAAAAATCTTTATATATATTTCTCTTACGCGGTGATTGAAAAACGCTGTTTTTCTGTACGCTGAGTGGCAACAGTTAGTTTGTTTACGAAATTCTGTTGTGCCCGTATTTTTATTTTGCCATTATGTAAGCCATTTTGACGATTAGCCCCTTCAATTCATAAGTAAATAATTATTTTGTTGATGTCAGCTTAAATTAGGAAGAATATAAACCCTATTACATTAAAAATAGAAGTTTTGAAAAACGCTTTTGAGTTTTCAAATGAGCGGAACATTGACGTGGCGCCATCTATTGGCAATTTTAAAAACTAGATTTCTATGACCTTCATTTTTATGACGTATTAACTTAGTTATGTACACATTTCTGGTAGGCAAGAGGTAAGCTTAACGTCAATTATACCAAAGCAAACTACCAATAAGGTTAAAAATAAATCTAAAACGCAGGAAAGGTGTGAAAATAACGTGGAAAATAATAAATAATGGTATAAATAAAATAATAAATAATGGCTTGCCAGTGGTTCCATTGTTTTCATTTGTAGTTTAAAAGAAATTAAATTATTTTATATTGATTTTCATGGCGAATAAATGTATTGATGCCAAGATGAATTATAATTTAAATTTAGTTTCGACGTTTAAAGTTTTTGGTAATATAATTAAAAAAAGTATTGTTACTAGGACACATTGTTATTGTGTCCTACCTTTTAGCGAGCGAAGCGAGAAGTGGTTTGCGGAGCAAACCTATGAGGATTGCGTAGCAATCCTCCGGGGGTTGGCGGAGCGTTAGCGGAGCAGGGGGCGGAGCCTCCTAGTATGATTTAAAATGACAAGAATTATAAATGACAAGAAAAGAACTATCTACAATTATTTAACACTATTTATATGTTAATACAATTAAGTTATATATCTGTTAAAAATAAATTGAACAAGAAACACACATTTCGCTGCACCTTCGCCCTTCTGAAACCTAGTTTTTGAAGTTATGTGTCTAAATAATAATATCACAAGTTATTTTACTACAAATATCAACGTTTGTTGTTTCTAATAACAACCTAAACATTAATAAAAACAATCATCTCATAATATTTCTTTTAAGATAGGAACAACAGAAATCCATCATTGCTCTCTTCATATAAATAATCTCGTTCACTTGAAAATTAACTCAGTTGTAACTTATTATAAAAATTGGTACTAACATAAAACATCTAAATTATTTAAATTTACTTAATTCAATTTAATGAAATAATGAATAATTTAATGAATAACTTAAGGAGCAGTGTCAGGTTTAGGCGCACTTCTCTTATGTATCTATGGTTTGTTTACGCATTTTTGCTGTAGTCAAGATATTGAATTCAGTCTTTGCCGTACATAAAATTATATTTGTTGATTTCTGTTGATTTTTTGGAAAATTTTCGAATAAAAAGAAAACGCATATGCAATACAAACAAGGTCAGATAAAATCATAGAAAATATTTTTTTTTGTGGAGATTTGCCTTTGTTAAATAATGATCAGCTTTAATTAAATAAATGAGTTCCAAATTAAGAATATTAAATATAAAAAAAAAAAATCTTTGATTTTCATTTGGAAGGTGTGAAGGAAAACGATAAGGGTAAACTTTTTGCTAACAGTAAAATCCCAGCATACAGGAACTACCAAGAATTACAGGGAATTTAACCCAGATCCTCAGGCACCGCAGTCAAGTGCCTTCTCCGTTGTACTCCAAGGGCGACGTGAAGAAGTTATAAACAGAATTTTTTTAAAAAAAGGGGTGCAAAAAGAAATGCTATACTCGGGGACAACCTAAGTTGAGTCAAAAGCAATTGAATATTTATACATACCATAGCTTCTGCTTCAGGTACAACTTAGGTTGTACCCGAGTATAGCAATATAATTGAGTTGTAATAACTCAGTTTTCATTTAAGCAATCGACATCAAATAATGTGGAAAACCATCTTCTGAACAACTATTTTAAGTCTGTCAGGTGGCTTTGTAAAGATGATATAAACAGAAACTGATATTTAGTGAAATTAAATTACACAGCTCATTTTTTAGAAGGTACGGTTAGTTAAATTTGAGTATGTCACACCATACAATTGTACTCAATACCATACACTTACAATACAATTGAACTCAAAGAAAAACGAATTGATACAGGTACTCATTTTTAAGTACCTTTATTTTTACAATGTACTATGTACATAATTCCACATATAAACGTTGAACGAAAATAATACAAAATTATAAAAAAATATTAGATTAAGAATATTAATACCAGTATTTTCTTTATGAAAAATAACGCAACTTATCTTCATGCATGACACTTTGTACGGATTTGCTTACAAAATTATATCTCAAGAATGGCTGAAGATAAACTTTATTACACATTAAAAATACTATACCAAACTAAAAAAAAAATCGAATATGCTATGCAAATACAGGTTTTAAATTAACATTCAGAAGTTTGTTGATCTTATTAATTGATCCATAGCAACAATCCGCACAATCTCGCAGTTTTTAGTTTTTAAAATTATAAATCGTAAGGATTCTACTGAATAAATTATCTGAACTGAGAAAATTGGAAGCATTGGAAACTATTTACAGAAAAAACATTACGGCTTGAACTTGTGGAAATCCCTATCAGTAACGCTCTAGAATTTATTTACGCAGCTTACGAAAACTAAAGGAAAATACTCAAAAGGAAAGTAAACATTCGATATTGATAGTATAAGTAAATACAACCTTTGACTGGTTTACTTATACTTTTGTCGGTATATGTCATTCCTTTTCTTTTATGAGAAAGGGAAAATCGTAGGCTTTATAATTTTGGAAGTTACAGGAATAAGTTCTTTTCTTTTTTGTTTTATACTTGAAATAATTATTGTGATAAAAAAATTTTTGCGATAGATATTCTTTAGCTGTATCGGGGCCTCTGTGGCCCAGTGGATAAAAGCGCCTGCTGGGAATCGGAGGATTCCTAGTTCGATCCTGTGCAACAGACTTGACAAAGGCAAGTAAAAATGTTGTGATCTTATGATCGGAGGGTTGCCAGCTTCGCTACAAAATACAAGATAAGTCGTTCAGAACATCCACCCAAATTATTGGCGTGTATACGGAATTGGTTCATGATAAATTTAATCGGGGTCCAAAGTCCTGCCACCTATTGAAGGCGTTGGGTGCCAGCTCAGGTGTTGCCCTCGTCATCTGACCATAGTTCAAAAATCCAAGGCGTCGTTCCCGGGTTTGGTGTGGATAAGGCGTTCAGCTACTAATCAGAGGATTGGTGGTTCGAATCCGTGCGATGGACTTGACAAAGAATATTAATAAAGTAGTGATATTGCGTTCGGAGGGTTGCCAGCTTCGCTACAAAAATACTAGAAAGTCGTCCAGAACATCCAACAAATTATATTGGCGTGTATACGGGACTGGTGCACGATACATCTGATCAGGGTCCAAAGTCCCGACGCCTATTGAAGGCGTGGGTGCGGTCTTCGTCATCTGACCATGGTTCAAAAATACGAGTCGTCGTTCCCGGGTCTTTCCTTTGAGATAGTCCCCCGAACCGTCACCACTAGCCCACTATGCAGTTCTAGTGCGACGTTTATTAAAAACACCAAACCTTAGCTGTATCACAATTAGTTATATTGGACGAAATGAAATATTATTTTTGCCCAACTACTTCGCTTATATTTTAAACAAATCGCTTAGCTTCATAGCAACAAAGTAGTTACATTATAGCAAAAAGAATGGTTTATTTTGTGTAGTTAAACAGGCAAACAATGACCATCGCCCAAAAATATGTGACCACAAGTGGTTCCTAAAATGAGGTCCGCGGCTCAATGTCAAGGGTTCCGCGAAGTCGCCAAGAAAGTTCGGCTAAAATGCATTGAACGGTAACATTTGGCGATTTTTCTGATTATGAACCGAAAAGAAATATTTCAATTATCCCATATAGTTCTAAAATCATTACAGTTACTATTACAATCTATTAATGAGTTTAAATAACTGTTAAATGTACATATAAGAGACTAAAAATAATTTAATTTCTTATTGGAGTGATATATTTTCTTTATATTTGTTGAGTACATTTTGTGTTCATATTTTTAGTAATAGGGCCATATTGTTATTTTAGGGGGGGGGGGGGGTATTCCATGAGCATATATAAAAGGTGTAGGTGTCTTAATACTAATTGGTAATAGCTTAATACTAATTAATATTAATAGTTAAACTATACTTATTTGCTAATACACATTATTTACTAGGAGTGTTTCCATTTTCCAGGTCCACTGCCTGTGTGCCAAGCAGAAAAAAACATGTTACCTGAGTAAAATAAATAATATTCTAACATTTTTTATTGTGAGTAAATATTTATTGAACAAACTATAATTAATAATATATTTATATCGTGTTAAAAAGAGCTTTCCTAACCACCAGGTACTTGTGTAGCAACAGTAAAGCCATTTAACTTTATGCACTAAACCGTGGTCAGGTTTAGATGGTTAAATTTGGTAAAAGAAAAGTGAGTAATAAGTCCTAAAATAAAATACAACTCATACAAATATAAATATTTGACATATATAATAGATATTTTATACATAAATAAAACGCCTGAAAATTTAAAAAAGTTATATAGATAAAATAAACCTGTTTCTACCACTTTTATAAAATCAATACAATTTATAAACAAATAATTAAATCAAATTGAATAGGTACACATAGAAAATTCATTCATCAAAATAAATGCTGGCTTATAAAATGGTTAGCATAAATATATAATTAGGTGTTAAATGTCGAACTGTACCAGAATGGGCTATTGGGTAAGATTCAAATTTGAGTTTAAAGTTGATATAGTGTGTCAAAATATGTCCTTTTAATATTGCAGTAACATTGTAGTGTATTATTCAAGTATAAAAATTTAAATTTTATTAACAATTAGTTTTTTGGGATATACTCCGATTCGTCGTCCATAACTCATAGTATAGCGGTACTATGTTAATTCTTCGCCCAACAATTTAAGACATCCCTGTATATACGGTCAGAAGTTCAAATGCATATATTTGACATATGTAATAATTTGCTGCGCTTTGTATTTATTTTTTATATGTGTGTTCGAAATTAGATTGTTTATTTCAAGTGGGCCCGGTAGCCCAGTGGATAAAGGTCTTCAGCTGGTAATCATAGGATTGCTAGTTCAAGCCCGTGCGATGGACTTGACAAAGAAAAGTAAACAAAAGTAGTTTTCTTGTGATCGGAGGGTTGTTAACTTTGCTACAAAAGACTAGAAAAGTCGTGCAGAACATTCACAAAAGTTATCGGCGTATATACGGGAGTGGTACACGATAAATCTGATCGGGGCCAAAGTCCTGCCTCCAATTGAAGGCGTGGGTGCCAGCTCAGGTGCTGTCCTCGTCATCTGACCATGGTTCAAAAATACTAGGCGCCGTTCCCGGGTCTTTCCTTTGAGAAAGTCACCGAACCGTCTCTAATAGCCCACTGTGCAGCTCTAGCATGTTAATTAACCAAACCAGACCAAACTTTAGCTGTATCACAATTAGTTATAGTGGACGAAATGAAATATTTTTTTTGCCCAACAACTTCACTTACATTTAAAACAAATCGCTTTGCTTCACAGCAACAAAGTAGTTACATTATAGCAGAAAGAAGGGTTTATTTTGTGTAGATAAACAGCTAAACAATGACCATCGCCCAAAAATGTGTGACCACCCTGCAATACAAGTGGTTCCTAAAAGGTGGTCAGCGGCCCAATGCTAGGTGTCCCGCGAAGTCAAAATAAAATACGGCTAAAATGCATTGAACGGTAACCATTGGCGAATTTTCTTATTATGAACCGAAAGGAAATATTTCAATCATCCCATACAGTTCTAAAATCAGTACAGTTTCTATTACAATCAATGAATGAGTTTAAAAGAGTGGTAATTGTACAGCCGCGGAAAAAAAAACGAACCATCGATGATTATTTCGTTAGCTTTTATAGTAGAGCTAAACTTCATATACCATTTTGTAGGGAATAAAGTCTACTTTACATTGATATACAAAAAATGTGCATAGGGGACTATCTTCATACTCGAATCCGCACCAACTTTGAAATTTTCAATAGCAACACATACTTTTGATATCGCAAAAATGTTCCGCGCCCTCAAAATAATCCAAATACACATTTTCGTTAATTTCCTACATTTATATGCAGAGATATTAGACAATATGTATCGATCTTATTTGAGGGGCTACTTCCACAGTGAACAAAGTATTAGTGAGACTTCGAAATAAAGTACGCTGGTAGAAAATGTTTTGGCGTTAGCCGTGGTTCTTCTTTTTCCGTGGTCATTCATTCCCCCACTCCCGTATACCCTTCGCCTCTATATAAGTATTTATAATTTTATGCCAACGCGATCACAGCGCTTTTAATTCTCAAAATTAGTAGATTTCTGTTAAGTTATGCAGATTTTAAATTTGCGTGTGACTCCTTAAATGATCACTTGATGCACATTATAATATTGCCAAAAAACTACAAAGAGGAAAATCATGAAATTTTAGATATGCATATAAAACGTTTTTCTGAATTAATCACTATCAAAATATAGCATGGTTGCTATTCATAAATTTTATGAATATTAATATCTTAATTTAAATAAAATTAAAAAATATACATATAAGTAATTAAAGTTAGTGTATTTTATTTGGGTTGTTTAGAAATAACACAGATAAAAATATCAGCTTAATAAAATTATTATTTCGAAAGATATGATTAAAAGTTTAAGAAATTCATTTAACATTACGAGTTCTAAACTTTCGATATTCATAATTAAAAAACTACTTAACCAAATCACTTGCAAATTGATATTCAATGATAAATTTTGTCCTAGATTTTAAATATTGAATCAAAATTGGGTGTTGCTATTGGAAATTTTAAAGTTGGTGCGGATTTTAACATGAAGATAACTCCCCTATGCAAATTTTTTGTATATCAATGTGTAGTAGACTTTATTCCCTACAAAATGGTATATTAAGTTTAGCTCTACTATAAAAACTAACGAAATAATCATCGGTGGTTCGTTTTTTTTTCCGTGGCTGTACATATAAGAGACTAAAATATGTAAACTTCTTATTAGAGTGTTGTAGCGCGGGTTTCCCTTTCTCAAATAAAACCAGAATGGGTTTAACAACACTACATTTATTTGTTACAAGTTTAACGACTATTACAGATCTCGGGGTTTGTAACGGTTCAACCGCACATACCAGAGCAAGAGCACAACTGATTATTTACAGACGAAACGCGTAGAGGGCGCTGCATCGCTACGGGTACGATTAAGGATTAATAACGGACACCAGTAATAGGTCTGTGACGGGAACAAGTAAAGGTGTGTGACGGGAACCAGTAAAAGATCTGTTACATCCAGAGTTCAACTAAAGGTTACTATTGTTCTTCTGTAAGTGAGAATTACCCTTAAACTTTCATTAAAATGACATTTACTAACTTCAAAAAATTATTATTACAATAATCTTGAAATAATATCAATTTAAAATTTATGAAATAAATTCACACTACCAAATTATATTATCAGAAATATAACACTCTTTGAAAATTTTATACTTAAAATTTTAATTAAAATCACATATCTTATATTAAATAATGCACAATCAACTCTTAATGAACGACTTTCATTAATTAGTATGCAAACATTTCTTAAAATATCAACATATGTTCAAAATTAAATTTCAGCACTCTAGTTTAAATTTTAAAATACTACCATTCATATTAATTCAAGACACACTAGCGATAAAACAGGGATCGAAAAGCATTTGAAAGAACACACTTTAACTTTCATATACAAAATACCATTATATTCTGCTAGAACAAAATAATAAACAAAACATCACGAAGAAAGAATGAAAAAAAAATAAATAGATTCTAAATCGATCAGAATCGACTCTCAAAACCCTTTCACAATTATCGTTTGCGAATGACTAACACATTTTCAAAACAAAGTTGATTCTAGTCAAAACATTCGAACGCTCTTCGAAAGTTCTACTCCCAACTGTGTGGTTACAAGGTGCAAACAAGAGTTACACTGACGCTGGCCATGCGTTAAACTTTTGAAAATGGCAAAATGGTTACTGGCGAACCGGACTATCAAAATATTCAATCTTGAGAGAAAATGAATTTAAACATTTAAATCATTACATGAATATCTACATAGACTAAAAGATATGCACAAAACTACAAGATTAGTTTTAAAAATTTGACTGTTTCAAATTTAAATTGACAGTGAAACACTGCACTGATGTGCGTCACACATCTAGTTTCGATTTCGTTTTCATAAAACGACAATGAAATTCCACTTATCTTTATATTGTCCAAACACAGCTTGTTGTAGACACCTCGTTCGATGGGTACGAACAAATTATTTTTCAGCATTTTAGTAACCGGCGACCGCCGTTTCCTTTGTTACCTGAAAAAAAATGATGGAGCCATGCTCTCGCTAGCTGGTAATGCACGGGCCTAAACGTTGGGCGCCAGTTTGTAGCGCGGGTTTCCCTTTCTCAAATAAAACCAGAATGGGTTTAACAACACTACATTTATTTGTTACAAGTTTAACGACTATTACAGATCTCGGGGTTTGTAACGGTTCAACCGCACATACAAAGCAAGAGCACAACTGATTATTTACAGACGAAACGCGTAGAGGGCGCTGCATCGCTACGGGTACGATTAAGGATTAATAACGGACACCAGTAATAGGTCTGTGACGGGAACAAGTAAAGGTGTGTGACGGGAACCAGTAAAAGATCTGTTACAGTGTTATATTTTCTTTATATTTGTCAAGTACAGTTTTGTCCATATTCTTAGTAAAAAGGCCATATTCTTAGTGTGTGTGGGGGGGGGGGGGGACTTCTATAAGCATATATAAAAAGGTGTAGGTGTCTTACTACTAATTGGTAATAACTTAAAACTAATTAATAATAATAGTTTAACTTTACTTATTTGCTAATAAACATTATTTACTAGGAGTGTTTCCATTTTCCAGGTCCACTGCCTGTGCGTCAAGCAGAAAATATTCGTTACCTGGCTAATATAAATAATATTCCAGCATTGTGCGTAAATATTTATTAAACAAACTATAATTAATAATATATTTATATCGTGCTAAAAGAGCTTTCCTACCCACCAGGTACTTGTGCAGCAACAGCAAAGACATTTAACTTTATGAACTAAAACGTGGTCAGGTTTAGATGGTTAAATTTGGTTAAAAAAAAAAGTGTGAAATAAGTCCTATAATAAAATACAACTCATACAGAGATACATATATAACATATATAATATATATTTTATACATAAATAAAACGCTGAAAAATATAAAATATTTAAATCGATAAAAATAATCATATTTCTACCACTTTTATAAAATTAAAATAATTTATATATTAATTAATAAATTAAACTTTACACGGAAAAAATGCCTCAATGAAAATAAATACTAGCTTACCAAATGGTTAGCATAAATATGTAATTAGAAGGCTATTTGGTAGTGTTAAGATCGAACTGTACCAGAATGGGCTATTGGGTAAGATTCAAATTTGAACTTGATATAGTGTGACTAACTTTGTCTTTTTAATTTTGAAGTAACATTGTAGAGTATTCTTTAAATATAAAAATTAAAATTTTATTAAGAATTAGGGCTCCCAGTTTTTTAAGATGTACTCCGATCCGCCGTCAATACTTATAGTATAGCAGTACTATGTTTATTCTTCGCCCAACAATTTAAGACAGACCTGTATATACGGCTAGAAGTTCAAATGCATATATTTGACTAATGTAATTATTTGCTACGCTTTGTATTTAATAGTTTTATGGGTTTTCGAAATTAGATTTTTTATTTCAAGGGGGCCCGGTAGCCCAATGGATAAAGGCGTTCAGCTGATAATCAGAGGATTGCTAGTTCAAGTCCGTGCGATGGACTCAACAAAGAAAAGTTAAAAAAGTAGTGTTCTTGTGATCGGAGGGTTGCCATTCCCGGGTCTTTCCTTCGAGATAGTGCCCAAACCGCCGCCAATAGCCACATTTCAGCTCTGGTGCGACGTTAATTAACCAAACCAAACCAAACTTTAGCTGTATCACAATTAGTTATATTGGAAGAAATGAAATATTATGTTTGCCCAACAACTTCGCTTACACTTTAAACAATTCGCTTAGCTTCATAGCAAGAAAGTAGTTACATTATATTACAAAGAATGGTTTATTTTGTGTAGCTGAACAGACAAAGAATGACCACCCTGCAATACAAGTGGTTCCTAAAAGGCGGTCAGCGGCTCAGTCTTAGGGGGTCTGCCAAGTCGCCAAAAAAATACGGCTAAAATGCATTGAACGGTAACCATTGGCGAATTTTCTGATTATGAACCGAAAGGAAATATTTCAATCATCCCATACAGTTCTAAAATCAGTACAGTTTCTATTAATAAAGAATGAGTTTAAATGCGTGGTAAATGTATATATAAAAGTCTAAAAATAATTAAACTTCTGATTGAATTAATATATATATTTTTTATTTTTGTTAAGTACAGTTTCGTCCATAATCTTAGTAATAAGGCCATATCCTTAGTGGGGGGGGGGGGACTTCTGTGAACATATATAAAAAGGTGTAGGTGTCTTAATACTAACTGCTAATAACTTAATACTAATTATTAATAATAGTTGAACTATACTTATTTGCTAATAAACATTACTAGGAGTGTTTTCATTTCCCAGGTAACTGCATATGTGCCAAGCAGAAAATATTCGTTACCTGAGTAATATAAATAATATTCTAGCATTTTTAATAGTGCGTAAATATTTATTGAACAAACTATAATTAATAATATATTTATATCTCGTTAAAAAAAACTTTCCTACCCACCAGGTACTTGTGTAGCAACAGCCAAGACATTTAACTCTATGAACTAAACCGTGGTCAGGTGTAGATGGTTAAATTTGGTAAAAGAAAAGTGTGTAATAAGTTCTATAATAAAATACAACTCATACAAATATAGATATTTGATATATATAATAGATATTTATATTATATAATAGATATATATAATAGATATTTAATATATATAATAGCTATTAATATATATATAATAGATATTTGACATATGTAATAGATATTTTATACATAAATAAAACGCTTAAATATATAAATGAAATATTTAGTTAAAAATAAACATGCAACTACCACTTTTATAAACTCAAAATAACTTATAAATAGATAAATAATTTATTTAAATAAGTAAACGTATGTGAGACCCATTCCTTAATTAAGATAAATGCTAACTTAGCAAATGGTTAGCATAAATATGAAATTATAAGGCTATTTGGTAGTGTTAAGGTCGAACTCTAAAAGAATGGGCTATTGAGTAAGATTCAAATTGGGATTTAAACTTAATAAAGTGTGTCAAAATATGTCCTTTTAATATCGCAGTAATTGTAGTGTATTATTTAAGTATAAAAATTAAAATTTTATTAACAATTAGTGTTCCCGGTTGTTTGGAATGTACTCCGTTCCGTCATCAATAACACATTGTGTAGCAGCTGGTAATCAGAGGATTGCTAGTTCAAACCCGTGCGATGGACTCGAAAGAGAAAACTAGAAAAAGTAGTGTTCTTGTGATCGGAGGGTTGCTATAGCCTCGCTTTAAAATACTAGAAAAGTCGTCCAGAACTTCCACAAAAATTATCGTCGTGTATACGGGATTGCTGCATTATAAATCTGATCGGGGTCAAAAGTCCTGACGCCTATTAAAGGCATGGATGCCAGCTAATGAGATGTCTTCGTCATCTGACCACGGTTCAAAAATACGAGGCGCCGTTTCCAGGTCTTTCCTTCGAGATAGTCCCCGAAGCGTCGCCAATAGCTCGTTGTTTAGCTCTAGTGCGACTTTAATTAACCAAACCAAACTTTAGCTGTATCACAATTAGTTATATTGGACGAACTGAAATATCATTTTTGCCCAACAACTTCGCTTACATTTTAAACAATTCGCTTAGCTTCATAGCAACAAAGTAGTTACATTATAGCAGAAAGAAGGGTTTATTTTGCTTAAATCAACAGCCAAGCAATGGCCATCGCACAAAAATATGTGAACACCCAGCAATATAAGTGGTTCCAAAAGGTGATCCGCGGCTCAATGTCAAGGGTTCCGCGAAGTCGCCAAGAAAGTTCGGCTAAAATGCATTGAACGGTAACCATTGGCGAATTTTCTGATTATGAACCGAAAGGACATATTTCAATTATCCCATTCTGTTCTAAAATCAGTACAGTTACTATTACAATCAATTAATGAGTTTAAATGATTGTGAAATGTACATATAAAGCCGGCGCCACTTATGCGGTATTCGCCGAATACCGAGCGACTCGCCTTAACCCGAGCGACTCGCCATAACCCGAGCGATTTACTATTACTTGCTCGGATTACAAAAACCTGAGCAACTCGGCTTCTTGCGAGTATACTTGCCGATTTCAGAACATTTATTCGCAGTAGGAAGCATGGCCGGATTTAATAAAAATATAAATATAAATTTTGATAAAAATAGTATACTACAATATTTTTATGATGGAAAAATATTCTATTTTATTAACAGATTTGTACAATATAAATATATTCTAATACTTTTATGTTCTTTAAAAACATATTTTTAATTTGTGATAATTACAATGAAATTTTTTTTTAATTGTAAATCAGTTTTTTTTTTGTCTTACATTTTTATTTTGCTCATAGCCATTTGCGAGTGCAATATTTTATTATTATTTTCATAGATTCCAGAATGCCATGCACATAGAGATTTCTTGAAACCTTTGAAATTTTGTAGCATAGAATATTGAAAAATTACAAAAACAGTATATCCTAATTTTGTTGGTACACTTAAAAATTATATAATTTTCTGTTCTGGAATATATATTTTCCCTCTCAATATATTTGCTTTAGCGATAACGATAATAAAATACAAACGATAATCAGTTCTGGCAAAATTTTTCACCGAATATTTCGCATTTTGACAATTGAATTTGCATGCTACATATAAAAATTTCTTTAGTGTCAATCCATTTTCTAACTAAGTATAAATAATGGACTTTATGCACGTTGACGTTGTTTTGAGGATCTGGTTTTTATTCCGTATCTTTTAACATATTGAAATAATCGTTTGCTCTTTTCTTAGCCAATGAACTAACGATTATTTGTTTACAAGATATAATATCGACACCAGGTCAACATAGAGTTCATTAAAAAAATTATATTAATATTCGACAGTGAATACTATTCACAATTTGATGTCGAGATTAAATGTATGAAGATTGACACTTTGCTTTTGTTTATCCATTTTCGGAAAAATTTCTATCGTTAATTACTGTTTTATTGGTATTTTAGTAATATGGCCCGGCGTTACTCGTAGTAAAAGCTGCGCTATTTTTGTGTTTGTTAGCGTAGCCACCGCATATCACTCTCTGTGCACTGTGTAAAATAAACTTTATCAAAATCTAGATTTATTCAATTATTTTGAGTAGTTTTCGAAATACCTAAACCTAGTACTTTTTTTTAATTTTTACGTTCATGACTTTACATGCTATTACGATTGATATTTAAAGTGATGTTTTTGTAATAAAAAAAATTTGTTATATTAAAATTCCTAAAATTTAAGGATTGAAAAGGCCTTTACGAATATAGCCTTGTAATATCATGTCGATAAAAATGAAGTATTCAGCAACAATAAAAGTAAAATACTTGGCATTGTTGCTTCAATGTCAATGGTGTTGAAAACTTATATTTTTTTAAACGTTTGAAATTTTTTGTATAAAAATTAACCAGTCGGGTGCCAGCTCAGGTGTTGTCGAAGTCATTTGACCACGGCTCACAATGACAAAAACAGTGTTCCCGAATTTTTCTATGGGGATAAAACCCGAACCGTCGATCGTAGTTTATTCTGTAACTTTAGTGCGACGTCAATTCAACCAAACATATCTTATATAGATTTAATATTGACACATTAAGTAATACCGATAACTAATATCTAAATAAGGTTCGTTTATTAACGGAAACCTCGCTAACAGAGGAAGATATGCAAACTGCTACGCCTGATTCCTCGTATGTTCCACGTCCGCTCTCCGTACGTGCTTTGCTTTAGTTCAAGATTTTACACGAATCCTCGCCAAATTTCCTTTTATAACAATCGTGCTTCATTTTACTATGTTACAGTATCAAAATGTATCACCTTAAAGAATAGCTGGTTTTAAAACTGTTTCACATCAAAACCACATTTTATTTTTCAACTCAAGATTCTTCAAAACGTTTAAATCAATGACATTTCATTTCGAGGTTTTAAAATACTATTTAAATATTTTCATATTTTTGTGTCTTCATCAAAACAGTTAAATGCAAGAAATCTAAATGAAAAAACAAATAAATGAAATTAATTAATAAATAAAAAAATAATCTGAACAAATAATTTAGTAAAATTCACAACTTAATAAACGAAGGAATTGTTTTAAGTAGACGAACTAAACAAGTAAATATACGATAAAAAAAAGCTCAAAACACCAAAAGTTTTTTAAATATGAAACTTTAGATCATCGGCTGGACCAAATTTATGTCAAACGTGCTATATTTGTGTCGGAATCGGTTATCCTCAAAGCGTAAAATGGTGTTTCTATCATGACTACTATGTCCCTACACACACCCTTTATAGATGGTTTTAAAGACGTTTCATGACAAAACTCCATTTTATTTAGGTCGTGAGACTTCAAATCGTTTAAACACATTGAAAACTCGAATAGAAATGTTAAAATAATATCTTCATTTTTTCGCATCTGCATAAAAATAGTTAAATGCTTCAAATATATAAATAAGTAAAAAAATAAAATAATTTAATTGATAAATAAATGAAATAATTTAATTGATAAATAAATGAAATAATTTTATTGATAAATAAATGAAATAATTTTATTGATAAATAAATGAAATAATTTTATTGATAAATAAATGAAATAATTTTATTGATAAATAAATGAAATAATTTTATTGATAAATAAATGAAATAATTTTATTGATAAATAAATGAAATAAGTAAATGGAACACAAATATTTAAGTGAAACAGACAACTTCATAAAAATAAATGAATAAACTAAACAAAAATTCTAAAATAATAGCACAACAAACACCACGATATATTTTAAAGTCAAATTGATACGAAAAGAACAATATTCCCTCTTTAAATAAAAAAAGAAAATAGTATTGATAGTAAATGGTAATTGGCTATCAAAATATAGAATAAAATATCGATAGCCAATCACCATTGAGCTCGCTTCGAGATGTGTTCCATTTTCCCGAAACAAGTGGGAAACGCAATTATTCAATTTGCTCGCTTTAATCCGAGCGAAGTTGCTCGTGATAAGGCGAGCACATTGTAGTGTGGTGCTGAAAATCGTCGAAACGCGAGCGACGCGGTACTTGCCGAATACCGAGCGACCCATCCACACATGCGTCTTTAGGCGAATATCGAAGGTTTCGTTGCTCGGGATTCGGCGAATACCGCATATGTGGCGCCGGCTTAAGAGACAAAAAATAATTAAACTTATAATTGGAGTATTTTATTTACTTTATATTTTTTGAGTACATTTTCGTTCATATTCTTAGTAATAGGGCCATATTCTTAGAGGGGGGAGGAAGGGGGGGGGGGCGTCCATGAGTATATATAAAAAAGTGACCATCGGTCCCATTTTAGTTTTATGTAGTTTTCAATGGCTTAATACTTATTGGTAATAACTTAATACTAATTAATAATAATGGTTAAACCATAATTATTTACTAATACACATTATTTACCATTTTCCAGTTCCACTGCCTGTGTGAGCAGAAAATATCCGTTACCTGAGTAATGTCAATAACATTCTAGCATTTTTAATTGTGCGTAAACGTTTATTGAACAAATTATAATTAATAATATATTTATATAGTGTTAAAAGAGCTTTCCTCCCCAGCAGGTACTTGCGTAGCAACAGCAAAGACATTTAACTTTATGAATTGAAACGTGTTTAGGTTTAGATGGTTAAGTTTGGTAAAAGAAAAGTGAGTAATAAGTCCTATAATAAAATACATGTCATACAAATATAAATATTTGACATATATAATAAATATTTTATACATAAATAAAACGCTTAAAAATATAAAAGGAATTATTAGATAAAAATAAACCCATTACTACCACTTTTGCAAGACCAAAACAGTTTATAAATAAATAAATAAATAAATAAATGTAATATATTTATCTCATAACCATATCTCAATTACAATAAATGCTAACTTAACAAATGGTTAGCATGAATATGAAATTAGAAGGCTAATCGGTAGTGTTAAGTCCGAACTGTAACAGAATGGGCTATAGGATAGGATTCAAATTTGGGTATAAAGTCGATATAGTGTGTCAAAATATGTCCTTTTAAAATCGCAGTAACATTGTAGTGTATTCTTTAAGTATAAAAATTATAATTTTATTAACAATTAGGGTTCCCGGTTTTTTGGGATGTACTCCGTTCCGTCGTCAATAACTCATTGTGTAGCAGCTGGTAATCAGAGGATTGCTAGTTCAAGCTCGTGCGATGGACTCGACAAAGAAAAGTTTAAAAAAAAAGTAGTGTTCTTGTGATCGGAGGGTTGCCAGCATCGTTACAAAAATACTAAAAAATCTTCCAGAAATCCAACAATTTATACCGGCCTGTATACGAGACTGTTTCACAACCACGAACGTGAAGCAAAGACATCAAAAATAAGAAAAATGTACTCATTTTTGATTATATTCGATTCTTATAAAAGCTCCGAATACATGATTCATTTTTGAAAAAAGATATTTACTCAAAAATGAGTAAAATGAATAAAAAGAGCAGTTGATAGCCTACATAGGCTGCCTTCATAAATAACTTACAATAAATATCAACAATTACAACTAGGATTTATTGAGAATCGAACCCATTTCATAAGGTCCAGTGATTTATCCGTTGTACTACCAGAGAGACGTGAAGAAGTTATAAACAGAAGTATTGTTAAAAAGGCGTTGAAAAAGAATGGGAAGTAAGATAATTGATAATAACTCAGTTTCCATTTAAGCATTCCATATCAAATGGCGCGGAAAACCATCTTCTGAACAACTATTTGAAGTTTGTCAGGTAGCTTGGTTAAGAAGACTTGAACAGATGCTATGATTAGCAATATTAAATCCCACTGTTTATTTTTGAAAGCGTACGATTCCTTAAATCTGTGTACGTCATTTACGATGCAATGGAAGTTATGAGTATGTTCATGTACTCATTTTTATTTTACTTTATTTTACTGTACGCAATGACCAGCGATTAATCTATTTAAATCAACAAGAGTGAAAATTTGAACTAGTCGGGAGTCGAACCCGGGACCCCTTGTTTAGCAGACAAGTGCTCTAACACTGAGCTATCCGGGAATCACCTGAGCCCCAGGTGCTCAGTTGGTAAGGCGTTCAGCTACTAATCAGAGGATTGGTGGTTCGAATCCGTGAAATGGACTTACATAGAAAAGTAAAAAAGTAGTGAACTTTCGATCGGAGGGTTGCCAGCTTCGCTACAAAAATACTAGAAAGTCGTCCAGAATATCCAACAAATTATACTGGCGTGTATACGGGACTGGTGCACGATAAATCGGATCGGGGTTCAAAGTCTCGACGTCTATTGAAGGCGTTGGGTGCCAATTCAGGTGTTTCCTCGTCATCTGACCATGGTTCTAAAATAACGAGGTGCATGTATGAATGTGTATGTGTTCCCGGGTCTTTCCTTCGAGATTGACCCCGAACCGTCGCCAATAGCCCACTGTGCAGCTCTAGTGCGACGTTAATTAACAAAACCAAACCAAACCGGGAAGCACCTTTTAAAAGAAAAATAATTTTAACAGTATATACTTTTATTTTAGATATTAATAATAAATTTTGTATTACATTTGTCATTGATCTTTTATAGAAGAAAATTTGTAGAGATATTCATTGTAAATATATATAACAACAACAAGAATTGTCGTTGATTGCCTAAAAATAAACAAAACGTTCGCATGTCATGTATAATATTCTACAGGCGTGTACTTGAATCCTCCGTTCTTTTATCCTAAAACATTTACTGCTATTTACTTAATTTTTGATTCGTTAGATTCGCTTATTTTCTATGAACGTCGCAATTGCCTCAGGGCACTCCCAAATAGAAGTCGACAAAAGTCAAACGATACCAAGTTAAATCTTATATTAATGATCTGCATTCATATCATAAAACAATTTATAAGATTCGTATATCATACTCTACATAATAACACTATAAAACTAGTCATTTCATATGCAGGATATTTTACAAAAACAAACCAAGATATCCTACATTCCAATACTTAGTAATCCAATGGAAAAAAAACGAGCGACCTGGGTTTTATTTATACATTCCTTCATACAGCTGCCTCGTTACTACGAAAATATTTCAAGGATCGGTAGACACGCTGACTAAGCATTAGATATAGCCCGGAGCCAAATCATACTCGAGATCTAGTATTACTGTTGTATCATTCTTTTTCCCCCTTGCATCTTTCCCTTCTTTTTTCCCCGGCCTTTGTTCTGTAGGGAATTTTATTAACCTCGTTAGTCTCAAGGAGGGATTTTTTTTTTCTGGCTTTGTTGCAGTTGCATAGTACGAGGGATTTTTTTCCTGTGTGTAGTGTTTTCCTATAGGTTTGTGCTTTCAAGGGTGTATTGGATGTGGGATGATGTAAAAGAAGGGATGTGGAGATCTTTTAAAAAGTGCTGTAACTTATTAGGATTTAAATGGGGATTTATGTTGATTTTAAAAGAACAAATTGTTATATAAATATATATATATATATATATATATATTTCCTTTCGAATAAAAACGGTAGAGTATTGTAACATATTTGTCCTTTATTGAAGTGTAATTGTATACTGTATGGTACTACCCAAAAAAAACTTTAGAAAAGTAAAAAACGGTATCCCCCCCCCCCCCCACACACACACACAAAAAAAACTTTAAAATTTTGGCTAAAAAAGTTATGATATAAAAAAAAATAAGCCAATTGCACTAAGGGGATCAACCCTGCACACCCTATTGAATTAGCTTATTGCTTTTTTTATATAATAACTTTTTTAGCCATAATTTCATAGGTTTTTTAAGGTGGAAAGGGGTTGAGGGCTTAGCGATTTTTACTTTTCTAAATTTTTTTTGAGGGGATATCAGTTCTTTTTTTTTAACCCAGATTTTGGAGAATGTGAGACTGATTGCCATTTAAACTTTAAAAAAAAAGTTTAGATAGCAATTGGTCTGACATTCTCCAAATTCTGACAATCTGCAAAAATTACTATTTGTTCTCCCATGTCATTAGTTAAATCCGATAATTCAAAGAAAAAATGTGCCGTATTAAAAAGCTCGAGTAAGAATATGATGCAGCAGACACCTCGCCCCCCCCCCCCCCAATCATTCTTTCACCCTGTTGAATTTGTGACGTAAGGAAAAATGGTTGCTATTTATTTGGTTACGGTTTTCTTTCTCCCGCGAAGAACCAATGGGAGAAAATATTCCAAACTGTTAATTATTTGAAATGCTTCTGTCTTCATTAATAATTGTCCAAATGAAATGAATTTTTTTGCATCGAATAAAGGGATTTTTTATATTTCAGACGGTACAATTTTTATTTTTCAGAGCATATTACTGACCGATAATTTTAACTTTTATTAAGCCGTTCTAAAACACAATTTGTTTTGGCGACCGGACACTGGAAGGACTTCATATTTGAGTATTAATTGTTCTGTGGCGAGAGTTTTACCTTTTAGGATTTAACTACTTTTTTAGCTAATTAAACTTGTAAATAATAAATATTATAAAATAAAAGTAACAAAAGGACCTAGTGATGACATAAAGATATCATATAAGCTATTAATCAAAATAATCGGTTGAATAATGTAGTATCTAGCTTGACTTACAAATTTGGGCTTCATAATTTAAAAAACTGACACATCAACTAACTTTGTGCAAATTAAAAATCTTCGTATCTCCGTTGATTTTCAATGAAAAAAAATATTCTTGTATTAAATTAAAGGTTGCACTGATACAGTTCTACCAATACTAGTTTAATTTTTTTACGAAACTCAGTTCGGGCTCTGGAATAAGTTTTACGGATCCGGCTTAACATTATGAGTTGTGCAGAGTATATTAAGGGGAGATAGTAGTTTTCAAAGGTGAAATTGGTTGGTATTTGACAATTATTTCGAACTTGAATAAAATAATAGGTTTTGCATATTTCTAAATAAAATTTTTGGAACTTAAACTATTGAATGTTGGCTTTATTAAAATATTATTATAAATTAAATTTATTGTTTGGTTGTTTTTTAAAAAAATATTTTGAAATACAAGTCATTGCTAAAAAATTTTAAAATAGAGTTCACCGTCCGCAAGATTACTTATTATTTAAACACACTAAAAACAAATTTATTTTTAAAAAGTGAAGCTATATAATGCTTCTATACTCCAAACCAAAAAAAAAATTCAATATTTAATGAAAAGTATTTTAAAAAAAAAATTCAAATTATAATTTTTGAAAATTTGTTTTTTAATGATATAAAAATATTTTTTTATTGAAAAATATTGTGTTAAAAAACCTTTTTTTAGGTTTAGTGCATGCATATTTGATAGTTGAACATGTATAATAAATTTAAAGTGAATTGAAAGAAAACTTTTTTTGTAATCATGCGGATCGACATAAAAATGTGAAACTGAGAAAAAGAGGTTTAAAGATAGAATTGTATATAATTACCCATATTTCTTTACTTTCTTTTTCATCGCTATGTGTTTAATTTTTGTCCAATTTTAATGCGGTTTGGCTTAAATAAATCCTAATAAATCATACTATTTTTTAAAAATAATTTTAAAAAATTGTTTTTTTGAAAGTTCAAAACTACTATCTCCCCTTAAATTTAGTCCGGTCGGGCGTTCGTTTCTTGTTGATTGCTTTGGCGAAGGTGGCGTTATTTCTTCTTTTTTTGGCTTAGAGTTGCGAACCCGACCGGGTCGGTTGATACTGTACGGCACTATACTGCATGGTACTGTATGTAATGGTACTGTATGCAGATTAAACTTTGTAGAATAACCTGTATGAGGAATGAAGATTTGATGTTTGTAGGATTTGAAGAATAAAACATGGGGGATCTAAAATTCAACTTTTAATAAACACCTATGTTAAATTTGACACGAATAATGGATAATTTATTTATTTTCAACTCTTTTTTTTTATCAATTTTTGTATGAAAATTGACATTCTAACCAAGAAAATACATGTATTTTTATAAACCCGTTATTTTTCCATTCAAATACATGCATTACATCTAAATCCTATTTTTTTTAAAAATATTTTTCATTCGGTAATATTCATTGATTCACTCTTTCTTAAATATTTTGTTCTCACATAAAATATATAATTACCACTCCAAAGTTTAATAGACAATATTTAAATATCTCTCAAATGAAATAGCACTGACTTAGTTGTCTTCAAGAACTAGTATCCCATCTTATTACGGCCATGACATCAATGAGAAATATTGTAGCCAATAGCAGACATTATTAGGCAATTCAATGTCGTCGAGAAATCCTTTGAACATTTAACAGCTTTTAACAACTAGCTTTCAACATCTAACATCTTTTAACATCTAGCTTTCAACATCTAACAGCTTTTAACATCTAACAGCTTTTAACATCTAACAGCTTTTAACATCTAACAGCTTTTAACATCTAACAGCTTTGAACATCTAACAGCTTTGAACATCTAACAGCTTTTAACATCTAGCTTTCAACAGAGCGGAAATCTTTTGCAGGGACCAGAATTCCAGAACCTATGCAAAATAAACAAATTGAAAATGTAATTACTGACACCTGAATAATATATTATTACATACACACGAATCGAGCTGTTTGTGTTTTGTTTGTTATTTATTTTACAACCCTTTTCTTGAGAAGATTTTAAAGTAAAATGAATATATCAACAATATCTTAAAGTGTACTACGTATCAGAAGTAACAAAATATTTATCGACATTTCATTTGAAGTACAGTTATTAAAAAGGGGGGTAGTAGTAACCCTTTGACAATTTAGAAAATTAACGAAATTGGAAAAATGTTTTCTCTGTCAGAGGGTTTAAATGCTGTTTTAATAAATTTATGCAAATTTTTTTTTAAAAAAATTGCTTATTTTTAAAGAGATGGCATTGGATTAATACCCCTATAAAAAAGTTTTAAAATATTAAAAAATAAAGTATTTTTATGAATTTAAAAGTGATATGTACTGCTGGAAAATTTTGAGATACGAGTACTCAAAAATATATTTGTAATGGTCAGAAAGAAATACAAATACATAATAACACATTTAAAATTTTAGATGCATTATTATGCATTGACTGTAGGTTATATTGTGTAAATCCTGAATAAGGAAATATCGTTAACCCTCCAGAACTCGCGCCAAAATGAGTGACCTAAGAACTCGCGCGTGAGAATTTTTCTCACTACATATATTTCCCTAAAAAAAAAATGTTAGTAAATTAAATATTTTAAACTAAACAATAACTATAATATGTAATTGATTGCGTCCATTCAAGTTAACTCTATCATGAACCATTTATGATGTTACTAATGACTTGGGTTAAAGGGCCTTCGGCCCTAGGTACCATGCATAAATAATTTCGCAAGAGAAGGTTACAAGGAGAAGCTAGAGAGGGCAGCACCTTCGCCTATGACGTAGAATACCAGATATACTTTTCTTCTTCTTGGTATGACTATTTCGCTCACGGCGCGAGTTCTGGAGGGTTAATAGTAAACTAAATAGAACAT
Source organism: Troglohyphantes excavatus (assembly GCA_963932185.1). NCBI lineage: Eukaryota > Metazoa > Arthropoda > Arachnida > Araneae > Linyphiidae > Troglohyphantes > Troglohyphantes excavatus. The sequence goes on from OZ010678.1 coordinate 28,274,732, forward strand.
TTTTCGTTGCTGAGTAATTGAGATAAGAAACGAGCAGAAATTGACGTAAGAAAAATATTTGAAATCTTTATAAAATATTATTAATATGCTCGCTATTACACTGTTAAAAATTTCAGTTCAATTTTTCACCATATATTGTTGAAAAACAGAGGTCTGCAGCATATTACACCATATTATGGTGGAATCTAGATTGAACCAAAAATCCCATATCGGAAGAAAATGGAGTTTTCACCGATAATTGGTTCAACCTCTTTAACTGCAACCGAACTTTTCTCTGTCACTACATCAACAAACCGGGGAATCCCCTCCAAGAAAGACAACGACGAACAAGGGCCTCCCTGGCCCAGTGGATAAAGACGTTCAGCTATGAATCAGAGGATTCCTAGTCCGAGCCCTATCGATGGACTTGACAAAGAAAAGTAAAAAAGTTGTGATCTAGACTTCGCTACAAAAATACTACTACTAAAATACTAAGAAACCTCGGATTTAGAGTTTTATGGAACGTTATTAGTTTTGGTGCAACGTTTCATCACTAAATGGTATCCGTGGTAGCACCGTAAACAAAGTACCAAATGTTGGTTGCAGCTAAATGGGTTCCAAATTTTTGTGCAAGGTCCAGTGGATAAAGACGTTCAGCTATGAATCAGAGGATTCCTAGTCCGAGCCTGATCGGTGAACTTGACAAAGAAAAGTAAATAAGTTGTGATCTAGGCTTCGCTACAAAAATACTACTACTAAAATACTAAGAAAACTCGGATTTAGAGTTTTATGGAACGTTATTAGTTTTGGTGCAACGTTTCACCATTAAATGTATCCGTGGTAGCACCGTAAAACGGTGAAACTAAGCACCAAATGTTAGTTGCATCTAAATGGGTACTAAATTTTGCTACAAGACCGTAATAATTTTTAACAGTGTGCTGTATAAAATGTATACTGAATTAATTGAATATTAATTACTGTATTTTGTTCTACATAAAAATACAATAATTTCGTTTAACTTTATTCTTAACAATAAATCTACAGTAACACGTTTACCTGATTCCGTATATGTAACGAATATTCACAAAAAAAGTTGAGTGAGTCTGTATTTTATACACAATCTTCGTTACGCGATCGTGTTTCAAAGAAACTTTCGAATCTATTGACGAGTTTTGTGGAGAATCACGATCGTGAACAATCTTGATATGCAAATTTGTTGCGCGAAACATTTTTACGAAGTTCGTCCATAAACACGCTGCTCTATATTCGAAGATAGAATGCGCATCTAACGAATTGAGCGCGAAACCTTAAACTGGATCTGAATTATCCAAGCAAAACATGATCAACCGCGATGCTGCTTCACAGATAATCTTGCTTCTTCCATGCAAAATAGAATTGTGTCAATCTCTGGAATACACGTCCAAACACGTTTCTCATGTGGCGTGCTTTTCTTGGCGAAGTTTTCGAATATTCAGTTCGCTTATTACATGCGATATCTCCATTGATATTGACCTTCTTTCAATCCATATTCAGAGAGCATATATTAACGAAAAACGTCAGCTTCTTTTTGGTGGAGGGATATTTACTTCAGCACGAATCCGGAATTTTAAAGAAGCACGCCGCCATTTCTTTCCAAAAAATAAAAACAGAATCACTTCACCATGTTATTTTTCACCCTCTTCTCCCCGAATTCCGAAAAAATTCCGTTCACTTTCTATTCTAATTTAAGTTTTTTTCCGAGCCCGCGAGGAGATATACATCCGATATTCGTTCAGGTGGAATTCTAAATAATAAAAAAAAATCAAACTCAACAAAAACAAAATGGCGGAGCTTTGACGAATTACACACTGCCCGGAGAAAGTAATGGATGAAGGAAGAAAGGAAACAACCTGAAGAGACTAAGCAATATTCGCTAAGTCTTTTATTTTGTTTCCGCTGCGGAAGAAACAACAAAGGAAGTGAGAAATCGGGATATTTATTCGGGTTCTTTTTTATATCTTTGCATAATGCACGGATTGACAAGAAACAAACTTCTGTTTCTCAAAAGAATGCCCGGAGGGGAAAATGCCCTTGTTCTGCTGATACCGAGCACGAAATATGGCGGTAGTCACGTGATCTGATATCAAGTTTCTGGTTGGACAACAGTAAAGTGGAAAGTATTCTTCTTTTCTTTTCGGGAGGGGAAGGGGGTCCAACGGGGAACGGAATTATAAAAAATCGTGAAGAATAAAATAATTAAAATATAAACGTTTTTTAGTGAAATTAAGGGTACCGATGTAGTATAGGACATTTGGCAAGCGAGGTTTTTTTTTGGCGTGTTTTATAGGGGCGATAAATTTATAGTATGGCAACCCAACCTGACTTTGTTGGTATTGTCCGATTCTTGTGGCGACTTTCAATCTGGCAACCCTATGACGTCATCGCGCTGTTTAACGGCAATTTTTCGTCGCCAAAAAAAAAAAAACGCGCCAAATGTCCTATACTACATCTATCCAAATTAAGTTCTATGCAAAAAGTAGTTAGACAATTTATGTGCAAGTTTCGGAAATCGGAATTAGCCGTTTGTGGCGTCGACCAGGGGGTCCTTACCACACCATCTAATATGTCCCATACATTTGCGGCCCGTGGTCAAAAATATCAGAGCAGCCGAAAACATGTGACCCCCCCCCCCCCCTTCTGGTTTGGGCAAGACATTTTGTTGACTTGAAGCCGATGTAGAGGCAGCCATGATGTGCCCCACTTTGTTTGCTGCCGAAATATTTCGTATATTTTCATGTTAAAATAAGCCGACGTGTATTCCTTTTGGCTGAGTTTTTTTTTCCTTTTTCAACCCGTTTTAAATGCATTCTGCTATTAAAATAGAAAGTCATTAGTCAAAGTAGATAAAAAGCAAGAGGAAAAACTATTTGATAGGCAATATAAAAATATATTCTATAAGAAGAAAACATAATATTTATATACATTTAATATTTCTACAATGCTGTGGTAATAAAAAACACCACTAAATCACTTTAAAACACATATTGGGGCACAACATGGCTGCTTTCAATTGGCTTCAATGCACCCATACAGAAAAAAGTTTGAGCCTTCCGGCGGTTACAGTTATAGTTCAGTGGGGTTATAAGGTACCGTAAGCCTTTTATCTATCCTTTTGGGGATTTAAAAACCGTCATCGGTTTGTTCTTGTATCGAATATTTAAAAAAGTAACAATCTTTATAAATTTTTATTTTATTTATATAATTTGTATCTATAAATATACTGGTATTAACTAAAAAAAGATATTTTAAATTTGTGTTTAATGCAAGCCTATAAAATTAGTCTGATTTCCACATAGTAAAATGTGTCGTTTGGGTGAAAATTGCATTAAAAATTATTTAAATACACTATTGGAATCTGTATTGGGGTCAATGTATTGAAAATAAGTTTTTTTTCCCCCAAGAATCACCTGAGTGTGACAAACCACATTAATTTTTTTTTCTTCAAATATCAGCTACCTTACAGTGGATGTTGTGCTCGAAAATGTTAGAGCAGCCGATTTACGATTTCTCTCCCCCGCTCTCTGCCTTCCACAACTATACATGAACGGAATTTTTTTAAAAATATTTATTACTCAAACTCAAATAAAAAATTATGTTGCCAACCTTTGTAGTGGGCTACGGCCCGCCATAATATCTATCAATTCATTTGTCCGTCTGTCCCTCCATCCATCCATGTCCGTCCATCAATCCATCCGTTCATACATCCATGTCCGTTCATCCGTCCGCTTGTCCATCCATCCATGTCCGCCTGTCCATCTATACGTCCATCCATCCATGTCCGCCTGTCCATCTATACGTCCATCCATCCATGTCCGTCCATCCATCCACCCCTCCATCCATCCATCCATCCGTCCGCCCCTCCATCCATCCATCCGTCCGCTTTTCCAACCATCCATCCATGTCCGCCCATCTGTCCGCCTGTCCATCCATCCATCTGTCCATCCATCCATGTCCGTCCATCCGTCCGCCTGTCCATCAATCCATCCGTTCATACATCCACGTCCGTCCATCCGTCCGCCTGTCCATCAATCCATCCGTTCATTCATCCACGTCCGTTCATCCGTCCATCCATCTATGTCCATCCGTCCGTTCGTCTATCCATCCATGTCTGTCCATCCGTCTGTCCATCCGTCCGTCCCTCCATCCGTTCATACATCCATGTCCATTCATCCGTCCATCCATCCATGTCCGTCCGCCTGTCCATCCATACATCCGTTCATACATCCATCCGTCTATCCGTCCATCCATCCGTCCCATGTCCGTCCGTTCATTTATCTATATGTCAGCCCATCTATCTATCTCTCTACATATCTACCTGCATATCTATTGTTGATTTATCTATTCTAAAGGGGTTAAGTTTTTAATTTTAGCGGAGGGGCTCAGAGACTCATCTGACCTCCATTAAAGCACACACATAGCGTAACGATCAACTGTCTGCCCTTTTTCTTTTTTTTTTTAACTTTGAAAAAGCTTATTTCATAAAATTTGCCGAAGTGTCAAATTTTTATTCGCTTAAGCATAAATACATTTAACGTGAATACATTTGACGCCTATCATATACATTATTTCGATAGAAAAGATCCTTTTTACGTATCTTACACACAACGGATCTTAACATGTGGGGTGTATAAAAAAAAGAGAATTTCCCGGAGCAGTCACGAATCGTACTTTTGTCTTGTGAATATTAAAGTTTTTTTTTTTTTACGTTTAAAAAAACAATCCTAATTTTATTTTAGCAGGATCTCAGGAAAGAGTATTTGTGGATATTGTTCTATGTAACCAATTTAAATCTTTCTAGTGAGTCAAAATTTATCTACTCTTTACTCTATCGTAATACCCGCCCACTTAACTTTGGTATCGTTCTGTAGAGTAAGAAAATACATTAATCAATCCCGCATGTGTCCTGAGCGCAGATGGCACCGTTTTCACGCAGGGTACACAATCGACACGTAATGTCAAGAAATAGTGTTAAATGTTTTAGGCAACAAAAATCTCTTGTTAGAACAATTGTTAGCTTATTAAAAAACCGTCGAGAAACAAAATTACATCGAGAAACGAAAATATGTTACACTAATATCGCGTTAAAATGTTTGAAATCGTACTACCCTCGCATATTACTTTATTATCGTTGTGTAAAGAAAATCGATCACGCATGACGTAATGGACACGTAGGATCTATAAATGGCTTGAAGAATCTTGGGAATCAAGACAGATAGATGGCAAACCTCGTCCACCAGTTTTTGACCTCAGCGGATTCCTCTCCATAGGGGCGCCTCCATTCACTGCAGCATAACTTAAGCATGTCAGCTTTGTAATGCATGAATAAATGTAAATTGTGTATTTCTTTACGTCATTTATGTGTCCTAGTGCCCATACACCCACTGCAGCACGGACAAGACGTTTCACGTCCTCCTGCAGCTGTATTCCACTGCAGCTGAGTGTCCCTGATACTCAGCTGCAGTGGAGTACTTGTATTGAAAATACATGTATTTCTCGATTTATTCGTTAAGAGGGGATAATTATATATAAAAAAAATTTAAATATGCGGAACTATAAAAAGTTTAAATAATAGTATACTAAATATACATTTAGTGGTTAATGACTTTTGTCAAATGTTAAAAAAACAACCGAGGTCGGAGGAATTTAAATCAGAAGAAAACATTAGATCATTAAAAACTTTCCGATGATTCTGAAGGACTAAAATAATTTCTACTTTGTGAGAGAATAACTTTTTAAACCAAGCATATTTGGCATCGGATATTAACTTACGGTCTGTCGACCGGAGGTCCTTACCATAGAGTAATAATACAAATAGAGGAATAAAAATGCTGATTTCCGTGTGTCCATCATTGAAACCACGTGATATGTGGAAATGCCAATTCATTCATGCGCCAATATTACTTGGCAGGCCTTGGCGACTTTAAGAACTAAACGAGATCGAAGTATTGTAATATGGTTTTGTGTTTAATTTTGTATTTAAATATCGTTTTTTTTTAACGAGTGGCACAATTTAAGGGAGTTTAACAGATATATTAAGGAGATTTTTCTTACTTTGTAGTTTTGAAATAATTGCATTACGTTTTTAAGTAAATAATTTACAATAAGCAAGCGAAGTTCTTTCAATTGTTATTTTGTATACTTCAATAAGAAAATATGAACAATAAAACCTGAGAAATATAAAGAGTTTCGCTTCTTCGAGTATTGAACACAAATAAAATATTTTCGTTTTGTTAATGAAGAGGAAAAATTTAGCGCATATTGTTTGAAAATAAGTAAATACGTACATATATGTTAAAAAGTTGAATACGGGAAGAACGCCTTATCACCAAAAAGAAGAAATGCGCCAAATTTGGAACTCCTACAAATGTCTGAACGCCAAATGTAGCAGCGCTATAACCACGAGATATTGTTTTTTTTTCCAATGTTGATACCGCAGCCTTACGAGAGTCTGGCATTGAAGGCGCTCTCTATTTAATATTACAGCTATCTGGTCCTTACACTTTCATCGAATTAAGTCTAATAGATAGGATAACTTTAGTGAGTTTAGGTATTTAACTTTTAAGTTACTAATTTAAATGATGGGGGAGGGGGCGGCATAAGGCTAAGCACGAGCTCGTTGTAATACTAACCTGAAAAAGAACTACAGGATTAGGTGTGTTAGAAATAATTGGATACAACGTTTTTTTGTTACATGTTTTATTATTATAAGATGCACAACAAATGGGACATTTACAAAACCTGGCTACTTGCTAAAGAGCAGCTGTCGGAAATTTGATATGTCTATGAGACAAGCAAGTCAAGAAGATGCCTACCAAGTGAGCTCGTGGTGGATAGTTCTCGGTCTTTTATGTTTCTGGTTTACCTCGTGATCATACTGCGTGATATCCAAGGTGTTGTAAGTCTGAGTTATAGATTGCCGTGTTATAGTTGTGTGAGATAGTCAGTATTGCAGTGTCAATAGTGTCCATTTTAAAAGAATATTTGGTTAAAGGCGAGGTACAGATGTAGTATAGGACATTTGGCACGCGAATTTTTTTTGTATATGTGTTATAGGGGTATTTCCTTTTTCTTGTGGCGACTTTCAATCCTGCAATAAGCTTGTCTGTGACATTAGTGCATGGTACGCGCGTGCGCTTAAGAGTGTCGGTCAATAATTAAAAACATCAGGAAAGTATAATAACCATAGAGTAATGATACAAATAGAGGAATAAAAATGCTGATTTCCGTTTGTGTGTATCATTGAAACCACGTGATAGGTGGAAATGTCAATTCATTCACGCGCCAATATTACTTGGCAGGCCTTGGCGACTTTCAGAACTAAGCGAGATCGAAGTATTGTAATATGGTTTTGTGTTTAATTTTGTATTTAAATAACGTTTTTTTTTTTAAACGAGTGGCACAATTTAAGAGAGTTTAACAGATATATTAAAGATATTTTTCTTATTTTGTACTTTTGAAATAATTGCGTTACGATTTTATGTAAAAAAATTACCATAAGCGAAGTTCTTTCAATTGTTATTTTGTATACTCCAATAAGAAAATGTGAACAATAAAACCGGAGAAATATAAAAAGTTTCGTTTTTTCGAGTATTGAACACAAAGAAAATTATATTCTCGTTTCGTTAATGAAGAGGAAATATTTAGCTCAAATTGTTCGAAAATAAGTAAATACCTACATATATTTAAACAAGTTGAATACGGACAGAATGCCTTATCACCAAAAAGAAGAAAGTGCGCCAAATTTGGAACTCCTGCACATGTCTGAACGCCAAATGTGGCAGCGCTAAAACCACGTGATGTTTGTTTTTGTATTTCAATGTTGACACCGCGGCCTTACGAGAGTCTGGCACTGAAGGCGCTCTCTATTTAATATTACAACTCTCTGGTAATAACCGCTTCAGTTGCATAAAATTTCATAATAAATTCTACAATTTAGCGGCGCAAATCGAAAAAACCGGTTTGGCGACTTATTTTTTCGTCGCCAAATGTACTATACTACATCTGTTCCGAAGGCGTCACCGAGTGCAAAGGGTTAGTAAAATATGTTAATACCCAAGTAATGTCATAAATTTAAATGGAATTAGATACAGAACAAGCTAACGAAAGAAAAGCGTTTCTTGTTCAATTTGAAGAGAGAACAAAAAAACAGGTCGTTACTGTGCTGACTGAGGATTGCAACTCGATTCGAAAGGGTTAATCGCAGGCATACCAGTTTACAAGGAGGATAAAATGGTGGTCAGTCCATTGAAATATTCTAAGCATACATGTTAAACTTTGAGAAACGTTCATTATCGTATGAACGAAAATGTATCTCATTTTAACATCCATGCGAGCATTTGAAATGCCCCCATTACATAGATAATATTTAATGGAAAATAAAGCTTGTACATTTACAATTTTTTTAAAAATAATATTTAATTTTAACATACTATATTACTGGTAGTAATTATTCTATAAAATGAAACTAAAAAATTCCCTAACTAAACACATTTATTTCTAGACATTTGTTTAAATGTATAATGTCACAAGTATTTTAGCTAATAATTAAACAATATTATTAACTTTTTAGTAATATTCGATGATCTCATGGACTCATCTATAACTACCCAAAATATTATAATGATCAAATATCATCTGAATTTTGTTTTACATGAAAGAGCTTATTTCATGGAAAACACAACGTGATATCGAATGCATATAGTATAGTCAAATATCGCTTCTGTTCATAATACATCATCTACCACGGTTTCTTTTTCATTGGTGCTGGTATCTATAGGCCACTACCAGAAATAAGAAGCTTTACTCTTCTGTAGTTGTTTGTGGAAGCCGGAATCACCTGTGTTGCTTAACTTTTCTCTGGAATTTTCACTGAATTTCGTAAACGATGAAATAATAAACATGTTTTATTCATAGAGTAATGATACAAATGGAGGAATAAAAATGCTGATTTCCGTATGTGCATCATTGAAACCACGTGATAGGTGGAAATGCCAATTCACTCATGCGCCAATATTACTTGGCAGGCCTTGGCGACTTTCAGAACTAAACGAGATCGAAGTATTGTAATATGGTTTTGTGTTTAATTTTGTATTTAAATATCGTTTTTTGAACGAGTGGCACAATTTAAGAGAGTTTAACATATATATTAAAGAGACTTTTCTTACTTACGTTTTTATGTAAAAATAATTCCATAAGTGAAGTTTTTTCAATTGTGATTTTGAATAGTTCAATAAGAAAATATGAACAATAAAACCTGAGAAATATAAAGAGTTTCGTTTCTTCGAGTATTGAGCACAATGACATTTTCGTTTCGTTAATGAAGAGGAAATATTTAGCGCATATTGTTTGAAAATAAGTAAATACCTACATATATGTTAAGAAGTTGAATACGGACAGAACGCCTTATCACCAAAAAGAAGAAAGTGAGCCAAATTTGGAACTCCTACAAATGTCTGAACGCCAAATATGGCAGCGCAATAACCACGTGATGTTGGTTTTTCTTTTCAAAGTTGACACCGCGGCCTTACAAGAGTCTGGCATTGAAGGCGCTCCCTAATTAATATTACAACTCTCTGGTTTTATTACTTTTAGTATAATCAATTAGGTTGAAGTGGTAATTTTGTATCATTCAGTTATAGTGATTGTGATGGGAGACATTTTGGTGTTTGTTTGGTGTTGTTTGGCGATCTGATTTCGAAGTTAAAGGTCGCTTGAAAGTTAGGTTGTTCCCATTATCGCCTTAGGAAAAACATGGTTAAATGCGTGGTATAAAGGTGTCTTAATAAAAATGCGATAAGAGGAATGATACAAGAATGACGTAAATGTACAAGTCACATGTAAAGCTGTTTGTGCAAATTAATTACATATGTGTTATATAGCTATATACAACTGTGTAATGATTGATGGAGAATGAATGTTTAGATTAAGTAACTAAAATTTGAAGCATTTGTTTTCAAACAATTAATCAAAATTTGGTCTATTTGCTTTATTGGTTTATAACTAATTATACGGATTGGATATATCCCCCCCCCCCAGCATAAATACATCGAACTATATATTTTAATAATATATAGTTGGATGAATTCGATAATTTCATATGAAAATTTACTGAATGTTCGATAATTTCATATGAAAATTTACAGAATGTTCGATAATTTCATATGAAAATTTACTGAATGTTCGATAATTTCATATGAAAATTTACAGAATGTTCGATAATTTCATATGAAAATTTACAGAATGTTCGATAATTTCATATGAAAATTTACTGAATGTTCGATAATTTCATATGAAAATTTACAGAATGTTCGATAATTTCATATGAAAATTGTACTAAATGTTCGATAATTTCATATGAAAATTTACAGAATGTTCGATAATTTCATATGAAAATTTACTGAATGTTCGATAATTTCGTATCAAAATTTACTGAATGTTTGAAAATTTCATATGAAAATTTACTGAATGTTCGATAATTTCATATGAAAATTTACTGAATGTTTGAAAATTTCGTATGAAAATTTACTGAATGTTTGAAAATTTCATATGAAAATTTACTGAATGTTCGATAATTTCGTATCAAAATTTACTGAATGTTTGAAAATTTCATATGAAAATTTACTGAATGTTCGATAATTTCGTATCAAAATTTACTGAATGTTTGAAAATTTCATATGAAAATTTACTGAATGTTTGAAAATTTCATATGAAAATTTACTGAATGTTTGAAAATTTCATATGAAAATTTACTGAATGTTTGAAAATTTCATATGAAAATTTACTGAATGTTTGAAAATTTCATATGAAAATTTACTGAATGTTTGAAAATTTCATATGAAAATGTAGTTAATTTGTGGGTTGCACTCTGACTAGTGAGAAATAGATGAGAGTTGTAGATTTGTTTTTTGACTTCCAGAGAGTTTAATGTCAATTTCCAATTCAGGCCTTTTGTAAAAAAATAAAAAGGTTAATTATTTTATTCAGTAACGGAAAGAACCTTCATTAAGAAAGAACCAAGCCCCGAATTTCGATAAAATTGTTTTTTTTTTGTATTCTATAAAATGATGCTATACATATTTAAGAAGGTGTGCACACAATTTCAAATTCCTAGAAGAAAGAGAACATAACATATGTTTTGTAACATTTTTTTTATAACATATGTAACATTTTTTTTACATGTTTATATATCATTTATCGTCTGCTACTTACCTACTTTTCGTCTGCAACATTCGTCATTTACACAATTTTTTTTTTAATTTGGTCACGTTTAAAATGCTAAGGATTTGTAAAAAATTTACTTTAACCCAAACTGTTTATAGTGTTCAAACTTTCATATTTGTTTTATAAACGTATGAATAGCTTTTTTAAACTAAGTTATACAATACTTTTTAACGATTTAATGAACATAAAAATGCGAATATTTTTTTAGGTTTATGAACTTAAAATAAGTTTTTGAAAACAATTAAAACACAAATTTACGAATATCTCTTCATACTTTGGCGTTATTTAATCTGTTATTTTTTTTATTCATTCATTGTAGTACTTATTTTTAAATACATGTCTTTTTCAAAATTGAAACTTAAGTATTCGGAACTATGATAATCATCGCATGTACTCAAAAATGAGAACATTTTATTTATATTAGAACACCTATTTTTAAGAGTGTTATATTGTAAGCATCTATAACTCCAAATTAGTTTATTTTCTAATTAACTCATTCAGTATAATCACCAACTTAACTGACAGTCACACTAAATACATTACGCTGCAAAAATATCCGCATCCAAAAGGGACCGTAAATGCTGTCTTCAAATCTTGTTAGGGAAAGTATTTCCTTTGTGTATTCCCTTATCCCATCAACTTTCGATGCGATGTTCCCCAAGAATCGTAAAAACATAAAAACCTTTAGGTATGTCCCAGCGGCCGTATAGCTCTTACGGCAATTAACCGTAAACGGCAGGGGAAATACGACGGTACGTCTCCAATCCGTAAGGTACCGTAAATCATTGTATCTAACTGTAGAGGGGTCATATACATATATAATTCTTTTAGATTGGATTTATTTTTATGTTTGATCGTAACGTATCTGATTTATTATAAAAAAATCTTATTTAAAAAAGGATAATCGGTTTTAAGAAAAATTCGATAATTAATAAGAAATATTTTTTTATTTTGCTAACGAGTTGAATTAATTGAATTATTTCATATCAGTTGTATATTTAATACAACTTTCTTGAAATCGGTTCTAAAATGTATGTTTTTTTTTGTAAATTTTGTAAATTTTTTTGTAAAACAACTTCAAAAAGTTGTAATAAGTATAAAGTTGATGTTTAAATAATTCAATTTCTTCAATTTGTCCAGCACAATCCATAAGGTACCGTAAATCATTGTATCTAACTGTAGAGGGGATTATATTGGATTTATTTTTACGTTTGATCGTGGAGTAACGTGTGTGCTTTAGTTTATAAAGTATATTTTTTTTTAAGTAAAACCGACTGGAAGAAAAATGCTACATAAATAAAAAGTAGTTTTTAATTTTAAGAACGAGTTGAAGAAATTGAATTATTTCATATCAGTTTTATATTTAATACAACTTTTTTGAAATCGGTTCCAAAATGTTTTTTTTTTTTTTTGGTAAATTGGCACCAACTTCAAAAAGTTGTAATAAGTATAAAGTTGACATTTAAATAATTAAATTTCTTCAACTTGTTCGTAAAATTAAAAATGATTTTTTTTTCTTAAAGTCGGTTTCCTTTTTTTTTTTTTTTTTTTTTTTTTTTAAAGATAATTTTTTTTTTTTTTTTTAGATTTTAATTTAGCAGGGGGCTTCGTCCCCTGCTCATATTTCAGAAATTCTTTTAAAAAGAGTCCGGTTAATCGATATTTCCGGATATATAACAGCCGAATAACGAAATTTCTTAGAATAATAATACTGCGATAGAAATTAAATCTCAAAAAGTTATTTACTCTAGTGTAGCGCTGTGCACTTTTGTCTGTCACTGAGAATTAAACCGATGATCTCTGATTGATACGCCGATAGTCTACCAATCAGGCTAAAGTAATCACTCGAGCTCAAGTGGGAGTATCGGGTATATGAAGTGACCCCTACAGTATCCCCCTCTCAGTGAGTCGGATGGAGGAACGAATTACTGAGATGCCCGTGACGTGTTATCTCGTAAGCAGTGTTTGAAGTTGTGATGGTCGATTCAATGAGATGTCACAAGTGTTTGTGCGAAGGGTTATGTCGATCTGCAGTTTGGATGTCACCATAGTAGCGCTATGTACTTTTTGGCTGTTAATCGCAATCCAACCGATGACCTCTGATGATATGCCGATACTCTACCAATCAGGCTAAAGTGATCAATAGAGCTTAATTGGGTGTATCATGTATATGAAGTGACCCCAATCGCTTTAGTATTAGTAAATTCGATCGAGCATAATGACCATATAGAATTCGAACCATCACCATTCTTGCAGCTTCAGTAGAATTAAGACCAACCAAACAGACTATTCATCGGAGAAGCATTCAATGAAGCAATCTATTCTGTAATCAACATATAATTCTTTCGGTCCAAACATTTCGGACCATTCCCCAACAAGCAAAAGCATCATAAAAGTATCTCGGAACCCCCCTCCACTCCAATTCCGAGAATGAATTGGGGTTAATTAACCCCCAAATACCAACGGCCATTCTTTCCCTCAAGTCAGCCATGCCCCATTCTACCTGCCAGAACCAAAAAAAAAACACGCCAAAAGAGTTACAGCGTCGCCAAAGACAGACGCAGTTCCGACGTTCTTACACATAATAATAGGGGGCTTATTAGTTTTATACCGCCCCTAATAAATGGGATAACACTTTCCCCAAGGCGATTTAAATATGAATAATGAATATTTCCCTTCTTTTGATATCTATTAAGGGAAGGAAACTCTTAAGGACGTTCGCAATCTTCGGCAATCTTCGGGAAAAAAGTTTATTTTTTGCAGCAAGGGAGACATTCTGAAGCGTTGAATGCTGCTTCGTTCCTCTCATAGCAAATGGTTTATTTATTCAATTCAAAAGCACGGTGTTGGATATGTTTTCATAAATAGACGAAGGCCCGAATCGCACCGCCCCAGCTTTTTCTAAAGGAATGGATTATTCTTTGGCTGGTGTCACATATGTATTCTCACGTAAATTTGTAATGGTTGTATAAATATGGACAGATGCGTGTTGCAAAGGGGGTTTGTGGCTCTACATATTCAAAATAAGGAATGTTTTTTTTTTATTTTTAGATATGCAAAGTCGGAATGGATGTTTTGGATATGGGTTTCCTTAAAAGAAATTGGCAGAGAATGCGTTTTACGATCTCCCGGATATCTACCAAATAGCGTTATATGGAAATTCGCATTGACGCCGAATGTGAAATCGTTTTGTAAAATTATCAGTAAGGCCGTGAGAGCCTATTTGTCAAGGCGCATTACTATGATTGGTTGCATTAACGTTAAACAAGATCTAGGCTATTGGTGATGATTTCAAATTGAATGGGAATTGTTTGGGATGTGCTCGTAATTGAAGGATTGCGAGTTTGGTGATGGTAATCCAACCAAAATTCTCTGTGTAGATTGTGTTTATTTATTATAAAGAACATTAGAAGGAAAATTCAGGATATTAATTATGATTCTTGATCGAGCTTTAGCGAAGTTCTGTTTTAACCTTCGAGCATGAATGGACTGTAGTAGAGAGAATATGACGTCATAATCGTGAAACCAACATCTCAGACCGAATGGACTCAAACACGTGACTTCTTTTCAAAATTATGAATTAAAAAATTCTCGCGATTGGCTGATGAATTGGGAAATGTGTAACAGTGAAAATTTATGAATGGAATTACGTAATTAACCACGTGTCTGAGGCCATACATGTTGGCCTCACTTTGATGTTAGCGAGATTATAACATTATGTGTTCTCTACTATTTAGTAAGGGATGATATGATAGTTAAGGTTTGGTAGTTTTATGGCTGCTAAACAAAATTATTATACTTACAATAAATGTTATTATTTGGTTATTGGTTCAATTCTTTCGAAACATAACAATTACAGACCGTTCAGTAATTTTGTTAGTAAATATATTAACTTTTCGTAAAATGACATTAGTTTATATAGTTAATATTCTACAGCATTAATGAGTCATATAAAGTGAATTTAACATTGTATATACTAATAAATTGTTAATATGCATAAAAAATGTATTACCATTGTTACTTTGAGCAAATATTTGAACAAATATTCATGGTTTGTTTTGCCTGTTGATATTTTTCTTTCAACTAAAGAAGCAACCGAAATCGTTGAAATGTGAATAAAATAAACAATAATGTAAAGCATATTTTAACAAATGGACTTTATAAAAATATTACAAGTAACATTTAAAAATACATTATAATAATTTCCGAAGTAAACTGTATAGATTATATTAGTTTCATAAAAAAAATATACGAACAATCGAAGTCATAAATCTATTTTCAAACCAATCTTTTAGTTTCTGAAATTGCTAGTAGATGGCAGGACAATCCTAAGATTATGAGAAATATTTAAAACAACTGTTATTTTACGTTAGAAGAGATTTTACGTTTTTTTTTATACTTTTGTAGGCAATTGTGAATATTATTTGAAATGTTTTCGTTTTTAAGGGGTTATAGGAGATAGAGAGAGAGATAGACAATTTTTACTTTTTCTTTAATTTTGCAGATATCATTCTATTTTTTTTCACTTATGTGCGCAAAGCAAATTAACGTAATCACATAGTCAAACGCTTTTAAAATAATGAATTTTTATTTTAAAAAATAAATAATTACAAAAAAATTACCTTTTTATTTTTTATATAAACAAAGAAAATATTTTTTGCAAAAATTTAATTTTGTATTTTTATAACAAAAGATTATGGTTAACAAACTGTTTTTCCAGAATTTTGTAATTTGCGAAAGCAATTAAAAAAAATCTGTAATTTCACTGTCTAACTATATTTAATAAATTATTAAAACAAAACAATTATATTAATTGATATAAGTCCATCTATTTAAAGAAAATGCTCTGTATTTGCTACATGTTACTTTACAAAGTAATTTGTAGCATATTATTTTAACTTATTATTTGAAAATATTATATTAAATAAAATTACTGAACTACTGTGAATTCTTGAAAAAATTAAAAATATTCTTTATATTTAAAAAATTAGGAATTTATTTTAAGTTTTAAAGATATTTCTATACAGCCAACTAACCAAATAATAGCATTTAATATAAAAAAAAAATATTATTGTAAATATACACATTACTTTGTTAAAGTAATATTAGCAAATAAGGAGCAATTTCTTCAAATAAACCTGAATTTATATCAATTTAAACTTGATCAAACATGAAAAAAGTCGTCACTGAGAAAAATGTGTCCAAAGTTACATATTCAGGAAATTTTGAACCAAGGCTTCATATCGATTTTTAAAAAAATAATTAGTTATACTTTATTGTAGAAATATTATTTTGGTATCGTCCAATTCAAAATAAAATTAACTGTTTTTTAAAGTAATAAAATAATCTTGGATATTTTTGATGATTTTTGAGTCTATCAACTACAAAAAGAAAATGTTGCATCAAGATAGAAAAACAATAAAACCTTTTTGGGACAATATACATGGCATTATAACTAAAAGTACTAGCAGGCTTGATAACATATTTGGTTTCGTTTGATAGTAACTTAAGATCAGGTGCATGTATAATCACGAAATAAAGCGCAGCCAAAACGAAGCTGTTATCAGCTTGCGTACACTGTAAAAAAAATGCTTAACAATTATTACCTGGACCGGCTCGTTTAATTTTGAGTACAATTGCATCGTAAATGAGCGACGACGTACTCAAATTTAATTAACCGCTTTTCCTAAAAAATGAGCAGTGTGGTTTAATATTGCTGATCTCAGTTTCTGTTCAAGCCATCTTAACAAAGCGACCTGACAAACTTAAAATAGTTTTTCAGAATATGGTTTTCCACCTAATTTGATGTCGATTGCAAATATTTAAACTGAGTTATTACCACTCAATTACCTTACTTCCCATTCTTTTTGCACACCTTTTTAATATTTCTTCTGTTTATAACTTTTTCACGTCACGCTGTTAGTACAAAGAATAAAACAATAGAGTGCGGTGTCTGATTATCTGGGTTCGATTCCCGGTAAGTTTAATTTGTAATTGTCGATATTTATTGAAAGTGATTTATATAGGCAAGTTACTGTTGTTTTTTAACTCATTTTTTAATACATGTCTTTTTAAAAAATGAAACTTATGTATTCGGAGCTATGATAAGCAACATGTAATCAAGAATTGAGTATATTTTACTTATTTTTGACAACACTTATGACAAAAATGGGTATAAATGAACCTAAATTATCAAATTGTATGTTTCATATACAAAATATGCTGGACTCAAAAACTACACAATGTAAACCCTTCGCATTGGTTCAAGTTACAAATTTTTTACATAAGAAACTCTCAACAAAATTTTGTTTCACAGAACTATTCTATTTTCCTTTTTATGTTAGATTATATGTTTTTATATACGAAACTGAGGGGTATGCACCCCGCATAGAGACAAATACTCATGTTAACACCTAACATATGTGCAATAAACTCAGAGCGTGTTGCTCGATTTTCACTAATGTGTATCACTTCAAATGGCCTGTACAAACATTATATGTGTATATTCTCTGTTTCCCAAGTATGGTTGTTGAAGGAAATCCTATATATATTAACGGAGAGGTCAGGACTTTAAATAAATTTACTTATTTTTGAACACCTATTTTTAACAATGTACCTTACAAATTTAATATAAATGCTAATTTAAGTCCCAAATTCAACTAAACATTAACTACATCACAATGTGATTTATGTAGGCAAGTTACTGCTCTTTTTTACTCATTTTTGAATACATGTCTTTTTCAAAAATGAAACTTATATATTCGGAGCTATGATAAGCATCATGTAAGTATACGTATAGTACGAGTATATTTTACTTATTTTTGAATACCTAATTTTAACAATGTACCTTACAAATTTAATATAAAGGTTAATTTAAGTCCCTAATTCAACTAAACATTAATTAAATCACAATGTGATTTATGTAGGCGAGTTACTGCTCTTTTTTACTCATTTTTGAATACATGTCTTTTTCAAAAATGAAACTTATATATTCGGAGCTATGATAAGCATCATGTAAGTATACGTATAGTACGAGTATATTTTACTTATTTTTGAATACCTAATTTTAACAATGTACCTTACAAATTTAATATAAAGGTTAATTTAAGTCCCTAATTCAACTAAACATTAATTAAATCACAATGTGATTTATGTAGGCGAGTTACTGCTCTTTTTTACCCATTTTTGAATACAAATCTTTTTCAAAAATGAAACTTATATATTCGAAGCTATGATAAGCATCATGTAAGTATACGTATAGTACGAGTATATTTTACTTATTTTTGAATACCTAATTTTAACAATGTACCTTACAAATTTAATATAAAGGTTAATTTAAGTCCCTAATTCAACTAAACATTAATTAAATCACAATGTGATTTATGTAGGCGAGTTACTGCTCTTTTTTACCCATTTTTGAATACAAATCTTTTTCAAAAATGAAACTTATATATTCGGAGCTATGATAAGCATCATGTAAGTATACGTATAGTACGAGTATATTTTACTTATTTTTGAATACCTATTTTTAACAATATACCTTACAAATTTAATATGAATGTGGAGACCCAAATTTAACTAAACATTAACTACATCGCAACACAATATCAAAACACCCAATCCCTCTTAACCAATCCACCGTATTAATAGTAACGATGCCAAGACATCCACGACACATCCATTACCTCACCAATTTCCAAAAGCTCTAAACTCCGAATATCTCAGTCCGTCTCTTCCAACATGCGATCTCCCATCGGAAATCAGCAACAGGATTTTCTGGACGAAATATCGCTCTCCATTAGACATCCAGTACCCGCCGACTAATTACAGAGGCTGATGAAGGGCTCGCTAACTTTATTACAGGGTCTCTCTGTCTCGGATGTCTCCTGTAATGAAGTGCGGGGATGGGCTCGAGATATAGTTTACGCATGGGGTAATTGAGATTGGGACGTTTTTGGGTCTGGTTTACGTGATTTGATGTTGTGGAAGGTATTGGGGATGGATTGGTTAAAGGTGGATGGATTGCTTGAGGTAATTGACGACAATGCGCTGTTTTAAGTGAATTGGTTTGTTTTTAATATATTCATTGGGTAGGTTATTTGTGTTTTGGGATGAAGCTGCAAAGGGTATGGTTATAAAAACACCCTACCACACTTTTGTTGAGACCCATTCCGACAATATAACTCCGGTTTTGGTTTGTTTTTTGTTAATTGACGTCGCAAAAGGTATTGGGGAAGGATTGGTTAAAAGTAGATGGATTGCTTGAGGTAATTGACGACAATGCGCTGGTTTAAGTGAATTGGTTTGGTTTTAATATATTCATTGGGTAGGTTATTTGTGTTTCGGGATGAAGCTCCGCAGGGTATGGTTCTAAAAACACCATACTATACTTTTGTTGAGACCCATTCCGACAATATAACTCCGGTTTTGGTTTGTTTTTTGTTAACTCTCTATACTCGGAGACAACCTAAGTTGAAGCAATTGAATATTTATACATATAATAGTTTACATATATAATGCTTCAGGTTCAACTTAGGTTGTCCCCAAGTATAGTGCATGGTTTTTTTATTTTTTCCCTGGACCGCTGAAAAATTATACAAAAAAAATAATATGTGCCTATTTAATTAAATAATTAATATCATCACACAATTTTTATAACTATTACATAATTTTTATAACTATCATCACACAATTTTTATAACTATTACACAATTTTTATAACTATTACATAATTTTTATAACTATCATCACACAATTTTTATAACTATTACACAATTTTTATAACTATCATCACACAATTTTTATAACTATCATCACACAATTTTTATAACTATTACACAATTTTTATAACTATCATCACACAATTTTTATAACTATCATCACACAATTTTTATAACTATCATCACACAATTTTTATAACTATTACATAATTTTTGTAACTATCATCACACAATTTTTATAACTATTACACAATTTTTATAACTATCATCACACTATTTTTATAACTATTACATAATTTTTAAAACTATCATCACACAATTATTAAAAATATTACATAATTTTTATAACTATTACATAATTTTTTTAACTATCGTCACACAATTTTTATAATTATTACATAATTTTTATAACTATCATCACACAATATTTATAAATATTACATAATTTTTATAACTATTACATAATTTTTTTAACTATCATCACACAATTTTTATAATTATTACATAATTTTTATAACTATCATCACACAATTTTTATAAATATTACATATTTTTTATAACTATTATACAATTTTATAACTATTACAAAATTTTATAACTATTACACAATGTTTATAACTATAACATAAATATTCAGTTGAGCAATTAAATTAAATTTATGTTAATTTATTAATTAATTTATTTAAAACCACACCTATATTTCCCCAACTTTATCTCAATATCTCTTTAATATAAAAAAGCATTGAAACACACAATTACCAATCCACCGAATTTCCTTAATATAAAAAAAAACATTCAGACACACAATTTCCAAACCATCGATTGCAATGTTGTTACTTCTCCTATACTAGTCCTTCTTCATTAGCATTACAGCGATTGCCTCTGTTACATTTCAGGCATAATCATGTACAACAATATGCACGAAATACGCAAATCCAATTACACCACAAAGTTTCAGCATAGAAAAATTCCGACCGAATCAACGAAAAGGACTAATGTTATTTTACCGCGTTCGCTAAATCAATTTAGATATCTACAGCTAATTGAATATCCTTTGTAGAAAACATTTTCTACAGCTAGATGAATAATTGCTTTTTACTCGCAGGAAACCCGGCTTAGTTCCTTACAGCGCCTTTTATTATCATTACGATTATCATGTTGTGACATCACTGGGGTGTT
Organism: Troglohyphantes excavatus; assembly: GCA_963932185.1. Classification (NCBI taxonomy): domain Eukaryota; kingdom Metazoa; phylum Arthropoda; class Arachnida; order Araneae; family Linyphiidae; genus Troglohyphantes; species Troglohyphantes excavatus. Next base: position 28,295,869 of record OZ010678.1, read on the forward strand.
GGCGATTTTTTTTTTTCATCGCCAAAGCGTTAAGAGACTTGGTTGGATGGTTTCAAAGCGGCATTCATAATTAGGGAAGTTTTGTTTGAGGATGTGTAGTTGTTTATGTATGGATAAGGAAAGAGTGATCACCTTTCATTAGTGCTTGCGCTTTCATCAAGGTAACGAGGTTAGTTAGGTAGCGAGTTGGGATTGGTAAAAACCTTCGAGCATGAATGGACTGTAGTATAGCGAATATGACGTCATAATCTTGAAACCAACATCTCAGACCGAATGGCCTCAAACACGTGACTTCTTTTCAAAATTATGAATTAAAAAATACTCGCGATTGGCTGATGAATTGAGAAATGTGTAACAGTGAAAATTTATGAATGGCATGACGTAATTAATCACGTGTCTGAGGCCATACATGTTGGCCTCACTTTGATGTTAGCGAGATTATAACATTATGTTTTCTTTACTATGAAGGATCCATGTTCGAAGGTAAAAACCGCCATCGTTTCGATAACCACATTTTGCGTTTGTATTTTACATATGTGGTGGTATAAAAGTATGGGAAGGACATGGAAAGTGTGGAAAACATATGGACACATTCATGAAATCTACACTGGGAAAAAGAGACACTCAAAAATAAGTAAAATGTACTCATTTTTGATTACATTGTATGCTTATCATAGCTCCGAATACAAGTTTCATTTTTGAAAAAGATATGTACTCAAAAATTAGTACAATGAATAAAATGAGCATTTGATTGTTTACACTGTGTGCCGTCACAAATCACTTTCAATAAATATCGACAAATATAAGAAATATTTATTGGGAATCGAACCCAGATCCTCAGACTTTGTCTTATTCTTTGTACTACCAGGGCGACGTGAAGAAGTTATAAACAGGAGAAATGTTAAAAAGGTGTGCCAAAAGAATGGGAAGTAAGATAATTGAGTGGTAATGACTCAGTTTCCATTTTAGCAATTGACATCAATTTAGGTGGAAAACCATCTTCTGAACAACTATTTTAAGTTTGTCAGGTCGCTTTGCTAAGATGGCTTGAATAGAAGCCGAAATTAGCAATATTAAACCACACTACTCATTTTTGAGAAATTTACGTTTACTTAAATTTGAGTATGTCATTGCTCATTTACGATGCAATTATACTCAAAGAAAAACGAGTAGGTTCAGGTACTCATTTTTAAGTACCTTTTTTATAGTGTAGGATTCAACATGAAATAGTCAGCTGGGAATCAGTGGATTCCCGGTTCGATCCTGTGCGACGGACTTGGCTAAGAAAAGTAAAAAAGTAGTGATCTTGGGATCGGAGGGTTGCCAGCTTCACTACAAAATACTAGGAATGTCGTCCAGAACATCCACAAAAAAATGATCGGCGTGTATACGGGACTGGTGCACGATAATTCTTATCGGGGTCCAATGTCCCGACGTCAATTGAAGGCGTTGGGTGCCTTTTCAGGTGTTGTCCTCGTCATCTGACCAGGGTTCAAAAATACGAGGCATCGTTCCCGTGTCTTTCCTTCGTGATAGGCCCCGAACCGTCACCAAAAGGCAACTCTGCAGCTCTAGTGCGATGTTAATTAACAAAACCAAACAAAACAAAACCAGTCAACATGAAACAGCTTTTAAATACTTGTCATTGAAATCTATGTTTCAATTACTTACGTTTCAATGACAAGTCTTTCAAGTACGTATTACAGAGGAACAACATATCACTCTCCGTAAAGAATTGATCTAAATTAGCAGTTCACCTTACGCAAAAGTATCCTTAAAACTTTCTTAGAATGTATCATTTGGAAAAATCTTCCTCAATGCCTTTCATTTGACAAGTCGATTGATGAACGATCAATACATTTAATCCAACATCTACTGAATTCATTTTGATGACCAAAATGTTTTCGGACTACAACAAAAGCACCATCCACATCGCATATTTTAATTCAATCTTCTGCTACAAATCTCTCCATTTTGACATAATAACCAATTCCGATTCTTCATCCGATTCCATTTAAATAAAACTTCCACATAATTTAAATTATTTATAGAGAAACTAATTTCACACAAAACGCCAAAGAACTTGAACTTCTTTATCAAATACTCAATACCCGCTATTAAACAACCACGATTCTTTGACGCATCTCTACTCGGACCAACCGACTATTTAATTAGATTCGAAGACCAATACCCCTACCGATTCCAACTACTACAATGGCGCAGCATAGACAGTGTATCTTCCAATCCTATCCTGACTATTCAAGCTTTCCCCCTTCAATCGAGCAGCTACCATTGAGGAACAGGGAGACTGTTCCTTCAGAGACCCACGTGAATGAGAACTGAAATGAATAGTGATTTTCGATTAAAATGGAGCAGGGGGTGATAAGGGGTGTGGGAGGGGGGGGGGGGAGTGATGGGTTCCATCCAGGAAGCGGTTAAAGTGCAGCTTCGTTCGAATCTTTTGACGACGTTCTCTAACAGGAAGCTGCAGGTAATGAAGCTAATTACATGCATTAAACTCTCTAAAGGGTGAGTCTGCGCATTCGGTGTAATGGTGTAAGTATGGGAATAGGGAAGCAATACAAGAAATATTGTTAAATATCTTTATATATATTTCTCTTACGCGGTGATTGAAAAACGCTGTTTTTCTGTAAGCGGAGTGGCAACAGTTAGTTTGTTTACGAAATTCTGTTGCGCCAGTATTTTTATTTTGCCATTATGTAAGCCATTTTGACGATTAGCCCCTTCAATTCATTAGTAAATAATATTTTTTTTGTTGTCAGCTTAAATTAGGAAGAATATAAACCCTATTACATTTAAAATAGAAGTTTTGAAAAACGCTTTTCTAAACTTTACATGGGCGGAACATTAAGGTGTCGCCATCTGTTGGCAATTTTGAAAACTAGATTTCTATGAACTTCATTTTTAAGACGTATTAACTTAGAACCGTACACACTTTTGGTAGGCAAGAGTATGGTAAGCTTAACGTCAATTATGCCAAAACAAACTACTAATAATGTAATAAATTAAACTAAAACGCAGGAAAGGTGTGAAAATAACGTGGAAAATAATAAATAATGGTAGAAAAAAAATAATAAATAATGGCTTGCCAGTGGTTCCATTGTTTTCATTTGTAGTTTAAAAGATATTAAATTAAATGATTTTATATTAATTTACATGGCGAAAAAATTTATTGATGCTAAGATGAATAATAATTTAAATTTACAGTCCAACGTTTAAAGTTTTTGGTCATATAATTAAAAAAAGTATTGTTACTGGGACACATTGTTATTGTGTCCTACCTTTTATCGAGCAAAGCGAGAAGTGGTTTGCGGAGCAAACCTATGAGGATTGCGTAGCAATCCTCCGGGGGTTGGCGGAGCGTTAGCGGAGCAGGAGGCGGATTCTCCTTGTATTAAATGTTGCGCTGATAAAAATAGGTACTGAAAAATAAGTAAAATGTACTCGTTTCTGAGTATATTCGATGCTTTTCATAGATCCGAATATATAAGTTTAATTTTTGAAAAAGGGATGTACTATAACAAGATTTCTATTAACCTAAGATTAGCATTTCATTAAGAAATTATTAAGAAATTAAGAAATGAATTCAGGATGAAAACATTTAAATATTAATTTAATGAGGAGCTGAATTTTCGAGACCGACAAATCCGCGGATTACTTGCTCTCTGAATAGAGTGAAACGGTTTACAAAGATTTACATTGCGCGGAAGGATACATTTGGTTATGTTCTAATAAAATGAAAGGAGTGGCAGACAGTTCCAATTTGGAAGATTTCCTGTACATGGAATTATATATGTTACAGTACTAAAAATGTGTAAAATGAATAAAAAGAGCAGTTGCTTGCCTACATAGGCTGTCTTCATAAATCACTCCTAATAAATATCGACAATTAAAACCAAGACTTTCCGGGAATCGAACCCAGATCCTCAGACATCGCTGTCCAGAGCATTATCCTTGTATTAGCGACGTGAAGAAGTTATAAACCTTCGAGCATGGATCCCTCTTTGTAGAGATATCATATGGTTACAATCTCGCTAACATCAAAGTGACACCAACACGTATGGCCTCAGTCACGTGGTTTACTACGTCATTCATTCATAAATTTTTTGTAGTTCATTCATAAAATATCCTGTAGTTCATGAAGTAATACATTTACTATTATTTCCAAATCCCAAGTAAATCGCGAATGTTTTTTCATTCATAAATTTTGAAAAGAAGTCACGTGTCTGGTGCCATCAGGTCTGAGATGTTTGCATCACGATGATGACGTCATATTCGCTCTACTACAGTCCATTCATGCTCGAAGTTATAAAAAGAAGAAATGTTAAAAAGGTGTTCCAAAAGAATGGGAAGTAAGATAACTGAGTTGTAATAACTTTCCAAGTAAGTAATCGATACCAACTAATGTGGAAAACCATCTTCGGAACAACTATTTCAAGTTTGTCAGGTCGCTTTGTTAAGGTGGCTTGGACAGAAGCTGAGATGAGCAATATTAAATCATAATGCTCATTTTTGAGAAAGAACGATTACTTCAATATGAATTTGTCATCGCTCATTTACGATACAACTGTACTAAAATAAAAACGAGCATGTTCAGGTATTCATTTTAAGTACTTTTTTTACAGTGTAGTACACGATAACAGGTAATTTTCCCATAAGCTGATTTTCTATGAAGCTATGGGTCTTTTCTACCGATGAATCCGTACCAATTTTTTTTAAAAACGCATCAAGGTAAACAGATTTTGCATCTAAAAACTCCAAACTATGATAAAGAACGACAACTTAAATTTGAGTATCGTCATCACTCATTGACGATACAACTGTACTAAAAGAAAAACGAGTATGTTCAGGTACTCATATTTAAGTGCCTGTTGTTTTTCAGTGTACTACATGATAACAGGTAATGTCCCATAAGCTGATTTGACTGAAGCTTTGGTGCTTTTCTATCGATGTATTCGTACCAATTTTTTTAAAGACGTATCAACATGATATATTTTGCATCTAAAAACTCTTAACTATGATAAAGAACGACAACCTAAATTTGAGTTTGTCATCACTCATTTACGATGCAACTGTACTCAAAGAAAAACGAGTGTGTTCAGGAACTCATTCTAAGTACTTTAATTTACAGTGTACCACACGATAACAGGTAATTTTCCATAAGCTGTTTTTTCTGAAACTATGGGGCTTTTCTACCTATACATCCGTACCAATTTGTTTAAAGAAGTATTAACGTCAAATGATTTTGCATCTAAAGATAAAGAACTACTTAAATTTGAGTTTGTCATTTAGTTTGAGTTTGTTTGTTTGTTTATTTAAGTACCTTTTTTTTACAGCGTACTACACGATAACAGATGTCTCATAAGCTGATTTTCTCTGAAGCAATGGAGCTTTTCTACCTATGTATAAGTACCATTTTTTTAAAGAAGTATTAACATCAAAAGAATTTGCATGTAAAAATGCATGGGCCCAAACTCTATCCATTCCATACCCCAAATACCCTCCATTTGAGGCAGAATTCAATTACGAAACAATCATCCCCTTTCATTCACTTTCCTCTACCCGATACAACCCCTAACAATCCCAATACCCCTGCATATTCATGAGGAACCCCTAGATTTAAAACCCCATCCGTTTCGGAATGCTTAGTACCCTGCAACAATTGAAAGCGCACGCTTATCTAGCATGGTAGAATAGAAACTCCTTCTGCAGCCGAACGTCTGGTATCCATCAGTGTTATTATAAAGGATGGTATTGTCTCTGAGAAGCTACTGCATGCCAATTAGGCTTAGGATGTATTTAAATCCTCTGCAACTTCGGAAATCTGAAGACTTAGGGATTGGAGTTGTATTCCGTGGATTAGCAGGCATGGATTGTGTAAGAATAAAGCTATTTGGAGTAGTTGAAGTTGTATTAAGTGCTTGCGTGTATAAATCTGTATTTGTGTTTGTAAGCTTTAAGGTTATGACATGCTGTATCAGATTAGACTCGGTGACGGATGCGAATATAGTAATGTATTTGTTTTGAATGGTTACAGAAAACTTTTGTAGTTGGGTGGCTATTAATTTAAATGGGTGTTCGCAAGATCAAAATGATCCAATTTTGATAGAAGAAACTCTAAAAGGGGAATATTAATTTTCAAGAATTGAAGCGAAGGATAGATCTTTTTGCAGTCAAAACTATCTCCAGGAATTGAACCCATATCCTCAGACAAACCTATAAAATATTAAATGAATAGCAAAGACAGTCATTTGAATACTATGAACCCCTTGTACAGCCGCGGGAAAAAAAAACGAACCACCGATGATTAATTCGTTAGTTTTTATAGTAGAGCTAAACTTAATATACCATTTTGTAGGGAATAAAGTCTACTATACATAGATATACAAAAAATTTGCATAGGGGACTATCTTCATACTCGAATCCGCACCAACTTTAAAATTTTCAATAGCAACACCTACTTTTGATAGCGCAGAATTGTTCCCCGCCCTCAAAATAATCTAAATACAAATTTTGGTTAATTTCCTACATTTATATGCAGAGATATTAGACAATATGTATCGATCTTATTTGAGGGGCTACTTCCACAGTGAACAAAGTATTAGTGAGACTTCGAAATAAAGTACGCTGGTAGAAAAGTCGTAGTTAGTCGTGGTTCTTCTTTTTCCATGGTCATTCATTCCCCCACTCCCGTATACCCTTCGCCTCTATATAAGAATTTAGAATATTATGCCAACGCGATCACAGCGCTTTTAATTCTCAAAATTAGTAGATTTCTGTTAAGTTCTGCAGATTTTAAATTGTGTATGACCCCTTAAATGATCATTTGATGCACATTATAATATTGCCCAAAAACTACAAAGAGGAAAATCATGAAATTTTAGATATGCATATAAAACGCTTTTCTGAATCCATCCCTATCAAAATATAGCATGGTTGCTATTCATAAATTTTATGAATATTAATATCCTAATTTAAATAAAATTAAAAAATATACATATAAGTAATGAAAGTTAGTGTATTTTATTTGGGTTTTTTAGAAGTAACACAGATAAAAATATCAGCTTAATAAAATTATTATTTCGAAAGATATAATTAAAAGTTTAAGAAATTCATTTAACATTACGAGTTCTAAACTTTCGATATTCATAATTAAAAAACTACTTAACCAAATGACTTGCAAATTGATATTCAACGATAAATTTTGTCGCAGATTTTAAATATTGAATCAAAATTGGGTGTTGCTATTGGAAATTTTAAAGTGGGTGTGGATTCGAGTATGAAGATAGTCCCCTATGCAAATTTTTTGTATGTCAATGTATAGTAGACTTTATTCCCTACAAAATGGTATATTAAGTTTAGCTCTACTATAAAAACTAACGAAATAATCATCGGTGGTTCGTTTTTTTTTCCGCGGCTGTACATGTAGTTTATGCATATTAAATATAATCAATTGAATTTGACTGAATTTATTTGTCTAGGTACCTAGAAGCGAAGCTTCTTTACCGATAGAATAACGTGAAGAATGACTTGAGTAATTGAATATGATGGTAGTATGTTTTTCCTTATTTTTTTTATTTATTTATATATCCGCTATGCGTTGATAATGACGTATTACTACACTATATTTCTACTACACTATATGACGTGCACACTACAATTATATTTCTATTATATATATATATATATATATATATATATATATATATATATATATATATATATATATATATATATATATATATATATATATATATATATATATATATATATATATATATATATATATATATATATACATATATATATATAACGAAAAAATATAATTTTAGTGTCGCTCGATTAAAAATAAACTGAACTATTTTTTAAAGCAATAAAATATTTTTGGATATTTTTGATGACGATGTGTCCCAAATTACACTAACTTATCTAAAGTATTAAGTTTATTTTGAGAAAATTTCCGCAACTATTTGAAAAACAAAAATCCCCAAAGAAATTTAGTTTATAGTATCATACATATTTATATAGAGTTTAACAAATAAATTACTAAAATGATATTATTATCGCAAACGCAATGTCCTTTGTTAAATAATCCAGAATGGACATCGCGTTAACTTTTAAAGTAGCTGTTAATAAATCTCCTCGAACCGAAATGTAATTATCTTTCCTTATCAACTAACAAGCCTTTATATTGCTTTCATTTCATATATGGCTTGCTTAAATAAAGCTTAGCATATATTTCCACAGGGCTTAGAGCAATTGAGGAATGTCATTTATAGAACTAAACCCCTACGCCAAACGATTTCTCTATTCGGCATAATTTCATACCCACCCGCCATAAGTTGGAGATTAAATCTAGATTAGATTTGCATTCCTACGTGGCCGTGGAATTGGATACATCAATATTTTAAGCAGTTACAATTTCGGTTAATCATAATATTAGATGCTTTAGGGTTATTCCGTGAATACGTGGGTATATATCTTAATATTATTTAAATTATGAATTAGTGTATATGTGGCACATACGATTCAATTTTTTTTTTTTTTTATGTTTGAAAATGTATGCACATTTGTTGCAGATGTGTTAAACGTAATGGCCAACATTGTAAATAGTGGTAAATTGTGTAAATTAAAAAAAAACGGCATACACTTAATATAGAGTGAGTTAATATTTTAATATAGAGTGGATTAATTACTAACCTAGTCGAAGGCGACATACATTTCTATACACGCCTACTCTTTTAGTTTCATAGGCTGTTTCGAGATAGAAGCAATGGGCATTGAAATATCATCAACAATTAATTTCTTTCAAATTTATGTCGATTTTTTTAAAGACCAGTGTCTACTGTAATAGAACATAGTATAATTTAAAAGTAAAATAAAAAAATAATAATAAAAGTGTTTTTTTTTCAAATGTTGGTAGTAATTTTTAAAATGATATTGTTCCTATTTATTATAGTAACGTTTAAGTTGGTTTGACTAATCAACGTCGCACTAGAGCTGCACAGTGAGCTATTGGCTACACTTCGGGGCCTATCTCAAAGGAAAGATGCCTGGTATTTTTGAACCATATTCATATGAAGAGGACAACACCTGGGCTGGTACCCGACGCACCTCAATAGGAGTCAGGACATTGGACCCCGATCAGATTTACCGTACATTAGTCCCGTATACACGCCAGTATAATTTGTTGGATGTTCTGGAAGATTATCTAGTATATTGTAGCGAAGTTGGCAACACTCTGATCGGAATATCAATACTTTTTACTTTTCTTTGTCTAGTCCATCGCAGGGATTCCAACCAGCAATCCTCTGATTACTAGCTGAACGCCTTTATCCACTGGGCCACTGGTGGCCTTGTGAATATGTGGGTATGTATCTTAATATTACTGTGGATATAAATTAGTGTATATTGCTATATATTGCCGGTACGGTTCGATTGAACTTTTTTTTATATTTGAAAATATATGAGCGTTTGTTGCAGGCACATATTAAACCTATTGACCAACATTGCAAATTGTAATTAGTAGCAGCTCTAGTACGACGTTAGTTAACCAAACCAAACAATCTTCACTGCAGATATTTGGCTTTTTGGGAGGATCGAATTCACAAACCTTCATTTACGAGATATCTGCCTTTTTCAAGATTAGGATTGAACTCACAGCCCTCCGATTACGAGGTCGGTATTCTCCCGATCAGAATACAGACCTCTATGGCCGAGCGGTTAAAGGAGTGAGCTGGGAATCCAAAGATTCCTGGTTCGATCCTAGGCGATGGACTTTGACAAAGAAAAGTAGTGATCTTGTGATCGGAGGTTGCCAGCTTCGCTACACAAATACTAGAAAAGTCATCCAGAACATCCACAAAAATTAACGGCGTGTATACGAGACTGGTGCACGATAAATCTGATCGGGGTCCAAAGTTCCGAAGTCTATTGAAGGCGTTGGCTGCCAGTTCAGGTGTTTCCTCGTCATCTGACCATGGTTCTAAAATAACGAGGTGCATGTATGAATGTGTATGTGTTCCCGGATCTTTCCTTCGAGATAGACCCCGAACCATCGCCAATGGTCCACTGTGCAGCTCTAGTGCGACGTTAATTAACCAAACCAAACCAAAAACCGTATACACGCCGATAATTTTTGTTTGGTTTTGGTTTTGTTAATAAACGTCCCACTAGAGCTGCACAGTGGGCCATTGGCGACGGTTCGGGGTCAATCTCGAAGGAAAGACCCGTGAACACATACACATTCACACACACATTCATACACACATTCATCTCGTTATTTTAGAACCATGGTCAGATGACGAGGAAACACCTGAACTGGCACCCAACGCCTTCAATAGACGGCGGGACATTGGACCGAGAACAGATTTATCGTGCTCCAGTCCCGTATACACGCCGATAATTTTTGTGGATGTTCTCGACGACATTCCTAGTATTTTGTAGCGAAGCTGGCAACCCTCCGATCACAAGATCACTACTTTTTCTGCGGTTCAGAGAATAAAAATCTTATTAAACATATTAGAAGCAAAAAGTTGTAATCAAATACCCAATCCATTAAGTTCGATTAACCGAAACATTTCTTTTACTACATCGTTATGTAATGGATGTTGGACATCCAATAGGAGGTTTTTGTCTCTTACCTCTCCCATTCCAAAACACAAGCGAATAAATGGAGGTTAACAATCCCATATTATTAATTAGCTAAAGACCTGATTCCAGCTGCCGTATCCAGTTCCGGTAAAACGGATAAAAGTATCCCAACTCAAAAGAACACTCACCTTACATTCCCAATCATGCTAAAAGTAGAAACAACATTGTTATTCGACCATATAAATACACTACTCTCCCAGATAATTGAACGGCCCGAACAACAAAATACTCGTATAACACAGTATAAACGGCCCAATTTTATGTGCCTCAACCCTTCTAACGTTCTCGATTCAATAACAGAGAGCCCCTGGTACTTTAATAGGGCACTCTAGTCCTGGACTAGAGTAGGAAGACAGATTTAGTGGGTCATGAACGGGTATGACTTTCTAAGTCTAAGTGGGAGATTAGATCTTATCTATGGGTTGATTTAGGAGAGGTTAAAATCTGGTAAGGTATGGGTAAACAACGTAGAGCGGGTTTATGGGTTTATTCATTAGTGATAAGGGGTCTGAGGAGATAGGGTGTAAGTTAAATATTTGGGGTTTACTGTTTGAAGGTTATACTACTGTTTAAGGAAGCTTTTAACGTTGGTGGAATAATAAGACATGTTTTGTTTTCTTTTATTTTTATTTGATTATTTCCTGAAGTTTGTAGAATCGTGATTGATTGATTTTTGCAGTTCTAACTATACAAGGTATTATTTTGTTATTCTGCCTGAATGGTTAAAGGCGTCAGCTGGGAATACGAAGATTCCTGGTTCGATCCTAGGCGATGGACTTGACAAAGAAAAGTAAATCTTGTGATCGGACGGTTGCCAGCTTCGCTACAAAATACTAGAAAAGTCGTCCAGAACATCCGCAAAAATTAACGGCGGGACTGGTGCACGATAAATCTGACCGGGGACCAAAGTCCCGACGTCAATTGAAGGCGTTAGGTGCCAGTTCAGGTGTTTCCTCGTCATCTGACCATGGTTCTAAATTAACGAGGTGCATGTATAAATGTGTGTGCGAATTTGTATGTGTTCCCGGGATCCTTCGAGATAGACCCCGAGCTGTTGCCAATAGCCCACTGTGCAGCTCTAGCGCGACGTTATTTAACCAAACCAAACCTAACCAAGCCTGAAGTTTGTACAACCGTGATTGATTGATTTTTGTAGTTCTAACTATACAAGATATTGCTTTGTTATTCATGATAGGCTGGATTTGGTTTGGTTTTGGCTAATTAACGAAGGAAAGACCAAGGAACGATGCTTCTTATTTTTGAACCATAGTCAGATGACGAGGACAACACCTGCCATGGCACCCAACGCAACCTCAATAGAGGTATGAGGACATTGGACCCCGATCAGTATTATCGTGCACCAGTCCCGTATGCACGCCTTTATAATTTGTTGGATATTTTTAGACGACTTTCTAGTAATTTAGTAACCACGTTGGCAACCCTCCGCTAGATCACTAAATTTTTACATTTTTTGTCAAGTCCAAGAGTCGGGCTCGAACTCACAATCCTCTGATTATTAATCGAACGCCTTTATCCACTTGGCAACTGGGACTCCCATGATAGTCTGGAAGCGTATGTTTAATATATTGCAAAATGAAAAGTTATACATGGATAGAAGCATAGGTATTTATTATTTTAGAATAGCGATCCATTTACTTTTTGGTGTTTAGGTATTCTTTTTCCATTCTCGCTTATTTTATGGTTTGATTTGGCTTTGGTTAATTAACGTTGCACTAGAGATGCACATTGGGAAATTGGCGACGGTTCGGAGCCTAAGTCAAAGAAAAGACCCAACGTTTATTTTAAGAATTTATAAGTACTGCTTAAACCAAATTACTTAGTCTCCGATATAATATCTAGGTCTAAGGAAAGGAAATTTTAACCATTATCTGTCCATTGGATATATTAGAATATTTGTACCAAACGTTACACAATACTCCTAAATAATCAAATACTAGAAAGTCGTCCAGAATATCCAACAAATTATACTGGCGTGTATACGGGACTGGTGCACGATAAATCTGATCGGGGTCCAAAGTTCCGACGTCTATTGAAGGCGTTGGGTGCCAGTTCAGGTGTTTCCTCGTCATCTGACCATGGTTCTAAAATAACGAGGTGCATGTATGAATGTGTATGTGTTCCCGGGTCTTTCCTTCGAGATTGACCCCGAACTGTCGCCAATAGCCCACTGTGCAGCTCTAGTGCGACGTTAATTAACAAAACCAAACAACAAACCTAAATAATCAAAATAATATGTCTAGTGAAACTTAAACTTTTGGTTACAAAAATTATGTTCAGTACTTTGAGCATGAATGGACTGGTGTAGGAAGAATTTGACGTCATAATCGTGAAGTCCACATCTCAGAGCGGAAGGCCCATATCACGTGCCATCTCTTCAAAATTATGAATGAAAAAATACTCGCGATTGGCTTGTGAATTGGGAAATGTGTAACTGTGAAAACTTATGAATTGAATGACGTAGTTGACCACGTGTCTTGGGCCATACATGTTGGCTTCACTTTAATGTTAGCGAGAGTGATACCATGAATCCTCTACTACAAAGGATCCATGCTCGAAGGTCCAGAACCGCTGTGGAGGGGGGATAGCCCAGTGAATAAAGGTCTCGACTGTGAATCAAAGGATTCACGGTTCAAACCTGTGCGAGGACTAGACTAAAGAATAGTAAAAAAGAAGTGATATTGTGATCGGAGAGTTGCCAACTTCGCTACCAAAATACTAGAATGTCGTCCAGAACATCCACAAAAATTATCGGCGGGTATACGTGACTGGTGCGCGATAAATCTGATCGGGGTCCAAAGTCCCGACGTCGATTGAAAGCGTTGAGTGCCAGCTCAGGTGTTGTCCTCGTCATCTGACCATGGTTCAAAAATACGAGACATCGTTCCCGGGTCTTTCTTTTGAGATATACCCCGAACCGTCACAAATAGCCCACTGTGCAGCTCTAGTGCGACGTTATTTAACCAACCAACCAACCAGAACCGCTGGGTAGTGGGGTCCAGAAGGTTAACACTGTATTAGTAATACCAGTCAAAATGACGAGTACTTGCATTGTTATACAATTGGCAGCATGAGGATGTTGCTAATGCTGTATTCCGGTATATTTTTTAATTTCTACGACACGAACAACATGCAAATAACAGGAAACTATGCCCATATCCGTTATATATTTTGGCCTAGTGGAACGGTATTCGGCTAGCAGTCAGATGATTGCGATTTCGAATCCGACGTGGACTTGGCAAAAGCATGCTGAAACGCTTTCGAGATCGGAGGGTTAGATTTCTTTCTAAATTACAAAAGTCTTCTCGGAATCTCCACAATTTCTACTGCGTGTTATGGATTGGTTAACGAAGGTTGGTATGGTTTGGTTTGTTTAATAAACGTTTCACTAGAGCTGTACAGTGGGCTATTGCCGACGGTTCGGGCCTATCTCGAAGGAAAGACCCGGGAACGATGCCTCGTATTTTAGAGCCATGGTCAGATGATGAGGACACACCTGAACGGGCACCCAACGCCTTCATAGACGTCTGGGACTTTGGAACCCGATCAGATGTATCGAGCACCAGTCCCGTATACACGCCATTAATTTTTGCGGATGTTCTGGACGACTTTTCTAGTATTTTGTAGCGAAACTGGCAACCCTCCGATCACAAGATCACTACTTTTTACTTTTCTTTGCCAAGTCCATCGCCTGGCGTCGAACTACGAATCTTTGTATTCCCAGCTGACGCCTTTAACCGCTCGGCTACCATGCTCGGAGGTGTATACGGGATTGGTGTACTTAACACATCTGATCGTGGCTCAATTTCCTGACGCCTACTGAGGGGTCAGCTCAGATGTTGTCTTTGTCATCTGACAATGGTTAAAAAATACGTGGCAATGTTTCCAGGTCTTTCTTTCAAGATGAACTCTAAACCGATGCCAATATTCCACTGCGCAGCTGTAGCGCGACATTTCAGCCAACTAACAACTTTGTTTTTAAAAATGCTTGAAACCTACCAACAATGTTGTTAGATGATAAATATTTGACATTTTATATATATTATTCACAATATCATTTTTAAACATTTACTTGAAATCCTGTAGTAAAATAAGATAAATTCAACATGCTTGCGCAACCAGATAAGTTTAATTTATTATAGTAATATTGCAACCCTCTTCTGAAATGAAAACCATGTATTTAAATATCCAAACTCGACATTTCATTACTTTGCAATGAGTAATAAACATCCAAATTAAACACACATTTCCCATTTCTCCTACTTCCAACATCATCCCATTTTAATACGTAATTCGCCAGTTACAACATCGGCACACTTTGAGTACTCCCAACTACAACCTTTAATCGGGCATGTATTGGCTTCAAGGAGCCTACACGTTCTCCGCAATCTAGAACGTGTTCGCTGTCGACGAGTTCGGGAAAGTGGGTGGGAAAATTTATATTGAGGTTGTTAAAATGTAAGGTTGGAGTTTTGAGGAAGCGAGTTCTGTCATATGGTTTGGGATGTAGTGGAGTTAGAGAGTTGGAGTTGGAAAGCATGTAGCGCAGAAAGTTTGGACTATGTAGTAGTGGGATGATTGTATTTCAACGAAACTAGGATGCTAATTGGAAAATCGATATTTTGTTACTTGATCTCTGCGTATTTGAGGTTTTGTTTTTGGTAAATTAACGTCGCACTAGAGCCGCACAGTAGGATATTGGCGACGGTTCGGGAACTATCTCGATTTGGTTTGGTTAATTAACGTCGCAATAGAGCTGCACAGTGGGCTATTGGCGACGGTTCGGAGTCAATCTCGAAGGAAAGACCAAGGAACACATACACATTCACACACACATTCATACACACAATCATACATGCACCTCGTTATTTTAGAATCATGGTCAGATAACGAGGAAACACCTGAACTGGCACCCAACGCCTTCAATAGACGTCGGGACTTTGGACCCCGATCAGATTTATCGTGCACCAGTATAATTTGTTGAATATTCTGAACGACTTTCTAGTATTTTGGTAGCGAAGCTGGCAACCCTCCGATCGCAAGATCACTACTTTTTTACTTTTCTATTTCAAGTCCATTTCCCGGATTCGAACCACCAATACTCTGATTAGTAGCTGAACGCCTTACCAACTGAGCAACTGGGGCTCTATCTTTAAGGAAAGACTTTTGAACGATGTCTTGTATTTTAGCACCTGAACTGGCACCCAACGCCTTCAATAGACGTCCTATCTCGAAGGCAAGTCCTGGGAAGGATGCCTCGTATTTTTGGGTTTGGTTTGATTAATTAACGCCGCACTAGAGCTGCACAGTGGACGATTGGCAACGGTTCGGGGCCTATCTCGCAGGAAAGACCCGGGAACGCTGCCTCGTACCATGGACAGATGACGAGGACAACACCTGAGATGGCATCCGACGCACCTTAATAGAAGTGACCAAAATTCGAAAAAATTATTTTGAAAAAATTATTTTGAAAAAATTATTTTGAAAAAATTATTTTTAAAAAATAACGAATGACATTTATCTTTTGCAACATTCGTTATTTTTTCAAAATAATTTTTTGAAATTTTGGTCACGTTTTAAATGTGAATTTTCTAAACAATTTACTTTTTAAAAACTAATCTGTTAATAGTTTTTAAAACTTTATATATGTTCTATACAAATGCATTGACCGGATAGTTCCGACCACTATTTTACTCTTTCAAAATTCATGGACATGCTCTCGTGGCAGCTAATATTATTTTAATACGCTTAATTTATTAAGCAACTCTTTTGCAATTTTTCCGTACTAAATGCAATCCTTAAAATATAATTTAAACTCATAAAATGCAGTAAAAGTAACTAAATAAAGTTAGCTTATCACTTTTTAATAGTTCACAAAAAAACGAATAGATGGCAGCTCCATCAACCAACGCGCGCGCATTTAGTTCAGCCTTGCCATTGGTTCAAACGAGAGCATTAGACACGCCCACAGAAGGCGAAAGTAGGCGTCACTATGACGTCAAATAGTTGCTCTCTCCGCCTTCCGTCAGGCTGCGCGAGAACGAGCACACCTTGTATATAGTCTTAATAAAAACGCTATTTTTTTATTTAATTTTTTTCTGCATTATTCAGGAAAAGATTTTTTAATAATGTAAAAAAACTGGTACCTTTAAATTCATTAATAAAGCTTTTAGAAATAAATTTACCACCATGTGGAGGAAAGTGATCTACGTTGCCATGTCGGTGGTATGATATAGGTTTTTCCATAAATCAGCTTCCCTTTCTGAATTTATTTCCTGTGGAAAAGATTCGACTCATTTCAGGCTTACTCCGACCGGTTTAACCGCTGTACCTTTTAGTACTAATCGTCAGATAGGGGCAAATGCGTGCTTAAATTGAAGTGAACGACGCATGCTAAAATAATTTTTGTTTAGTAATTTGGTAAGCTGTGTGGAGCAGAAAAACACGATTTATCGAAGATGTATGTAGAAATAACTATCACTATGTGGAAATAATTATCAAATCAAAGTTCACTTAAACAGGTTTAAATAGCAGTTCAAGACGAATATAAAAGGATAGTTGGAAATCCAAACTTATGGCAAATGCGGAGAGATCCAGAGCTTACTGAAGACGCATGCGTGCTAGAAAGTATTCGCAAAACGAAACTGCCCATCCGGTTTTTATATTGACGGACTATGTTCTATTTTCCAGTGTACCATTGTGATCTAAATAATTTCCATCTTTGCGATTAATATAGCGTTGTGATATTCATTTTAATTGCATGATAGAACGTACAGGCCAATGTCCTGTCAGAAGGATTTTCCCGCAGCACTTTTGTACATGGCGGAATCGTATAGCCCTCTACCTTTCTTTTTTGTTAGAATAATTGCTTATGGCTTTTACCTATGCTATCTGATTGTGTTGGAATCAAGAATAAGTATAATGTTTGTTCATGACCCGATTTTTTTTCCAAAATATTTTTGATTACCACGGATAACCAATTTTAAAGTTTTCAAATTTGAAATCTCTGATATAATGAAGTAAATAAATTTATATTTTCTAAAGTAGAATTAAAAATTGGAAAAGTGGTAGTAAAAATGTTTGCTCATACAAACTTGTTTCAGAACTCCGTGGCCCAGTGGATATAGGCGTTAGCTGGAATCAGAGGAAGATCCTGTGCGACGGACTTGACAAAGCAAAGTAAAAAAGTAGTGATCTCGTGATCGGAGGGCTTCCAGCTTCGCAACAAAATACTAAAAAAATCGTCTAGAACATCCACAAAAATAATCGGTGTGTATACAGAACTGATCCATGATAAATATGTTCGTTGTCAAATTCCCCGATCATCTATTGAAGGCGTTGGGCGCCAGCTCAGGTGTTGTTATCTTGGAAATATTAAATTTATTTTTTGTAAAGTAAAATAAAAAATTAGAATAGCGGTAGTAAATATATGTTTCTTAAACCTTATTTATATAGCTTTATTTTGCAAACCTTGTTAATTTTCCTGTTAAAAAAAAAAAACAGTCACACCCCCAGTAATAATACTACTCTCAATTTTCAGAATTTTGGTTTTGTCAACGCCACTTTCCTGACATTTGACAATAATTTCGTCATTGAATTTTAATTAATACTATCAGTGCCTTAACATAACACTTATTTTACCTAACTAACGACAAACAACTTTTCCCTTTTCCCCAAACAATAACTCCCACCTATTACAACAAAAGCTACGCAATCCCTGTAAACATTTGAAAAAAAAATAGAACCCAAGTCATCCCTCACCAATCTGTTGCCAAATTCTCACCGATACGGAAGAAATAATCCACACCAATCCCACCCCAGTATTCTATTATCTCCCCTCCCCCTACTAAACTCTATTCTGTCAAATCATGTCCCCCTACAACCCCAGGGAACGATCCCTATAAAATAGAAGCTCCCCTCCCCAGCTCAAAGCAGCTCCACAACAAACAGGAACAGCGGGGTCAACTTAATTCCGGTAGGGGGCGTCACAGTAGCCCCTTTTATGATCATTTTTATGGTCGGTTCTAATTAATCTTCACTTTTATGACGTAGTTAGTTTGGGGTGTGAGGGCGGTTGGTGGGGGGTGATGCAAAGTTTGTTTCTTATGAGGGTGGGGTGTTTGATGTAGGGCTTAGTGATAATTTGTTCTTTTTAAATTTCATTAACACTCTGTTTGAGAATTTTAATGGAATTATCAATGGATTAAGTATGTTTAAAAGATCTACTTCTTTACGGGCGTTGTTGATCCATATTGATGCTGGTCGTAAAATGGGTTGAAAGTATATGTTGATGCTCTCAGGGAAACTTATACAAGCAAACTTGCGTGAATTTTGTTTGATGTTAAAAAGTTTCTCTTTCGCTGACACGATACTTAGAAAGTGCTTAATGCGAGTAAAGTGTATACGCAAAGTGGCCAAAATATTATAACATACTAAGGCTCATTCTACACAAGCGAGTAAATCGAGCCTTTTACTCGTTCATGTAGAATTTAGTTCCTCGTAGTTTAGTACCTCTTTTTTACTCGTAGTACCTGAACTAACTCGTTTTTCTTTGAACAGAATCATAAAACTTAACATCAACTTATATAGGAAGGCAATTCAGCCGCGGTCGCATATACAGGCAATCCTCAATTATGAAGTTCTACGTGAAGATGCTGGGAGGCGACCCTACGCTGCGTTTGCGCTCACAGATGCCGTGCTTACCTCTCTTTTTCAAGCTTAAAATATTTTCCATTTATTTTGTTATAGTTAATTGATGCTGATTGCTGTTACGCCGTTTTTGTATATATTGTAGTTTGTATATGTATATGTGTTCTGTATGTGTATATTGTGTATGTACGTGTATATGTGTGTATTGTGTATGTACGTGTATGTGTGTATGTATATGTATATATATCGTGCTCCCCACTGCTTTTACCTTATGACATATTGTATATATTTCGGAACCAGTTGCCTGGCACTATCTCAAATTTTATATTTTTGATCTAAATGTTACTTTTTATTTGTTACTCTCTGTACCATAATCAAAAGCAATTCACAGTTTTTATATTTTTCTTGTATATGTTCTGCATTTGTCCTGTCCCTTGTCTTTTAAATCCAGATATCTCAGAAATGTAGTTGCCTATAGGCCCAAGTTAGATGAAGAGGAAAAATAGCTTCGGGTTGGTGCCTCGAACAATTTTATATTCAAGTCAAGAACAGAATGGGCCTAATGTTATTAAGTAAATAAGTTATAACGCACACTGTTCCCGCCAGAGGGCGACGGAGATATATAAAAATAAGCGATTTATTATAATGTTAGTAAAAGCGGTTTGTTCCAACAGGTATGAGGTGTAAAAATAAAAGGTACTTAAATGGAGTACCTGAACCAACTCGTTTTTCTTTGAGTACAATTGCAGCGTAAATGAACAATGGCGTACTCAAATTTAAGCAACCGCTCTTCCTATAAAAATTGCAGTGTGATTTAATATGGCTTTAAATATGTGTAGTAATATGTATACACTAGGAGGCTCCGCCCCCTGCTCCGCTAACGCTCCGCCAACCCCCGGAAGATTGCTACGCAATCCTCATAGGTTCTGCTCCGCAAACCACTTCTCGCTTCGCTCGCTAAAAGGTAGGACACAATAACAATGTGTCCTAGCAACAATATTTTTTTAATTATATTACCAAAAACTTTAAACGTTGAAACTAAATTTAAATTATAATTCATCTTGGCATAAATACATTTTTTTGCCATGTAAATCAATATAAAATCATTTAATTTCTTTTAAACTACAAATGAAAACAATGGAACCACTGGCAAGCCGTTATTTGTTATTTTATTGCTACCGTTATTTATTATTTTCCACGTTATTTTCACACCTTTTCTGCATTTTAGTTTAATTTTTAACATTATTAGTAGTTTGTTTTGGCATAATTGACGTTAAGCTTACCATACCCTTGCCTACCAGAAGTGTGTACTTAACTAAGCTCATACGTCACAAAAATGAATGTCATAGAAATCTAGTTTTCAAAATTGCCAACAGATGGCGCCACGTCAATGTTCCGCTCATTTGAAAACTCAAAAGCGTTTTTCAAAACTTCTATTTTTAATGTAATAGGGTTTATATTCTTCCTAATTTAAGCTGACATCAAGAAAATAATTATTTACTAATGAATTGAAGTGGCTAATCATCAAAATGGCTTACATAATGGCAAAATAAAAATACGGGCACAACAGAATTTCGTAAACAAAGTAACTGTTGCCACTCAGCGTAGAGAAAAACAGCGTTTTTCAATCACCGCGTAAGAGAAATATATATAAAGATTATTTTTTATATGATACATTGATTGAAATATTTTTACTTGCACAGTTCTATAGTTTTTGTTTACGAATATAATTTTTTTTTCTTTTAAATATTAAAAAATTTGTGGTCATGGAAAATGAAACAAAGCCATAAACATCCACCATTGTCATTATTTTTGGCATTCTATATATTCTAATTCTTGAACAATATCACTAATTATTTAATATTTTCCTTCTCAAGCTGTGTACACCGATTTTATCCGTGTTACTAATAACCTTACCATCGTTTTTATACGCGTTCCTGTATGAGAACTCCATCACCTCAAATCATAATATGTCTTTCTGTCAAATCATCTTTATATATGTGTATGTTATTATTTTGCATGATACAGTAATTAAAATATTTTTACTTGCTAAGTTCCATTGTTTCTGTTTCCCAATAGCAAAGTTCTTTTCTCTTAAAAAAATAAATACATTTAAAGTCATAGAAATTGGAACAAAGTCATGAACATCCACCATTCTCATTATTTTTTGCATTCTATCTATTCTAATTCTTGAACAATATCACTAATTATTTAATATTTTCCTTCTCAAGCTGTGTATACCGATTTTATCCGTGTTACTAATAACCTCACCATCGTTTTTATACACGTTTCTGTATGAGCCCTCCATCACCTCAAATCATAATATGTCTTTATGTCAAATCATCTTTATATATGTGTATGTTATTATTTTAGATGATACAGTAATTAAAATAATTTTACTTGCTAAGTTCCATTATTTCTGTTTCCCAATAGCAACGTTCTTTTCTCTTAAAAAAATAAATACATTTAAAGTCATTGAAATTGGAACAAAGTCATAAACATCCTCCATTCTCATTATTTTTGGTATTCTATATATTCTAATTCTTGAACAATATCACTATTTATTTAATGTTTTCCTTCTCAAGTTGTGTATACCGATTTTATCCGTGTTACTAATAACCTTACCATCGTTTTTATACGCGTTCCTGTATGAGCCCTCCATCACCTCAAATCATAATATGTCTTTCTGTCAAATCATCTTTTTATATGTGTATGTTATTATTTTACATGATACAGTAATTAAAATATTTTTACTTGCTAAGTTCCATTGTTTTTGTTTCCCAATAGAAAAGTTTTTTTTCTGAAAAAATAAATATTTTTCTTATGAAAAAACATTAAAGTCATAGAAAATGGAACAAAGTCATAAACATCCACCGCTATTATTTTTTTGTATTCCATTCTAATTCTCCAACAATATCACTAATTATTTAATGTTTTCCGGCTACGGCTCTCCAAAACGACTTTCAACTAATTGAGAACGACATATAAATTGCTTTTCTTTGGCGGATCCGGCAATTCATTTTTATTTCATATTCAAACACTTGTCAACTTTTAAATAAGTAATACAATTTTATTTATCATTGTTTTCATTCCGCGCGGCTACAATGCTAAACATTCTCATGCTAAACATAAACTCATTATTCAACTCACTAATCCTGTAATTTATTTGCATTACATCCGAGTTTATTTCCGCATCAATTATTTCTAGAAACTTAACATTAGTTTCTTTTATTCAATTTGAATTACACTAACCCGGAAAATTCGGAAAATATTAATTTTCTAAAGAAGTATTTTTAAAATGGTAGTATTTTATAATGCATTAGAACAAAGGAACCTTTATTCAATTATACTGAGCAGTTAGTATGATTGTATGACTGCTTATGTTCTTATAAGTTGGAGTAAATATGTCCGTTCCGTAATTATATCGGTTAGTTAAGGGGGTCCGATACCTTCGACATTTTTTTCTTTATTTTTATACTTGTACAATCCAATTTTTTTTCTCTTTCTAAATATACATAAAAAACCATTTTAAGACGCTCAATTTTTTTTTTTAATTGCACATTTATTTTTAAATTAAAATTTTAGTAAATTTTTTAACAATTTTAGAATTCCTACTCCTTTTTTGTTTTTCAATATTTTGAAGCAATTTTTTTTATTTAAGATCTTGAATAACATGTAAATAGATGTATGCATTCAAATTTTGATTCAGATACATCACTTTAAAAAAATAAAATATATTAGAAATTTTGGAAAAAAAATTGACGAAAAAAAATAAAATTCCACTTTAAGTGGTTTTAAAAAACAAATTATGGTAAAAATAGGAAATCTGAATGCATACATCTATTTAAAATATATTTATCTTGCTATACACACAAAAATTATGATTTTAAGTATAATAGTAAAAAAGCCTTAGCATTTTTAGTGTTCATTAAATTTCAAAACCACGAACAGAGATATTTGCTTTTAAAGTTTACATATGATACAACTATGTTATAGGAACACATCATTAAAACATTCATAACTAAAAAAGTAATAGGAATTTTTTGAAGCAATTTTTTGTGAGTTATTAAGATAAGTTTGAATATTATTTTTTAAATATAAAAAAAAAATGACTTTTTTTGCGAATTTTGGGTATCGGACCCCCTTAAATACCATTTTATTTATAAAGAACTATAAAGCATCATAATATATAGTCGAAATATATTATTTCTAATTTATTATGAATGTACAAATCCTTGAGACCCGAGCCTCAAATCCTAATTTTTTTATTAATGAATTCAGAAATACCATTTTCTTTGCATTAGAACATCTTTTTCTGAACAATATTCAAACAAAAATAATATAATAATTTTTTTTGCGTTTTTTAAGCTTAAATAGACTTTTTTTTAAATCACTAATCATACTTCAATTTTTAATTAAAAAAATAATTAAACTGATTAAATAACGTCAATGCTTTTACTACAGATGAAAAAACAGACTTTTGCATATTTGGGTTTAATTGTTTTCAAACACTTATTTTAAGCTCACAACCTTAAAAATATTCAATTGTTTTGTTTAATAATACGTTAAAAAAAAATTATAACTTTATTTTTAATAAAACTATTAATACGTTTATAATATAAATATTAAAGCTTCAAAACTATTAACAGTTTAGTTTTAAGTTTATTTTCTACAAAGCCTTAGCATTTTAAAGGTGACCAAAATTTAAAATAGAGAGAGTAAATACGGATGTTGTAGTATATTAGCATCTAATTAGTATATTAATAAAATATAGTATATTAGCATCTAATTAGTATATTCATAAAATATAGTATATTAACATCTAAAAAAAGCATATATTCTAATTTTTTTAATTGTTTTGAAATTTGTACACACATTTAAAACTATGTCTAAATTATGAAGCAGTTGTCCGGGTAGGATAGATCCCGACCCGTCGCCAATAGCCCATTGAGCAGCTCTACTGCGACGTTCATTCAACCAAGCAATCAAATACCACTTAGATATTTATTCATCACATCCAACACGAATTGTAAAATTATATCCTACAAATGCTCAAACGAAAAGAATGTAAATGAGCCCCCGTCCTGCTCAGACCCTTATTGCTGCGGAAAATTGATGCTATATTGGCAGATTCAGAAACACAGTTGCCCCTAAGAAGCAAGAAAAAGTCTCAACTCCGCACAATAAACTCTGCCCCTTCCACTTTTCAATTTCACTCCCCTTTAGTTTGGGAGAATGTATCCCCCCCCCCCCCTTTTTCTGTAGGTGTCAGCAAGTTCCATGAATAAATGCACTATAAATAACCATCAGAGGTGACGGTCGAATCGATGCCGCGATTGGCGATAAATCATCAGTTTGGCGAGTTATTCTTTTTAAACTGATAATCTGAACTAATAATATCTTTTATCTGAACTAATAAAATTACACGTAGCCTGTTTATTTAGAAGGAAACGTAGCCAGTGTTTATTTAGAAGGAAACGTAGCCTGTGTTTATTTAGAAGGAAACGTAGCCTGTGTTTATTTAGAAGGAAACGTAGCCTGTGTTTATTTAGAAGGAAACGTAGCCTGTGTTTATTTAGAAGGAAACGTAGTCAGTAATTTTCTTAGAAGGAAACGTAGTCAGCAATTTTCTTAGAAGGAAACGTAGTCAGCAATTTTCTTAGAAGGAAACGTAGTCTGTGTTTATTTAGAAGGAAACGTAGTCTGTGTTTATTTAGAAGGAAACGTAGTCTGTGTTTATTTAGAAGGAAACGTAGTCTGTGTTTATTTAGAAGGAAACGTAGTCTGTGTACATTGAGAATGAAACGTAGTCTGTGTTTATTTAGAAGGAAACGTAGTTTGTGTTATTTAGAAGGAAATGTTGTCTGTGGTTTATTTAGAGGGCAACGTAGTTTGTGTTTATTTAGAAGAATTACAATTTTCTTAGAAAGAAACGTTGTCTGTGTTTATTTAGAAGGAAATGCAGTCTGTGTTTATTTAGGAGGAAACGTAGTCTGTGTTTATTTAGAAGGAAACGTAGTCTGTGTTTATTTAGAAGGAAACGTAGTCTGTGTTTATTTAGAAGGAAACGTAGTCTGTGTTTATTTAGAAGGAAACGTAGTATGTGTTTATTTAGAAGGAAACGTAGTCTGCAATTTTCATAGAAGGAAACGTAGTCTGTAATTGTTTTAGAAGGAAACGTTGTCTGCGTTTATTTAGAGGGAAACGTAGTCTGTAATGGTTTTAGAAGGAAACATATATATATATATATTAATTATTCCTTCCAATGTTTACCCGTGAATTTGACAGGTTTTACTGATACAATTCTAATTAAAGATTAGTTTTAACTATGAAAGTTGTTTTCCTAAATATATTACTAAACGGTATCTGTTGACCGATCTTAATGATACTTATTAAATTGGAATAATAGTCGATAATCAATTTTCAACTTTTTTTTTGTGTCGATATGTAATGAAAAATAGTATTTATAAAACGTATTAAAAAAAATCATGGATGTGTTATCCGTTTTGAGAAGTAAAATATAAAAATGGCTGTAATTGTTGTTCATTAACTCATGCTGTGAAATTCTCAAACCATTTACTTAAAAATACGAGGCATTATTCATTGGTCTTTCCTTCGAGATACACTTTGAACCATCACCAAAACTCCAATGTCCAGCTTTAGTGCGACGTTAATTAACGTAACCGACCATAAAAAGTCTTTTTTAATTTGGCGATATTGTTGGCGACTTCTGAATTTCTTCAACTCGGCAACCCTTTCCTCGAAGAAGTAAAACTCTGATACCCATTCCAACCATCCACGGATCATTGGGCAGCAGGGTTCAGCTTGAGGAATGGCGGAACAATGACTGAAAGACAGAAGAAAACCCAAGCAACATTTGAATTTATTTCCAATTTGACAATTTGGGGGCTGGAATTGCCAGACGGATGCGCGATTTCTGTCGAAATTCGGGGGAACTGACAGCGGCGAAAATGAGATTAGAAACTCGGGGATTTCGGGGCGAAAGAATGCAGCTGGGGGGATTGTCACTACGAAAGTGATACAGGCTTTTACTTTCAGGCTGTGGATTTTATTAGGCAATTCGAATATTTCAGGTGTCTAGATGGATTTTCGATTGAGCTTGAAGGTTGTTGCTTTGAGGCATATGAATGTAGAAATCGCGCTTTTGTGTTGACTCCATTGTAGATTGGATCATTCAAACCGAATTGGGGCTTGTCAGCAAGTTTAAATTGCGACTGATTAAATTGTTTATATTCATTTTGATTGACAGTTCTGGATGAAAGTATTGTCTTGATATATGTGGTGATCCCTTGCAACTTAGAAATCCCGTGTATTAGTTGAACTGTCAATTTATGAACCGATTGCTGCGTAAACTGACGTATTTATACAACTTTCGAAACTAAGATGACAGTTTTTCCATTACAATGAAAATTGGCGAAGGTTCGAGAGATACGCAAAAGAAAGGACTCGTGATCGACGCCAATTTTGATTGATGACAAGGATAACACCCATCCTAGCAATTTACAAACTTCCACAAACTCTTCAGAATGTAGACATATGAATCAAGTTTATTTAGAAAGATTTATTTATCAAGAAATTTAACGTTCCTACAATACGGAAAATTTTGGTTGGGCTTATGAAGAATCGAACTTGAGACCATCCAATCGTTTGGTTCGCTCACCAGTTTATTAATATATTCTGCAAATTATTCAGTGCACATTTTTTTAATACTATAGTAATTAAGTGCCTGATTACAATTTTTGTTAATTATTGGAATTTAAAGAAGATTCAGTTATTTTACGAGTCTTTTTACTCGTTATCAAATAATGTAATATTCGAATAGTAAATTATCTTTATGTATAATCTACATAAATATTTATTTAGTATTGAATATCTTTATAAATAAAGTATATTTGAAGACTCAGAATATCTTTGTAAATATAATACATTTGAAGACTCAGAATATCTTTATAAATAAAGTATATTTGAAGACTCAGAATATCTTTATAAATATAGTATATTTGAAGACTCAGAATATCTTTAAATATATAGTATATTTGAAGACTCAGAATATCTTTATAAATATAGTATATTTGAAGACTCAGAATATCTTTGTAAATATAATACATTTGAAGACTCAGAATATCTTTATAAATAAAGTATATTTGAAGACTCAGAATATCTTTATAAATATAGTATATTTGAAGACTCAGAATATCTTTATAAATATAGTATATTTGAAGACTCAGAATATCTTTATAAATATAGTATATTTGAAGAATCAGAATATCTTTATAATTATAGTATATTTGAAGACTCAGAATATCTTTATAAATATAGTATATTTGAAGACTCAGAATATCTTTATAATTATAGTATATTTGAAGACTCAGAATATCTTTATAAATATAGTATATTTGAAGAATCAGAATATCAATAAATTTCCACAAATTGATATAACCTAAATATTTCATTACAATTTAATGACCACGTTAGTCAATTTTGATAAATAAGTACCAAGATTATACAACAAATACCAGAAATATGGATTATGATAATTCAAGTCCAACTTTATAATAAATTTATGGTTTACCATTACTCCCCCCCCCCTCAACACTTATCCTCTTATCTCCACCCCCAAACTCATCCCTTTGTTAAGTCCTCAAAGATAAGACCCCCTTCACCCCCCCCCCCCCCCCCAAACTTACATTAAGAATAAGGAAAATTATTGACATCGTTTGAAGGGCAAGAATCTGATTATTTACTCCCCCCCTCTCCCCTCCCAATGACAACCTGATCGTAAACCAGGAGCATTATCGGTGTTCCCCCCCCCCCCCCATCAAATTTAGGTCTTATTTTTACGGCCCCTCATGCGGCAATCTACTTAATTTCGGGCACCGGTGTAATAAAGTAGCCCCCCCTTCGCCAAACAATACTGCTGCTGCAATAAAGTTGTGTCCCACTGCCCCTGAATCGTAAAAAGTGGAAGGGGATAGTGACGTCATGCAGTTTGGTCCGTTGGACTTGCTCTAGAAATATTGAAGGCATTTGTGATTATGGAATTGGAAAGACGATTTAAATCGATCAATTGCAATAAAACTCAATTATAGCTTAATATTTATTTTTATTATTATTTTTTTAGGGTGGTGGGGGGGGGGGGGGGGGGGGGTATAAGGTTGGTTTGTCGACTATAGCTTGGGCGATTGAATTAAAGAATTATTGATATCATTTTAAGAGTAATTAAACAATCTTTGAAAAATAATGATGGATACAATATATATATAAATTTGTCATAGCAAACATTTTTACTACCAACTTTTTTAGTATTTTATTTTACAAAAAATAAATTTAATTACAATGGTAGATGACATATTTGATTTCTTAATATAATTAAATTGGTTATCCATGATAGTCAAAAATGTTTTTAAAGAAAAAAAATCGGGTCATTAACAAACATTACGCTTATTCTTGATTCCAACACAATCAGAAATCCGCAATTAGTTTATCCGTATTTATTAGCTAGAATAAGGATTGTTTAATAAAATGCATTATTAATACAACATAGTTTGGTTTAACCGGCATTTATTAAACCGGATCCGAGACATGGAAAAATATAAGCAACAACTTGAATTTCTTGATGGATAAAGGATTGACTATAAAGGGTACAAAAAAAAAGGAAAACATACTTTAAGAAAAAGCGCTAAAATGTAAAACAAAAAGTTTAATTTTAAGAACAAGTTGAAAAATTGAACTATTTAATATCAATTTTATACTTATTACAACTTTTTGAAGTTGGTGCCAATTTACAGAAAACATTCCTAATTTAGGCGCCGATTTAAAAAAAAGTTGTAATAACTTTAAAAAATGGATATTAATAATTAATTTTTTCGACTTGTCATCAAATGTCATCTTACTAAATAGCATTTTGTGTAAAAATATTTATATTTTGCATAAAAGTACACTCGCTTTTAAAGTCCGTTTTAAGTATTCATTGTTATTATGAAGTAATATACTTTTAATTATTAAAGTTACATACTTTTCTGTATCAACCATTTAATTCTGGACGACAGGAAATGCAATCTTATATATAAAGCTGAAATCTCCAAAATCTGTCCGGATGTTGGTTTGTTTGTTGGTTTGTTGGTTTGTTTGTTTGTTTGTCAGTACAAAATAAGCTCCTTAACTACACAACGCAGAGCTTTGAAATTCACAGAATAGTTAGTTCAAAAAATAAGAATTTTAACGTGACTATTTTCAAGTCTCTACGATGTTCCATTCGAATGTTATGACATTTCTTAGCGTACGTCAGCAAAGTTTCTCGAAGTGGCAACAGTAAAATCAGTTAAAATCAACGAAGAAAAGCGAAAATATAATATAAAATAATTATGAATCAATTGGAATGCCAATATTTACACGAAATACTCCATAACTACACAACGTAGCTTTATGAAATTTACAGAGCACTTTACGTAAAAAATTAGGCGTTTTTTGTGATAATTTTTAAGTTTGTACGATGTTCCATTCGTTTATTATAACTATTTTAATGTATTCCATTGACTTAACATTGCTGATGATATCGTTTGCGATTTTAAAGAATTTTCTTTTCGTTTTTTACAGTATAAAAATGACGTCATAAGTTTGGTTTGATTTAATAATTACTGAAAATATCCGCACATCGGGCATTTTGCTACAATACGGATTATTGCAAAAATTAAAATAACTAGAATTTTACCTTATGGAAATGGTTTACAGTTGTTTTGTGTCTTTTGTTTTGTTTGTATGCAGGTTAATTGTAACTACATTTGATTGTCTAAGATCGAACTTTTAGAACAATACTTTCATAATGCGAGTAATTTGTGTATTAACGAATTATTAAACGAATAAAATTCCGCAGATACCAACTGCTAATTGAGATTTTTTTTTATTTTATGTGCAAAGTAATATTTTCTTTTAAAACATTAAATGGCGAACATTAAGAATGAAATTTAGAATTATTTAAAGTACATGGTGAGTTTATAATATTTAACCGTTTGCTAAATAATTATGTCGCCAAGTTATAATAGTTTATTCTTTGGATAAAGTGCGTTTTGGCTTTAATTTACTGTGGAAACTTACTAAGTATTTTTATGACAGGTATTTTTTGATGCAAATGCAATAACAATAGTATCACAAAATCAAAAGTTTAGAATTTTTTTTAATAAAATGTGTAAATACAGAATCTTTATTACAATGTTCCGGAAATAAAAATAATTACTCAAAATTGAAATAGGTGGCTGTTCTTCTGTAATAATAGTATTCATTGGAATTCTTTAACACATGGAACACATGAAGAAAAATTTGTAGTATTTTAAAACATACATTTTTTTTTGTATTTTTGCCAGAAAGTTAAGATTCGTTTATTAAGAATTTGAGGCAGTTTATTTGCAAAAAACGTTTAGGTTTATTCTGCCTGCAATGTACATTTTTATGTTCTGTATTCCAAAGGTCAAAAATTTCAAACTACTAATTAGATACACAAGTTGCTGGTCGAAGAGATTGAAAGAAGTAGCCAAAACGATACATTGGAACAGGCATTTGGAAATAGTCAAATCAAAATTGCAATATTGGGAAACGGGAAATTCTGATTGCTTTGAAAGTTAAATCATTGAAGTTCAAGATCAAATTTCCTAATTTGGCCATCTTTACAAACTTCTGTTTTCGGATTTTGTTGTCTTTTTCACTTCCATACGGTTAAAGAACATTTCAATTTCGTAATTGATTTAGAAGTTTCATTAAAAATCACGCTTGAAGGTAATGCTTTAAAGCTACAATTCAATGAAACTCTTTTTGATGCTATTTTTTTAAAATAATAGAAAAATTACGATTAAAGCGTTGTGTTTATAATTTAATTTAATAATTTTTTATTTGATAAAAATAATTCGTAGTTCTACGTAAAAACTTATTCTTATATAAAAAAAAAAACTATTATAATACACATTATCCTTTAATAATGATGACAACAATAATTAAAATTTCATCAATTAAAATAAGCATTGAAAACTAAAATATTATAGTAATGTCCTGATTAAATTTTGACATTCGTGTTAAAAAAAATCGTTTAGGTACAGACCGCGCTGTATTGGGACCTACTCGGTTCAGAGAGAGAGAGAGGATAAATGATCTATATGGTTGAAAGGGTTTACTTTCGCTTACACGATGGTATGCAATTTATCCATTAAGGGTGATTCCATGTTGAGTTGTGGAAGCCGGAAGCGTATACTGGTATACTCCTCCCCATATGGTACAAATGTAAGAGGGGGAATGGGTTAAAAATCAGCATGTTCGAAACGTTTGTCTTTCGTTTACACGATAGTATATTATTTATACTCATAGGCTGATACCACTTGGAGTTAATGATTTTACAAATTTAGTTTTCTATTATGGGATTTAATGCAACTATGTATATCCGTACAGAAATAAAATTCCTATAAATTCCTAAAAATATTTTTGTGCAGGAATATTTAATTTTTAAAACTCCATTCCTTATGACAGATAATCTAGAAATTATTGTATTTTTATCGGTGTATTAGTAACCAAATAGTATAGAGATATTTTTACTCTTTAACTTCTAATTTATTAAAAATAAAGATATTTTAAATTTTAATTTATGAAAGAAACATTATTTTTTTAGTAGAAATTCTAAACTGGTATATGCAATAATCCCTGGAAGAGAGGAAATGCATATATTTCTTTCATTTGTCGTTATTTTATTTATCCTCGTGCGAAGAACGGGTAATTTTGCTAGTAAAATATAAATGTCAAAAATAGACAAACACTTTCTCAAAGTCATAAAAACGTTGAACAACTTTCCAAAGTCAACAACATATATCAAACAATTTCTTTTACAAAATCAATAGTAGTTTATATAAATGTAGCTGAATAATTGAAACAATACATCATAATCTTTTAAATAAATATACCGGCAATCATAACATTTTACGAAGCCAAGAAAATGTCTATTAATTTTAAAATTTGATATTCACTTTCCAAACGAATTATTTTCCCCACACAAATATATATCAAATAAAACAAAACCAATGCATCAATCGATGGCTGTTTTTAACGATAATACCACACAAATAAATTTCCATTTCGAGTTGAGATCCCAATGCTTATCGCTTATTCACGCAGCCAAATCTAAATAAATATCGCCAAAATAACTGCTTCCGAAAGCGGCAGTAACAAACTAAATAGATTTCCCAATCGTCTATAAACTGCTTTTTCGCCATCTTTAATGCCTATTCAAAGAGAAGTTCTAAACCAATTTCTTTCCTGACAAATACACACCAACCTTTAATAGCAGTAAAGGGTTTATACGATAAAACTCGCAAATCGCCAAATTTGTATTAAAAATCGCCAAATTTGTATTATATATCGCCAAATTGAATTAAAAGTCGCCAAACTGTATTTAAAATCGCCAATTTTGTATTAAAAATCGCCAAATGTGTATAAATAAATCGCCAAATTGTATTAAAAATCGCTAAATTTGTATTAATAATCGCATTTTTCAACCCGAAAAAAAGTTTTTATCTTCTTTTAAATTAAGGAAATGTGTTAATTTGTAATACATATGAAATATTTACTTCTTTTAAATTAAAATAGACACATAATATTAAGTTTTTATCCGAAATTAAAGTTTTTAATATAAAACAACATATCACAAATAACCGCCGCAATCGCGACAATTCGCCAAATTTGGCCAGAATAAAAGTAATATCAATAAATACCCAATCTCGATTGTCAACTCTGAGACTGGAGTAATTTGCCACCTCCCCATTCCCCCTAAAAAAGGTAATCTACAAAAAAGGTAATCTTCATTACCGTGGAAGGGGAAGAAGAAGAAAAAGTAATTTTTCCTAAATCGAGTTCTTTAAAGAGTAGGAAATGGAAGAATAATAATAAAAAAGAACAAAAGGAAATAGGATCTCCAGTTTCCTCTGCTTAAATTCCAAGGATCCTTTAGGAAATAAGGAAACAAAGCTAATATACTTGACTGGGGAACAAGGAAACAAAAAATAAGGTGAGATGGTCTAATCCTGGGCAGTCTGTCAGATGGACTAACAAGACTTTTGGTTGGACGACTGTCTTCGATGCTGGATGTGATTAATGTTGGAGTTGAAGGGGCCTTAATCTCGGCGCGAGCCAATCACATCGGCTGTTAGGAAAAGCCCAATTGTACCCGAAGAAGATTCAATAAGATTAAGGATTGGGTGTGACAGTGGCTGGAGTCTGAAAGGGCGTTTGGTTTTTATGTGCCGAATGAACTCAACATGTGCCGGCTACTTTTCGAAGTGGATAATAGGTAATGGATAAAAACAGAAAATCCGCCAAATTGGCTTATTTATTTTAAGAACGGCTTCAAAATAATAACTGCAACAAAAAATTATTTACACTGTATGTGCTTGAAAATGAGAACTGGACGCACTCGTTTTTCTCTGAGTACAATTGAATCGTAAATGAGCGATAACGTACTCAAATTCAAGCAACCGCACTTTCGCAAAAATGAGCAGTAGGGTTTAATATTGCTAATATCAGCTTCTGCTCAAGCCATCTTGACAAAGCAACATGTGCTGGCTACTTTTCAAAAGGGATAATAGGTAATGGATAGAAACAAAAACTGCATCAAAATTGGATTATTTATTTTAAGCACAGCTTCAAAATAATAACTGCAACAAAATATATTTACACTGTATGTGCTTAAAAATGAGTACTGGACGTACTCGTT
The DNA here is from genome assembly GCA_963932185.1 of Troglohyphantes excavatus. Taxonomy (NCBI): domain Eukaryota; kingdom Metazoa; phylum Arthropoda; class Arachnida; order Araneae; family Linyphiidae; genus Troglohyphantes; species Troglohyphantes excavatus. The sequence goes on from OZ010678.1 coordinate 28,329,974, forward strand.
TTTCTCTGAGTACAATTGCATCGTAAATGAGCGATGATGTACTCAAATTTAAGCAACCGTACTTTCGCAGAAATGATCAGTATGGTTTGATATTGATAATCTCAGCTTCTGTTCAAGCCATCTTCACAAAGCGTCCTGACAAGCTTTAAATAGTTGTTCAGAAGATGTTTTTGCAGATTATGTGATGTCGAATGCTTAAATGGAAACTGAGTTATTACAATTAAATTTTCTTACTTCCCATTATTTTGCCTCGCCTTTTTTTTGTCAGGAAAATCTAGGCCTATTTATCAGAAAATAATCTTATAGAGTTATTTTAAATTTTATGGTTTTGTAAGTTTATTGAAACTTAGTAGGATGTATTGTTTTTTAATATATAATTACTTATTTATATTCTTCTATTCCTGATGATTGTGAAAAAATCAAAACTTATATAAATTTACATATTTAATATGAAATAACTGTAAAAAAGTTCCTTTATACGTTATATGATGCGTATGATACCTTATATAATAAGCATTGGCTGTCCTTATGTAATATAGAAACAATATTATGGAAAGTACCATTAAAGGTTAATATTGGCATCCCGATCATACGCTTTATGTATTTATTCATTAATTTATTAAAATACAAATACAAGTTTAAAAATACATAAGATAGACATGTTTCGGGCGATACATCTCCCTTCATCAGCAGACATGAAATGCCTGTGTTTACAATAAAATGGAAATAAACCCAGAATCACAAGTGTTGCCAAAGAACAAAAAACTATCTCAATCGGTTGTAGTTATGTGTGCCAACAAGCGGGAAACACCGGAACCGCAAATGTTTTATTGACAAACAAATCAATATTCCTAAAAATATGAAAGTTCGACTGGAGATTTGGGTTTGCAAATTAAATGTGGGTTAGAAAAATTAAATATATGAAAATGTTCCAAAGAGTGCTTGGCAATAAAGTATGTATAAACATGTTTCTTTCATTTCTTTTGATAAAGGTAGATGTATCCACTAAAACCTATCTAAATCTTATGTATTTTTATTGCACATTTTTAACGTTGTATTTGTATTTTAATATTCTTAACGCAAAGTTCTATAAGACGAGTTTTCATCTTAACCTTTAATTACTAATTTTTTTTAATGTTTTGTAATTAGACTTTTAACAGATAACTTGGCAATTTCAGGTTTATAAAGAATTGTTATTAAACTCAGTTTTGATTCCAGAGCCACATGTCCCATTGACAGTGGATGTTCAACATCAAAGGATGTCGGAATAGAGCCCTGACTATTCAATACCGATAATGGACTTTGGATATATGATTTCGTGCATTTGACTGTATAGGCTGTTGGATTGTACCTTATTGCTTTAAGTTGGTAGATATCTAAATGTTATCTAGTTCTGTTTCTCTTAAATTTGATTGTTTGTAACTCTTTAATTTTTATTTGTATTTAATGATATTTGAATAAATATTTTATTGTGTTTTATTTATGCATGATGTCGACATATTTATCGATGATAAAATATACTACAAACTGTTTTGAATGGAATATATAAAGATGAAAAGTCATTGCGTAGAAAAATTACAACATGCTTTTTTGTTAGAAACTTCAAAATATTAATATTAATTTTATTAAATATATAAATATAATTCTTAATTCATAGAATAAATAACTGTTAATTCTTACTTGTTTTTATTGTATACTCATTTATAAAATCTAATTTGAACTTAATTTTTTCTTTCTAAGAACTTTTCTGATTCGATGGTAAAAATCCGATAATGAGACATTGATTCAATTATCAAGTTTCAGTTAAAGAAGAACATTTAAGAAGAACAGTTAAAGAAAAAACAGAAGCTTAATTAAGAATAACTTATTTTGTTCTAAAAGTCCACTCTTTTCCATTGGCGAGTTGTTAATCTACATATAACCCCAACTCTACCATTCCCTTATCTGTTTACATTCAACTCCAATACTCAAAGTACTCAATTGGACTCCAAACAAAACACACAACTTCAATTCAATCTCACCGCATTCACATCCAATCACAGCACTCGAAACCCTTTACACAAAATCAGATCAAGAAAGGGAAAAAAAATCCCGAATCTATATATACATCTTCTCAACAAAAATAAAAATCCCCAATCCCTAGGTTTGGTTTGGTTTGGTTAATTAACGTCGCACTAGAGCTGCACAGTGGGCTATTGGCGACGGTTCGGGGTCAATCTCGAAGGAAAGACCCGGGAACACATTCACACACACATTCATTCACACATTCATACATGCACCTCGTTATTTTAGAACCATGGTCAGATGACGAGGAAACACCTGAACTGGCACCCAACGCCTTCAATAGACGTCGGGACTTTGGACCCCGATCAGATTTATCGTGCACCAGTCCCGTATACACGCCAGTATAATTTGTTGGATATTCTGGACGACTTTCTAGTAATTTTGTAGTGAAGCTGGCAACCCTCCGATCACAAGATCACTACTTTTTTACTTTTCTATGTCAAGTCCATTTCCCGGATTCGAACCACCAATCCTCTGATTAGTGGCCGAGCGCCTTCCCAACTGAGCAACTGGGGCTCCCCAATCCCTAGAATTGAACGAAATGCAATTGGGCGCAGCTGCTAACCAATCGCACTAAAGAGTCGCCCGGTCAGCAGTTACGTACAGGAATGACAGACCAAAATCCCATTCACTGTTGACGTCCCTGCGTCTATCAACAGGACCGATTCTTAAGTCCCACCATCCAATTAAAGGAGAGGAGAAGGGGAAAAAAGAAGGGAATTCTTCTAAAGGTCCCTATCGCTTCTGGCTTCCATTTTCGTCGTAGTTTCTTCTTTGGCTGTCATTGGACTTTTCCGATGTTTTCGGAAGGAATTGCCGGGAAAGGTGATAAGGGTTGGAGGGCCTATTGAAGCCGGGGATCGTTAGGTGGAGATTGGATTCAGGGGCAATTCGGCGCTGGGAAGCTGGTTTTGGAGATAAGTAAATATTCCCTCTAAACTCTTCAAGTACGTGTGCTAATGGTAAGCTTGTAGAAATAGCCTGAGTGGTTGGGTACAGATCGTTTTGGAAATGCAAGAGACAATTCGGCGGGTTGGTTCTCAAGTGGAGTAAGTCACTAAACAGAGGAGCCCCAGTTGCTCAGTGGATAAAGGCGTTCAGCTACTAATCAGAGGATTGGTGGTTCGAATCCGTGAAATGGACTTGACATAGAAAAGTAAAAAAGTAGTGATCTTGCGATCGGAGGGTTGCCAGCTTCGCTACAAAAATACTAGAAAGTCGTCCAGAATATCCAACAAATTATACTGGCTTGTATACGGGACTGGTGCACGATAAATCTGATCGGGGTCCAAAGTCCCGATGTCTATTGAAGGCGTTGGGTGCCAGCTCAGGTGCTGTCCTCGTCATCTGATCATGGTTCTCAAATAACGAGGTGCATGTATGAATGTGTGTATGAATATGTGTGTGAATGTGTATGTGTTCAAGGGTCTTTCCTTCGAGATTGACCCCGAACTGTCGCCAATAGCCCACTGTGTAGCTCTAGTGCGACGTTATTTAACAAAACCAAACTAAACCACTAAACAGAGTTCTGAGATAAACCCTTTTTAAAAGTACAAGTAGCATTGGCTAAAATATCAAGTGAAATGGCATTCAACTTATTATTACGTAATCAATTAAACTAGGGCCCAAACATCTAGTTCAAAATGATAAATGTAGCTACCTAGTAATGGTTTGGTTTTATTAATTAACGTCGCACTAGAGCTGTACAGTGGGCTATTGGCGACGGTTCGGGACCTATCTCGAAGTAAAGACCCGGGAACGATGCCTCGTATTTTTGAACCAAGGTCAGATGACGAGGAAACAACTGGACTGGCACCCAACGCCTTCAATAGACGTCGGGACTTTCGACCCCGATCAGATTTATTGTGCACCAGTCAAGTTTGGTTTTGGTTTGTTTTTGTTAATTAACGTCGCACTAGAGCTGCACAGTGGGCTATTGGCGACGGTTCGGGGTCAATCTCGAAGGAAAGACCCGGGAACACATACACATTCACATTCATACATGCACTTCGTTATTTTAGAACCATGGTCAGATGACGAGGAAACACCTGAACTGGCACCCAACGCCTTCAATAGACGTCGGGACTTTGGACCCCGATCAGATTTATCGTGCACCAGTCCCGTATACACGCCAGTATAATTTGTTGGATATTCTGGACGACTTTCTAGTATTTTTGTAGCGAAGCTGGCAACCCTCCGATCGCAATATCACTACTTTGTTACTTTTCTATGTCTAGTCCATTTCACGGATTCGAACATCCAATCCTCTGATTAGTAGCTGAACGCCTTACCAACTGAGGCTCTCAAATTTCTTGACTTATACTACTTGGCAGACTTTTAAATCTTTAAAATCAAAGAAGTGAGAATATTCACTACTTTCAAGGTTGGTTTGGTTTGGTTTTGTTAATTAACGTCGCACTAGAGCTGCACAGTGGCCTATTGGCGACGGTTCGGGGTCAATCTCGAAGGAAAGACCCGGGAACACATACACATTCACACACACATTCATATACACATTCATACATGCACCTCGTTATTTTAGAACCATGGTCAGATGACGAGGAAACACCTGAACTCTACTTTCAAGGAAAGTTATAACTAGAAACAACACTTAAGTCTTTTCGAAATAGTTCCATTTAATGAGCAAATTACTGTAATTCCTAAATAACTTTTAAAAAAATCATTAGTAGTTATAACATAATACGATAAATGCTTGCTTAAGACAATTAATATTTCCATTCGGATAAAAAAAGATATGCTAGTTAAGTCTGAAAAAATAGGGTAAATTTATATTTGCGTTGTGTCCATCTTTGAATATAGGTTGCGACACAGGAAAACCTCGTTGTTTCCACTGTGTTGTCACAAATTACAACGAAATCTCATGTGTGTATATATTTCGAAGTTTGACACAAATATATTATTTAACATATTTATTATAATAGCCTGGTAGATAAATAAACAAGAATAATTGTACTGAATACCGTATTACATATTAAGATATTTCAAATCTTACTAATATTAAATACTTATTCTGAGTATCGAGCAAATTTCAAACCCAATAATCTTTATAATTTAATTTATTTATTAAGATGGAAAGTGAATATAATAAAACATTTCAAGGACACTTCTTTACAAAAAAAAAATCGGAAATTCTCAACCAAAAAACTACAATCGGTTGGAGTTAACTATTGTGTGCCAATAAGCGGGAAATACTGGGACCGCAAACGTTTCATTGACAACCGAATCAATATTGCTAAAAATATGAAACGCCTCCAGGAAGTCAAGTTCAACTGGAGATTTAGGTTTGCAAATTAAATGCGAGTTAGAAAAATTAAATAGAAAGATATGTTAGTTAGGTTTGAAAAAATAGGGAAGATTTATATTTACATTGTGGACATTTTAGAATATAGGTGGCGACACAGGAAAATCTCGTTGTTTCCACTGTGTTGTCACAAATTACAATGAAGTTTCACGTAGTTCAATTTAAAAATTTGACACAAATATATTATTTAACATATTTTTTATAATATCCTGGTAGATAAATAAAGAAGAATAACTATCCTGAATACCGTATTACATATTAAGATATTTCAAATCTTGCTTATGTTAAATACTTATTCTGAAATGAGTATCGAGCAAATTTCAAGCCCAATTATATTTATAATTTAATTTATTTATTAAGATGGAAAGCAATAAAACATTTCAAGGATACTTCTTTAAAAAAAATCGGATATTCACAGTTTCTACTGTATCGTAAAATTTAATTCGTACTTTGCACGCGCGTCTACTCGGTCTGCTCCTTCTTGCGTTTTTATTGTAAGCTCTTTGCCGTACGTGATATATCTTTAGACTTCTTTGTTATCAATGTGTCCGTCTGGAACTTCTCTTTCAACCTGTTTACGTTTTCTATGCTGCAAATGAACTAAAGTGCAATATTTTGTCTTTACAGTCTTTGTCTTCACAATCTTTGTGTATTTATCTTCACAATCTTTGTGTATTTATCTTCACAGTCTTTGTCTTAACAGTATTTGTATTCACAATCTTTGTCTTAACAGTCTTTGTTTTCATAGTATTTATGTTTTTGTCTTAACTGTCTTTGTCTTCACAGTATTTGTGTCATTGTCTTCACAGTCTTTGTCTTAACAGTATTTGTATTCACAGTCTTTGTCTTAACAGTCTTTGTTTTCATAGTATTTATGTTTTTGTCTTAACTGTCTTTGTCTTCACAGTATTTGTGTCATTGTCTTCACAGTCTTTGTCTTAACAGTCTTTGTTTTCATAGTATTTATGTTTTTGTCTTAACTGTCTTTGTCTTCACAATCTTTGTGTATTTATCTTCACAGTCTTTGTCTTAACAGTATTTGTATTCACAGTCTTTGTCTTAACAGTCTTTGTTTTCATAGTATTTATGTTTTTGTCTTAACTGTCTTTGTCTTCACAATCTTTGTGTATTTATCTTCACAGTCTTTGTCTTAACAGTATTTGTATTCACAGTCTTTGTCTTAACAGTCTTTGTTTTCATAGTATTTATGTTTTTGTCTTAACTGTCTTTGTCTTCACAATCTTTGTGTATTTATCTTCACAGTCTTTGTCTTAACAGTATTTGTATTCACAGTCTTTGTCTTAACAGTCTTTGTTTTCATAGTATTTTTGTTTTTGTCTTAACTGTCTTTGTCTTCACAGTATTTGTGTCATTGTCTTCACAGTCTTTGTCTTAATAATCTTTGTACTCACAGTATTTGTCTTAACAGGCTTTGTCTTAATAGTCTTTGTCTTAACAGTCTTTGTCTTAACAGTCTTTGTCCTCACAGTCTTTGCCTTTAAAGTCTTTGTCTTCATAGTTCCCAGAAGGTGATCCGCGGTCCCCCTAGGGTTCAATGGGTCGGAATTAGTAGTTCGCGGGATCACAAAGAAAAATATGTTATTCATTGTGAATTGGAAAATGTTTAACTGTGTAAATTTATGAATGGAATGACGTAGTTAAACACGTATCTTGGGTCATATATGTTGGCTTCACTTTGATGTTAGCGAGAGTGACGTCATCTACAAAGGTACTATGCTCGGGTGTCCAAACACATAAGTAAACCTTAACACATACAACTAACACAAAAACCATCCACATACTCCATCGATCCAAATCAGCTAACTGGAAACAAAACCGATCCTACATAATCTCAGCCACTACGGGAAACACAATACGAAACCAATAACTATATCCCAAGCAATCCTTTCCAGAGTCAATCCTTTGGAACAACTCTGCCCCCCCCCTATTTCTATCATCAGACGATATTCCATATCGGTACTCCCCATTCCTACATTTTTATTCGCCTTATAGAGAGGATAGTCTGGAAGATTTGATGCAGTTGGCGGAAAATGCGATAACCCTCCTTTTTGCCGATTAAGGGCCCATGATGATGGGGAGGGGGGCATCTGATTAAATGGAAAGGGGCCTTTGCCCCCTTTTTGGGATGGGGATTTTACGTCCCCTGTAGGTTCACAATGTCGTCTGCAGGGGTGTTTTATGTGAGTAGTCTGTTGGGAAAAGTAAGTAATGTAGGACTGGGGGTTTGGTTGTCAAATGTGTAGTATGCCATGGAGTATAACTCCTAACTCTATTCCAAACATTTAAAAAATTCAGATTTTCCTCTCATTAAATCATATATATATATATATATATATATATATATATATATATATATATATATATATATATATATATATATATATATATATATATATATATATATATATATATATATATATATATATATATATATATATATATATATATATATATATATATATATATATATATATATATATATATATATATATATATATATATATACCTACCGTGTACTCAAAGATGCGAAAATACCCAACGTGTACTCAACAATACTACTCGCGAATGTACTAAAAATGAGTACATTTTACTTATTTTTGAGTACTATTTTTAAAAATGTGTACGGCGTTCATAAAGATAAAATAAGTTCGTTCTTATGTAACCCACCGTGTACTCAAAGATGCGAAAATACCCACCGTGTACTCAAAAATACTACTCGCGAATATACTAAAAATGAGTACAATTTAATTATTTTTGAGTACTTAGTTTTAACAAATTGTGCTGCGTTGATAAAGATTGAATAAGGTGGTTCTTATGATACCCACCGTGTACTCAAAAATACTACTCGGGAATGTACTAAAAATGAGTACATTTTACTTATTTTTGAGTACTATTTTTAACAATGTGTACGGCGTTGATAAAGATAGAATAAGTTGGTTCTTATGTAACCCACCGTGTACTGAAAGATGCGAAAATAGCCACTGTGTACTCAAAAATACTACTCGCGAAAGTACTAAAAATGAGTACATTTTACTTATTTTTGATTATTTAGTTTTAACAAAGTGTACTGCGTTGATAAAGGTTGAATAAGGTGGTTCTTATGATACCCACCGTGTACTCAAAAATTAGAAAATGCCCACCGTGTACTCAAAAATACTACTCGCGAATGTACTAAAAATGGGTACATTTTACTCTTTTTTGAGTATTATTTTGAACAATGTGTACGGCGTTTATAAAGATAGAATAAGTTGGTTCTTATGTAACCCACCGTATACTCAAAGATGCGAAAATACGCACCGTGTACTCAAAAATACTACTCGCGAATGTACTAAAAAATGAGTGTATTTGACTTATTTTTGAGTACCTATATTTACAATGTGTACGGCGTTGATAAAGATAGAATAAGGTGGTTCTTATAATACTTCCCGTGTACTCAAAAATACTACTCGCGGATGTACTCAAAAATGAGTACATTTTACTTATTTTAGAGCACCTATTTTTAACAATGTGTACGACGTTGATAAAGATAGAATAAGGTGGTTCTTATGATACTCACCGTGTACTCAAAAAAGCGAAAATACTCACTTTGTACTAAAAAAAAATACTACTCGCGAATGTACTCAAAAATGAGTACATTTGACTTATTTTTGAGTACCAATTTTTAACAATGTGTACGGTGTTGATAAAGACAGAATAAGGTGGTTCTTATGATACCCACTGTGTACTCAAAAATACTGCTTGCAAATGTACTCGAAAATGAGTACATTTTACTTATTTTTGCGTACCTATTTTTAACAATTTGCACGGCGTTGATAAAAATAGAATATGGTGGTTCTTATGATATCCGCCGTGTACTCAAAATTACGAAAATACCCACCGTGTACTCAAAAATACTACTCGCAAATGTACTCGAAAATGAGTGCATTTTACTTATTTTTGAGTTCCTATTTTTAACATTGTGTTGATACAGATAGAATAAGGTGGTCCTTATTATACCCACCGTGTACTCAAAAATGCGAAAATACCACCGTGTACTCAAAACCACTACTCACAAATGTACTAAAAATGAATACATTTCACTTATTTTTGAATACTTAGTTTGAACAATGTGTACGCCGTTGATAAAGATAGAATAAGGTGGTTCTTATGATACCCACAGTGTACTAAAAAATACTACTCGTGAATGTACTCAAAAATGATTACATTTTACTTATTTTTGCGTACCTATTTTTAACAATGTGCACGGTGTTGATAAAGATAGAATAAGGTGGTTCTCATGATACCCACCGTGTACTCAAAGATGCGAAAATGCCCACCGTGTACTCAAAAATACTACTCGCAAATGTACTAAAAATGAGTACAATTTAATTATTTTTGAGTACTTAGTTTTAACAAAGTGTACTGCGTTGATAAAGATTGAATAAGGTGGTTCTTATGATACCCACCGTGTACTCAAAAATACTACTCGGGAATGTACTAAAAATGAGTACATTTTACTTATTTTTGAGTATTTTGTTTTAACAATGTGTACGGCGTTGATAAAGATAGAATAAGGTGGTTCTTATGATACCCACAGTGTACTAAAAAATACTACTCGTGAATGTACTCAAAAATGATTACATTTTACTTATTTTTGAGTACCTATTTTTAAGAAAATATACGGCGTTGATAAAGATAGAATAAGGTGGTTCTTATGATACCCACCGTGTACTTAAAAATACTACTCGCAAATGTACTCGAAAATGAGTACATTTTACTTATTTTGAGTACTTATTTTTATCAATGTGTACGGCGTTGATAAAGACAGAATAAGGATGTTCTTATAATATCCACCATGTACTCAAAAATGCGAAAATACCCAACATGTACTCAAAAATACAACTCTCGAATGTACTAAAAAATTAGTACATGTGACTTTTTTTTGAGTACCTATTTTTAGCATTGTGTTGATAAAGATAGAATAAGGTGGTTCTTATAATACCCACCGTGAACTCAAAGATGCGAAAATACCCACCGTGAACTCAAAAATACTACTCGCGAATGTACTCAACAATGAGTAAATTTTACTTATTTTTAAGTACCTATTTTTAACAATGTGTACGGCGTTGATAAAGATAGAATAAGGTGGTTCTTATGATACCCAACGTTTACATCACTGGCATCATCAGCCACAGCTCATATAGTTCCCATATTAACAACCCCGATAAGACTCCTGGACGGTTCTCATGATGTAGTTTCGCCCATTGTTGAAACCGGGGTCTTCCTCACCCCCCTTCCCAGATTACACCGTCCTACAGAATGGGCCGTATTTCAGGGTTTATGGGGGACAGTAGGGCAGGAGGCCGAGATTAGGCCGCCCCTTCTTGGCCTAAATCAAGTGGCGCTCGAGATCTATACCTGCTGGTTTTCAGGGTGCTGTTAACATGGCCGTACATCAACCGTTGGTCTTGACTCGGAATTGGTTCGCTATCCATTTGGAGTTTGATTGTGGTGTTATATCATAGGGGAATATCGTCGGGACGGGATTCGCATATTGCATGATGTTAGGTTTGAATTGTGGCGTTGCAGGGGTATAATGGAAATATAGATTCGAGGAATATAGGGTTATCTAGGGTACATAGGGGGACGCCCTATTTCTAGCTCTTTGACTCTGGCAGTTATATGTGTTTTTTGACATATTGTAAGGATATTTCATACATACAATTAATATATTTACGTTGATCTTAATTAACACTAAACCTTCCACGCGCTCTCAAATGAGCGTTTTTGAAATTTCGTTTAGAATTCTTTTGTATACAACGTTACTGTATCGCCATGTAACTTCTTGACTTTTCCTATAATATACATACAACCCATTTTTCAATATTCACAACGTTTTTTATTCTTTACTTAAGGAAACAAATCCATAGCATCTCTAGTCTAACACGAGCGGTCATTTGACCATTTGAACAATTCATGTTATTAAACACAACATTCTTTAGAATGCGCATATTAACATTAAGCATTATATGAAATAGTTTTACGAGTCCGCAATGTAATTGTGGATCTACCGTGTTGTGGTAATCCAGCCATCTGGGCACCAAGCGTCCTGCGGGCCAACCAGGCGGCACGTGTGCAGAACGAATTTCGGCAGGCGACGCTGACGGCAACGGAAAATGTGCAATACACAATACTGTAATTTGTAAAAAAAATGTGCTGAAAATGCATAAATGTAAATAAAACTTTTCTAAATAGAAAAAAAAATACTATCCAATTGGCTAAAATCTCTTTCTATATTTAGATACATATATATTTTTTAAGCGTTCATTTGACCGCTCATGGTAGGATTAGGTATACATTAAATGTCGGTAGGTTTAGTGTTAAACGAAGTCGAACTGTAAAAAAGATGCTTAAAATGAGTATATGAATGTACTCGTTTTTCTGTGAGTGCAACCGCAGCGTAAATGCGCGATAACGTACTCAAATTTAAGTAATCGTACTTTCTCAAAAATGAGCAGTGTGGTTTAATATTGCGAATCTCAGCTTCTGTTCAAGCCATCCTAACAAAGTTTGACCTACCACACTTGAAATAGTTGTTTAGAAGTTAGTTTTCCACATTATGTTTTTGATGACGATTGCTTAAATGGAAAGTTAGGATCAAGGTCAAATTAGGAAAGCAAGACCTGAGCCTGCACTGTACACCTACTCTCCGAATTTCTACACCACGAACAACGTTAGGACATTTGGACTACGACATACTTAAATGTCACTATGAGTTCATTGTGTAGCTTGCGATTTATTTGAGTTAGCCCACTACTGTTACCTCTCAGGTAATTAATAACAAAAACAGAAAAACGTCGTTCTTTTGTTTGCTTATTCTCCAACTCCAAACCATACTATTGATTTTGTGAACTGAGATCACTAAAAGTTTTAGGAAATAAAGACCAGAATGTAAATGTTCCGTAAAAGAAATGTAAATGTTCCGTAAAAGAAATGTAAATTTTCCGTAAAAGAAATGTAAATGTTCCGTAAAAGAAATGTAAATGTCAAAAAATATTTTATTTCAGAATAAATCATATTAATTTACATATTTCCTGCATCCTAATGATAAATTACTATTCTTAAATTGTATTTTTACTTATTAAATAACAGGTCACAAATTCAGCTTTTGTTTAAAAAATGTATTTAAAAATTTTGTATATTTTTATTTTGTTCTAGTATTACTTAATTTTAAGTGACTTGAATATAAAATTGTTCGAGGCACCAACCCGAAGATAATTTTCTTCTTCATCTAACATAGGCAACTACATTTCTAAAATGTCTCGGTTACAAGAAGATATATATAGGGCATATTCATGCAAAACATAAACACTATTAATGGCTTTTGATTTTGTTAGAGAGAGCAACAAATAAAAATAGCATTTAGATCGAAAATACAAAATCTAACATAGTTACTAGAGGAAATTGGTTCTATGATATACACGAATATGTTATAAGACAAATACTTCGTAATTTGAATGCATAGTATATATTTTATTTAATTTAAAAATAAAAAATACTTGTAATAATTAAAATAACAAGTTCTTATATTTAATTACTATTTCTTCAAAACACTCACTCAACGGTTCGTGAACTACACACATCCTCATTAAATCAGTATAAAAAAAGATAAAATCTAAAATAGTGTCGAGAGGAAACTGGTTCTATGATATATAAGAACATGTTACAGGATAAATATTTCTTAAGACCAAAGGATAGTAAATATTATGTATAATTTAAAAATAAAAATTACTGGTATATCTAAAATAATTAAAATAACAGGATCTCAAAATTGAATACGTTTTCTTCAAAACACTTCACTTAACGCTTCGAGAACTCAGCACACCTCCTCATTAAAGCAGAAACAAGACCAAGAAACAATCTAAGGTCCTCAAACTCCGAGTTTCAACAAGTAAAACACCCTAAAGGCGACTAATATCTTGCTCAAGGAACAAAGGAAAAACATTCTAGAAACATGTTCTCTTGAATAATCCCATCCAAGAAAAAAAAAACTCCCCGAAATATGCAAATTTTTTCCATATTCTTCATCAAGACACGTAATGAGTTCTTTTGTTAGATTAAATCCAGAATCCCCCCCTTAATAAAAATCTAAAAAAGACATTATTAAAAGCCTAATCCAGAAGAATATGCACATGAATAGGCAAGAAATAGAAAGTTCTATTTTTTTTCCAGCAAACTCTCATATTGCAGTCATTTGTTGCGAGCTGTCAGCTTACGTGAGAAAGTTTTAAGATTTTGGTCTTTTAGAGTTTTGGTCTTTTAGAGTTTTTTTTCTTTCGTTTGAAGTTTCGTTCGGTGTTACATTGAGTTTCAAAAAAAAAGTTATTTGTGTCATTAAAGTTTTTTTTAATGAGCGTATGTCAGCCTCGAGTTTTAATTCCTTGCGCTTTTGTTTAAAATTAGAAAAAAAGTTGTTGCAGTTGCGTTTTTTATATGAGTTACAGTGAAGTGACGCTCTAAAATCAGCGAATTGCTATTTTATGTCTGGAAGAGTGAGGACATTATGCCCTCTTTCAAATTGCGAGATAATTTGTTTTTAATTGTTTTATATTTATAAATATTTGTTTACTGACATTAACTATATATACATCTCTACCTTCGTAAACGAACAAAAACCTATGTAAAATGCTAACATTACTACTTATAGAGACATTTTCTTGCAATTACAGAATTATATGCAATCGTATTGTTTACTGACTTTTGACAATAAATACATCTCTACCTTCGTTGACGAACCAATAAACCTAAGTAAAATATTAACAATGCTACTTACATAGATATTTTCTTTCAATAAACAGTATTATCAGTAATTGTATTGTTTACTGACTTTAAAAATAGTCTTAATAATAATATCTATCTCCGTAGACGAACCAATAAACCTAGGTAAAATGTTAAGAATAATATTTACATAGATAATTTCTTGTTATAAACAATATTATTAGTAATTGTATTGTTTACATTATTGTTTACTTATATTAACAATAGATACATCTCTACCTTCGTAGACGAACCAATAAACCTATGTAAAATTTTAACAATACATAGATATTTCCCCGCAATTTTCAGTATTATAAGTAATTGTATTGTTTACTGACATTAACAAAAAATACATCTCTACCTTTGTAGACGAACCATTAAACCTTTATAAAATGTTAACAATACTGCTTACATACATATTTCCTTGCAATTTTTAGTATTATAAGTAATTGTATTGTTTATTGTATTGTTTACTGACATTAACAATAGATACATCTCTACCTTCGTTGACGAACCAATAAACATATGTAAAATGTTAACAATAGTACTTATATAGATATTTTCTAGCATTTTACAGTATTATAAGTAAGACAGACATTTAAATTTGATTCATAAAATTAAAAGACTATTTCAGAACGACATCAACTAACGAAGCTGCGTCCATTATATAACACTGTTCAATATGTATATAAAATGTTTCTCCTGTCGCGATTTAAGAAGGAGAACCATTGATTTACATTTCATTTCACAGACGGCGCTGTATGTCTAAATTATTTTAGAAGATCTGAAATATTAATGATTTTTTAATTTATTTAACTTTATTGCGCCAATGAATAAGAATAACGAAATATATCATGTCTATCGTAGAATTTTAATGAATATATATATTTTTAAAATACTAAAAATATTCTATTTTGTCAAATTCTATTAATTTTTAGTACAATACTCTAGATATCGACATTTTTTAAATTGGTTTAGGTTGTTTTCTTCTTTTTATATTACGCAGCCTAGAACTCGCGAACTCATGTGTTACTCTTCAAACATGTAACTTTAATTTAAGTATTACTAGGGTCTAATCCAGTGGTTGTTCGCGGATTACATGGACAAAATTAAAATTTGAACGAGTTGGCGTTGAAAATTAATCACACAATTAATCTTGTATGAAAAATTAATGTTTTATTTTATTACATTTCTTAAATTCCTTTTTAGAGATGGTTTGAATAGTTAAAGCTTACCATTAATTTGAGGCACAAACGATCATAAATTATTTTTGGAACTACCAAAGCCAAATTATTTTCTTTATATAAATAATTAATCCTATTACCAATTTTAAACTAATAGTTTTAATTAATAATTTAAATAAATTGATAGGTACAAATGTTTGTGATTTGATGAAGGATCTTAAATCTTTGTTTTAAGCAAGTTATAACTCTAACTTGCTGTGTTAAACGACTGGAAACAACCTTCGCTATACTTTTTTTAAATGATTATATTTGTATAAAAATTTTATGGAAATTAACTTACTGGTAATATAGCTTACAATTTAAATGTTCTAAATAGTTCATTTTAATTTCAGCATTATTTCTAAATATTAGAAAACTTCTAGATATATTTTTTAAATCTTAATTTTCATGTGAACAATCTTTTGTAAAGAATTTCACATAAAAATATTTTTGAATGCATCGTTTAGCTATTTAAGCGAGTTTAGATCTTATTAAAGAGGACCGTGCAGTTTGCGAAGTACAAAAATGGGTATTTTTATGATTATAAAAAGCAATTCAACTGCAATACTATTAAATCAATTGGAATAAAATTTTCAACAAGATTCAATCACAATATTTTTTGCATTTTGTATACATTTTATGAAGAAAGTCATTTTATAATTGTAGAAATTAGGTTAATACGTCTGTAGGGTAAACTTTTCTAAAACAGTTTTCAATATACAATGGCCAAATTTTAATTTTATATGCACTGTTAAAAATTTCGGTTCAACAATGTGCCATATCATGTTGCAAAACAGAGGTCAGCACCCCATGTTATGGTGGAATTTAGGTTAAAACAAAATCCTTCATCGGAAAAAAAGACGTAGGTTTCACCGATAATTGTTTCAACCTCTTTAACTGCAACAGAAATTGTCGCTGTAGCTACATCAACAAGCCGAGGAATCCCCTCCAAGAAAGACAACGGAAGACAAGCTTTATCCACTGGGCCTCCGCGGCCCAATGGATAAAGACTTTCAGCTATGAATCAGAAGATCCCTAGTTCGAGCCCGATTGGTGAACTTGACAACGAAAAGTTTAAAAAAGTTGTTATCTAGAGTTGCCAGCTTCGCTACAAAAATACTAAATAAACTCGAATTTTGAGCTTTATGCAACGTTATGAGTTTTGGTGCAACGTTTCACCACTAAATGGTATCCGTGGTAGCACCTCAAAACGGTGAAGCTAAGCACCAAATATTGGTTGCAGCTAAATGGGTACCAAATTTTGGTGCAAGGTGCCTTTACCAAGGTCGGTGCTTTATAACCAAAACTTTCTTCTTTCCGTTGTATGGAATAAGAAGTACATCTTGAACTTTATTAATAGCACTCATCAAATGTCATTGGATTATTTTTTATGAATATTGTGTTTAGGGTTAACTCTTAAGATCAATTAAAATTTTATTTTATAAAATCACATATACATGTTAGGCATTTAGCGATATTATTTATGTAATAAAAGGCGTTAAAATATAAATATATTTATATAACAAAGTTTTAATCTTTACAAACCGCTGTCATCCCTATTGTTTGTCATTTTTTTTTTCATCTGGACCTCCGTGGCTCAGTGGATACAGGCGTTCATCTATGAATCAGAGGGCTTCTAGTTCGAGCCCGATCGTTAGACTTGACAAAGAAAAGTAAAAAAAATGTGATCTAGGGTTGCCAGCTTCTATACAAAAATACTACAAACTCGAATTTTGAGCTTTATGCAACGTTATGAGTTTTGGTGCAACGTTTCCCCACTAAATGGTATCCGTGGTAGCACCGCAAAACGGTGAAGCTAAGCACCAAATATTGGTTTCAGATAAATAAGTACCAAATTTTGGTGCAAGGTCGTAAATTTTTTAAACAGTGTAGTGTTTAAATAGCTGCTGAAAGCAAAACTACAATTTTTTTTAATCTATTTTGGAAACTTGTAAATATATTTATTAATTTTTCAGTTATCTGATATTGAAGTAAATGCACCGTTAACAATTGTTCTTTCACGACATTATTGTTAAATTTTTATATTATTGTAAATGAAACATAATAATTATTTTTTTTCTAATAATTATATCAAAATTACAATATCATATTTTCAATGTGAAAAAAGTTTCAACGTCTCCTGAGTCCAATTTCACTTTTTTTTAAACCCATTTTTATCTGCTTGTGTTTAGATGAACAAAATTCCCGAGAAAGATTAAATCCCAAATTTTTAATTAATTTACAAGTTATCCAGTGTCTGGAATGTGACAATAAAATAAGTGTAAACATTGTAAATTCGGAAAGAGAGTTATTTGGCGCCATCGTTTCCCGTCATTTTTTTTTAAAGAAAAGCTTTTGTTTAATTTTAATAAGCGGCATGTATTTCCCCATTAACGCCTTAAATGGCATGTAATAGATTTGATCAGATCAATGGAGTATAAATTTTGAGGACACCGGGGACAGTTTGAAGATGACGATTGAGATATGGAACCAAATTAGCATAATATTTAACAAGAACTTTCTTATTTGTTTTAAATATTTATTTAAAAAAAAATTCTTGAATCTTTGTCTTCACATTATTTGTCTTAACAGTCTTTATCTTCACAATCTTTGTCTTCACAGTTTTTTCCTTCACAGTCTTTGCCTTCACAAACTTTATCTTCTTTAGAATCAAGATATAAGCTATGGAACCAAATTAGGCACGAGTTTTAACCAGTATTTACTAATTTGTTTAATTTTTTTTTTAAATAATTCAATTTTATTACAAAATTTCAGTAACAATAAAAATATAATTGTATCATTTGTTTTAATTCATTGATCACACCTATTATTAAGTTATGCTAAAGTAAAAAATAGGGGATATTAAATGTTTTTTTCAGGAAAAAAAAATATAAGATTATTTAAAATATGGGATTTCATTTTACTCTTCAAATACATCACTGGGTACCCTTCAAATAACACAAAACAATATATATATATATATATATATATATATATATATATATATATATATATATATATATATATAAAATATATACTTTATTTATTATACTCTTTATTCCAATATTAGGAAGGGTTGGACAACAAAATTTTAATTTTACTCTTCACTGGGTACACTTCAAATAACACAAAACAATGAGTATATATATATAATATAATATATATTTTATATACTTTTTATTCCAATAGTGGAAAGGGTTGTCGAAAATGTCCCCCCTCCCCTATGCACCGAGACAATTTCTTTCCTCTTGATCTTGGCCCCTCACTTTTTACACCTAATCGCTGTCACTGCTCGCCACCCCTAATCATCGCCACTGCTTTACTTTGCTATTCTAAGGTTTACTTTACTTCAACAGGTGGGGTAAACTAACCCCGAATGTAGGACTGGAATGAGGTTGGTGAGCAAAATGATTTGTACACTGAATTAGAAGCAAACAGCCAGAAAGTATATTAGTATCCTTTCAAATTGATAGTTAGGTAAATTCCCAGTGTACGGTGCCCCGTTGTCGCCAAGTCCAAAAATTGGCGCCAAGGCTAAAAATGGCGTTTTTTTTTTGTCGCCAAATCAAAATGGCGGACATTGCGTTGGTCCGGGCAGTCGTTCATGGTGCTTACAGGCAATCCTTCGGGCAGTCGTTTGGGGCATTTCGATGGCACTCTTAAGTGCACGAAATTCAAATAAACGTCTTCCGCGTATGCATCAATAGCTAAGGAAAATCAAAAGCACAACCACGCGAGCCAAAGGAAACAAATTTAGGGTTGCCATACAACATGATATTTTTGCACATCATCAAGTATGGTTGCCAACATATAAATTTTATCGCCCAATCATTTGTCGCCAAATTCCATTTGGCGAGGGCACCGGACACTAGGAATAAACCGATAGTTACATAACACAACTGTGCCTTTACCTTTTTCGAGGTACGCGTGGTTAACGTAAAATATACAACTTTTTCCACTGGGAGAAAACACGTGTTATATATCTACAAAATAGCAATATCAGCTTCAACTTTCCATAGCAGAAAGTGGAGAAAACAACAGACATAATATTAGGCAAGCAGGGTTACCAAACCGTTACAGGAAAAAAAAAATATTTGACACACTTTTCGATAGGTGGAGTAAAGTTACCATGTAAGTAAACTACCCCCCTCAAATCTACGATAGTTTTTAGACTTTCAAAGTAGGATTTAGAAAATATTCGTTATAACACGTTGGAACACATTTGTCTAACATAGAGCTGAAGCGTTTTTACTATAATTTTTTTTATTGATATAATTTCGATGAAAATAAATTTTTATCAAAAACAAATCGAATTTAATAATTTAAAATTACCGATATGACAGAAGTCTACAATTATTTTATATTGAATATACAATGTTTCAGTAACATTAAAAAAACACAAGTAATAAGAAGTTTTAAAATCTATGTATTAATCAATAAACCTAGGTAAAATGTTAACATTACTACTTTTAAAAAATATTATAAGTAACGCAGTCATTTAAATTTGCATTTATCAAATTATAAGGCTATTTAAGAAATATGTCAACAGATGGCGCTGCGTGCCCTTTTAGTTCACTATACACTGTATAAAAGTCATCTGACTGAAATGTATATCAAATGTTTCCCCTGTTGCGATTTAAGTGGTGGAAAGAATAGTTTGCATTTCCTTTAATAGATGGCGCTGTATGTCCACCAAAAATATCCTGCTTTAAATATAGTTAAATTTTGACGTTGAAAACTAATATTCGGTGACTAAGTAGACTAACCACGGTTACTAAGTTGCTTAGAAGAAGGATTTAGAAGACATTTATGAAACTTCATAAAAATTTAGAGTGCATTGCTCCATTGATCCTTAGAATAGTCTGATCTGTTTGAACTGATTACACATTTGCAATAAAAATACTTTAGAGCATTTTATATATTGTGCATTTGAACATGAATATGGTAAATTATGTATTTTTTATTGTTTATTAATTTATGTACTACGTAACTCCGAAATTGATTTGGTCCCTATATCAAATGTTATAATGTTATATCGATAAATTTAAACTTTATGGTATAGGAAATTGATAGACATATTGAAATAAATATCTTAAATTTAGGTTATTTTGATAGTGAATCTCAAAGTAATATATTTTTTTTATATATTATTTTTATTTTTTGTTATAAGCCAAACTTCCTTTTATAAACATGTTTAAGAAAAGTAAAAATATAAACATTATTTAAAATTTTAACGTGCTTGCGATATGAAATATTATCATGCGTACAATGCAAAAGCCAAATATTTTTATGTGGTTCATATATACAACTGGTTTGTCAACTTATAAATCACAAACAAAATACTTACTCAGTAAAAAAACACATTAAAATTTATTAACTCTCTGTTTTAACTGTAATGGTACAAAACAACAGTAATGGTGGAAGATGGTGTACAATATCATCCGAATGGTCCCACCGGTTTCATGAACAACCAGAGACAGTTTCAACAGACAAACTTTTTTCTTCTTTTACAAATACAGCAATTACAATAGGAATACAATAGCACTATTATTTTTACGTTATTTATCAACTCTCTCTCTCTCTCTCTGTTATTTATCGGTTCTGGAAGCTGTTGGGTAAGCTGCGTAGAATGAAGTGCCAAAGGTTTCATGAAAGGCCAGGTACAGTTTCGACAAATACAAACATATTTTTTCTTTTTCAAATAATTTATATGTAATTGATTTTCCTTTTATTAGCAAAAAACAAAATAGGAACACAATAGCACTATTATTTTTACTTTATTTATCAACTATTTCTCTCTCTCTGTTATTTATCAGCTTTGGCAGCTGTGGGGTAAGCTGCGTAGAATGAAGTGCCAACGGTTTCATGAAAGACCAGAGACAGTTCCGACAAAGACAGATATATATTTTATTCTTTTTCAAAAAATTTATATGTAATTGATTTTTCTTTTATTAGTAAAAAATACAATAGGAACACAATAGCACTATTATTTTTACTTTATTTATCAACTCTTTCTCTCTCTCTGTTATTTATCAGCTTAGGAATATGTGGGGTAAGCTGCGTAGAATGAAGTGCCAACGGTTTCATGAAAGACCAGAGACAGTTCCGACAAAGACAGATATATATTTTTTTCTTTTTCAAATTATTGATGTGTAATTGATTTTTCTTTTATTAGTAAAAAATTCAATAGGAACACAATAGCACTATTATTTTTACTTTATTTATCAACTATTTCTCTCTCTCTGTTATTTATCAGCTTTGGAAGCTGTGGGGTAAGCTGCGTAGAATGATGTGCCAACGGTTTCATGAAAGACCAGAGACAGTTCCGACAAAGACAGATATATATTTTATTCTTTTTCAAAAAAATTATATGTAATTGATCTTTCTTTTCTTAGTAAAAAATACAATAAGAACACAATAGCACTATTTTTTTTACTTTATTTATCAACTCTCTCTCTCTCTCTCTGTTATTTATCAGCTCTGGAAGCTGTGGGGTAAGCAGCGTAGAATGAAGTGCCAACGGTTTCATGAAAGGCCAGGTACAGTTTCGACGAATACAAACATATTTTTTCTTTTTCAAATAATTTATATGTAATTGATTTTCCTTTTATTAGCAAAAAACAAAATAGGAACACAATAGCACTATTATTTTTACTTTATTTATCAACTCCCTCTCTCTCTCTCTCTCTCTCTGTTATTTATCAGCTCTGGAAGCTGTGGGGTAAGCAGCGTAGAATGAAGTGCCAACGGTTTCATGAAAGACCAGGTACAGTTTCGACGAATACAAACATATTTTTTCTTTTTCAAATAATTTATATGTAATTGATTTTCCTTTTATTAGCAAAAAACAAAATAGGAACACAGTAGCACTATTATTTTTACTTTATTTATCAACTGTATCACTCTCTCTCTCTGTTGTTTATTTGCTCTGGAAGCTGTGGGGTAAGCTGCGTAGAATGAAGTGCCAACGGTTTCATGAAAGACCAGAGACAGTTTCGACAAATAAATTTTATTTTATTTTTCAAATAATTGATAAGTAATTAATTTTTCTTTTATTAGTAAAAAATGCAATAGGAACACAATAGCACTACATTTACGTTATTTATCAACTCTTTCTCTCTGTTATTTATCAGGGCGGGGGGGGGGGGGGTGTTAAGCTGCGCAGAATGAAGTCCCAACGTTTTAAGGTTAACGCAGAATGAAGTCCAACGTTAACAAAATAAACATTTAACATTTTATAAACATTTTGAATGTTTAAAAACATTTTAACCTTTTGAAAGTAAAATATTTTAAATTATATTATGTGCAATATTATTATTTAATGTAAGATACTAATAAAAACTCAAATTTATTGTTCAGCAACTAAATCACTAAGTGCAAAAAAGAACCCACTTTGAAAAAAATGAATAATAATTCATAAAAAAATGTATAGGAGTATCTCCTTTCTTTGTCTCTTAAATAAAATGTCATAATTTTATATAAATACTTAATTTATCAAGTGAATCTTATATATAAAGCAGAAATCTTCAAAATCTGTCCGGATGTGTGTTTGTTGGTTTGTTGGTTTGTCAGTATATTATAGGTTCCGTAACTACAAAACGCAGAGCTTTGAAATTCACAGAATAGTTAGTTCAAAAAATAAGAATTTTAACGCGACTATTTTCAAGTCTCTACGATGTTCCATTCGAATGTTATGACATTTTTTAGCGTACGTCGGCAAAGTTTCACGAAGTGGCAACAGTAAAATCAGTTAAAATCAACGGAGAAAAGCGAACATATAATATAAAAAATTATAAACCAATTAGAATGCCGATCTTTTCACGGAATACTCCATAACTACAAAACGTAGCTTTATAAAATTTATAGAATACTTTACTTGAAAAATTAGACATTTTTTGTGATAATTTTTATGTTTGTACAATGTTTCAATCGTATGTTATAACTATTTTAATGGATTCCATTGACTTAATATGGATGAAAATATCGTTTGCAATTTAAAATAAAATTGTTCGTTATTGGCAATATAAAAACGACGTCATAGGTTTTGTTTGATTTAATAATTATTGAAAAATGTATATACATTGGGCTTTTTGCTACAATACGGAACCATTCAAAAATTAAAACAACCAGAATTTTATCTTAAAGAAATGGTTTAGAATTGTATAAAATGTTATAATTGTTTTATCTCTTTTGTTTTATACAGGTTTATTGTAAGTATATTTAATTATCTTAGATCGAACTTTAGAACAATTAATCCAAAATGCGAGTAATTTGTGTATGAACGTCCATTTTATTTATTTAACAAATATTTTATGCGAGTATTTTTTTAAATGTACGAAGCTTGGTTTCATTGTGAATTTTCAACTCTATTAGACTTTTTAATGTTATTAAAGAATAAAATTTCACAGATACCAATTGATAATTTAGAAAATATTTTAATTAATGTGTCAATGAATATTTCCTTTTAAAACATTGAATGGAGATCATTAAATATTAAATGTAAAATTATTGAAAGTAAATGGTGAGATTATAATATGCTGCACCGTTTGCTAAACTATCGCCAAGTTATAACAGTGTATTCTTTGGATGAAGTGCGCCTTGGCTGTAATTTGCTGTGGAAACTTACTAAATATTTGTATGACAGGTATTTTTCGATGCGAATTCTATAATAACAGTATCACAAAATCAAAATTTTAGAAAAAATTGTTTAACAAAATGAGTAAATACCGAATTTTTAATAAATTGATCCGTAAATAAAAAAAATGAACTTAAAATTAAAATAATTGGTTATTCTTCTGTAATAATATTATTCAAGGGAATTCTTTAAAACATGGGCAGGGCGTAGTAAAAGAAAGTTGTGTAGTATTTCAAAACATACTATTTTTGGTTGAGTATTTATGCTGGGCTGTTAATTTTATTCTTACTTTGATAAAGAATTTGAGGCAGTTTATTTGCAAAAAACGTTTAGGTTTATTCTGGCTGCAATTTACATTAATTATTGAGGCATTATTGAGGACAAAAATGCAAACTATTAATTAGATACACAAGTTGTTGGTCGAAGATATTGCAAAGATGTAGCCTAAACGATACATTGGAACGGGCATTTGGAAATAATCAAATCAAAATTGCAATACTGGGAACAGGGAAATTCGGAATGTTTGAAAGTTAAATCATTTAAGTTCTTTATCAAATTTATTAATTTGGTCAGCTTTAAAAAATTATGTTATCTGTTTCTGCTGCTTTTTTCACTTCCATGCAGCTTCAGAACATTTCAATATCGAAATTGATTCAGAAGTTTAATTAAAATTCACGCTTGAAGTTATTCCTTTAAAACTGCAATTTAATGAAACCCTCCTTGATGAAATTATTTTTAAAAATAATATAAAAATGAAGATCATAGCGCTTGGTTTATTATTTAATTTAATATTTTTTTCCCTAGATAAAAAAAAATCATAGCTTTGTGTAAATAATTATTCATATAAAATACCTGTTATAATGCACATTATCTTTCAATAATGATGACAACAGTAATTAAAATTTCATCGATTAAAGTACGCACTGTAAACTAAAATATAATTATAGTCATTTCACAAATAAATTGCGGCATCCGTGTTAAAAAAAATCGGTTATGTACAGACCGCGCTGTATTGGGTCCCTACTCGGTACAAGGTTGAGAGGGGGAGAGAATAAATGGCCTACAATGATTGAAACGGCCTTCCTTCCTTTACACGATGGTATGTCATTTATCCATATAGGCTAATTCCACGTTGAATTAATGATAGCGGTACACTTTTTTTCACCTGGTACAAACGCAAAAAGGGGAGGCTTAAAAATCGGCATGTACGAAACGTCTGACTTTCGTCTACACAATAGTATATTATTTTATACCCATCAACTTATTCCACTTGGAGTTAAGGATTTTAAAAACGTCGTTTTTTATTATGGTATTTAATGTAACTATGTATACCCATACCGAAAAGATATTCATATTAATTTCTAAAAATATTTTTGTGCAGGAATGTTTAATTTTTAAAATTCCATACCTTATGAGAGATAAACTAGAACTTATTCGATTCTTATCGGTGTTTTAGCAACCAAGTAGTATAGAGATATTTTTACTTTTTTTTTAACTTCTAATTTATTAAACATAAAAATATATTAAATTATAAAAAAAAGCTTTATCACTTTTTAAAGAGGACTTCTAAAATGGTATATGCGATTATCCCAGGCAGGAGAGGAAATGTATATATTTTCAGTTATTTGTCGTTATTTTAT
This sequence comes from Troglohyphantes excavatus, assembly GCA_963932185.1. Taxonomy (NCBI): domain Eukaryota; kingdom Metazoa; phylum Arthropoda; class Arachnida; order Araneae; family Linyphiidae; genus Troglohyphantes; species Troglohyphantes excavatus. Next base: position 28,355,675 of record OZ010678.1, read on the forward strand.
TTATTTCCGTGCGAAGAACGGGTACTTTTGCTAGTATAATATAATTTTCAAGTTACACTTCAATATTTTTTATGCTAAACTGAACTAGACAACTAAAAAAGTGGTAGTTTAAAGGGGCATCAAAAAACTGTTAACGGAATAAAAAAAATATTTTCAATTAACTTTTAATTTATTGGACAATGAAAGCACTATATAACCATATAAAATTCTTGTCAAAAAACAAATATATTAAAACATTTGTGAAAAAAAATAAAACATGCTAATTTATTCGAAGTTTAAACTAATTTCAAATTAATTATTTGTCTAAGAAGGTGAAAATATGAGATCGCTTTTCAATGCTAAAGAAGGCTTAACTATAAAAAAGGAAGTATAACATTTCTTAAGTATAAAGTATAACATTAATATTAACAAATATATTTAAGAAATTTTAACAATGTTTATTTAAGCACTAAAATAGTTGTAGTGTTGAAAAAAAATAATGGTGATACATTCATTCAATTGAATATAGTAAGGAAAGCAAACACATTTCTATGATTATTATATGTAAGAAATAACTATAGAATCTCAAATTCCATAGATATTAATAATTCATATATATAATTATTACAGTGATAAACTACGAATGTATAGGTTAAGGTACACATCCAGAATTGTTAAAATCCCCGATTTTTTAATGAAAAAACAGACTATTTTACAATACTATAAAAAAAAATTGGTGCTGCAATAAGAACGAACAAAAATAAATATTATCGCCGCGTTTGGCGGAGAAAATAAGGTTAAACCCAAATCAAAACTGCAAACGCATGTGATTGGTCCATATGCAATTTTGTTGTTATTTAGCCCTGTATCTTTTACCGTACAGTTATTTTCTTTCAATCAAGTTATAACTTTAACTTGCTGCTGGAAACATCTGGGAAAGCTCTTCCTAATTATTCTTTAATAATTATATTTATATATAAAAGGTATGCAAATTTACTGACTGGTACAATTATTTACTGTTTAAATTTCAATCTTATTTACTATAGTTTAAAAATTAATTTTAAACATTAGAAAACTTCCAGATATATTTTTAAATCCTTATTTCAATTTGAACAATTTTTAATAAAAGATTTCACATAAAAATATTTTTAATGCATAATTTTGATATTTAAGCGAGTTTAGATCTTTTATTTAAGTTGATGCCCGACTTACATTTTCATTACAGATTACAACAGATCCTTTGCCGAAATATGTGTTACTTACGTAACATGTAAAAAAACTTTGAAATTGTATTACCACACTAGGAATAAGCAATTTCATTGCGAACACCGTTCGACACCAGATATAAGATTTGATTGGTAGAAAATATATCAACGGGCATTGAATTATTTACTGATATATTTCAGATAACGTTTCTTCTTAGCGTATTGTAAAACAAGCTTAACTTTGATAATACTTTAAAATAAAAATGTGGATTTGAAAACATGAGATTGATGTATTGTATTGGTAGAATTTTCGGCCATGAGTAGGGTAATGGTAGAATTTATGGTAATGAGTATTGTATTAGTAGAATTTTCGGTGATGAGTAGGTTAATGGTAGAATTTATGGTAATGAGTATGGTAATGGTAGAATTTGGCTTTCGCGGTCTCTTTCAAACATTTTGTATGCTAATGGAGGGTCAGAGTAGTACGCAGTTGGCTCGGAGTACGCATTGACTTTTCAGACGTTGCCTGGTAACCTTGCAGGGAATTTTTGTTGGTACTTTTTAGTCTGTCTACAACAGCAGAATAATTCGCCATTGTTTTACTAGTCTATTAGTCTGCTGCATTTTGTATCTGTAAAATAAACTTTTAACAAGGTAAAATATACTTTTATTACTTTTGCATGTAATATTTAGAACTTAAACGTAAAAGTTTAAGAGTATATAATATTAGTTTATATTTCTTTGCTCTATATCGTAGCAAAGTGTAGTTCATTTGAAGTAATATGATGTGAGTCATAATTATGTGTCTGCACAAAGCTTGCACTTAGCAGCGACTCCGTAAAACACTTTCCTAGATGGCAAGAGTACGGTACAGTTATTTGTTGCACAATTGCCATTTGCTTCGTCTGCAACTATCTGCTACCTCGAAAATTAAATTTGCAGAAATATTTTTTTAAAGTAACTAGAATTTAACCTCTTGATATAGAAGTTATTGCTCAAGAACTGTATTTCCCTTCTTTCGTAACCGATCAACCACTAAATGATATTTCAGCTCAACGGGTGGTATAACCAAGTGATGCTCCAGCTGAATCTACGGAACAATCAAACGAAGCTCCAGCTGAATCTGTGGAACAATCAAATGAAGCTCCAGCTGAATCTGTAGAACAAACAAACGAAGCTCCAGCTGAATCTGTGAAACAAACAAACGAAGCTCCAACTGAATCTGTGGAACAATCAAATGAAGTTCCAGCTGAATCTGTGGAACAATCAAATGAAGCCCCAACTGAATCTGCAGAACAAACAAACGAAGCTCCAGCTGAAGCTATGGAACAACCAAATGAAGCTCCAACTGAATCTGTGGAACAATCAAATGAAGTTCCAGCTGAATCTGTAGAACAAACAAACGAAGCTCCAGCTGAAGCTATGGAACAACCAAAAGAAGTTCCAGCTGAATCTGTGAAACATTCAAATGAAGTTCCAGCTGAATCTGTGGAACAATCAATCGAAGCTCAATCTGAACTCACGGAAGAACCAAATGATGCTCCAGCTGAATCAGTAATTAATATGTTTAATAAAATTAAAATAATTCTAGCTTTCCTATAAGAATAAGCATATTATAGTAAACAAACATTTGTTTTTTCAAACAATATTTTTTTTTAATTGTTGTTAGAAGTTGTATAATGAATTGACACAATTATAAATTAAATTTTTTATAACAATTTTTCTAGTAAACAACTTATGGTAGTTAAAAAACTTCTTAAATTTTTTTAAATTGATATCGCATTTTTTCTAGGATTACATTTTTAAAAACTATCTAAGTTGTGCTTAAATAAATTTATCATAGATCTTGTATCATTTTAATAATTTCTTAGTTTAACCTACAAAACTCTTTCTTCCAGCGAAAATACGAATACCTACAAAACTAAACTAACTTTACAGCAATTATTAAATCTAAAATGCAAGCTTCACATCTATCATTACTTTAAAAATTCCTCTAACCAAAAACGCACTCCCAAATTTATGTCGACAAACACCATCAACAAACACGCGGCATCTTTTCAAAAAGCACCATAAATCCATCACCCCCCTTAACAAATCTCGAACCCGACATTGACAAACGCTCGGTTTAATATATGACTCCAGCGATAAGACTCGATGTTGATAACAACAGCAAAGGCAGAATCATAAATTTTCAAGATTCAGAAACCCATGCAATGGACCCTTTATGATACCATTTCCTTCTCAGAGCCGGTCCTTTTACTACCGGGACCTGGACCATCAATCCTTGAGGACCCGGTCCGATCTTTAGATCTCCAGAGAACGAAATTTTTAATTAATTTCGGGGAATTGTCCACCCTGCGGACCCGGTAATAAGTGTATGGCGGCGTTTTCTGCATTTATCATTCGTCCCTCGGACCCGTTCCTGGTTTAATGGCATCGAAGTGGGGACATCGGGTCATTAATCAGTAGGGCGAAGATTCGATTGGTCATTTGGATGGTTCTTGCTTTTTGACTTTAGAGTTGGCGACTTTTATTTATTTATATATTTTATAGAAATATATATTTTTTTTGTTATTGAGCTTTTCCTATTGAGAAACTTTTGCTGGAATTTGATAATGAACTTCGTCGGAAAATTTGTTCAATAAATCGAAATCTTTTGTAATTTGTATATCATATTTTAGTGATTAATAGATAAATAATAACGGTGTGAATAATCAGTTGATTCATTGGAACATTTCAAAGGATGTGTTATTTTAGAGAAATAATTTTTTTTTGTTATTGAGAAACTTTCGCTGGAATTTGATAATGAACTTTATCGGAAAATTTGTTCAATAAATTGAATTGTTTTGTAATTTATATATCATATTTTAGTGATTAATAAAACATTAATTACGGTATGAATAATCAGTTGATTCATTGGAACATTTCAAAGGATGTGTTATTTTTGAGGTAAAGATTTTTTTTTCTGTTATTGAGCTATTCCTATTGAGAAACTTTTGCTGGAATTTGATAATGCACTTCATCGCAAAATTTGTTCTATAAATCGAATTCTTTTGTAATTTGTATATATTTGTATATTGTAATATTTTAGTGATTAATAGATAAATAATTACGATGTGAATAATCAGTTGATTCATTGGAACATTTCAAGGGATGTGTTATTTTAGAGATATAGATTTTTTTTTCCTGTTATTGAGCTATTCCTATTGAGAAACTTTTGCTGGAATTTGATAATGAACTTCATCGCAAAATTTGTTCTATAAATCGAATTCTTTTGTAATTTGTATATATTTGTATATTGTAATATTTTAGTGATTAATAGATAAATAATTACGGTGTGAATAATCAGTTGATTCATTGGAACATTTCAAAGAATGTGTTATTTTAGAGATATAGATTTTTTTTTCCTGTTATTGAGCTATTCCTATTGAGAAACTTTTGCTGGAATTTGATAATGAACTTCATCGCAAAATTTGTTCTATAAATCGAATTCTTTTGTAATTTGTATATATTTGTATATTGTAATATTTTAGTGATTAATAGATAAATAATTACGATGTGAATAATCAGTTGATTCATTGGAACATTTCAAAGAATGTGTTATTTTAGAGATATAGATTTTTTTTTTCTGTTATTGAGCTATTCCTATTGAGAAACTTTTGCTGGAATTTGATAATGAACTTCATCGCAAAATTTGTTCTATAAATCGAATTCTTTTGTAATTTGTATATATTTGTATATTGTAATATTTTAGTGATTAATAGATAAATAATTACGGTGTGAATAATCAGTTGATTCATTGGAACATTTCAAAGAATGTGTTATTTTAGAGATATAGATTTTTTTTTTCTGTTATTGAGCTATTCCTATTGAGAAAATTTTGCTGGAATTTGATAATGAACTTCATCGCAAAATTTGTTCTATAAATCGAATTCTTTTGTAATTTGTATATATTTGTATATTGTAATATTTTAGTGATTAATAGATAAATAATTACGGTGTGAATAATCAGTTGATTCATTGGAACATTTCAAAGAATGTGTTATTTTAGAGATATAGATTTTTTTTTTTCTGTTATTGAGCTATTCCTATTGAGAAACTTTTGCTGGAATTTGATAATGAACTTCATCGCAAAATTTGTTCAATAAATCGAAATCTTTTGTAATTTGTATATATTTGTATATTGTAATATTTTAGTGATTAATAGATAAATAATTACGGTGTGAATAATCAGTTGATTCATTGGAACATTTCAAAGAATGTGTTATTTTAGAGATATAGATTTTTTTTTTCTGTTATTGAGCTATTCCTATTGAGAAACTTTTGCTGGAATTTGATAATGAACTTCATCGCAAAATTTGTTCTATAAATCGAATTCTTTTGTAATTTGTATATATTTGTATATTGTAATATTTTAGTGATTAATAGATAAATAATTACGGTGTGAATAATCAGTTGATTCATTGGAACATTTCAAAGAATGTGTTATTTTAGAGATATAGATTTTTTTCTGTTATTGAGCTTTGAGAAATTTTTGCTGGAATTTGATAATGAACTACATCGCAAAATTTGTTTAATAAATCGAATTATTTTGTAATTTGTATTTCATATTTTAGCGATTAATAGATGAATAATTACGATGTGAATAGACATTTGATTCATTGGAACATTTCAAAGGATGTGTTATTTTTGAGAAAATCTTTTGTTATTGAGATATTCTTATTGATAAACTTTTGCTGGAATTTGATAATGAACTTCGTCGGAAAATTTGTTCAATAAATCGAAATCTTTTGTAATTTGTATATCATATTTTAGTGATTAATAGATAAATAATAACGGTGTGAATAATCAGTTGATTCATTGGAACATTTCAAAGGATGTGTTGTTTTTGAGAAAAGGATTTCTTTTGTTATTGAACTATTCCTATTGAGACAATTTTGCTGGAATTTGATAATGAACTTAATCGGAAAATTTGTTCAATAAATCGAAATCTTTTGTAATTTGTATATCATATTTTAGTGATTAATAGATAAATAATAACGGTGTGAATAATCAGTTGATTCATTGGAACATTTCAAAGGATGTGTTATTTTAGAGAAATAATTTTTTTTTGTTATTGAGAAACTTTCGCTGGAATTTGATAATGAACTTTATCGGAAAATTTGTTCAATAAATTGAATTGTTTTGTAATTTATATATCATATTTTAGTGATTAATAAAACATTAATTACGGTATGAATAATCAGTTGATTCATTGGAACATTTCAAAGGATGTGTTATTTTTGAGGTAAAGATTTTTTTTTCTGTTATTGAGCTATTCCTATTGAGAAACTTTTGCTGGAATTTGATAATGCACTTCATCGCAAAATTTGTTCTATAAATCGAATTCTTTTGTAATTTGTATATATTTGTATATTGTAATATTTTAGTGATTAATAGATAAATAATTACGATGTGAATAATCAGTTGATTCATTGAAACATTTCAAAGAATGTGTTATTTTAGAGAAGGATATTTTTTCTGTTATTGAGCTATTCCTATAGAGAAACTTTTGCTGGAATTTGTTAATGAACTTCATTGGAAAATTTGTTCTATTAATCGAATTGTTTTGATATTTTATATAACATAATTTAGTAATTAATAGATAAAAAATTACGGTGTGAATAATCAGTTGATTCATTGGAACATTTCAAAGGATGTGTTATTTTAGAGAAGGATATTTTTTCTGTAATTGAGCTATTCCTATTGAGAAACTTTTGCTGGAATTTGATAATAAACTCCATAGTATTTTTTTTTCTATAAATCGAATTGGTTTGATATTTTGCATATAATATTTAGGTGATTAATAGATACAAAATTACGTATTGAATAACCAGTTGATTCATTGGAACATTTCAAAGGATGTGTTATTTTTGAGAAAATTATTATTTTTGTTATTGAACTAATCCTATTAAGAAACTTTTGCTGGAGTTTAATCATGAACTTTTTTTTAAATCGGCTAGTATATAATTAATAAATGTATAATAAATATAAAATTATATATTGGGCGCAAACTGTACTGCCTGATTCTGAGGACCACTTGGATTATTTCAAGTTTTGCATATTTCGGTGACATCTTTCCTATCGAAGGAAAAGTCACATTTAAGTCAATCGTGCTGGTTGCGTGGAAGTTATAGTGCGGAATAAATCTCCCTAAAAACGTAAAGTGGTGATTGTTAGCAGAAATTCCATTAGTCTGATTTAAAAAACTTTTAATGTGAATAAAAATAACTACACTTAATGTTCAAAATTACGCTCGCCAACACTGCGAACTTTTAAAAAAATGACCGAGATGGTAGTAAGATATTTTTTATTATTTTACAAAATTATTTAAAATAATCATTTTTTCAAAGTTACTGGAAATATTTAAAAATAAAAGAAAGACCCCTTAATGAGTAAAATATTTGTGTATGAAAACTAAAAATACAGTAACCTTATAAATTAAAGCAAGAAATATTAACTTTAAAAATAATTTCACGCCTAAATATATATATATATATATATATATATATATATATATATATATATATATATAACGACCATAATATATATATATATATATATATATATATATATATATATATAAAACGACCATAATATATATATATATATATATATATATATATATATATATAAAACGACCATAATATATATATATATATATATATATATATATTATGGTCGTTTTGGACATCTGGCACTGTAAAACAAAAAAGGGCACTTAAAAATGAGTACCTGAACTTATTGGACCCCGATCAGATTAATCTTGCACTAGTCCAATACACGCGAGAGGCCTCCGTGGCCGAGTAGTTAAAGACGTCAGCTGGGAATCCGATGATCCCTGGTTCGATCCTAGGCGCTGGACTTGAGAAAGAAAAGTAAAAAAAAACAGTAGTGATCTATTGATCGGAGGGTTTCTAGCTTCGCTACAAAATACTAGAAAAGTCGTCCAGGCAAAAATTGACGGCGTGTTTACGGGACTGGTGCACGATAAATCTGATTGGGGTCCAAAGTCCCGACGTCTATTGAATTCGTTGGGTGACAGTTCAGGTGTTTCCTCATCATCTGATATGGTTCTCCGTGGCCGAGCGGTTAAAGGTGTTCAGCTACTAATCCGAGGATTGGTGGTTCGAACCCGTGCGATAGACTTGACAAATAAAAGTAAAAAAGTAGTGATCTTGTGATCGGAGGGTTGCCAGCTTCGCTACAAAATACTAGAAAAGTCGTTCAGAACATCCGCAAAATTAACGACGTGTATACGGGACTGGTGCACGATACATCTGATCGGGGTCCAATGTCCCGACGTCTATTGAAGGCGTTGGGTGCCAGTTCAGGTGTTTCCTCGTCATCTGACCATGGTTTTAAAATAACGAGGTGCATGTATGAACGTGTATGTGTTCCCGGGTGTTTCCTTCGAGATAGAGCCCGAAACGTCGCCAATAGCCCACTGGTGCAGCTCTAGAGCGACGTTATTTAACCAAACCAAACCCATATACACGCCAGTATTATTTGTTGGGTGTTCTGGACGACTTTCATAGTATTTTTGTAGCACAGCTGACAGTTCCGATCGGAAGATCACTACATTTTCACTGTTATTTATCAAGTCCGTCAGTCCATCGCACGGGCTCGAACTAGCAACCCTCTGATTGTCAGCTGAGGGCGTTTATCCACTGGGCAGATAGGGAGGCCCTGTATTCTTTTACACACTGGCATTAAAAGCGTTGACGATCTTTCCTTTATGACTGTAAATTATTATTAATAAAGTATATATATCTACATCATGTGACTTTCAATTCCGATAACTAAAAATCCAAAACATCAACATATACCATACATCAACTATTTATTTATTGAAAACATTTATACATATCTCGCAGTGAATCTGACGCCATGCCATGAATAAACCTGCCATATCACCTACCCCAGTGCATAAATCAACCTTCAAAGCGATATCCCCATTACGGAGTTACTGTTGAGTGCATAATGATGCCGAGAACGAAATCAACACGGAATGAAGGGAGAAGGGCCATTAATGAAGCGAGCTGACATCCCTTGGCTGTTTTGAGTTGATTTTTAATGAAGTCTTCCACGATAGGAGACTCGGTGACTGGGATGGAGCCGTAAATCATTACGGCCATTAACATAGGAGACTGGGTCTCATCAACTAAGTCAGGATTTATGAGTATGTAAGTGTAAAAAGGGTATTTTTGAAATGGTGTTTTATCGTGAGGTGTATTTTTTACCATTAATTAAGGTTTCTGGTAGGAAGAAACGTCATGGAAAGTTGACGTAAAATGATGATACGAGCAGCATTCAGACACTGTAATAGAATTGTACTTAAAATTAGTACCTGAATACACTCGTTTTCCTTTGAGTATTATGCATTGAGTATTTGAGTATTACTATGCATTGAGTATTTGAGTATTACTATGCATTGAGTATTTGAGTATTACTATGCATTGAGTATTGAGTATTTGAGTATTACTATGCATTGAGTATTGAGTATTTGAGTATTACTATGCATTGAGTATTGAGTATTTGAGTATTACTATGCATTGAGTATTGAGTATTTGAGTATTACTATGCATTGAGTATTGAGTATTTGAGTATTACTATGCATTGAGTATTGAGTATTTGAGTATTACTATGCATTGAGTATTTGAGTATTACTATGCATTGAGTATTTGAGTATTACTATGCATTGAGTATTGAGTATTTGAGTATTACTATGCATTGAGTATTGAGTATTTGAGTATTACTATGCATTGAGTATTTGAGTATTACTATGCATTGAGTATTTGAGTATTACTATGCATTGAGTATTTGAGTATTACTATGCATTGAGTATTGAGTATTTGAGTATTACTATGCATTGAGTATTGAGTATTTGAGTATTACTATGCATTGAGTATTTGAGTATTACTATGCATTGAGTATTGAGTATTTGAGTATTACTATGCATTGAGTATTGAGTATTTGAGTATTACTATGCATTGAGTATTGAGTATTTCAGTATTACTATGCATTGAGTATTGAGTGTTTGAGTATTACTATGCATTGAGTATTGAGTATTTCAGTATTACTATACATTGAGTATTGAGTATTTGAGTATTACTATGCATTGAGTATTGAGTATTACTATGCATTGAGTTTTGAGTATTTCTATGCATCGTAAATGAGCGATGACGTGCACAAATTCAAGTAATAGTACTTTCGCAAATATGAGCAGTGTGATTTAGTATTGCAAATCTCAGCTTCTGTTCAAGCCATATTAACAAATCGACCTCACAAACTTAAAATATTTGTTTAAAAGATGGTTTTCCACATTTTTTTGATGTCGATTGTTTAAATGGAAACTGAGTTATTACGACTCAATTATCTTACTTTCCATTTTTTTGCTACGCCTATGTAGGCAAGCAACTGCATTTTTTAATTCATTTTACTCATTTTTGAGTACATCTCTTTTTCAAAAATGAAACTTATGTATTCGGAGCTATGATAAGCATCGAAAGTACATAAATTTCAGTAATTCAACTTTTTCAAAAATGAGCAGTGTGATTTAATATTTCTATTCTCAGCTTCTGTTCAAGGCGCCATCTGAACAAAACGACCTGACAAACTCACATTAGTTGTTCAGAAGATGGGTTTCCACATTATTTGAAGTCGATTGCTTAAATGGAGTTATTACACTTTAATTATCTTATTTTACCTTCTTTTGGTACACCTTTTAAACAAATATTCTGTTTATAACATCTTCACGTCGCCGTGTATAACATCTTCACAACGGGTTAAACACTGGACTGACTTACCTTAGGATCTGGGTTCGATTCCTGGTAAGTTTTGGTTATAATTGATGATTGTATTAATTAAAAGTGGTTTATGAAGGCAGTATATGTAGGCTAGCATTTGCTCTTTTAATTATGTTTACTCATTTTTGAGTACATGTCTTTTTTAAATTGAAAGTTATGTATTCGGAGCCATGATAAGCATCGCATGCACTCAAAAATGAGTACATTTTACTTATTTTTGAGTACCTATTTTTAACAGTGCAGAATAAAAATATGTTTATAAGGGAGTAGTGCAAGTTAAATCTCATCGTGTCCAATGTCCTGACTCCTATGAGGATGACTTCGCGTCAGAAGCCAGCTTAAGTTGACCTCAGCATCTGATTATGGTTCATAAATACGAGACAGAGTTCCCGGGTCTTTCCTTAGAGATAAACCCTGAACCGTCGCCATCAGCCTAATCTGTAGTTCTAGTGCGACGGTTATTTAAGAAACCAAACAACCAATACAAAAATAAAATTTAAAAAATAAATAATATTTTGGTATTTCTAAGACACCTGAATTTACAGGGTTGATGGGATGGCGTGCTCGTTCTTGAGAATTCTAATTTCGTTCAATTGAAAATTGCCATGTACAGGGGATTGTTGCACGTTAAATATGTCAAAGAACAAATATCCGCACCAAAGAATAAGGGTAATGTTTGTTAATGACCGAATTTTTAAATAAACAAACATTTTTGATTATCTCGGATAACCAATTGTTCAACTTCAAAATGGCAAGGAATTTAATTTCTCATGTAACTATATTTATTTTTTATAACGTAAAATAAAAAAATTAGTATAGTGGTAGTAAAAACGTTTTCAAAGGTAATAAAAACATAGCACAAATTGCAGTTATATATATACACACACGAATTGTTAAGGATTTTGTTAAGAATTTATGATTGAAAGTATACCATTTGTTTCAATAAGATTTTTTTAGAATGTGTTATAATTATAGGGTAAGTTGGCACAGTAATAATTTATGATAAAAATTAAATATTTTAAATATTAATTTGTTAGCTCAAAAATATATTATTTTAAAAATGTCAGAAACATACCAGTTTTGTAATACAAGATTTATACAAAAATAATAGTTTAATTAAAATATATACTTATATTAAACATGCTTAACAGAAATAGAAAAACTATTATTTATTATTAAAAAAAGTAATTAAAAGTAAATATCTTCTTATGCTTTTGAGTACCCAAAAAATATTAATTTGCATATAGGATTTTTTTATACTTTTTCCGCATACTATCCTATCAAAATTTAAATATTTTATTAAAATTAATTTAAATTAAATTTAATTAATAAAAATTAGAATAAAAATTTTAATTAATTTTTCAATAAAAATTTACACAATGAAAAATAATATCTATATACATTTGCTAACTTTAACAAAAACCTAGTGTCTATATTAATATTTAAAGCGTCGTAGAATTTTTTCCAAAAATAAAATCCGTATACAAATAATCTAGATAAAAGTTCATGGATAAAAACGTAGAAAATTACGATTTTTTAACTAAATGCATTTGTTTAATTTATACTTATAAAATTAATATTTAAATATATATCCCAAAGCGACTACATTTCAATTGAAAAATAACTAAGACACGGTGGGCAATATAATACAAACCGTAAAAATAATCCCTTCATCAATGTTTACATTTGACAAATTCAGATTTTTTCTCTTCTTTTGTAGCTTTAAGACATAATATTAAATTCAATGAGGTTTAAAGGTTTTTTCTTCTTAAACACAAAATAAATTCCTACTTGCTTACTTTATAAAAGTTCTTTTCTTGTAAAAAATATTACTTTTTTTTAATATACTAAGTCAATATACCTATAAGTTTACAAAGGATAATAACTGAGATACTTTATAAGTAAATATACTCAACTTTTATAAAGCTATTTTTTTTATATAATTAATTTGTCTAGAGGCCTTCCATATTTTCAGTACACCAGAATTAGTAAAAACCTCATGTTTTCTATTAAATTTCATTACTTTACTAAAAGCTTCTAAAGGAATGTAGGGCCTCCGTGGCCGAGCGATTAGAGGCGTCAGCTGGGAATACGAAGGTTCCTGGCTCTATGCCAGACGATGGACTTGACTAAGAAAAAGTAAAAAGTAGTGATCTTGTGATCGGAGGGTTACCAGCTTCGCTACAAAATACTAGAAAAGTCGTCCAGAACATCCGCAAAAATTAACGGCGTGTATACAGGACTGGTACACGATAAATCTGATCGGGGTCCAAAGTCCCGACGTCTATTGAAGGCGTTGGGTGCCAGCTCAGGTTTTGTCCTCGTCATCTGACCATGGTTCAAAAATACGAGGCATCGTTCCCAGGTCTTTCCTCCGAGATAGACCCCGAACCGTCGCCAATAGCCCACTGTGCAGCTCTAGTGCGACGCTCATTAACCAAACTAAACCAACCAACCGATTGAGATAGTTTTTTGTTTTTTGTTCTTTGGCAACATTTTCAATTCTGGGTTTATTTCTATTTTAATGCACACACATACTTTTTTATTTTCTGCTGATGAAGGGAGATGCATTTCCAGAAACAAGTCCAGTTTTGATGGATTTTTATTGCGCATTTTAACGTTGTATTTGTATTTTAAAATAATCATAAAGCCATAATTTAAACATCATTATCTTAAATTCCGTTTCATATTTTTAGCAATATAGATTCGATTGTCAATGAAACATTTGCGGTCAAAGTATTTTTCGCTTGTTTGCACTATAGTTAACTCCAACCGATTGATATAGTTTTCTTGTTCTTTGGCAACACTTTCAATTATGAGTTTATTTCTATTTTATTGCACACACAGACTTTTTAATTTTCTGCTGATGAAGGGAGATCATCTCCCGAAACAAGTCCATATTTCATTGATTTTTATTGCATATTTTAACGTTGTATTTGTATTTCAAAATAATCACAAAACCATAATTTAAGCATCATTAACTTAAATTCCAAACTATCTCAATGGCTTTTTTGGTTTTAGTTAATGAACGTCGCACTAGAGCTGCACAGTGGGCTATTGGCGACGGTTCGGGGCCTATCTCGAAGGAAAGACCCGGGAACGATGCCTCGTATTTTTAAACCATGGTCAGATGACGAGGACAACACCTGAGCTGGCACCCAACGCCTTCAATAGACGTCGGGACTTTGGACCCCGATCAGATTGATCGTGCACCAGTCTCGTATACACGCCGTTAATTTTTTGTAGATGTTCTGGACGACATTCTAGTATTTTGGTAGTGAAGGTACCAATCCTCCGATCGCAATATCACTACTTTTTTTTACTATTCTTTAGTCTAGTCCATCGCAAGGTTTTGAACCGGTTACCCTTGGATTCCCAGCTGACGCCTTAATCCACTCGGCCACTGGAGGCCTTTTTAACTACTCGGTACAATGATACTACAACTATGTAACTATCATAAGATGCTGAGTTTTGTATTTCAACGAAAAAGGACACTTGAAAAAAATATATATACCTCAGCCCTGCAGATAGATCCTTTCATTTATCAATAATAATCATAAAGCCATAATTTAATACTAGAAAGTCGCCCAGAATATCCAACAAATTATACTGGCGTGTATACGGGACTGGTGCACGATACATCTGATCGGGGTCCAAAGTCCCGAAGTCTATTGAAGGCGTTGGGTGCCAGTTCAGGTGTTTCCTCGTCATCTGACCATGGTTCTAAAATAACGAGGTGCATGTATGAATGTGTGTGGGAATGGGTATGTGTTCCCGGGTCTTTCCTTCAAGATTGACCCCGAACAGTCGCCAATAGCCCACTGTGCAGCTCTAGTGTGACGTTATTTAACAAAACCAACCAGATTTGATGGATTTTTATAGCGTATTTTAACGTTGTATTTGTACTTTAAAATAATCATAAAGCCATAATTTAAACATCATTATCTTTAATTCTAACCTATCTCAATGACATGTCCTTCAATTCCTAAATATCCCTCGCTTCCTTCTCGCCACTTGTTCGAATCCCCCCCCCCCACTTTAAAACCACCCCCCCCCCCCACTTCACAACTCACACCCGCCTCTTCTCAAAACGATGTTTAATCGTCTGCAGCAATCGCAATCGGCACGAGGAGAGAGCAGGGGGACCAACTAAATGGAAACAGAGCCCCCTCCCCCCATTCCCTCTTCGCGAGAAGTTACAGGAATCATTCGTCATCCATTTGCCTAATGATTGCGTCGAAGCGAGACGTTTGGGACATTGCACTGAATCATTCGTCACTTTCCCGGCGCTCTTCCAATGGGATCATAGGACATTGGGATGACGGTTCCGCCGGTCATACATCGGAAATTGCTCGGGAATACGTGGGGAATGCGATGATGGGTATGGGCAACAGGGGAATGGATTAGTTGTATGATGTTATTAAGTGGTATTCGTTAAGAGTTTATTGGTGATTAAAATTTTAATCGATTGTTTCTTAAATTGTGGGTATAAATTAATGAGAATAAAACATATTATAATATATTTTACTTAAAAAGCGTAATCATACAGAAGAGACACTGTGTAGAAGGGTTGGTGCAGATTAAAGCTGATTTCATGTTGACGTTATTTAATGTTGTCTTTGAGGTTTAAAATTCAAAGGCAGACCTCGCATAGAACTTATGTAATCTGCAGATCCAGTGCGATTTTCGATATGTTGTATTGGCACCAAGTGTCTGCATCAGTTGGGCAAAGAAGCAACAAATTTATGGATGATCATCTGTGGACAATTTATGGAAATATATTGCCCACACATCTTGACTCATATATTTCACAGGCTTGTCAACATTGCGTCTTATTGCCAAGCCGTAATAGTTCTGAATTTTTCCAATTTCCTGCAGGGTTAGTCGATTCTTACCCGACAATGATTTACCATCAGATAGTTTCTTGTTCTTATACTCAGCATCTAATTTTCTCAGTCGCGTCCCCATTCTCTTTTGGACATGGCCAACGCATTCCAGCTTTGTGATGGTATCTTCTCCGTAAACCTTTGCTTCACAGACTTGATCAAATGCCTTAGAATCCCCGTCACCCAAGTCACCACGCGCTGGAACATCTCCATAACATCCTCCACTCGTGCCATCATAGTTTTTTTGACAAATGTGATGGCTTGCTGCGTTTTTGGTAATGTAAAACAATATTTTGAAAGGCATTCAATATCTATAACTTTACCGCTTTCAAGTGATGTTGCAACTGCGACACTGTTTTTAGACATTGCCCTCTCTTCTGCCACGTACCGCCAAATGCAGCACATATGTCGCGACCAGGTCCTCTTAATAAAACGGTTTCTTCCACCGCAGCTGTCATGCAGCTGAAATAAATTCGAATTCAAAATGAGGAAAACTGAAAAAAGCAGCCAAAATTGTAATTCAAATAAAGCTCACGTGTGGTATACACGATTCTTCAAGCAAACCGTACTCACAGTTGCAGTTAAAACCAATCCCCCCAACAGAAATATATATAAAAAATAAGCTAATAATATTAAATATTAAAATAAATATAAAGTAATATCGAAACCGGAAGTTGAAAAGCGAAAACGAAACTGAAACGTTTTATTTTCAATTATCATTTTTATTATGTTCTATACTCGGGGACAACCCAAGTTGAACCTGAAGCGGAAGCTATGATATGTATAAAATATTCAATTGCTTTAGGCCCAACTTAGGTTATCCCCGAGTATTTTCGAATTTTTATAACAAATTTTATATCAATGGATAGTTAACAACGTCCTCTATTGAATACAATCGAAACTAAAAATTCGATTTTCTGGTGAATTTTGACTGCCCAGTGACCTTAAATAAAATTATTTTGATTGTTGGAACTAAGCGATGTATTTACATATTGATGTTTTATTGGCGACAATTAAAAAAAAAATACGGACAAATATGTATTTGGTTGTTTTGTTGAAGTGGCGTTGGATTAGTGCATTACAATTTTTATGAGTTTATACGTATTGTGCATTGATTTATAAAATAGTATAACGAATAAGACACTGGACTGGGGTGCCTCAGGATACGGGTTCGATTCCAAATAAGTCTTGGTTGCAATTGTCGATATTTAATGAAAGTGATTTATGAAGGCAGCTTATGTAGGCAAGCTACTGCTCTTTTTATTCATTTTTGAGTACATGTCTTTTTTCAAATATGAAACTTATATATTCGGAGCTATCATCAGCATCGAATGTAATCAAAAACGGATACATTTTACTTATCTTCGACAGTGTGTCCTCTGAACATCTGTCACAGCTACGAAACAGAGTCCAAGGGTTTTTCCTTAAGAATATCATCTCATTCAATTCGAGCAACGTACTCTAAAGTAACAGAAAATAGCATAACTACACTTTTTACTGAACACAGTTACATCAAATTCGACAGAAAACTTTAGAATTGTGACATTTACCTCTTCCTAATCCAAAGCATTTAACCTTCTACAAATCATTTCCTGCTCTACCCATACGAGGCCTCCGTGGCCGAGTGGATTAAGGCATCAGTTGGGAATCCAAGGGTCCCCGGCTCAAAACCTTGCGATAGACTAGACTAAAGAAAAGTAAAAAGTAGTGATATTGCGATCGGAGGATTGCCAACTTCGCTACCAAAATACTAGAATGTCGTCCAGAACATCCACAAAAAATTAACGGCGTATACACGGGACTGGTGCACGATGAATCAGATCGGGGTCCAAAGTCCCGACTCTATTGAAGACGTTGGGTGCCAGCTCAGGTGTCGTCCTCGTCATCTGACCATGGTTCAAAAATACGAGGCATCGTTCCCGGGTCTTTCCTTCAAGATAAGCCCCGAACCGTCGCCAATAGCCCACTTTGCAGCTCTAGTGCGACGTTATTTAACAAAGATAACCAAACCAAACCAAATACAGTTTTGTCAATTTCGACAGGAAACTTTAGAATTGTGACATTTACCTCATTCAAACTAACCCAAAGTATTTAACCTTCTACAGATCACTTCCTCCACCCATGCATTCTCAAATCCGTTCACAAACAATAAAAGTGCCAATTCCAATCAAAAACCCCAACCCAAAATATTCAAATCCACCCCCCTACCCAAGCCATACATCACAACAAAATGAACCCATCTCCCGAAGTTTTACACCATCAAACATTCCTCGATATCTCCCCAAACTGAAAACTAAATGACCAAGCTACATGACGGATCACACAAGGCACCCCTTGAGTGACGTATGGTCAGCTTGCCCCGTATGCTTCCTTATCTAAATCTCTCAGGAGCATTTTAAATTCCAAGTCTCCCTTTCCCCCCGGTTTGATCGGCTCCCGAGCATGAATCGAGGAGAATGAGATGTGATACGTTATTTTTGACAACCATCGTTCTTCCCTGCCGCACCCACCCACAGCTTTATCTCGATGCCATTTTTTATTTTTTTTATTTTTAAGAGGATAGGGTGGGGAAGGGAGAAGTTAGATTCGATATTTAGTTTTTGGGTTTTTTGAAAATAACAACGTTTATGGAACACGCTAGGTTTTGAGTGTGTTAATATGGTATTGCTCGTTCCCTGATTTTGGTAATGGTTAATTAACGTCGCACTGGCGCGGAACAGTGGGCTGTTGACGACGGTTCGGGGCCTATCTCGTAGGAAAGACCCGGGAACGATGTCTCGTATATTTGAAGGCCCCGGTAGTCCAGTGGATGAAGGCGTTCAGCTGGTAATCAGAGGCTAGTTCAAGTCTGTGCGGTGGACTTGACAAAGAAAAGTAAAAAAGTAGTGACCTTACGATCGGAGGGTTGCCAGCTTCGCTACAAATATGCTAGAAAATGTCGTCCTGAACATCCAACAAATTATACTGGCGTGTATATAGGACTGGTGCACCATAAATCTGATGAGGGTCCAATGTCCTGGCGCCTATTGAGGTTGCGAAGAATACCAGCTTAGGTGTTGTCCTCGTCTCCTTACGAAATACAAGAAAGTCGTCCAGAACATCCAAACAAATTATACGGGCGTGTATACGGGACTGGTGCAAGATAAATCTGATCGAGGTTCAATGTCCTGCCGTCTATTGAAGTTGCATCGGGTACCAGCTTAGGTGTTGTCCTCGTCATCTTACGAAATACAAGAAAGTCGTCCAGAACATCCAACAAATTATACTAGCGTGTATGGGACTGGTGTAAGATAAATCTGATCGAGGTCCAATGTCCTGACGCCTATTGAGGTTGCGTCGGGTACCAGCTTAGGTGTTGTAATCTTCATCTTACCATGGTTCAAAAATACGAGATATCGTCCCTATCGAGATAGGCCACGCACCGTCGCAAATAGCCCACTGTGCAGCTCTAGTGCGTTGTTAATTAATCAAACCAAACCATTATCTTTAGGTGGTGGTGTTCAAACTCGCAATCCTTCGATTGCAAGAGCGTCGATTTTCCAAACAAATATTCACCATCCTTCAAATAAAAGGTGAATTTATATTTAATACACATTATTTAACACCAACCATCAAATTAACTAATGAAATACCCACACTCAAAACGTGCCAACTTCATCGCCACGAAATTAATTCTAACTCACACCATTCATCATTGACAACCCCAACCGTTGCCTCAAAACACCGCACGAATGCAACACGTCGCCAGAATTAATACAAAGCAGCGAACAATGCAAAAGCAATTCATTTATCTGAGTCCACTATCCTAATGGACGCGGCAAAAACGACCGAATGAAGCGAACACTCTGTCTCGATTATTCAATGTGCCAAACGACACATGGGCTATTCCTGTCGGTGAGCATGAGCTATTCATTTGAAAATCCCCTACAGACCATAAATATCCCCCTTCGTCCAAATATATCACAGGTAGATGTGTCAGGCCGTGGTCAAATCAACAAATGTCACTGAATGCGACTGAGGCGACGTTTGGTTTTTATTTGGTCTAATTGACACTTTTTGCGAAATTGCGCCATCTGGTGGGGTGATTGTTAATTTCATCAAGGTCTGGAGTGGATTGCGAATGCAAATGTCATGAGTGTGATTGCGTTGAGGGTATGTTTGGTTTTAATTGGGAAAGTGGTGGCGATTGTGGGAAGAGTGTGTGGATTGGGGATTTCGTAATAGACCTTTGCACTTCGTGGTAATTGCTTTGATGTTCCGCGGTCTTTTAGTGTGAATAGAATAGTTTATTTTATGGATAGGGAAAAATATTTTAATATGGCACAATGATATGGACATGTGGACAAAAATTCTAATTGCGATGTCTGCTTTTGCGACAGCAAACTATACTGCGGGACACAGTATGTCCTACACCGGCTGACATTTCAAATGGGAATTTGGCCGAACGGTTAAAGCCGTTGAGCTAATAATCCGAGGATTGGTGGTTTGAACCAGTGGGATGCACTTGACAAAGAAGAATAAAAAAGTAGTGATCTTGTGATCGGATGGTTGTCAGCTTCGCTACAAAATACTAGAGAAGTCGTACAAAACATCCGAAAAAATGAACGGCGTGTATACGGGACTGGTGCACGATAAATCAGATCGGGGTCCAAAGTCCCGACGTCTATTGAAGGCGTTGGGTGTTTCCTCATCATCTGACCATGGTTCAAAAATACGAGAGATCGTTCCCGGGTTTTCCCACTGTGCAGCTCTAGTTCGACGTTTATTAACGAAACCAATCAAATGGGAATTCTTTTTCTGGTTTGGTTAATTAACGTCGCACTAGAGCTGCACAGTGGCTATTGGCGACGGTTCGGGGCCTATCTCGAAGGGAAAACCCGGGAGCGATGTATCGTATTTTGGAACCATGGTCAATATATATATATATATATATATATGATTACCTCGAATAACCAATTTGCTAAATTTAAACGGTCAAGAATTTTACTTCTCCTTACATTTTTTTTTATAAAGTAAAATTAAAAATTAGTTTAGTGGTAGTAATAATGTTTTCAACGGTGATAAAACATAAAACATAGAAATTGCAGTTATATGTATATTAATTCCAGAACTGCAAATTAATTTTTTTTAAATGTACAAATGAAATTGGGATAATCTGTTTTTTGTAACTTTCCAATACTATGTTATAAAATATCTACGGTTCAAGGTTTCTCAAGGTGCTATGGCGTTCTGGAATCTATGAAAATGACAAAATTACAATAAAATACTGCACTTGAATTTGTATAACCCACAAATGGCTCCAAGAAAAAGAAAAATGTTAAAAAAAAAAAACAGCTGACTTAAAAATAAAAGTAAAACAATGCCATTGTATTTCACAAAAAAGAAACGTATTTTTTATAAAGAACTTAAAAATATTAGGGTATATTTACACTTTACAAATCTGTTAAGAAAAATAGAATTTTTCTACATTATAAATAATTGTGGTATACTATTTTCATTAGGATTTGGATTATTATCCTTTAAATATTTTTTTTCCTGTAAATTGACTGTTTTTTATGTACAAGGCCCTGGGCTGCAGCCTATGTAGCCTATGCCTAAATCCAGGCCTGCGTCAATATAACCAGACAGAAAGAAATCTATAAATATAATCAACATTTGCATTTTGTTAATGACGTTTATATAATCACTATTAAAGCCAATTAGCATCAAAATATTCATGAGCCTTGCAAATGAGTTTAAACAGACTACTTAAACAACTTAATTTCATTTTTATTTTCCCGAGTTCATATTATGATTCCCCTTTGCTTCCCTTACACGAACCCGAAAAACATCTACCTCCCCAAACGTTACAATAATTACTACCAGTTTCAAAATAAATAATTAATTTCACAGGGACTTGATTTCGAGGCACGAACCTTCGCTATGCACATGCAAATTCACCGCTCAAAGGGGACTTTTAAAGTTTTAACAAAATTAACTTTCAGCTCAGTCCCCTGAGCTAATTACAACGAGCGTATACGCTTGTCATCAGAACAGAAACCGGGGTCTATTTTAAGGGAACTCTTCATTCTCAGACATGCCGCCCCTACTTGTGCATATATTAGCACCTTATCACTCAAAGGGGTCTTGGCTGGAAATTTTTTGCTGTTTGAGAATAACTGGAACTGATTCGTTGCTGTTTAGAATTCGTGTGACGATGCTGTTGGGTGGTTTATTGTAGCGGCGTTTTATGGCTTATTTTGAGGGGGGGCTTGTGTCACTTAGGGGATGGGTGTGGTCAAAGATGATTCCCTAGGTGGATGACGTCAGGAGATGGCTGGCAGAAGTGGCGGTTGGTTTATTCATTGGGTGGTGGAATGTTGAGTCTAGCAGTTGGCGCCATTTTTGGGTTAAGATCTTTATAAAATTCTACCCTGGTGACGGACTCCATGTTGCACAGCGTTCTTCTAGTAATCAGTTTTTTTTTTTTTTTTTGTTAATGAACGTCGCACTAGAGCTGCACAGTGGACTATTGGCGACAGTTCGGGGTCTACCTCAAAGTAAAGACCCATGGACACATACACATTCATACATTCACCTCGTTATTTTAGAACCATGGTCAGATGACGAGGACCAACCAACCGATTGAGATATTTTTTTGTTGTTTGGCAACACTTTCAATTCTGGGTTTATTTCTATTTTATTGCACACATAGACTTTTTAATTTTCTGCTGATGGAGGGAGATGCATCTTCCGAAACATGTCCAGATTTGATGGATTTTAATTGCGCATTTTAACGTTGTATTTGTATTTTAAAATAATCATAAAGCCATAATTTAAACATCATTATCTTAAATTCCGAACTATCTCAATGGCTTTTTTGGTTTTGGTTAATTAACGTCGCACTAGAGCTGCACAGTGGGCTACTGGCGACGGTTCGGGGCCTATCTCGAAGGAAAGGCCCGGGAACGATGCCTCGTATTTTTAAGCCATGGTCAGATGACGAGGACAACACCTGAGCTGGCCCCCAACGCCTTCAATAGACGTCGGGACTTTGGACCCCGATCAGATGTATCGTGGCACCAGTCCCGTATACACGCCTTTAATTTTTTGGTGGATGTTCTGGACAACATTCTAGTATTTTGATAGTTAAGTTGGCAACCCTGCGATTGCAATATCACAACTGTTTACTATTCTTTAGTCTAGTCTGCGCAAAGGTTCGAACCGGGTACCCTTTGGATTCCCAGCTGAAGCCTTAATCCACTCGGCCACGAAAGGCCCCTAAGGTCTTTATAAAATTCTACCCTGGTGGTAGACCCCAGTTGCCCAACGTTTGGCTAGTAATCAGAGGACTGCTATTCGAGCCTGACTGATAGACTTGACAAAAAAAATTTAAACAAAAAACCATGATCTTGCGACCGGAGGTTTGCCAGCTTCTCTACTACAAAGCTAGAAATTCATCTAAAAATATCAACAATTTATATTGGCGTGTAAACAGGACCGGTGCACGATAAATCTGATTGGGGTCTAATGCCTGACGTCTATTAAGGCCTCCAGTTGCCCAGTGGATAAAGGCGTTCAGCTAGTAATCGGAGGATTGCTGGTTCGAATCCGTGCGGTGGACTTGTCAAAGAAAAGTAAAAATGTAGTGATCTTGCGATAGGAGGGTTTCTAGCTTCGCTACTACAATGCTAGGAAATCGTTTAAAAATATTCAATAAATTATACTGGCGTGTATACAGGACTGGTGCGCGATAACTCTGATCGGGGTAATGTCCTAACGCCTATTAGGGACACCAGTTGCCCAGTGGATAAAGGCGTTCAGCTGGTAACCACAGGCTTTGGTGGAATAGACAAAGGAAAGTAAAAATGTAGTGATCTTGCAATCGGAGGGTTGCCAGCTACGCTACTAAATACTAGAAAGTCATTCAGAACATCCAGTAAATTATACTTACGTGTATACGGGACTGGTGCATGATAAATCTGATCGGAGTCCAATGTCCTGATATTTATTGGGGTTGCAGGGCCCCGGAAGAACAGTGAATAAAGGCGTTCAGCTGGTAATAAGAGGATTGCGAGTTCGAGCCCGTGCGGTGGACTTGACAAAGAAAAGTAAAATTGTTGTGATCTTGCGATCAAAGTTGCCATCAAAAACAAAAATATATTTTAAGATTTTTTTTTTTTTTTGCGTTTTTTTAAAGCTTAAATAGACTTTTTAAAAAAAAACGTTACTCCTCTTTTGATTTTTAAAATTTTTTAGTTGATTAAATAACGTCAAAGTATATACTACAGACGTATGCATAGATTTTTGCAGATTTGTGTTTTAATTGTCTTCAAAAACTAATTTGAAGGTCACAACCCAAAAAATATTCACATTTTTAAGTTTAATAATTTATAAAAAAATAAATAATTTATAACTTAATTTAAAAAAAACGCTATTAATACGTTGATAAAACAAATATTAGAGCTTCAAAAACTACTAACAGTTTAGTTTTAAGTTAATTATTTACAAAGCCTTAGCATTTTACACGCGACCAAAATGTAAAAAAATAAAAAAAAAATAAGTAAATGACGATTGTTGCAGACGAAAAGTATGTAGAAAGATGATAAATGAAGATAAAGGTAAAAAGATGATAAACATCTAAAAAAAATATATATTCAGTTTATTTTACTGTCCTGAAATTTTCTGCACACTTTCTTAAGTACGTTTAGCATCGTTTTATGAAGGAAAAAAAAATTAGCAATTTTTTCGGAATTTGGGGCTTGGATCTCCCTTAATAAAACTTTACATCTTCAGAAACATTTTAGTCCAAACGCAACTCTTACGCCCATTTCAATACTTTATATTTAACCTTAAAATGCGCCACATGCTTTTGAATGCCGATGCATATGGCAATCGACCCAAAAATGGCTGACATGACCAGTTCACCATTCCAGCTCATTATAATACAACGTCCTTATTCCTGTCATGATGTGACACCGTTCTACTTTCACGTCACGCTTTTGGCACAACCGAATTAAAACCTCGTGGCATAACAGTGGCGAGAATTAATGCCCCCCCCCACATACCCATTGCCCCCCCCCCCCCCCCACGTCCCAAGATAAGAATCAGTAGGCCCCGTTTACTATTAATTACTAGAATTAACTATTCGCGTTTAAAATGGGGACTGATTGTGTTTGGGTAGGAACTTTTAGCAGAAAGAGACATTATAATTAAATGCTGATTCACAGTGGCGCAAGTAAAGTTAATAACAGTTTAAATTTCCCTAGAAATTCCCTAGCAATTGCGTTGTATTGTAAATTGCGTTGTATTGTATATTACATACACAGTTAAAATCAGATTGTATCGAAATGCATTTATCGGAAAATTTCAGGATTTGGTTTGATGAATACTTTGGAAACATGGCATTATTCCATTAAGAAATTATATATTTTTAATGAAAAATTATAGGTATATGGCTAAAAAAGTATTTTTCATTAATAATGAAATAATGTTGAAATTACATTATAAAAAAGGTACTTAAAAATTAGTACATGAACCTACACGTTTTTTTTTAAGTACAAGTTAAAAGAACTATGACGTACTCGTATTTAAGTAACCGTTTTTTCTCAAAAATGAGTAGTGTAATTTAAAATTGTTAATCTCAACTTCTGTTCAAGCCATCTTAACAAAGCAGCCTGACAAACTTAAAATAGTTGCTCAGAAGACAGTTTTTCACATTATTTGATATCGATTCCATTGCTTAAATGGAAACTGAGTTATTACAACTCAATTATTTTACTTCCTATTCGTTTGGCACATCTTTTTAATACTTATTCTGTTTATAATTTCTTCAAGTCGGCCTGGTAGTTTGATAGATAAGGCGCCGGAATGTGGTGTCTTAGGATCTGGGTTCGATTTCCGCTAAGTCTTGGTTGTAATTATCCATATTTATCGAAAGCGATTTATGTAGGCAGCCTACGGTGTGGATATGCATATGAATTGTTTCATTTCAGATTCTACAGTGCATTTAGAAAAACTGCAAGCAAAATTTCATTTAAGTTCAAAGCAATTACTTAGAACAACAATAATGTCAAAAACTAAACTTAGGTGTCACATAAAACTTTCGATTGAAAGACATTAATATCAATGAATTCGTGTAAAGACCTGGACTTCCATTGTTATCTCTCAGAGTCCAAAAAGAACTTGGACATAAAATAGCGCACAAAACAAAAATCATTCCTCTATACAACGCTTTTTTATAACCTCTTTAGAAACCATCCGCAAAAGAAGATCTTAAAAAGACTATATGAAGGCACAAACATATATTTTACTGGTATATAATTAACAATATGTATACGTTAATCGAAAACTTAATATTTTATTATATAGCCAGGTGCCTTTAACAAATGACATACAATTATAATATTCCTTCAAGACCCTAAAATTCTCATTCAATTCCATTGTTTTGTCACTTTACATGTACTTCCATTTTAAAACTTTCCACCTGATTTCTTTACACGAGATAAATACCTCCAGGAGTACAACATTTATAACCTCTTTAGACAATATCCGCAAAAAGATCTTAAAAAGACTATATGAAGGAACGGAAATATATTTTACTTGTAGATAATTAACAACATGTCTACGTTAATCGAAAAAAATTATATTTTATTACATAGATTCCATTACCAAATGAAATACAATTATAATATTCCTTCAAGACCCTAAAAATCCTCATTCAAATCTAGTGTTTTTTCACTTTACCTGCACTTCCATTTTAAAACTTTTCACACGATTTCTTTACCCGAGATAAATAAATACCTCCTGGAATACAACGCTTATAGCCTCTTTAGAAACTATCCGAAATTTCAGATCTTAAAAAGACTATATGAAGGAACGAAAATATATTTTACTGGTAGATAATTAACAATATATCTAGATAAACCGAAAATTTAATATTTTATTACATAGCCATATGCCATTAACAAATAACCTTTTTAAAAACTATCAGCAAAATAAAAAAATCTTAAAAAGACTATATGAAGGAGCGGAAATAAATTTTACTGGTAGATAATTAACAATATGTCTACATTAATCGAAACATGTATATTTTATTAGATAGATTCCATTACCAAATGAAATACAATTATAATATTCCTTCAAGACCCTAAAAATCCTCATTCAAATCCAGTGTTTTTTCACTTTACCTAAAGTTCCATTTTAAAACTTTCCACCCGATTCCTTTACCCGAGATAAATAAATTCCTCCTGGAGTACAACGCTTATAACTTCTTTAGAAACTGTCCGCAAAAAAGATCTTAAAAAGACTATATGAAGGAACGGAAATATATGTTACTGGTAGATAATGAACAATATGTCTATATTAATAGAAAATTTTATATTCTATTACTTAGCCAGATGCCATTAACAAATGAAATGCATTATAATATTCCTTAAAGACCCTAAAATCCTCATTCAATTCCATTGTTTTGTCACTTTACATGTACTTCCATTTTAAAACTTTCCACCCGATTTCTTTACACGAGATAAATAAATTCCTCCTGGAGTACAACGCTTATAACTTCTTTAAAAACTGTCCGCAAAAAAAGATCTTAAAAAGACTATATGAAAGAACGGAAATATATTTTACTGGTAGATAATTAACAATATATCTTCTACGTTTTAGAATATTTAGTATTTCATTACATAGCTTCCATTTACAAATGAAATACAAATATAATATTCCTTCAAGACCCTAAAATCCTCATTCGAAATACAATTATAATATTCCTTCAAGACCCTAAAATCCTCATTCAATTCCAGTGTTTTGTCACTTTACCTGCACTTCCATTTTAAAACTTTCCACCCGATTTCTTCACCCGCGATAAATAAATACCTGCATGGAGTACAACGCTTCGCAATCAGCTGCGATTCAGAAAATGGAGGCTAATTATTATGCCACTGACAGACAAAATAATTGCCAGCGAACTTCAAGTATCCTCAATAGCAGAATCGTCCTTTGGAATGCAAATTCAATTTCTCCCTCGATGGAAATGGGAAATTAATTTCGCATTAGAGGAGTTCCCTGGAAGAAAGGGAACTATTCCCAACACAAAAGGACGGCAAAGCGCTCTGATTGGTTTTTCAGAGGCGCTTCACCGGCACCGGCTTCGCGCGTGTGTATTGACTATCGTAAGTTGAATTCTCGGCTTGGATTTTAATTTTTTTACTGGTAGAGTAAATAGGTTGGATTTAATTATAGTATGTCATTGTAGGATGATTATTTTGGTAAGTGCTTGGTTCTTTGGTTGAAGGGGGGGGGGGGGGGGGGGGGGGGAGAAAGTCGTTGGTTGTCTAATTGAATTACGAGGTTATCGAAGCGGAGATGAAGTTTTACTTTTTGTATGGGATGCAATGGAAGTTTTAAGAGATATTTTAAAGTTATCTGTGACGTCATGTTTGTGGTTGGAATATGTTTTAATGACAATCAGTAATGTTTTTAAATTAAATTCTTTTTTATTAATGTAATTGATGAAGAGTAATAAAAGGTACTTAAAAATGAGTGCCTGGACATACTCGATTTTCTTTGAGTACAATTGCATCGTAAATGAGCGATGATGTACTCAAATTTAAGAAACAGTACTTTCTAAAATAAAATAAAATCGCATTGTTATTTAATATTGCTTGATATCAGTTTCTGTTCAAGCCATCTTAACAAAGTGACCGGACAAACTAAAATTAGTTTTTATGAAGATGGTTTTCCACATTATTTAATTTTGATTGCTTAACTGTTAACTGAGTTATTACAATTCAATTATTTTTGTTCTCATTCTTTCGGCACACCTTTTAAACATTTCTGCTGTTTATAAGTTCTTCACGTCGCCTTGGTAGTACCACGGATAAGGCACTGGGCTGAGGTAAATAACTCAGTTTCCATTAAAACAATCAACATCAAATAATGTGGAAAACCATCTTCTAAAGAAATATTTTAAGTTTGTCAGGTCGCTATGTTTTATGTCAGGTTAAGATAGCTTGAACAGAAGCTGATATTAGCAATATTAAATCACACTACTCATTTTTGAGAAAGTACAATTATTTAAATTTGAGTACGTCATCGCTTATTTACGATGTATTTGTACTCAAAATAAAACGAGTACGTTCATGTACTCATTTTTTAAGCACATTTTTTTTTTATATATTGTAGATTTTAGTTATTTAAATAAATATTATGGATTTTATGACATTTAATTGCATGATTCGGAGGTATATCGAATCAGATGCTCAATGTTTATGATGATTCACATGTTTCCATTATGACCCTTTTAAAACGTGTATTAGCTATTCAGCGAGGTCGTATTTTTTAAAGTTATTAGGATGTGTCTGGTATGCACAAAATCGTAACATCGGACCCGCGTGATAAATATGTAGGTAATTTATATTAAATAATTATAACAATTAATTTTTCATATAACCCAAATTTAAATAATAATTTTATTCTATAAATATAGTACCAGTAATTTTAAAGACAGTCATTTTATTAAAAAATATAAATCAATAAAAATACAAGCAAACTAAAAAAGCATATTTAAAATAAGCGTACTAAACAAATATTACGCAATAACTAGTTATTAGAAAACGCTCTGAATAAGATGCCACGAACAAAAAATGCCGTAATACATGCGATTCACTCCTAAAGTGGAAGGATTATTTGAATTGTACTTCTTTGAAATTCTTTGTTTGAATTTTCCTTATACTTAGCATTGATGATAAAATCAAGCTATATATGAAACAATTTAGCTATTAAGAATGATTTCAAATGAAATATCGCATACTTCCATGTAACCAATTCTATAAATTTTTATCTTATTTCCGAAACCCATATTTGGTAAACTTGCGTCAGACATTGCTGAGTAATCAAACTCCAGGTGTAATTTGCCGCTGTGATACTAAACCATTTTTCATGTTAAATGTTCATGTATTTTATCGCAGTTGAGTACAACTGCAAATAGTTATTTCCTAGCTGCTTGATGTTATAAATAAAAGAAGAGTGTATATTTCTGTCTGGTAACAGAAGTTACAAAATTGTACGTCTACGCTTGCTACAACATGTTTATCAGACATAATAAATAATATTGAGCTCTGCTTTCAGTTATATGTTTTACTTTAAGTCTTATGTGTCCACAAAGTGCCATAATAGTATGAAATATTTAACTATATACTTCAGTAAAAGTGAAAATCTGCGATTTGATACTTTTATATTTAGGATGATCCTCATAATTTGAGTATAATTACTAAATATTAGTTACATACAATTGCAACTAAACTTGGAGAATGTTTATTAAATTTATAAATAAACTATATTTATAAGTTTAGTGGTAGAAAATTAAATCATTAAAAAAAACCAATATAAAAAATAATGTACGGTTTGTGGTGTAAAACGTCAAAAGGTTTTAAGAATTTATCCCAAAGTGATAGGTTACCTGCCTGTAATATGTGTTAAACTCTAAATCTAGTTTCTCAAACAATTCATGTGCTACTACTTTGTGCACACTTTATTTTATTGACTAATAGATTTTGGGTTGACTAATTGAATTAAATTGCAAGTTAGCTCGAGCAAGGAAAGAGACTCAAAGTTTGTGTAGAAGATTAGTGTGTGAAAGGATTTTTCAATCAGGTTGGAAGCAATCAAATGGATTCAATGAATGGTTGGGCTTAGCGTAAATTAGTATGCGTAGTATCTTTTCTAGGGGAATCCAACTGAATACCAAATAATACCCCAATTCATTGGGGTATTATTTGCCTCAATCTACTGATGATGATAGACATGATATTATATGCTGTGATTTTAAGTTTTTCTAGCAATACACCCAATTTTAAATTTCTAAAACTGAATTACTTTGTATTATTTTTCTAATAGGGAGAATGGAGGGTAAAATGACCACTGGCTAATTACTCTCATTGCGGTGCTGTTACGAGACGGTTTTTTGGTTTCAGTTAATTAACGTCGCACTAGATCTGTACAGTGGGTTATTGGAGACGATTCGGGGCCTATCTCGAAGGAAAGACCCGGGAACGATGCCTCGTATTTTTGAACCATGGTCAGATGACGAGGACAACACCTGAGCTGGAACCCAACGCCTTCAATAGACGTCGGGACTTTGGACGCCGATCATATTTATCGTGCACCACTCCCGTATACACGCCGTTAATTTTTTGTGGATGTTCTGGACGACATTCTAGTATTTTGGTAGTGAAATTGACAACCCTCCTATCGCAATATCACTACTTTTTACTATTCATTAGTCTAGTCCGCGCAAAGGTTCGAACCGGGGACCCTTTGGATTCCCAGCTGACGCTAGGCCTCCGTGGCCGAGCGGTTAAAGGCGTCAGCTAGGAATACGAAGGTTCCCGGTTCGATGCCAGGTGATGGACTTGACAAAGAAAAGTAAAAAGTAGTGATCTTGTGATAGGAGGGTTGCCAGCTTCGCTACAAAATACTAGAAAAGTCGTCCAGAACATCCGCAAAAATTAACGGCGTGTATACGGGACTGGTGCACGATAAATATGATCGGGGTCCAAAGTCCCGACGTCTATTGAAGGCTATGGGTGTCAGTTCAAATGTCTCCTCGCCATCTGACCATGGTTCTAAAATAACGGGGTACAGGTATGAATGTGTGTGAATGTGTATGTGTTCCCGGGTCTTTCCTTCGAGATAGACCCCGAACCGTCGTCAATAGCCCACTGCGCAGCTCTAGTGCGACGTTAATCAACCAAACCAAACCCAGCTGACGCCTTAATCCACTCGGCCACGGAGGCCTCGCCACGTAGCGGCAAACGCTTCAACTACTCCACCTAGTTCGCTATCATTGTCATACTGAAGTTGGGAGTTGTTCTGATCACTTGTTTATAAATTATTCAGGATTTTCTCGTTTTTCAATGTGCAAGTCAAGCGTATTGCAATAATTATTATAACTCAATAGATGTTCTTGATACATACGATTAGCAGTAACACCTTAACCCTCCAGTGCATGTTTTTTTCTACGTGATTTTGTTTTATTTTTGCCCCTGGACCGCAGAAAAAATATACAAAAAAAAAATCCTAAGTGTCTATTTAATTAAATAATTAATTAAAACCGTTGTGTAGCGTATATGTAACATCATGTGTAAATGAACATTTGTTGATTCCCAAAAGCATATTATGATATGTTATCTTGCGTAAGTTTGAAGTTTCAGTGCATATAAAAAACAGTTTGATGATGTATCCATAGACAATTACAAATTTATGCGCATCATTTGATGTCGATTGCTCAAATGGAATCTGAGTTATTACACTAAATTATTTTTCTTCCCATTCTCTTTGCCCGGCTAGCAATCAGAGTTCTGCGAGTTCTAATCGCGATCGTTACAAAATATATAGAAATACAATATTTGTAAGTGAAATAAATAATATTCTTAATTTAACATCCATCAGGGCAAAACAAATTGTTATTTTATTATCTATTTATCATTTCTTCTGTTTATAACTCCTTCACCTCGCGCTGGTAGTACAACGGATAAGGCATTAGGCGGCGATCCCTGATGACCTGAGTTCGATTCCTGGTAAGTCTTAGTAGTAATTGTCGATATTTATTGAAAATGATTTACGAAGGCAGTATATGTAGACTAGGATCTGCTATTATTCTGTCCATTGTACTTATTTTTTATTACATGTATTTTTCAATATTGAAACTTATGTATTCAAACTATTATAATATACTCAAATTGAGTAATTTTTTCATTTTTTTAGTACTATTATTAACAGGTACTTACATAAAAGTTTCTAAATTTATCAAAGTTCTAAAATAAGGGACATATTATGGAACTAAACGAATTTTATATTACAAAATTTTGAGGTGGATACGCATGTGAATTGTTTCATTTTAATCCCTGTGGTACATTTAGTAAAACTGCAAGCAAAATATTATATATAATTTCATTTAAGTGCGAAGCAATTACTTAGAGCAACAATAACGTCAAAAAACTAAACCTAGGTGTCACATAAAACTTTCGATTGAAAGACATTAATATCAATGATTTCATCTGAAACCCTGCACTTCCATTGTTATCTCTCCAAATCCAAAAAGAACTTTGACATAAAATCTCTATCCAACGCTTTTTTATAACCTCTTTAGAAACCATCCGCAAAAAGGATCTTAAAAAGACTATATGAAGGAACGGAAATATATTTTACTGGTAGATAATAAAAGACGTAAAAAATGTTTTTTCAAACTGGGACGATGAAGCGGAAACACTGTTTCAATGTTGTCCGTTCCTTCTTCGTTGCTGGGCTTCGCTAACAAGTGCATTGGATGGAACCTTGACGTACCGGGTACAGCAATTGTGTTCCCCAACAGGAAATTGTGAAATAATCTCGAGAACGAGACATTTTTTCAATGGCAATGTCCCTTTTGTCGTCCCGGGAACTTAAAAGGAACTGTTCAACGGGCAAAAAGAACGGGCATTTGTTAGGCTTAAGGGCCGCTGGTATTCTTTTTTTTATATTTTGATAAAATATAAGTGGAATATATTTTGAGATGTTGTATTGCCGATTGTGTCCCATCTTGCTTTTAAATCCTGCTGGATTTGTGTTGGATTTTTGGATAAAAAAATTTTGGGAATAAAACATCATATCAATCTTTTATATATAAATATAGAAACCAGGAACAAAATAGTGTTAAAATTGTGGGTAAGCGTCAAGGATAGTGAAGACTATACATAAGGTGTGCTCGTTCTCGCGCTGTCTGACGGAAGGCGGGGAAAGCACATTTTTGACGTCATAGTGACGCCTACCTCGCGCTTTCTGTAGGCGTGTCTAATGCTCTCGTTTGTTACGTGCTGCCATCTATTCGTTTTTTGTGACTATTTAAAAATGATAATCGCTATTTTTATTTAGAATTTGCTAAATTTTAAGAGTTTAAATGATATTTTAAGGATTGCATTTAGTATGTAAAAATTGCAAAAGAGTTGCTTAATAAATTAAGCGTATTAAAAAAATATTAGCTGCCACGAGTGCATGTCCATGAATTTTGAAAGAGTATAGGGGTCGGAACTATCTGGTCAATGCATTTGTATTGGACATATTAAATGAGTTACAATTTCAATCAAGTAAAATACGGGGATGTAACAAAACAAGGACGGTTTAGCAGTGAAGCTACCTGAACACAATTATTTACAGATATTTACATTATTTTGCTAATTAAAAATTAAATCACTAGTTGTTACCCAACCGGGGATCGAACCTAAGTAGCAATGCTTGAAACACACAGCCAATGAGAATGATCCAAAACCGATAGTAAGAAGGAGCTAAAATGACGTTAAAAATGTGCTTTATGTCAAAAATGTCATTATGTCAAAATGTTTATGTCAAAAATGTACCCGTATGAAAACGCGTAGTTAGAATAAAAAATAATAGTAACATTAAAGACAATACAAATATATATTTTAAACGCCAAATTACTGTTTTTAAAGCAATATTTAATGTATTATCATTTTGAAGTAAATATTAAATTATAATAATGGACATTTTGTTTTAAATGGATATTGGACGCCAAATCATCAATAATATCCTAAATTATTTTATCACTTTAAAAAAGAGTGATTTTTTTTTTATTCTAACGACACTAAAAAAAATATACTCGAAAAACACTGTTTTTCCCTACGCGGAATGGCAACATAAGTTTGTTTACAAAAATCTGTTGCGTTCGCATTTGTAATTTGCCATCATGTAAGCCAATTTGACAATTAACCCCTTCAATTCATTGGTGAATAATTATTTTGATGATGTCATTTTAAGTTAGGAAGAATATAAGCCTTATTATATTTAAACAAAAAAAGTAGATTTTGTAAAACGTAATTTTTTAAAAAAAAGAAGTTTTGCCGAACATAAATGTAACATAATGTAAAACCCTGCCTAGGTCCCTCCCCCTCGAGTCGTCCTAACGTCCCCAATCGGAATCTGAGATGGTGACTTTCTAAGAGCTATATATAAGAAAGAAAAATTTGAAGAGCTAACAACCTGCCCAATAATCCTCCTGTATAACAGTTATGCCAGTTGATCGGACCCTGCCTTAACCGAGATGCCTCCTTCAAAATTCATATTTGCAATGGTAAACTTTATTTATGTAGTCTAGAGGTAATGTTATGTTAAATTAATTGTCAATACTGGAGGCGAAGGCTCTTCTGGAGCCACGGTTTTCGTAAATCCTGAAGACTCAACAAGGGCAATGTGCAGTATATTTTATAATGCATAGCTTTTTTTAGCTTGGTCGGCGATTGGAAATCCCTCGAGATGGTAGCTGTGGTAGTTCTATGCTGAGTTCCATTTGGACCTATCTTTAAGGCCTTCATTTGTTTTCCCTATTCTTCGAAATATCCCTGCCTTTACTACAAAACATATACTTCACCCAAATCCTTCAACTTCTGAGATACATAGAAAGTGCCTTGCCTTAGGGATAGAAGTAAAAACCGTTTTACAATAAAAGTAACGTATTCTCTAAAGAGCGTATCTGCCTTCGAGTCAACCGTTCCTCTGTAACAAGCGCAGCAGTCGGGAGACGATTTTCCCTACAGTTTTCAAGTGCACTTTAAAAAGGGATTTTTAAAGGATGTTCTTCCCTTTGGCTTCTTTTATAACTGTTGAAATAAGAGCTTTTTGCGAGAGTGATCTTTAAGTTGTTGCCGAATACCATGCAGACTGATTTGGTGTATTTTTGAAGTGACATGTCTTTAAATCCAGCCCTATGGGTATCAGGATTGAAATTGCGTAAAAAACAGTGTTTTTCGTTACTTTCAACAGTCACTTCGGATTTTATATTTGCAAGGGTGTAAAATTAAATGTTTTTAAGCAATATCTACCAGAGATTTAGTGTACAAATTATAATTTACACTTAAGAAATTAAAATATCACATGAGTTTAATTCCAAACAATTGCTTGATAGCTTACAACTATTGAATATTACACTAACAAAAATATTTTTTAACAACTTACAAAAATATTTAGTTATTAGCAAAGTTTGCAGTCGATGAATCTATTCTGTCATTAAGCATTTGTTAATTTATATTCATTTAAAAAAAAGAATATTATATAATAAATAGGATATGAAAGAAATTTGACTATAGTAGTATAATAACGGAATTTATTAAACATTTCTTACTGTGATACTGTGATATGGATTTGACCAAAGTGACGGGCCGGAGGCCCCATACTTTTTCATCGGAATTGTGCCATAGGCTATGTCGAAATTATTTTATCTGATTGAAACTGGTAGGCAGTTTAGATAATGGAAGGGGGGGGGGGGGGCAGTCAAAAAACTGGCTGAGGCTAGTTTCCTTGAAATGGAATGGATTAGAATACTATTATACTTTATAAATTAATTGTATATGGAGTATATGATTTAAAATATTGGTCGCTCGTTATATGAAGGACATAACGGCATCTGACATGTAAAATGCCGCAAAGGGTCTTATATTTCTGTCTTCCTTGAGAATTTCATATTGGATGGAGCTTCTGAAATCTGAGTCTCGTGCTAAGTTATTCTTATAAAATTTAGTATTAATCTTAGCCATAAAAGTGGCCATAAAATATTTTATAATAATAAAAACACTATTTAAAATTTTGGCATTTTTTTTGTGTCGAGTCATCTTTATATTTACTATTAATTTTATTAATGTAAACAATTTTAAAGTAAAAAAAACGAATATTTTATAAGGAATAGGATCTGAGAGAAATTTTACTATAATAGTATAATTTGAAATTTATTAAAAATTTCCTAAATACAAATTTGTTTTAAATCAAATATTTAAGAATATTAAAAACACATTTTATATATTTAGGATTTATTTTTTATTTCGAGTCATTTTTATACTTACTATTTGTTTTATTAATGTAAAAGATTTTTAGGTAAAAAAAATATATTATAAAACAGATAGGATTTGAAAGAAATTTGACTATAATAGTATAATTTGGAATTTATTTTAAAAAAATTAATTACAAATTTGTTTAAAATAAAATATTTAAGAATAATAAAAACACAATTTAAATTTTGGGGATTTTTTTTGTTCCGAATCATCTTTATATTCACTATTTTTTTATTAATTTAAACGATTTTTAGGTAAAAAAAAACGAATTTTACTAAAACTAGAAATGCACAATACAATTTTAAACTTTTTTTCACTTTCTTTTAAAGTAACAAAATATTATAAAAAAAAACTTTCACAAGTTTACAATATAAAAAGGATTTATTCATTATATAAGGGATTTTATAAAATCTTAATTACTAATAAATAATCTGGAAAAATAATTTATTTATGATGATAATTTAAAATAAATAAGTCAATAAAATACCTAAAATGACAAACTAATTCCATATAAAGAATACACATTCCAATATGATTATAAATAACATCGAACATATACCAGCAGGATTGATTCTTAATTACAAATCCTTTATGACATCCCGATCCTATTACTATTTTATAAATCATAACAACGGCAACCACATTATCCAACTCGAAAACAATTTTTATTAGACATCCACTAAACCCAATACGATTGTTAGACGGCAATGTATATCTTCATTGATTCAATCTGTAATCAATAGTTACTTGTGCAGCTCTAGAGGGACGGTTATCCAACAACCAAACATCAAACCAAAGACCAACTAAACAGAAACGCAAACCCTACACGACCAGAGAGTTGTAATATTAAATAGAGAGCGCCTTCAATACCAGACTCTCGTAAGGCCGCGGTGTCAACATTGAAAAGAAAAACCCACATCACGTGGTTATAGCCACATTTGGCGTTCAGACATCTGCAGGGGTTTCAAATTTGGCGCACTTTCTTCTCTTTTGGTGATAAGGAGTTCTGTCCGTATTCAACTTCTTAACATATATGTACGTATTTACTTATTTTCAAACAATATGCTCTAAATATTTCCGCTTCATTAACGAAATGAAAATATTTTATTTGTGTTCAATACTCGAAGAAGCGAAACTCTTTATATTTCTCAGGTTTTATTGTTCATATTTTCTTATTGAAGTATACAAAATAACAATTGAAAGAACTTCGCTTATGGTAAATTTTTCACATAAAAACGTAATGCAATTATTTCAATACTACAAAGTAAGAAAAATCTCCTTAATATATCTGTTAAACTCCCTTAAATTGTGCCACTCGTTCAAAAAAAAACTTTATTTAAATACAAAATTAAACGCAAAACCATATTATAATACTTCGATCTCGTTTAGTTCTTAAAGTCGCCAAGGCCTGTCAAGTAATATTGGCGCATGAATGAATTGGCATTTCCACATATCACGTGGTTTCAATGATGGACACACGGAAATCAGCATTTTTATTCCTCTATTTGTATCATTACTCTATGTACACGACAACCAAATTAAAAAAAACTATCAATAAATACTATTTCAATTCAACCAAACCATCAAACCTTAATCCAACTTAAATTAAACACCGTCCAAAAATCATTCCTTGTCTTCGATATGCTTATCCATCAAAGCAACAATCCTGTCGGCTGCCTGCCATCAACCTTAATTGCGAAGCCATATATGACAGCTCTAATCCGAATCCAATGCCTTGCCATTGTGACAGTCCATTCCAAAGTCCCGATCCATAACTCGACGGATCTCTTGTAATGGCCGTTGCCGTTTTATTGCCGTCATTGGACGTCAGGGAACTGATACTCTTGCTATTAATTACGGCTTTTATGGATGTGGATTCAGTGAAATACGATATCGCTACCGTCGCTCACGTAAAACCCTTTTAAGTATCCTTTATACGTCATCTGTATTCTAGACTCGATGGCCACTTGCAGGGAACAAAGAATCTAGACCTCTATTTGAGAGGGGGATGTCTATATTTTTTTGTGTGGATATATTTTGTTTCCCTTTATGGATTTCTGGAGTGTTTATTCCGGATCTTATTTCTTAAGACGCAATGTCTGGATTACTGGAGATCCAGACTGAAAATATACGTCCTCCTAGAATATCCTTTTTTCAAATTAAAAGTCCCAAATCCCAATTCCTAATATCTTTATTAATGAATTCAAGAATACCATTTTTTTATATTATTAAAACATCCTTTTCTGAACATCAATCAAAAACAAAAATATATTTTTCAAAATTTTAATTTGGTTATTTGTTTTCTTTTATGGATTTTTGGAGTGTTTATTTCGGATCTTATTTCTTAAGACGCAATGTCTGGATTACTGGCGATCCAGGCTGAAAATATACGTCCTCCTAGAATATCGTTTTTTCAATTTAAAAGGGAGGCTCGAGTCCCATATCCTGAATTGTTTATTAATGAATTCAAGAATACCATTTTTTTATAATATTAAAACATCCTTTTCTGAACATCAATCAAAAACAAAAATATATTTTTCAAAATTTTAATTTGGTTATTTGTTTTCTTTTATGGATTTTTGGAGTGTTTATTTCGGATCTTATTTCTTAAGACGCAATGTCTGGATTACTGGCGATCCAGGCTGAAAATATACGTCCTCCTAGAATATCGTTTTTTCAATTTAAAAGGGAGGCTCGAGTCCCATATCCTGAATTGTTTATTAATGAATTCAGAAATACCATTTTTTTTTATATATTATTAGAACATCTTTTTCTGAACAATATTCAAAAACAAAAATATATTTAAAAAAAAATATTTTTGTTATTTTTTGCGTTTTTTAAGTGTAAAAAGACTTTTTTATAAAAACACTACTCCTCTTTCAATTTTTAATGTTTATAATTTTTTTTAATTGATTAAATAAAGTCTCAACGTATATACTACAGACGTATGAATAGACTTTTGCAGATTTGTGTTTCAATTGTCTTCAAAAACTTATTTTAAGTTCACAACACACAAAATATTTTAATAATTTGTAAAAAAATTTATTTATAACTTAATTTAAAAAAGCTATTCATACGTTTATAAAACAAATATTAGAGGTTCAAAAACTATAAACAGTTTAGTTTTAAGTTAATTATTTATAAAGCCTTAGCATTTTAAACGTGACCAAATTTGTTTAAAAAATATTTTGAGTAAATGACGATTGTTGCAGACGAAAAGTATGTAGACAGATGATAAATGGTATATAAACTTCTAAAAAATATATATGTTCTGTTTCTTTTACTGTTTTGAAATCTTGTACACACCTTCTCAAGTACATATAGCATCGTTTTATGAAGAAAAAAAAATGAGCAATTTTTCCGGAATTTGGAGCTCGGGTCCCTCTTAATGATGCAAACCTAATTTTAAAATCAATAAAAAAATACTTCAAATCACAATATTTTTTAAAATTTTATACTTTGATACTCGAATTACAAATTATAGGTTAATAAGGGTAAAAAACCTCTTAAATTTTTTACTGTTAATTACTCCTTCAAGTCGCTCTGATAGTTTAACGGACAATGCTCTAGACTGTGATGCCTGAGGGTCTGGGTTCGATTCCCGGTAAGTCTTGGTTAAAATTGTGGATATTTATTGAAAGTGATTTAGGAAGGCAGCCTACGCAAATGCTATTTTTTTATTCATTTTTACGAATTGAACTAATTGCTGAGAACTCGTTTTTTTTCTAAAAATGAAACTTATGTATGTATGATAAACACCAAATGTACTCATAAACGAGTACATTTTACTTATTTTTGAGTACCTATTTTTAACGGTGCCATTCAATAAGATGTTTATATTTGGTGTTTTATCATTCAAGTCATCTGACCATGGTTCAAAAATACGAGGCATCTTTCCCGGGTCTTTTCTTTGAGATAGGCCCCAAACCGTCGCCAATAGCTGACTGTTCAGCTCTAGTGCGACGTTAATTAACCAAACCAACCAATCATTATGGCCAATATAATTTATTCCAACGTTACATATACATTTCTTTAATCAGTTCTCCTTTCTAAAGAACAATGCATAAACTATATTCATGCATCACCATTACACTTCAGTCCCTCACTCTCATAATTGCAGACGATAAAGAGAGTTCTCCACTCGGCAATCCCCCATCATCTCCCCGCCATCACCCTCACTCCTCAAGACCCACTCCGTCAATCACCCCGTCCCACTTCCACATCGTCTGCAATCCACAATATCGTCTGCTCCTTCATGCAATCGAATATGGGTCCTCCATCCCCCAGTGGTGCCACGGGCTATTTCACCCGACGATTCGAGGGACGGGCGTAAATGTGATTATACGAAAGCCCCGGGTATCCATCGAACGTCAGGGAGCATTCCACCAGCCACCTTGTCACCAGACGATCCGGAAAATATCGTCTGCGTAACATCTAACCAGGAGATGGAGGGGGAGTAGTATGGCGACCCTTCATCTATGTGAAGTGACAAGAGATGAAATAAGGGCGCCACATTTGGATGTGACGCTTTGGATTGGTTGTAATTTGATATTGTTATTTGTTAAAATGGGGGGCCGGATAACCCAGTGAATAAAGGTGTCGGCTGTGAATCAAAGGATTCACGGTTCGAACCTGTGCGAAGACTAGACTAAAGAATAGTAAAAAAGTAGTCATATTGCGATCGGAGAATTACCAACTTCGCTATCAAAATACTAGAATGTCGTCCAGAACATCCACAAATATAATCGGCGTGTATACGAGACTGGTGCACGATAAATCTTATCGGGGTCCGAAGTCCCGAGGTCTATTGAAGGCGTTGGGTGCCAGTTCAGGTATTGTCCTCGTCATCTGACCATGGTTCAAAATTACGAGGCATTGCTCCCGGGTCTTTCCTTCGATATAGGCCCCGAACCGTCCAAATAGCCCACTGCGCATCTCTAGTGCGACGTTAATTAACCAACCAACCATTTGTTAAAATGTATTCATTGTTTGACATGAAACTTGTTGGTGGGTGGAAAAAACGTCGCAGTAGAGCTGCATAGACGGCTATTGATGACAGTTGGTGATGCACGGTTAAAAATAGGTATTGAAAAATAAGTAAAATGTACTCGTTTTTGAATACATTCGGTGTTTATCATGGCTACGAATACATGTTTCAATTTTGAAAAAGACATGTACTTAAAACTAAGTATAATGGGT
The DNA here is from genome assembly GCA_963932185.1 of Troglohyphantes excavatus. Classification (NCBI taxonomy): domain Eukaryota; kingdom Metazoa; phylum Arthropoda; class Arachnida; order Araneae; family Linyphiidae; genus Troglohyphantes; species Troglohyphantes excavatus. Next base: position 28,397,647 of record OZ010678.1, read on the forward strand.
AAAAGTGAATAAAAAGAGCAGATGCTAGCCTACATAGGTTTACTTCATAAATTAATTTCAATAAATATTGACAATTTAAACAACGACCTACCCGGAATCGAACCCAGATCTGCAGGCACCGCTGTCCAGAGTCTTATCCGTTCAACAAAAAAAGGGCGACGTGAAGTAGTTATAAACCGAAGTAATGTTAGAAAGGTGTGACAAAAGAATGGGATGTAAGATTATTGAATTGTAATAACTGAGTTTTTATTTAAGGAATCGACATCAAATAATGTGGCAAACCATCTTCTGAACAAATATTTTAATTTTGATTTCAATTTGTCAGATTGCTCTGTCGAAATGGCTTGAACAGAAGTTGATATTAGCAATATTAAATGACACTGCTCATTTTTGAGAACGTGCGATTACTGAACTTTGAGTATGTCATAGCTCATTTACGATGCAATTATATCCAAATATCCAAACAAAAAAAGGTTCAGTTACTCATTTTTAAGTACCTTTACAGTAACAAAATGAAAATGAAAATTCTTAAGGTTATAATTCAAGGTTATTAAATAATAATCTACTGGGGGTCTAACAATCAGCAAAATTACATAAAAACTGGTTTAAAATAGGTATTGAAACATAAGTAAAATGTACTGATTTTTGAGTACATTCGATGCTTATCATGGATCCGAATTCATAAGTTTCAAATTTGAAAAAATACATGTACTTAAAATTGAGTACAATGGGTGAAAATGAATAAAAGAGCAGATGCTATCTTACATAGGCTGCCTTCAAAAATCACTTTCAATAAATATAAAAAATTCCAACCAAGAGTTAACGGGAATCGAACCCATATCTGCAGGCACCGCTGTCCAGAGTATTATCCGTTAAGCTACCAGGGCGACTTGAATAAGTTATAAACAGAAGAAATATTAAAAAGGTGTGCCAAAAGGATAGGAAGTAAGATAATTGAATTGTAATAACTCAGTTTCCATTTAAGCAATCCATATCAAATAACATGGAGCACCATCTTATAAACAAATATTTTAAGTTTGTCAGGTCGCTTTGTTAAAATGGATTAAACAGTAGCTGAGATTTGCAATTTTAAATCACCCTGCTTATTTTTGCGAAAGTATGATTACTTGAGTTTGAGTCGTCATTGCTCATTTACGATGCAATTGTACTAAAAAAGCGAGTTCGTTTATGTAATAATTTTTAAGCACATTTTTTTACAGTGGGTATTCCAAAGAAAAGACCTTGAAATATTGCGTAGTAATTTTCGACCATGATCGGATGAGGTGGAATACACATGAGCTGACAATCTCGCATGATGACATTGGACCACGACAGGTTTATTGTGCAACTGTCTACTCTACACGACATATTGTTTTTTGGAAGGGATCTGACAACCCTCCGTTTACCAGATCATTACACACATGCTGTTCGCATTCCCTATTTAAAATTGACTTGTAATGACAATGCTGTATTGGTTAATGATGTCCCTCAAAAATAATGTTTTTTTAAATACCAACTTTTTTAATTTAAAAATCTTTTTAAAGAAATACTTCCTGTAATTTTCTTTATATGTCATTGTATGTAACTTAAATATATTCTGGATTTAAGTTACATAAAATGTCAAATGAAGATAAGATACCATTATAACAATATAACAACACAAATTCTTTCCAGTCACTGACGTTAGTCTATGTAATTTGTTTATGGTACTTCAAAACTTACACTAAATAACCGAGATAAATTCCCAATGGTAGAGTACCCGGCTCAAACATAACAGGGTTATAGAATTGAAGTTACGTTGTTTGTCAATTATGCGACGGTATATGTTATTCAATTTGATTTAATTTATTAAAATAAACTCTAATATAAAATTCAATATCAAAATGCAAAACTCTATCGCTTCGTAATTAATTTTACGCTGATATGTAACGCGGACTATCTAATGGAGACTACATTTCAATAAATTATTAATGAGATTGCTGTTAAAATAATTTCATTTCATCCGTCTAAAACGTAATGGACAATTCTCTGCGGAATGACTTCAACCATAAAATGAAATGTAAGCCTCATGAAAATCTATTTCAATTACTTTATATTTAATTAAATGGATATGAACTAATTCTATTCGATTTGTTGCATAAAAAAAACATTCTTACTTTCCCTTGAAATTAATACTTGTTCAGTGTTTCTAATTAATTTCGTTCCAATCTTTCAGCAGAAAATATTTATTTTTAATTATCGTTCGCTTTAACGTGAATGGATGTTTATTCTTATTGTTTTTAGAGTGGAGTTGAGAGGTATTTCAATTTCGAAAAGGAAATCATGGAAATAAAAATGGATTCGAATACACTTTAACGAAGTTGGGTTGAAAGATATATTCGAGGATATGTTGCGAACTATTTTCCGATAAATATTTTGTTAGATAATTATAATATTACTACTTATTTTCTTAGTGAATGAACTTATCAAAAATGTCCGATTCGTCTGAGGGCAACGTATAATTAATTTTAAGAAATACATTTTAAAAGTTTATAACTAGGTTTGTTATTTTTTATTTATTTTCATGTTCATTGTTGTAGCAATATCATTTTTAAAGGGTATTTAATGAAACAGTATATGTTTTTATATTTGTACATTTTTTTATGCTGGACATATTCTGCATATAAGAATATGCAATATCCGTTGATTCATAAGCTTAACAAATATACATTGTTTATTTTTCTATATACTAAGTTTAATGATTTAATGTAGACCCGACCCCCAAATTTCGAAATTTTTTTTTTAAATTTTTTTCTTCATAAAACAATGCTATACATATTTAAGAAGTATGTACAAAATTTCAGAACAATAAAAGAAACAGAACATATGATTTTTTAGATGTTTATATACTATTTATCATCTTTCTACACACTTTTCGTCTGCAACAATCGTCATTTACTCAAAATATTTTTTTAACGTTTTGGTCACGTATAAAATGCTAAGGCTTTGTAAATAATTTACTTAAAATTAAACTGTTAATAGTTTTTGAAGCTCTAATATTTGTTTTATAAACGTATGAATAGCTTTTTTTAAATTAAGGTATAAATTATTTTTTTACGAATTATTAAACATAAAAATGTGAATATTTTTTAGGTTTTGAACTTAACATAAGTTTTTGAAAACCATGAAAACCCAAATCTGCAAAAGTCTACTCATACGTCTATAGTATACCTTGACGTTATTTAATCCATTAAAAAAACTTAAAAACATTAAAAATTGAAGGGGGAGTAGTGTTTTTTTTTTTTAAAGTCCCTTTAGACTTAAAAATCGCAAAAAATAACAAACATATTTTTTTAATAGATTTTTGTCTTTGATTTTTGTTTAGAAAAAAGATGCTCTAATAATATAAAAAAGTTATATATCTGAATTCATTAATAAACAAATTAGGATTTGGGGCTCGGGCCTCCCTTAAGTAAAATTATGTAAGGTATATGAAGAGCATATATACAAAAAAATGCTTATATATCTTCGAAAGTTTCTGGGAACAGGTTCATCGATCGCAAATAATCACATTTTGAGAAAAATGGATATGAAAAAGACAAATATAACCTGTTAACAAGACTGAACAAATATATTTTATGTATAGAAATCTTTTATTGTTGAGTGAGAGTTTTGAGTTTCGCCCTAGAAGGGGTCGAAGTCGGACCATGGGTGCTTTAGCCTTATTAGTTGTAATTATTGTTGTACGTATTACTGTAATGTGATCAGTCCAAGTTAGTCTATTGTTCATTATGAGCCCCATTTAGTTGGCTTTAGTTACAATAGGAACTGTTTCTCCGAATATATCAATTATTGTTTTGATGGGCTTATTTTTCTTGGTTTTACGTATTACAAGTATATTAGATTTCTGAGCGTTAATAGCTACCTTCCATTTTTCACACAGGACTCTATCTCGTCCACTTTCTCTTGGAGTTTATATATTACGTGGTTTGTATTAGTGGATTTGCAAACCACTGCAGTGTCATCCGCATAGAAGGCGGTTAGGTAGTTGTTATCTTGCCTAAAAGTCGGAAAGTGAGAGGTATAAAAGATATATAAGATGGGACCGAGAATAGAGCACTGTGGTACACCAGCTTCAATTATTCTTTAGGTAGATGTTTCTGTGCCAAATTTAATAGTAAATATCCTATTATTGAGATATGAGTATATTGTTATTATAAGCCCTGGAGGGAGCCTTGCACTCTAGGAGCTTTTTAATTAATTCCAAGTACCATACCCTGTCAAAGGCTTTGGTCACATCTAACATTAGGTTTTGGTTTAATTTTTGTTAATTAACGTCGCACTAGAGCTGCACAGTGGGCTATTGGCGACGGTTCGGGGTCAATCTCGAAAGAAAGACCCGGGAACAAATCCACACACACATTCATACATGCACCTCGTTATTTTAGAACCATGGTCAGATGACGAGCAAATATATTTAGTAGATAGCAGCGAGTGTAATAAATAAATAAACCTACGAGCTAATTAAATATAATGGTATCCAAAAACAACAGTTTTTTAATATTCTCATTTATCCTAGTTAGACATTAGATTTTCAGCAAAAATGTGATCATACATGATCAAAAATCAATCAGTGATGGACTTAGAGATTAGTGTTTATAACCATCTTAAAAACATTTTATATTGATATTCAAACTAATTCTATAGAAACCATCAGACATCAGCATAGAAAGTTATCAAAATATTAACCTTATAAAGCCTAATGGTTGAATTTTATAAGAAACCGATTGTATGAACGTTTCAAATCAAATGTGTATTATTATTTTTGTATAATTAAATTTAATATAATATTTATAAGAATAATTTACATAAACATCTACCGGTAATTTATTGATTTAATTTATAATATAAAAATACAATTTTTTTTTTCATGAAATGTGATTTCTTAATGTGTCGTTAAAAAAATGTGCGTCTATATAGACAAACATATAGTATTTCAAACTAATGTTAACAAATTAGATGACGTCTTTAAAATCAAATTATTATTATTATTGTACAATTTACATTAAAATAATATTTAACCTTAAAATTACATAAATAACTACCACTAGTTAATTAATATAATTTTTTATATAAAAATATATAAAAAAGTATACGAGGAATGTCTATAATCCGGGGTTAAAAAAATGTGAGTCTAAATAGACAAACATATATTTTTTCAAAGTAGTATTAACATGCCGGATGATGTTTTAAATTCAAATTACAAGTCTTTAAATTCAAATTATTATTATTATTGTATTACAATAATATTATCTATTATATTATATATATAACAACCACTAATTTATTGATTTAATTTATAATATAAAAATACAATTTTTTTTTTAATTTAAGAAATGTCTTCTTGATGTGCCGTTAAACAAAATGTAGCATCTATATAGACAAACATATATTATTACCAACTAATGTTAACAAATTGGATGACGTCTTTAAAATCAAATTATTATATTTATTGTAAAATTTATATTAAAATAATATTTAACATTAAAATTACATAAATAACTACCACTAATTAATTAATATAATTTATTATGTAAAAATATAAAAATAATGTGCACGAGGAATGGTCTTTCATCTATTGTTAAAAATAATGTTAGTCTAAATAGACAAACATATATTATTTCAAAGTAGTATTAACATGCTGGATTATGTTTTTAAATTCAAATTACAAGTCTTTAAATTCAAATTATTATTATTATTATTGGATTAAAATAATAATATCTATTATATTATATATAACAACCACTAATTTATTGATTTAATTTATAATATAAAAATACAATTTTTTTTTAATTTATGAAATGTCTTCTTGATGAGCCGTTAAACAAAATGTGCGTCTATATAGACAAACACATATTATTTCAAACTAATGTTAACAAATTGGATGACGTCTTTAAAATCAAATTATTATTATTATTGTACAATATACATTATAATAATATTACACATTAAAATTACATAAATAACTACCACTAATTAATTAATATAATTTATTATATAAAATATAAAAAAACTTATACTTGGAATGGATTTTATCTGCTGTTAAAAAAAATGTTAGTCTTAATAGACAAACATATATTATTTTAAAGTAGTATTAACATGCCGGATGATGTTTTTTGAATTCAAATTTCAAGTCTTTAAATGCAAATTACAAGTCCATTAAATTATATAAATATCCATTAAATTATATAAATATCCATTAAATTATATAAATATCCATTAAATTATATAAATAACTACCACTAATTTATTGATTTAATTTATAATATGAAAATACAAAAAAACTTTAAAGGATTGGAATTCTGTTTAAAAAGTGTGGATCCATATAGACAATCCATACAGACATGTGTTCTTAAATTGAAGAGCTTTACATTTAGTAATTGATATTTTAAAGCCATTGTGTAGAGTGGAAATTTACGATTTCTCAAAGATTTCAGTATAAAGCCGAAATATCACTCTAAAGTTCAATTGCGGCATAATAAACTGCAACAAGATAAAATAGTAGTTAGAGGCAACCCAAATAATACTAAGAAGTCCACACTTATGGCAAGTGCGGAAAGATCTAGAGCAACAAAACTGCGAGGCCGATTAGGCGTTCGTTCAAAGTATTCACGTATCAAACCTTATGCTATGCAGTGAGGAATTTGCTTACTGATTCTACGAAATGTATCAATGTATTTTACTTATTTTTTGAAGGACTTTGGCCTGTGCATTCTATCGTTAACTTAGATACACGTACAAATATTCGGAGAAATAAATATAAAAATTTACAAATAAATACTATAGCATCATTAAAATAAGTACTTTATAATTATTTCAATAATACAAACTAACAGGCATTCGACAATGGGTCCCATTTTTGTTTAATTGCACATAAACTACGCCGTTAAAAACTCATATTCCAAAATAAGTAAAATTTACTCATATTTGTGTGCATTCAATGCTTATCATAGCACCAAATACATGAGTTTATTTTTTGAAAAATACATGTCCTCAAAAATGAGTACATTGAGTTAAACTGAATGAAAAAGAGCATTTTCTTGTTTATGTAGGCTGTTTTCATAAATCACTTCAAATAAATACCCACAATTACAACTAAGACATACTAGGATTCAAACCCAGATCCCAAGGAACCGCAGTCCAGTTCCTTATCCGTTGTACTACCAGGGCAGCGTGGAGAAGTTATAAACAAAGACTTGTTTAAAAGGTGTGCCGAAAGAATGAATAGTAAGGTAATTGAGTTGTAATAACTCCATTGAAGCAATCGACATCAAATACTAGAAAAACATCTTCTGGACAACTATTTTAAGTTTATCAGGTCGCTTGGACAGAAGATGAGATTAGCAATATTATAAATCATTGCTCATTTTTGTGTAAGTACGGTTACTTAAATTTGAGTACGCCGTCGCTCATTTACGATGCAATTGTACTGAAAGAAAACGAGTAGATTCCGGTACTCATTTTTAAGTACCTATGTATCGTTAAATTGGATTCACATACGCGTACAAATATTAAGGAAATAAATATAAAAAAAATACTAATTAATACTATATTATGTTATAGATGGTCTTTTAGAGTTGTGTATTTTTAATTACCACTATTGGAGTATTTATATAGTTTATATATCTATATTAAAATACAAACACGAGACATGTTACTCCGCTCGCGGAGTGATTTGGAACTCTTTGAATTTTAGGCCATTTTCTCTCCCCTCCAATGAGGATCGAGATAACTTTTTGTCGGACCAATCAAGTGTTTTTAACGAACTTTGTGCTCTCTCGACACCTTTTCGGTGCCCTGCTTTCAGGAACAATCATTAGTACCTTCCAAGCCTTCCTCCCTCGTCTGTTGTGAATTTCTTTTGGAATTCTGGTGTGAATGTGTGATTTTTGGCATTGTTTGTTTTTCGTCTGTGTTGTCCTGTGTCGTCCATCAAAGTGCTGTGTTGTAATCAAGAAAAAACTCATGTTAACTATTCTCAATTGGAAGGGTATTAGAAGCTTCGCTTCTCGGCACCTAATCTAAATAAATTTCAGCCAAACACGAAGTTAAAATACGCGGTAAAAATCCTATAAATTCGGACATGTTTCGGGAGATACGTCTCCCTTCATCACCAGAAAATGAAAAGTCTGTGTGTAATAAAATATAAATACACCCAGAAATTGAAAGTGTTGCCTAAGAAAAAAACAAAAAACAATTCGATCGGTTGGAGTTAACTATTGTGTGTCAACAATCGGGAGTATTTCCCGCTTGTTGACACACAATAGTTAACTCCAACCGATTGAATTGTCTTTTGTTCTTTGGCAACACTTTCAATTTCTGGGTGTATTTATATTTTATTACACACAGACTTTTCATTTTCTGCTGATGAAGGGAGGTGTATCTCCCGAAACATTTCCAGATTTGATGAATTTTAATTGCGTATTTTAACGTTGTATTTATATTTTAATATTTATATATCTATACTTTTAATTGTATTTTATTTATCATTTCAAAATTTCAGAAATCTTCATGTTATGTTATAATATTAATCATTCATAATTATCCTAATTACAAAACAAATATCGTATACGCTTTTGTAACTATTCCTACGCTATTGTAAATAAATATAAAATATTACTAATAAATACTATAGTATGTTACAGACGGTCTTATAGTGTTGTGTATTTTAATGAACCACCAGTGGAATTTTTATATATAGTTCACATATCTGTACTTTTAATCGTATTTTAATTATCAATTTAAAATTTTAGATATCTTCATGTTATGTTATAACATTTATCATTCATTATAATCCTAATTACAAAACAAATATCGTATACGCTTTCGTAACTATTCCTACGCTATTGTAAATAAACATAAAATATAACTAATAAATACTATAGTATGTTACAGACGGTCTTATGGTGTTGTGTATTTTAAAGAACCGCCAGTGGAATTTTTATATATAGTTTACATATCTGTAATTTTAATCATATTTTATTTATCAATTTAAAATTTTAGAAATCTTCATGTTATGTTATAACATTAATCGTTGATAATTATCCTAATTACAAAACAAATATCGTATACGCTTTTGTAACTATTCCTACGCTATTGTAAATAAATATAAAATATTACTAATAAATACTATAGTATGTTACAGACGGTCTTATAGTGTTGTGTATTTTAATGAACCACCAGTGGAATTTTCATATATAGTTTACATATCTGTAATTTTAATCATATTTTATTTATCAATTTAAAATTTTAGAAATCTTCATGTTATGTTATAACATTAATCGTTGATAATTATCCTAATTACAAAAGAAATATCGTATACGCTTTTGTAACTATTCCTACGCTATTGTAAATAAATATAAAATATTACTAATAAATACTATATTATGTTATACACGGTCTTATAGTGTTGTGTACTTTAAAGAATCACCACTGGCATTTTTATATATAGTTTACATATCTGTACTTTTAATCGTATTTTATATATCAATTTAAAATTTTAGAAATCTTCATGTTATGTTATAACATTAATCATTCATAATTATCCTAATTACAAAACAAATATTTTGTATGCTTTTGTAACTATTCCTACGCTATTGTAAATAAATATAAAATATTACTAATAAATACTATAGTATGTTACAGACGGTCTTATAGTGTTGTGTATTTTAAAGAACCACCAGTGGAATTTTTATATATAGTTTACATATCTGTACTTTTAATCGTATTTTATTTATCAATTTCAAATTTTAGAAATATTCATGTTATGTTATAACACTAATCATTCATAATTATCCTAATTACAAAACAAATATCTTATACGCTTTTGTAACTATTCCTACGCTGTTGTAAATAGAAATAAAATATTACTAATAAATACTATAGTATGGCGGTCTTATAGTGTTGTGTCTTATAGTGTTACAGGCGGTCTTATAGTGTTGTGTATTTTAAAGAACCACCAGTGGAATTTTTATATATAGTTTACATATATGTACTTTTAATCGTATTTTATTTATCAATTTAAAATTTTAGAAATCTTCATGTTATGTTATAACTTTAATCATTCATAATTATCCTAATTACAAAACAAATATCGTATACGCTTTTGTAACTATTCCTACGCTATTGTAAATAAATATAAAATATTACTAATAAATACTATAGTATCTTACAGACCGTCTTATAGTGTTGTGTATTTTAAAGCACCACCAGTGGAATTTTTATATATAGTTTGCATATCTGTACTTTTAATCGTATTTTAATTATCAATTTAAAATTTTAGATATCTTCATGCTATGTTATAACATTAATCATTCATAATTATCCTAATTACAAAACAAATATCGTATAAGCAATTGTAACTATTCCTACGCTATTGTAAATAAATATAAAATATTACTAATAAATACTATAGTATGTTACAGACGGTCTTATAGTGTTGTGTATTTTAAAGAACCACCAGTGGAATTTTTATATATAGTTTACATATCTGTACTTTTAATCGTATTTTATTTATCAATTTCAAATTTTAGAAATATTCATGTTATGTTATAACATTAATCATTCATAATTATCCTAATTACAAAACAAATATCTTATACGCTTTTGTAACTATTCCTACGCTATTGTAAATAAAAAGAAAATATTACTAATAAATACTATAGTATGGCGGTCTTATAGTGTTGTGTCTTAGAGTGTTAAATGCGGTCTTATAGTGTTGTGTATTTTAAAGAACCACCAGTGGAATTTTTATATATGGTTTACATATCTGTACTTTTAATCGTATTTTATTTATCAATTTAAAATTTTAGAAATCTTCATGTCATGTTATAACTTTAATCATTCATAATTATCCTAATTACAAAACAAATATCGTATACGCTTTTGTAACTATTCCTACGCTATTGTAAATAAATATAAAATATTACTAATAAATACTATAGTATCTTACAGACCGTCTTATAGTGTTGTGTATTTTAAAGCACCACCAGTGGAATTTTTATATATAGTTTGCATATCTGTACTTTTAATCGTATTTTAATTATCAATTTAAAATTTTAGATATCTTCATGCTATGTTATAACATTAATCATTCATAATTATCCTAATTACAAAACAAATATCGTATAAGCTATTGTAACTATTCCTACGCTATTGTAAATAAATATAAAATATTACTAATAAATACTATAGTATGTTACAGACGGTCTTATAGTGTTGTGTATTTTAAAGAACCACCAGTGGAATTTTAATATATAGTTTACATATCTGTACTTTTAATCGTATTTTATTTATCAATTTCAAATTTTAGAAAATGTTATGTTATAACATATATCATTCATAATTATCCGAATTACAAAACAAATATCGTATACGCTTTTGTAACTATTCCTACGCTATTGTAAATAAATATAAAAAATTACTAATAAATACTATAGTATGTTACAGACGGTCTTATAGTGTTGGGTATTTTAAAGAACCACCAGTGGAATTTTTATATATAGTTTACATATCTGTACTTTTAATCGTATTTTATTTATCAATTTCAAATTTTAGAAATATTCATGTTATGTTATAACATTAATCATTCATAATTATCCTAATTACAAAACAAATATCTTATACGCTTTTGTAACTATTCCTACGCTATTGTAAATAAAAAGAAAATATTACTAATAAATACTATAGTATGGCGGTCTTATAGTGTTGTGTCTTAGAGTGTTAAATGCGGTCTTATAGTGTTGTGTATTTTAAAGAACCACCAGTGGAATTTTTATATATGGTTTACATATCTGTACTTTTAATCGTATTTTATTTATCAATTTCAAATTTTAGAAAATTTTATGTTATAACATATATCATTCATAATTATCCTAATTACAAAACAAATATCGAATACGCTTTTGTAACTATTCCGTCGGTTAAAATAACTCTTTTTGAAAACTTCTCGACCCCCTCAAAAATGAACGGATACATCCCGGAAATCAATTGCTCATTACCCGATCCGCACAAAACTTTATCCGCAACTTTTTCCCTCACTAAAAGTTTCCATAACTCTCCATCTACAAAACTTTGCCTTTTCCCTGTTACTTTGCTTCCCAATTATTCAATCCCAGAGGGACAGGCGAAAGGCGATAAATATTCCATCCCAGTTCCCATTCCACGAAACTACTTCCATTTTTATCTCTTCCCCTCGGCTATATTCAATACATCTAAACTCTTACGGAAACCTTTCAGCAATTAGTTACTAGCGAGCATACAATTAAAAGTGTTTTCATTTGGATATAACGTGTTGGGACATGCCTGAAGGTCTGATCAAATCATTGATGACGTTTCCTCGTTCGAATCTGAAGTTCTACGTAATTGTTCTTTTTTATTAAAAATAACAGCAAACTTCGTTTGTGACGAGTTTTGAAATATCTAATTAAAATTATTCATCTTATGCGATGACAGGGTATTTTGATTTCTTCTTTGCAAACCTTCATCACTTTAAAGAGCTTTATGTAACGCTCGCATTGAATATAATTAAAAGAAATACTCGCGGTGCAGAACCGTCGTTTTTTCACTGCTTTCGCAATCATTTAAAATGCATGTCACTTTGTTGCCATTAAAAATAATATATAAATGATATATTATTATTTTTATGGACAATTTCTAATTATCTTTTATTCCTCCAATCGTCGGGGGACTGTTACATCTCAACTCGTATGCACTTTTTGTTTAATTTTATAATGAAACTGTTTGATATGATGTTTTTATAGCGCGTAATGTTTTTATTAGAAAAGGAATAAATTGAAAAGGTAATTGTTTAATTCTTAGATTCGTATAATTGGAACGTTCCGTTATATTATGTTTAATCATGATTAATTAGGGTTCGGTATTTGGGGTTTATTTTCAGTACAATAACAATTTCATTTCTTTTAATTATGTATAATTTCAGAACCAGAAATGAATAAGTAATTATAATAAAAGATAACAATGTAATTAAAAAGTATTTTAGCATTTTTAATTCAACTATTGAAAAGGTTTAATTTTTATTAAAATAACTTCCACTAATTAAAATTAATAAATATATTTAATAATTTAAAATATATTAGAGTGTGTTACATTTGTGTCACAAATGAGGCATTTGTGTTTTGCTAGTACAAAAGAATTTAAAATATTGTTCAGTTAACACTAGGTTTGCTAGGTCTAATGTAGGTCAGATAACTCTGCAAAGCTCTCGCAATGCCTGACAAACACAAACAAAAGGGAATCGAGTTGTGAGTGGGACGAAATAGAGAAAATAAAGACTGCAGAACCGTGTTCTTGTTAGGGGCCGCCAGTTGTTACGCCATATATCGCGATTTGATCCGCATTTGGTTTTTCAGTAAACCCTACCATACTTGAATAGAGTATAATAAGGGTCTCCAGTGGCCCATTGGATAAAGGCGAACAGCTAGCAATCAGAGGATCGCTAGTTCGAGTTCGTGCGATGGACACGACCAAAAAAGTAAAAAAGTAGCGTTCTCGTGATCGGAGGGTTGTAGCTGTGCTAAATAAACACTAGAAAGTCATCCAGAACAGTTAACGACGTGTGTACGGGACTGGTGCACGATAAATCGGATCAGGGTTCAAAGTCCCGACGTCTATTAAAGGCGTTGGGTGCCGGCTCAGATGTTGTCCAAGTCATCTGACCATTGTTCAAAAATACGAGGCATCGTTCACGGGTCTTTCTTTCGCGATAGGCCCCGAACTGTCGCCAATAACCCACTGCGCAGCTTTAGTGCGATGTTTATTAACCAAGCCAAACCAAAAAATCTTTCGGGATAGACCCAGTAGCCAATAGCCCAATGCGCTGCTATAGTGTGAAGTTAACAAACCAGACCAAATTTTATAACTTTACTTTCTAACCAAAATGTCTGATCTAGTCGAAATGTTTGCAACTTTAACAGAAAATTAAATAAAAAAATACTGAACAAAATTTTTTCGTAAATATTAATTTATCGGTTTAACTTTACATACTTTAATTTATAAAACTAAGCAATACAAAATCACTATTCCATACAGCAATTAAAATACGAATATCAAAGACACTAGAAACTATTCATTTCTGCATAAGATGTCTGAATATCCAATCCCTGTGTCGCATACCCGTTCCCAAACTTCTCTGCTAAAGACCCTAAGGCGAGTAAATAGGTATTAGTCTAAAAGGGCTGCATGATGAATATTCAGTAGTTGAAAGCCTGATTTTAAAGGACAAGACCTGCCCCTTAGCCTTCGCGCCTTTCCGTGACTCTTGCATTTCTGATCTTGTTGAAAGGAAGTAGGGGTCCCTTAAAGGCGAAGGTCGCATTGTAAAGGTTTAAATTGGAAGTCTTAGAAGTGGAATATTTATAAGCTACGTTAAGATATATCCTATATATTATAGACGTATTTAAATATAATATAAAATTTACATGAATGTAAAAATATATTCATTTAAAATAATGTCACATTTTATTTTTATGTTTAATTTACAGTTATTAAAATAATTACATTTTAATTAAATAAATTTAATATTTTTAAAAAGTGGTGATAAAGGTTCTCAATTAAGTTAATTTATCCCTGTTATTATAAAAAAAGTGCAATTTTGTATTGTACTCTGAAATAAAGCAATAAGTTGCTTGATAAATAGTAGAAATGTTTGTAATTATAAATAAAATATTTATTTTTCTGACTTTTTTTGTACGATATTTTAATTATTATTTCAGAAAATTTTTATAGACATGTTTTATTCGTTGTTCATAGATGGCGCCATGCATTCCAGTTATAAAATGTAAAGTTTTGTCTTCTAATTTTGCCAGTTAATTTCAGAAGAAAAAAAAATCTTGTTTTGTACAAATAGAAAAGTTTAGTTTAGTAAATATTCGGAAGTGAATTCTTGTGAAGTAAGAAAATAACGTTTAGAAATTTCGGAAAAGCTATTTTTAAAATGTTTGCTCCTAACTTATGATACAGGATTTATGTCATTATTAATTTTGTTTATGTACATTGTACTAAATATCGATTACTTTATTGATTTTTGTTTTGTCAGAAGGGGGGGGGGGGCGACTACAAATAACAAACATAGAAATATAAATTATCTTAAAGGTAATAACTATCTATAAAATAATGAATTTTGAATATTTGAATAACCTACTAGCCTACTTGAATAATCTCGTTGAAAAAATGCAATTGAAAACGAATCGTGAAACAGCACGATTCCGTAAAATGACTATTTTAGAAAAAAATGCAAAAAATATTTTTAAAAGATCGCTTTTGTTAAATAAAATAATAAAAATAATAAAGGCACACAATTTAATGCTTGGCTTCGCAACTTGCGCTTCGAATTGTAAATCTTGATTTTAAATTTAAAGTTATGGGCTTCGAAGTGCAAATCTTAAAGTTACATAATATTTAAATTAAAATTAATGGTCATCGAAATGCAAATCTTGAAGTTACATAATATTTAAATTTAAAGTTATGGGCTTCGAAGTGCAAATCTTGAAGTTACATAATATTTAAATTTAAATTAATGGGCTTCGAAGTGCAAATCTTGAAGTTACATAATATTTATATTTAAAGTTATGGGCTTCGAAGTGCAAATCTTAAAGCTACATAATTTATAAAGTTATGGGGCGTCGAAGTGTAAATCTTGAAGTTACATAATATTTCAATTTAAAGTTATGGTCTTCGAAGTGCAAATCTTGAAGTTACATATTATTAAAATTAAAATTAATGGTCTTCGAAATGCAAATCTTGAAGTTACATAATATTTCAATTTAAAGTTATGGTCTTCGAAGTGCAAATCTTAAAATTACATAATATTTATATTTAAAGTTATGGGCTTCGAAGTGCAAATCTTAAAGCTACATAATTTATAAAGTTATGGGGCGTCGAAGTGTAAATCTTGAAGTTACATAATATTTCAATTTAAAGTTATGGTCTTCGAAGTGCAAATCTTGAAGTTACATAATATTAAAATTAAAATTAATGGTCTTCGAAATGCAAATCTTGAAGTTACATAATATTTCAATTTAAAGTTATGGTCTTCGAAGTGCAAATCTTAAAATTACATAATATTTATATTTAAAGTTATGGGCTTCGAAGTGCAAATCTTAAAGCTACATAATTTATAAAGTTATGGGGCGTCGAAGTGCAAATCTTGAAGTTACATAATATTTAAATTTAAATTAATAGGCTTCGAAGTGCAAATCTTGAAGTTGCATAATTTTTAAAGTTATGGACTTCGAAGTGCAAATCTTAAAGTTACATAATTTTTAAAGTTATGGGGCTTCGAAGTGCAAATCTTGAAGTTACATAATATTTAAATTTGAAGTTATAGTCTTCGAAGTGCAAATCTTGAAGTTACATAATTTTTAAAGTTATGGGCTTCGAAGTGCAAATCATGAAGTTACATAATATTTAAATTTAAATTAATAGGCTTCGAAGTGCAAATCTTGAAGTTGCATAATTTTTAAAGTTATAGGGCTTCGAAGTGCAAATCTTAAAGTTACATAATTTTTAAAGTTATGGGGCTTCGAAGTGCAAATCTTGAAGTTACATAATATTTAAATTTGAAGTTTTAGTCTTCGAAGTGCAAATCTTGAAGTTACATAATTTTTAAAGTTATGGGCTTCGAAGTGCAAATCATGAAGTTACATAATATTTAAATTTAAATTAATAGGCTTCGAAGTGCAAATCTTGAAGTTGCACAATTTTTAAAGTTATGGGGCTTCGAAGTGCAAATCTTAAAGTTACATAATTTTTAAAGTTATGGGGCTTCGAAGTGCAAATCCTGAAGTTACATAATATTTAAATTTGAAGATATGGTCTTTGAAGTGAAAATCTAGAAATTACTTAATATTTAAAATTAAAATTATGGACTTCATATGTGCAGTTCAGTGGTTGATGCACAAATCATGGTTATTTTAAGAAAAACTATAAAACACTTTTTAAGTATTTCATATTCTGATTTTCCTTCAAATTTAAATCTTCATCTTTCCTCTATCAATAACATAATCAAATAACCATACAAAAAGAGAATATCTCTCACACACGACAAATTGATGCACGACGTGAAAGAAACGCGATAAAAGACGTTAAAAAGACGTCTGGAAACCGTGTGCGCACATGTGCGTCCATATTGGTTTCTGTCGAGTTTTTAATCTTATCAGGAGTGAGGGAGGGGGCGCTGTCGACCGACTTTTAAATTGGATATGTAATCCGGTTAGTTTATCTTGGCGGAAGAAACTCGCCCACGCTTTGGTGGTGGTGGTGGGGGGGGGGGGGGGGGGGGGGGGAGTGACAACATTTGTCATTTTTTTTAAAAAAGGGACTGCGCACAAATTGCGAAGAGATATGAATATTTTCCTTATAAAATCTACTTTTATACTAGTCTGAGGCCTCCGTGGCGAAGGGTTAAAGGCGTCAGCTAGGAATGCGAAGTTTCCCGGTTCGATGACACGTGATGGACTTGACATAGAAAAGTAAAAATATAGTGATCTTGTGATCGGAGGGTTGCCAGCTTCGCTACAAAATACTAGAAAAGTCGTCCAGAACATCCGCAAAAATTAACGGCGTGTATACGGGACTATCACGATAAATCGGATCGGGGTCCAAAGTCCCGACGTCTATTGAAGGCGTTGGGTGCCAGTTCAGGTGTTTCCTCGTCATCTGACTATGGTTCTAAAATAACAAGGTGCAGGTATGAATGAATGTGTGTGTGAATGTGTATGTGTTCCCGGGTCTTTCCTTCGAGATAGACCCCGAATCGTCGCCAATAGCCCACTGTGCAGCTCTAGTGCGACGTTAATTAACAAAACAAAACCAAAGACTATCTCCAACCCTAATACACTAGTCCGTTATGACCCTGATATGGACACTACACTCCCCTTTGAGACCAGCAAATGCGATCAAGCATTTGCTTGCAATGTATCCAATGTATCCACATTGCAATCCTAGTCCAAGGGAAACCCGATCAACTAACTTGAAAAATCTACTAACCTACATGGTTGTTGAAGAAATGCAGTTAAAAATTAACCATGAAACGGCACGAATCGGTAAAATAACCCCTAAATGACAAAAATACAAAAAATACGATTTTTTAAATAGCTTTTGTTAACGAAATATACAATATAATCAACGGTGATTTCGAAGGACATGGGCTTGCGGCCCTTCGCCTCCAGTATAACAGTGATAAACACATAACTTGCGCTCAAGGCGACACATAATTAAGTTTTTACATAGGGAGAATGATGAAGGAGACTCGCGGACATTTGGCGAGGTTTTCCGAACATAATGGAACATAATTAGTGTGTGTTCCAAGGGAATGAATGATTTTTTTTTATATATATATACAAACATCCAATATTTACAATAGAACGAGTATTTACAGATATACATGTTTAAGAGGTGTCCAGAAGGAGCGACGCTCTAGGACGATGGGCGTTTTCCACGCTGGAGTGATCATAAACTTTGTTAACGAAATAATAATTCATCGCAATTTAATTATTTAAAAATTATTAATTTACTTCAGATATAGAGTAATTGTAAAATAGCCTAAAATTCAGTGTACAAAATCACACGACTGTTTGATGCCCATTAAATTTTTAATTGATTGGAGGTAATTTTTTTTTACAAAATACAGTTGCAACATTTCAGTTTCTAATATTATCTCTAAAAAATTATAGAAAGGCACACGTTGGTCTGGTTGAAGGAAGACCCAGCTCGTAATCAGAGGATTGCAAGTTCGAACCTCTTTGTTCTCCGAAAATAGCCAATTGTGAGGGGTCAGGGAATCTGCAATAAAATGAATACAGTTGAATTTTCAAAATAAAAAAATATATTTTGCTTACAATATATAGGCACAAGGTACGCAATAAATAAATTTAATTTAAAAAAAACAAATAGATATTTTAAAATTATTCATTTTAAACTATTTCAACTTAGTTACAACATATTTTATCAGTAATGATTATTTGATTCTAAATGCAACTACAAAATCCTTTCAAATGCTTTTTAAAGTAATAAAAGTAAAAATTAAGCCTATCAAAAAAAGTTTTACAGTAATAAATGTTAAAATTTAAAAGTAATAAATGTTAGGGTTTTAAAGTAATAAATATTAAAACTTTTAAAGTAATAAATTCTAAAATGTTAACGTAATAAATGTTTAATGTTTAAAGTAATAAATGTTTAATGTTTAAAGTAATAAATGTTAAAGTTTTAAAGTAATAAATGTTAAAGTTTTAAAGTAATAAATGATAAAGTTTTAAAGTAATAAATGATAAAGTTTTCTAGTAATAAATGATAAAGTTTTCTAGTAATAAATGTTAATGTTTTCAAGTAATAAATGTCAAAGTTTTCAAATAATAAATGTTAAAGTTTTAAAGTAATAAATGTTAAAATTTTCCAGTTATAAATGTTAAAGTTTCAAAGTAATAAAGATTAAAGTTTTAAAGTAATAAATGTTAACGTTTTAAAGTAATAAAGGTTAAAATTTTAAAGTGATAAATTATAAAGTTTTAAAGTAATAAATTATAAAGTTTTAAAGAAATAAATGTTAAAGTGTTAAAGTAATAAATATTAAAGTATCAAAACAATAGATGTTAAAGTTTTAAAGTAATAAATGTTAAAGTTTTCAAGTAATAAATGTTAAAGTTTTCAAGTAATACATTTTAAAGTTTTAAAGTAATAAATATCAAAATTTTTAAAAAAATGTTAAAGTTTTAAAGGAATAAATGATAGAGTTTCAAGTAATAAATGATAAAGTTTTAAAGTAACACATGTTAAAGTTTTAAAGTAATAAACGTTTTAATTTTAAAGGAATAAATGTTAAAGTTTTAAAGTAATTAATTTAAAGACATTTCACCCTAGTATCACCAATACTAAATCCAAACCCACGCCCATCAAGAGCTTACCAGTACATCTAGTTCTCCAAAGACTATCGAACCCTAATGCACTAGTATCCTATGATCCTAACCAGGACACTAACCCCCCCCCCCCCCTTTGAGACCAGCAAATACGATCAGGCATTTGCGTCCAATGTATCCTTCCACTACAGTCCTAGTCCAAGGGAAACCCAACCACCTAGCTTGTCAACAGTTGGCCTGCAAGATATGGCCGCTGAGTATATACATGGGCAGATTAATAGCAAACCATCGCCTATAGATATATATAGTTTGGGGAAGTTATATACTTTATTGAATATGCCACTGGTGCCTGTTGCAGGAATACGGACAGGATGGGGGGTGGGTTGTAATATATAATGGGGGGAGTGGGACCGGAATGAACCGGTTTGGATTAGTGGAGAGTGATTGGGTTTGGGGTGTATTGTGTTGGGGGTGTTTTGAAGGATATGGATTGAAGTAATTTGAATATGGATGATCAGTGGGCATAGTCTCCCCGGATATAATTTATTTTATTTGGCTGAGGTGATTAGGGTTACAAACGTTCAATTAATGGAGTTTAGTATTGGCTAATTTGATTAGTTAATTAAATAATAATTGGGATTTTGCACAAATTGCGGTAGTGTAAGATGTTAATTGTTAAATTAAGATTCTATGGTTTAGGTCATTAAATATGTGGAATAATATTTAATAATTAAACATTATTATAATAAGTAACTGTTTAATAAATTAATAATAAATTTATCCATTAATACATAAATTATCCATTAATCCATAATTTATCCATTAATCCATAAATTTAACAGAACCTTATCAATAAACGTGATATTCCAATATCTTTTGTTGTCCTATTATTACTTATTTAAATAAATAATATGACAATTAAATTATATTGGAATATCACGTTTCGTTTATTGATAAGGTTCTTATCGTGTTAAAGTTGTTTTTAATGATAATGGAAGATATATATATATATATATATATATATATATATATACTAGGAGGCTCCGCCCCCTGCTCCGCTAACGCTCCGCCAACCCCCGGAGGATTGCTACGCAATCCTCATAGGTTTGCTCCGCAAACCACTTCTCGCTTCGCTCGCTAAAAGGTAGGACACAATGACAATGTGTCCTAGTAACAATACTTTTTTAAATTATATTACCAAAAACTTTAAACATTGAAACTGTAAAATTAAATTATAATTCATCTTGGCATCAATAAATTTTTTCGCCATGTAAATATATATAAAATCATTCAATTTCATTTCTTTTAAACTACAAATGATAACAATGGGACCACTGGCATGCCATTATTTATAATTTTATTTCTACCATTATTTATTATTTTCCACATTATTTTCACACCTTTCCCTGCGTTTTAGTTTAATTTATAACATTATTGGTAGTTTGTTTTTGCATAATTGACGTTAAGCTTACAATACTTTTGCCTACCAGAAATGTGTACGTTACTAAGTTAAAACGTCAAAAAAACGAAGTTTATAGAAATCTAGTTTTCAAAATTCCCAACAGATGGCGCCACGTCAATGTTCCGCTAATGGAAAGTTTAAAAAAGCGTTTTTCAAAACTTCTATTTTTAATGTAATAGGGTTTATATTCTTCCTAATTTAAGCTGACATCAACAAAATAATTATTTACTAATGATTTGAAGTGGCTAATCGTCAAAATAGTTTACATAATGGCAAAATAAAAATGCGGGCGCACAGAATTTCGTAAATAAACAAACTGTTGCCACTCAACGTACACAAAAACAGCGTTTTTCAATCACCGCGTAAGAGAAATATATATAAAGATATATATATATATATATATATATATATATATATATATATATATATATATATATATATATATATATATATATATATATATATATATATATATATATATATATATATATATATATATATATATATATATATATATATATATATATATATATAAACTGATATTTTCTTTAGATGATTGTTGTTATTAGCTTTGTGAACATGTTTATTGTAATTTGAAAATTTTGGATTAAAATTCATATTTTAAGTTTAGATGGGGATTAAACTGTGGCTGCATTTAAATTATCTTGGATTATATCTATAGCAAGCAGTTTTAATGTAATATAATAAATAACAAGGTTGTTATAGTGGGAAAAATAGCCTGCATATCGAATTTTACACACAAAAATAACATTAACTGAAAATAAAACGCACAATAAATTTTACTAATCGAGTTCTAAATGAAATTTAAGGCCATATAAATTCACTGAAACCGCATAAAATTTTTGACTTTTAAATGATAGAACATTCTTGAGGGTAAATAGTTAAATTTATTGAGGGTAAATAGTTGAAATTTATTGAGGGTAAATAGTTGAAATTTATTGAGGGTAAATAGTTGAAATTTATTGAGGGTAAATAGTTGAAAATTCTTGAGGGTAAATAGTTGAAATTTATTGAGGGTAAATAGTTGAAATTTATTGAGGGTAAATAGTTGAAATCTATTGAGGGTAAATAGTTGAAATTTATTGAGGGTAAATAGTTGAAAATTCGTGAGAGTAAATATTAGAAAATTCTTGAGGGTAAATAGTTGAAATTTATTGAGGGTAAATAGTTGAAAATTTGTGAGGGTAAATAGTTGAAATTTATTGAGGGTAAATAGTTAAAAATTCGTGAGGGTAAATAGTTGAAAATTCGTGAGGGTAAATAGTTAAAAATTCTTGAGGGTAAATAGTTGAAATTTATTGAGGGTAAATAGTTGAAAATTCGTGAGGGTAAATAGTTGAAAATTTGTGAGGGTAAATAGTTGAAATTTATTGAGGGTAAATAGTTAAAAATTCGTGAGGGTAAATAGTTGAAAATTCGTGAGGGTAAATAGTTGAAATTTATTGAGGGTAAATAGTTGAAAATTCGTGAGGGTAAATAGTTGAAAATTTGTGAGGGTAAATAGTTGAAATTTATTGAGGGTAAATAGTTAAAAATTCGTGAGGGTAAATAGTTAAAAATTCTTGAGGGTAAATAGTTGAAATTTATTGAGGGTAAATAGTTGAAAATTCGTGAGGGTAAATAGTTGAAAATTTGTGAGGGTAAATAGTTGAAATTTATTGAGGGTAAATAGTTAAAAATTCGTGAGGGTAAATAGTTGAAAATTCGTGAGGGTAAATAGTTGAAAATTCTTGAGGGTAAATAGACGAAATTCTAGATAATATTAAGTATCTTCCGTAAGATGTTAATTATTAAATTAAGATTATAATATTTAAGCCATTTAATATATGGGATAATATTAAATAAGTAAACAGTATTATAATAAGTAACTGTTTAATAATTTATTTTAGACCCCCTCGTAAAATATGAATAAAGTTTTTAAATAAATAATAAGACAATTAAATTATGTTAGAATATCACGTTTATTTATAAGGCCCTGATCATGTTAAAATCATTTTAATGATAATGGTATATCTATGTATAATGCTTTTTTTAGTTCATAGTTATCATTAGTTTTGAGGATGTGTTTATTGTAATTAGGCAATTTTTTGTGAAAATTAATATTTTAAGTTTTAAATAATGATCGGGCTCGTGGATACATTTAAATTATCTGGGATTATATTTATGGAAGGTGTGTTAATTTAATAAAATAACTAACTAGGTTATTTTATTGACAAAAAAATAAACTTCATACTAAATTTTTCAAAACAATATAAACTAAATAAAAAAAAACGCACAATACATTTTAATAATCGGATTCTTAATTAAATTTAAAAATATACAAATTTGTTCAAATCACATAATATTTTGTACTTTTTAATTATCTGAAATTCTTGGTAGATAGATAGTTGTACATATTCCAGACTTTATATTTACTTCTTTATTATTAAACGCTTTTAACTTCTACGCCTACAATGCATAATGTTTATTTATTAGCAATAGCACTATAGCAAACAAGAAACAACATATACAGAAAAGAGAGGCTATAGTGAAAAATAAAATACACTACAAATCTTTTAAACGTTAAACGTGCTATCCACACATATATGTAAATGTAAAGAAATAAAATTTTAAAATAGTTTTACCACTTTCTTAAATTGATTAAAAGTAACTAGAAAATACCTACAATAAAAATACCAAGTTTTTACGTTGTAAATTTTTTATTGTTGTCAAATATCATCCTACCAAATCAAAACCCACAAAATGCACGTGTGTTTGTTTCTTTGCAATAAGGGTACTATAATCAGAAAACAGCATGTACAGAAATGTAAGAGGGTAAATATCAAAATAAACGGAATTAATATGATGTGACATTTAAAGTGTTTTTTCCATTTTTTTAAATGCATGAATAAATAGAAAATAAATTTCAAATCGATTCTTAAGATATTGGGCAATTAGATTTTGTGCATGTATTGTTTTTTCTTATGAATTGTTACTTAAAAAACAGTTGAAAATAAATATTTACATGGAAACTCCGTGACTTTTCTGTGAAAAATTAATTTAATAAAACGTTTAATATTAAACTTACAAACGACATAATATACGCATTTCTTATAAAAAGTAGTACAGTAAAATAAAACACAATATTCAGCAATAATTAAAATATATTAAAATAACAATTTTACAACAGTAAACGCATTTAAGGAATACGAATAAACGTCCCATTTAATAAATTAAATAATTATAAATTGATTTAATAAATATTAAATTTATAAATATTAAATTTATAAATATTAAATATCAAATTTATAAATTTAAATTTATAAATATTAAATATCAAATTTATAAATATTAAATTTATAAATATTAAATATCAAATTTATAAATTTAAATTTATAAATATTAAATATCAAATTTATAAATATTAAATTTATAAATTTATAAATATTAAATTTATAAATTTAAATTTATAAATATTAAATATCAAATTTATAAATATTAAATTTATAAATTTATAAATATTAAATTTATAATTTTATAAATATTAAATATTAAATTTATAAATTTAAATTTATAAATATTAAATATCAAGTTTATAAATATTAAATATCAAGTTTATAAATATTAAATATCAAGTTTATAAATATTAAATATAAAATATATAAATATTAAATTTATAAATATTGAATATTAAATTTATAAATATTAAATATTAAATTTATAAATATTGACTATTAAATTTATAAATATTGAATATTAAATTTATAAATATTAAATATTAAATTTATAAATATTGAATATAAATTTATAAATATTGAATATTAAATTTATAAATATTAAATATTAAATTTATAAATAATAAATTTATAAATATTAAATTTACAAAATGAAATCTTTAAAAATATTAAATTTACAAAATGAAATCTATTTTTGAACATTATAATATTTGAGAAAATACCTAATACATTTCCAATAAAATAAAGAATTATTTTATTTTAAAGATTTTTCTTCATTTTTTTTTTCATTTACGTAAATTGAAACTTGTAACAATTTGAATAAAAAAAATTAATATTTTGTAAATTGCCTGACTTCTCTTATATCCTAAAGATGTGACATTTAATCACATTTTTTTAAATTCGATACAAATCCAACATGCCCAATAATCAAACTGACTTTGCATAGTAATATTATAAATTATTTATTTAATATTAGTAATTTAGCTTGACGTAAAAGTTTTTCAAAATATGATCAACACAATTCTAAATTATCAACTTCAATCACAATTCAAATACAAGTACATTTAATCAAGACAGTAAAACCTTAAAGTACATTTATTAGCCAGAAAATTAGAGATGGCACCCATTTAACGGAAAAATTACCAACATTTAAAATAGATTAACATTCCTCATATTATTTAATCATCGCAATCATTTTTAAAGCCACGGCGAAAAAACATGTTTTTCAATCGTGAAGAAATTCCAAATGCGGCCATTTGGAACAGAACTTAATAACTTGAATCATGAAAAAATTAATCCGTCAGAAAAAGTAAGCAAACGTAAATTGGTTTAAGACTAGCAGTGCATTTCAATTAGATGTAATTGCAGTCATCAAATGTTTAATCATGGATAATTATTGTAGGTTTTTTTTTGTGTGGTTTAAGTAAAAATGCTAATTTATTCATCAATTTTTACATTAAAATAATGTGAAATATTTAATAAATAGTATTAAATGTTAAAAGTGGTAGTTTACAAAATAGTAATTTAATTTTATTTATTTTAGAAAATTGTGCATGTAAAAATGTATTGCATTTCATCAATTCTTATGGTTTATTATCCACATGTTATTAATGAAATGTCTTTTAAGTGAAATGTCTTTATTCTTGTAGAATTAATTGGATTTCTAAAATTGGTTATTTCAATTAAATCCATTTTGAAAATACATAAATTTAAAAGTGGTTCTTTATTATTAAATGTTAAAAACAAGTGCACATATATGGTATTATCATTTAATGAGGTTTTCAACTGATTTGAGATCTTTATTATTTTACACGAAAATATTTAATTAACTTTGTTCTTAAAGTA
This sequence comes from Troglohyphantes excavatus, assembly GCA_963932185.1. Classification (NCBI taxonomy): domain Eukaryota; kingdom Metazoa; phylum Arthropoda; class Arachnida; order Araneae; family Linyphiidae; genus Troglohyphantes; species Troglohyphantes excavatus. The sequence goes on from OZ010678.1 coordinate 28,424,100, forward strand.
GTGCATTAAAAAATATTAATTGATTTTTAACGTCGTAACGCCTATTTGAAATTTAATTATTTTTTCAAAGTTCTACACTTTTAAATAAGTAAAATATACTAATTTGTGAGTATATCCGATGCTTATTATAGCTTCGAATACATAAGCTTCATTTGAAAAAAAATACATGTACTAAAAAATGAATAAAAATAGCACTTGCTTGTCTATATATGTTCTTTTCATAAATCGCTTTCAATAAATATGAACAATTACAACCAAGACTTACCGGAAATCGAACCCAGATCCTCAGGCACCGCAGCCCAGTGCATTATCAATTTTACTGCCAGGGCGACGTGAAGAAGTTATAAACATAAGAAATGTTAAAAATGGGCGCCAAAAAATGGTAAATAAGATAATTGAGTTGTAATAACTCAGCTTCCATTTAAGCAATCGACATCACATAATGCGGGAAAAAAAATCTTCTAAACAACTATTTTAAGTTTGTCGTTTTTTTTTTTTTATACCCAAGGGGGAAAAAAAAAAAAAAAAAAAAAAAAAACTGACAAACTTAAAATAGTTGTTTAGAAGATTTTTTTCCCGCATTATGTGATGTCGATTGCTTAAATGGAAGCTGAGTTATTACAACTCAATTATCTTATTTACCATTTTTTGGCGCCCATTTTTAACATTTCTTATGTTTATAACTTCTTCACGTCGCCCTGGCAGTAGAATTGATAATGCACTGGGCTGCGGTGCCTGAGGATCTGGGTTCGATTTCCGGTAAGTCTTGGTTGTAATTGTTCATATAAGAGGGCTTGAATAGAAGCTGATATTAGAGTATTACATCACAATGCTCATTTTTAGGAAAGTACGGATACTTAAATTTGAGTACGCCATCGCTCATTTACGATGCAATTGAACTAAAAAAAACGAGTATGTTCAGATACTCATTTTTAAGTACGTTTATTTTTTACAGTGTAAAGAAAATATTCGATACAACTAATGTAATAATTATTATTTACAAGTATCCTCAATTATTAAAAACAAAAATACAAAATGAACTTAATAAAGGAAATGTATGAAATTAATGATTAATTAATCAATAAGTAAAATAAATATTTTAAAACCAAAATCAATTTGAAACATTCGACCAAACACTAATCAAATATGTTATATCAACCTTTACATTATCAAACACGTTATATCAACCTTTACATCATCACATACTATATCAACCTTTACATAAAACATGTTATATCAACTTTTACATCATAAAACATGTTATATCAACCTTTACACCATCAAACATGTTATATCAACCTTTACATCATCACATATTATATCAACCTTTACATAAAACATGTTATATCAACTTTTACATCGTAACACTTGTTATATCAACCTTTACATAAAACATGTTATATCAACTTTTACACCATTAAACAAGTTATATCAACCTTTACATCATCACATACTTTATCAACCTTTACATAAAACATGTTATATCAACTTTTACATCATCAAACATGTTATATCAACCTTTACATAATAACACATGTTATATCAACCTTTACACCATCAAACATGTTTAATCAACCTTTACATCCTCAAACATGTTATATCAACCTCTACATCATCAAGCATGATATATAAACCTTTACACCATCAAACATACTATATCAGCCTTTACATAAAATATGTTATATTAACTTTTACATCATAAAACATGTTATATCAACCTTTACATCATCAAACAAGTTATATAAACTTTTACATCATCAAACATGTTATATCAACCTTTACATCATCAAACAAGTTATATAAACTTTTACATCATCAAACATGTTATATCAACTTTTACATCATAAAACATGTTATATCAACCTTTACACCATCAAACATGTTTAATTAACCTTTACATCCTCAATTATGTTATATCAACCTTTACATCATCAAACATACTATATCCACCTTTACATAAAACATGTTATATAAACTTTTACATCATAAAATATATTATATCAACTTTTACTCCACCAAACATGTTATATCAACCTTTACATCATCAAACATGTTATCAAAAATAGCACCTGCTAATTATATCACACCAACGCATCTTGTTAAATCCTATTCACGCAACCCACACAGAAGTCTATTCGCATTTCCGGAACTATACTGATTAAGTAAACATAATTACGACCTTAAAGTCCTTTTAAACATTCCCCCCCCCCTTTCATTCCAATCGCACAATATAAATATTTCTCGAACCGGTCAAAAGCGAAGTTACAGCACAGTTCAAACAGAGCCCCGCTCTGTAGGAAAACATCGGATGTCTTAATGTGGCTTTGGTCTCTGTATGCTTCATTAAAGGAAGGATCTGGAGTTTGAAAAGTCTTTTAGATTTGAATTTAAGGATCTTTTCCTAATTCTGGAAGCTCTTGGGGGAAGTGTGCAGTTTAATTAAGGATGTCTTTGGAATGGTTGTTATGTAAGCTAATGTTGTCTATTTTGGATTGGATGTGAGTTTATGTTTATTTTATTTGATATTGTAATGGGGATGTTTGTTTTAAAGTAGTTTAAATATTTTCTTAATATAAGTCGGTTTCAGATCGATATAATATTGTATTGGTTGTGTATAGTGCTTAATACTATTTATTTTTGAATTCTTCTGAATAATTTTATGAAGTCAAGTAATATGTTCTCGGCTCTAATACTAGGTTAAAAATACCTTTGCAATTTTTGTCTAAGGGTTTAAGATTAAACTTCGGCCTCATAAAATTTATTTCATTTACGATTTTCCTTTGAAAATATTTTCTTTTGACCTTAAACTAGTTTTAAATACATTTTTTCTCTTGTTAAATTATATCTTGTTAAATATTTCTTGTTAAATATTGTTAAATATTTCTTGTTAAATTTTGCTCAATATTTCTTGTTAAATATTTCTTGTTAAATATTTCTTGTTAAATATTTCTTGTTAAATCTTGTTAAATATTTCTTGTTAAATCTTGTTAAATCATGTTAAATATTTCTTGTTAAATCTTGTTAAATATTTCTTGTTAAATCATGTTAAATATTTCTTGTTAAATCTTGTTAACTATTTCTTGTTAAATCTTGTTAAATATTTTTTTGAGAAAATGAGGAAGAAATAAAACAAATTTTCACTCAAATGTATAATTCGTCAGATTATTGATTATGTTATAATTTAAATTTTAATGTTCACATAGCTTGTTTAGCAAATGAATGAAAGATTTAAAGGGTTTCAAAAATGTGTGCGTCCACATCTTGTTTTAAAGAAGAAAGTCCACCAATAACCACTTTCCAACCAAGCAAAAAAAGTCAGCATAAAACCTTCATTAAAATTTTGAAATTAAAGGTTTTATGCAGGAAAACTACAGTTTTTTTGAAGATCTATAAAATTAAAGGTTTTTGTTACAATATCCTTCAAAAAAACTGTCAAAACCCTTCAATTTTTAATCTTGAAGGGTACATGCAGAAAAATTAAAAACTTTAAAAAAAACTGCAGTTTTTTTTGTTTTAATATCCCTGGGCACAAATCAAAAACAACATTTGCTGACGCTCGTGTTCACGTTTTGTGGATATAACTGCTTTTGCAACTACCAAGCGTAGATACAGCGGCCTTTTCTTCTAGGTGACTTATTTTCATTAGTAAAAAACGTTTCAGCTACATTTTTATATCTTAAAATTGAAGCCAAAGCTATTAAGTACCTTTTGCTATTTGGACCTAACATTTTGGATATTGCAAAGGTATAGGTACCTTATAAGTTTTGGATGTTGTAAAGGTTGATATAACATGTTTTATGATGTAAAGGTTGATATAACATGTTTAATGATGTAAAAGTTGAAATAACATGTTTGATGATGTAAAAGTTGATATAACATGTTTGATGATGTAAAAGTTGATATAACATCTTTGATGATGTAAAGGTTGATATAACATGTTTGATGTTGTAAAGATTGATATAACATGTTAGGTATTTATAAAACTAATCGACGGATCGCGAAGAATTGTGCTTCAAATGCAGAAAATGATGAGTTTCTCTTTCACGTGTACATATTCCTATAACTCCATAAGGAATCAATTTATGGCAATATGTGACCTATACCTTCAATAAATATCAACAATTGCAATTAAGATTTACCAGGAATCGAACCCATATACTCAGGCACCGCAGTCCAGGCCTTATCCGCTGTACTGCCAGAGTAACGTAAAGAAGTTATAAGCAAAAGAAATGTTAAAACAGTGTGCCGAAGAATAGGAAGTAAGATAATTTCAGTCGTAATAACTCAGTTTCAATTTAAGCAATCGACATTAAATGATGTGGAAATCATCTTTTGAACAACTATTTTAAGCTCGTCAGGTCGCTTTGTAAAAATGGCTTAAACTTAAGCTGTATTAAATCACACTGCTAATTTTTGAAAAAGTGAGGTTACTTAAATGTGAGTACGTCATCGCTCATTTAAGATGCAATTCTACTTAAAGAAAAACGAGTATGTTCAGGTACTCTTTTAAGTACCGTTTTCTTACAGTGTAAACAAGTATGTTACAATTTCGGAAAGCAGATTAACTATAAGAAACTATAACTATATGAAACGTTAACTTTATGAAAATTGTTTCCAGAAAATTTAATTCTGATAAATAAATATTTGTGTTCCATCAAAAAAAATCAAATCTATTACTAAACATTTCAGTAGTTACTAAAAGTTATACAAACATTCAGTTGTTTATTTATTAAGAATAGAAGAATCAAAACTTGAACAAGATATATACTGTGTCAATATTTTTTTATTATTTCAAAACGTATGTTAATTTGTTTATCTAACTAACGTTATCCATTCATTGAATTCACATGAAAAAGTAATAGGAAAACCCAAATCAAGCAACCAATAGTCAGTATATTTCCAACCTTCTTTAATTATCCATACATTTCTTATACAGCATTTGCATGTAAGTTGCAAGCGGTAATCCCACGCTGCAACCACTGCCGAGCAATCGCAGAATCCACAACATTTTTTAGCGCATAATCAAACCTGCTGTTGCATTAAGAATCAACCGGTCCCAAAAAACTCTCCCTAACAAGCCAAACATCGCCCTGAACTCTCCCAAGCATAAATCCATCCCTTAAACTCCTGGACATAAAAAAAACGGAATTCTAGGAATTCCACAGTGAATAATTTCGGTTGTAGCACACTCCTCCCCCCCGCGTCTCAAGCAACCCCCCCCCCCCCATGTGCTGCAAAGCGGAATAAACAGTTTTAAAGGAGCCTTCTTTTTCCCGTTTCTCCCGATCCCGAAATTAAATCCGGGAGTTCGCTCGAGCGGGAAAAGGGAGAAGCGCAGGAAGAAATTCGCTTTGATTAACTCTGGAACGTTTTGGGGTTCGAACTCCGCGCTGATGGTAATTGCGAAAATGAGTGGCGTGTTTTTTTTTTTTTAAAGTGCAAGGTGGTGTTTAGTTTTTTAGTGTGAATCAAAACCTGGATTTATTGGTTTTGGTAATCAATTACGGTTCGGTTACTACATGGACGTTAATTGCATCTTTCCACTCTAATATTTTACTTTCTTGATCTGTCCGCCCTTTTGTACAAAAATATGTTTGGTAGAAATTAAAGACACATTCAAGAATTTACGCTAATATTTTACTTTCTTGATCTGTCCGCCTTTTTGTTACAAAAATATGTTTGGTAGCAATTAAAGACACATTCAAGAATTTACGCTAATATTTTACTTTTTTGATCTGTCCGCCCTTTTGTTACAAAAAAATGTTTGGTAGCAATTAAAGACACATTCAAGAATTTACGCGATAATTTTTAGAAACATGGTAAGTGCCAAAGGCTCCTTAACCCTATTTTAAGTTTTTTAACATCTTCGAAGATACTTTTAAATTTACAATAAAATATATAAAACATTTATTTTATATAAAATACTGGTAGCTAGAATTTGATATATTATTTTTTATTATTAATTTATCCATTAAATTTATGATGAGGGCTCCATGTCTAAGTTGACATATAAGTAAATATTGGTCGCAATTTAAATTGATAATAATATTTGTTTTGGTGGCACTTTAAAGAAAATGGTATGAAAAAGGTTTATAATTCAGAGTGGCTGTGCATTAACCTTCTGAAGGAGCTGTACGACTTAAGTCGTCTATCGATTTCCTGTTTTTCTAACAATATCATACACATAAACTTTAGATGGACTTGACAAAGAAAAGTAAAAAAAGTCGTGATCTTGTGATCGGAGGGTTGCCAGCTTCGCTACAAAATACCAGAAAAGTCGTCCAGAACATCCGCAAAAATTAACGGCGTGTATACGGGACTGGTGCACGATAAATCTGATCGGGGTCCAAATTCCCGACGTCTATTGAAGGCGTTGGGTGCCAGCTCAGGTGTTGTCTTCGTCATCTGACCATGTTTCTAAAATAACGAGATGCGTGTATGAATATGTTCCCGGGTATTTCCTTTTTTGAGCTAACCGTCGCCAATAGCCCACTGTGCAGCTGTAGTGCGACGTTAATTAACCAAACCAAACCTCCGCGGTTAAAATTGTCCCAAACTCATCGCTTCGAGATAGGCCCCGAACCGTCGCCAATAACCCACTGTACACCTCTAGTGCGACGTTAATTAACCAAACCAAACCCAAGATCATCGCAAGATCTGGAAAATCTATTGAACAGAAGTTGTCTCAGCCACCAACATGTAAAGGTCAAACAAACAATGAACTCTAATTGTAACTGCTGGAAGGCTCAAACCTTGTTTCCTCTATGGGGACGTTGAAGCCCATTGAAGGCAGCCATGCTGTGCCCCAATATTTTTTTAAGTGATTTAGTGGTGTTTTTTATTACCACAGCATTGTAGAAATAATAAATGTATATAAATATTATATTTTCTTCTTATAGAATTAATTTTTATAATGCCAATCAAATAGTTTTTGCTCTTGTTTTTTATGTACTTTGACTTGCAAAGGACTTTCTATTTTAATAGCAGATTGAATTTAAAATGGGTTTAAAAAAAATAGGAAAAAACTCAGCCAAAAACAATACACGTCGGCTTATTTTAACATGAAAAATATATGAAATATTGCGGTAGCAAAGAAAGGGGGGAACATCATGGCTGCCTCCACATCGGCTTCAAGTCAACAAAATGTCTTGCCCTATCCAGAAGTTACAGTCAGAAATCAGTGCAAACAACCGACTATCCGACTAAAAGCGATTACACAATTTTAAAAATAGTAATTAATACACATTTAGTGTCTGATTTATTATATTCTTGTAAACACCACACAAAAATGAAATTAAATAGAGATTAGAAAGCTATAATAAAATATATTCAAAAACAAGGGGAAGGTAGCAGTTCGTCGGTTAGATGAACACTAAGTCGTCGGCGAACCAATGAATCCCTCTCCTACACTGTAAATTTACATGTGCTTAAGAATGAGTACATGAACGTTCTCGATTTTTTAGTACATTGCCTCGTAAATGAGCGATGACGTACTCAAATTTAAGTAATCGTACTTTGCAAAAATGAGCAGTGGGATTTAATATTGCTAATCGCATCTTCTGTTCAAGCCATCTTCACAAAGCGAATAAGCTGGTTTTCTATATTTGAATGTCGATGGCTTAAATGGAAACTGAGTTATCACAACTCAATTATATTACTTGCCATTCCTTTGGCACACCTTTTTAACATTTCTTCTGTTACAACTTCTTCACGTCGCCCTGGTAGCTTAACGGATGAGACTCTGGATAGCGGTGCCTACAGATGTGGATTCGATTTCCAGTAACTTTTAGTTGTAATTGTCGATATTTAATGAAAGTGATTTATGAAGTGAAAGACAGAATATGTATGTTAGTATCTGCTCTTTTTATTAAGTTTTACTAATTGTACTCTTTTTAAGTACATGTCTTTTTCTTTTTTCAAAATTGAAACTTATATATTCAGAGCTATGATAAGCATCAAATTTATTAAAAAATTAGAAAATTTTACTTATTTTTGAAAATTTTACTTATTTTTGAATACCTATTTTTAACAGTGTATGTTAATTTAGATATAAAAATATTTATTTATGCATTCTTTCCTTATTAAAAAAACAAAAAAACGTTTTAATGCTTCAAATCTTACTTTCCATATTCTGATTTTCTCTATTTAATACAGAATTATTTTTTTAATTTACTACTTTTAAATGTCTTCTTTTTAAATACAAAACTTAGCGTTTGAAGCGTTGACAATTGCACTCAACTAGAAATAAGCATTATTTCACTGCTTACATAAAAACAGACGGTTTATTTTATGCATTCAACTAAAAACATTTTATCTTAAAAAGTATACTTCAAGTATGCGAGTATTTTTATAACCCACCAGTTGAATGCACTTAGAAAAATAAGATTTAAAGAATCATTTTATTTCGTTTTTAAGCAAATTCGTTTCTTTCAGACACACTTTAAAATGCATTTCCTTAATTCGCATTGCTAAACAACTCGAGTGTATTTTTTCAAGCAAGGAATTAAAATATTCTGCATTTTATGCATTTTTCGGAATTTTGGAACAAAAAAATTGCGTAAGTTGCATATTTTAATGTTATTGAAATAGTGTCCGAAGCGGCTTAAAGTGAAATAATTCAGTAGTATTTTTTGGAGTATGTTCTTTATTTAAGAATTTCAAAAATCTTATTTTTGGTTTAAAAAAATTATTTTACCTGAATGTTTAGCACTTTGGACAAGTCTTACAATGTAAAAAAAAAAATACTTAAAAATGAGTACCTGGACCTACTCGTTGTAATTTGAGTACAATTGCATCGTAAATGAGCGATGACATCCTGAAATTTAAGCTACCTTACTTTCTAAAAATTAAGCAGTTTCATTTCATATTGCTGCTTTCAGCTTCTGTTCAACCCATCTTAACAAAGCGACCTAGCAAACTTCAAATAGTTGTTCAGAAGACGGTTTTCCACATTATTTGATGGCGATTGCTTAAATACAAATGGAGTTATTTTCAAGCAAGGAATTAATATATTCTACATTTTATAAATTTTTCGGAAATTGGGGGGGGGGGGGGTTGAGTAAGTTACATCTTTTAATAAGATAAAAACTCGTCATATAGACATCTTTTAATGTTATTGGAATAATCTCCGCAGCGGTTTTCAGTGAAATAATTTAGTAGTATTTTTTGGGAGTATGTTTTTTATTTAAGAATTTCTAAAATCTTTTTTTTTTTGGTTTAAAAAAATAATTTTACCTGTATGTTTAGCACTTTGGACAAGAGTGTCATTCTTGCACTGTATAAAAATACTTAAACCTGAGTACCTGAACCCACTCGTTTTTCTTTCAGTACAATTGCATAGTAAATGAGTGATGACGTACTGAAATTTAAGCAACCTTATTTTCTAAAAATTGAGCAGTCTGATTTAATAATGCTGGTTTCAGCTTCTATTCAAGCCATCTTAACAAAGCAACCCTACAAACTTAAAATAGTTGTTCAAAAGACGGTTTTTCACATTTTTTTATGTCGATTGCTTAAATACAAATTGAGTTATTTTCAAGCAAGGAATTAAAATATTCTACATTTTATGCATTTTTCGGAATTTCGGGAAAAAAAAGTTTGCGTAAGTTGCATCTTTTAATGTTATTGAAACAGTGTCCTAAGCGGTTTAAAATGAAATAATTCAGTACTATTTTTTCGAGTATATTTTTATTTAGAAATTTATAAAATCTTATTTTTGGTTCTAAAACATTATTTTATCTGAATGTTTAACCTTTTGGACTCGATTGCGCTTTTAGTTACAAAACAGACAAAAAAAAAGATTTGTTATTTCCCACCTGTTCTTCAAATTGAGCATAGTTAAAAATAGGTACTTAAAAATAAGTAAAATGTACTCATATTTGATTACATTCGACGCTTATCATAGCTCCGAGTACATAAGTTTCATTTTTGAAAAAGACATGTACTCAAAAATGAGTATAATGAGTGAAAATGGATAAAAACAGAAGTAGCTTGCCTATATGAAGACTGTCTTCATAAATCACTTTCAATAAATACCGACAATTACAACCAAGGCTTACCGGGAATCGAACCCATATCCTCAGGTACAACAATCGGTTGTACTACCAGGGCGATGTGAAGAAGGTATAAATAGAATAAATGTTAAAAAGGTGTGCTAAAAGAATGGAAAGCAAATTATTTCAGTTGTAATAATACCTCAGGTTCCATTTAAGCAATCAATATCAAATAATGTGGAAAACCATCTTCTAAGCAACTATCTTAAGTGTGTCAGGTCGCTTTGTTAAGATGGCTTGAACAGAAGCTAATATTAGCAATATTAAACCACACTGCTCATTTTTGAAAAAGTAAACTGTTAAAATTAGGTACTTATAATAAGTAAAATGTACTAATTTAGGATTACTATAAATGCTTATCATAGCTCCGACAACATAAGTTTCATTTTTGAAAAAGACATGTACTCAAAAATGAGTAAAATTAATAAAAAGAATGATTGATAAAAGAATGAAAGAATGATTGATAGGCTGTCTTCATAAATCACTTTCAATAATTACAACTAAGACTTACCGAGAAACGAACCCAATCCGTCTACCTTATGTCATGTTCAACGAAGTCCAGGGCCTTACCCGTTGTACCACCACACGCATGTGAAGAAGTTATAAACAGAAGTAATGTTAAAAAGGCGTGGCAAAAGAATGGGAAGTAAGATAATTCAGTTGTAATAAATCAGTTTCGATTTAAGCAATCGATTTCCAATAATATATGGAAAACCATCTTCAGAACAAACATTTTATAGTTTGTCAGGTCGCTTTGTTAAGATGGCTTGAACATCATCTGATATTAGCAATATTAAAAAAAAATTGCGAAAGTGCGATTACTTAAATTTGAGTACGTCATCGCTCATTTACGATGCAATTGTACTCAAAGAAAAGCGATTACGACCATATACTCATTTTTAATCACATATATTTTTTACAGTGTACGATTAGTTAAATTGGAGTATCTCATCACTCATTTACGATGAAATTGTACTCAAAGAAAAACAAGTATGTTCAGGTACTCATTTCCAAATACTTTTTATTACAGTGTATCAGTTATAAACAATGCTACTTGTTGTTCTAATTTGGCAATGTTACCAAAACTTTACTTACATCTGTAATAGCTTCAGAAATCTTAATTTTTAATAATATTTTATTTTTATAAAAAAACTGGTACTAAAAATAAATTAAAATTTTCTTAACGTCTAGTTTTTTTATTCAAATAATTCATAGACGTTTTTCGACACTATTGAGATTCTAAGATGACAATGTTACCAGAATTGGTATAATTTATAAGCATAAAAGGTAGGTAGTTAACAACGCCTACTCCTACATCTTATATATCTTCAGAAATCTTAATTTCTAATAATATTTTGTTTATTGAAAAAACTGGTATCATAAATAAGTTAAAGTGTTTTAACGTCCAGAATTTTAATTCAAAATTTTTTTACACGACTTTCGACGCTATTGAGATTATAAGTTAACAATGTTACTAGTACAATTTATAAGCATAGGTATGTATCTATAAACGCCTGCTCTTTCCTGCTCTTCAGAAATCTTAATATTTAATAATATTATTTTTTATTGAAAAAACTGGTATCATAAATAAATTTAAATGTGCTTAATGTCCAGTTTTTTTATTCAAATATTTTATACACGTCTTTAGACGATACTGAGATTCTAAGCTGACAATGTTACCAGAACTGGTACAATTTATAAGCATAGGTAGTTAGTTATAAACGCCTACTCCTACATCAAAGTCCAACCCCCATTTCCGTGCCCCTAAACAAACTCCAAAACTGTGTGCATCTTCATCAATTCCGGGACATCATTCAAACAACCAATAGAACTCCGCAGCGTATAATTGAGCGCACGCTTCAGTAATGAATCACCCACACCATGATTAATGCACCGGTTCCGTTTCACGGGCATCTGAATATAGTTATACTAATATACTTAGCAGGGTATATTTGATATATTTCAAAGATCATTTATAACGCTTTACGATATTATGTATAATTTCTGGCTTTCTTCTTCCCAGTAAAATATGTGTTATTTAATATATCTTAATATTATATTATTTTAAATACAGATATCTGCATTTTTAAATTTCTCTCTATGAATACAATTAATATAACTACCAAGATTATTTAGATTATCATTTATGTTATTTCTATAGTATAGAACCATTTTACGCTTTTTACAATTGATGACGTCATGACTTGTCATTTCATGGTTTAGTTTCTTGATATGGAGTTACGGGTTCCTGGTTTAATGATTATACACTGTAAAAAAAATGTGCTTAAAATGAGTACATTGACGTACTCGTTTATCTTTGAGTACAATTGCACCGTAAATGAGCGATGACGTACTCAAATTTAAGAAATATTGCTTTCGAAAAAATGAGCCGTTCTGAAAAATGAACTGCGTTTCATGTTCATCTGAATATAGTTATACTAATATACTTAGTAGGATAAATTTGATATATTTCAAAGATCATTTATAACGGTTTACGATATTATGTATAATTTCTCGCTTTCTTCTTAGAAGTAAAATATGTGTTATTTAATATATCTTATTATTAAATTATTTTACATACAGATAACTGCATTTTTAATTTTCCCTTTATGAATACAATTAATATAAATACCAAGATTATCTTATATATACAATTATCTTATCATATATGTTATTTCTATTGTATCTAATCTACCGTAGTTACGCAGTTTGTTCTGTAGACTTCGTAAAAACTGTACAAACGAGAATTTACGCTTCTTACAATTGATGATGTCATGACTTGTCATTTCATGTTTTAGTTCTTTGATATGAAGTTAAGGGTTCCTGGTTTATTGTTTATACACTGTAAAAAAAATTTACTTAAAAATGAGTACACGTACTCGTTTTTCTTTGTGGGCAATTGCATCGTAAATGAGCGATGACGTACTCAAATTTAAGTAATCGTATACTTTCGCAAAAATGTGCAGTATGGCTTAATATTGCTAATATCAGCTTCTGTTCAAGCCATCTTAACAAAGCGACATGGCGCACTTAAAATAGTTGTTCAGAAGATCGTTTTGCATATTATTTGATGCCGATTGCTTAAATGGAAACTAAGTTATTACAACTCAATTATCTTACTTCCTATTCTTTTGCCACGCCTTTTTATCATGATTTCTTTTTATAACTTCTTCACGTAGCTCTCATAGTACAATGGATATGGCCCTAGACTTCGGTGCGGACGACATCAGGTAAATGGATTGGGTTCGATTCCCGGTAAGTCCTAGTTGTAATTGTTGAAATTTATTGAAAGTGATTCTTGAAAGCAGCCTATGCTGGGAAGCAAATGCTCATTTTATTCATTTTTGAGTACATGTCTTTTCTAAAAATGAATCTTATCTATTTGCGGCTATGATAAGAATCGAATGTTACCAAATATAAGTTCCTTTTTATTTATTTTTAAGTACCTATTTTTAGTGTAGTGTTTCAATTTAAAGGTTTATTAAAAACCATGAAAGTCAGTTTTTAATGAAATCATAACATATATGATCATACATTAGCTGCAGGGTTATGCTTATAATTTGTGAAACTGAAACTTTATTACTTTTATAAATACTATTTTTTTTACTTTATCATTTAACTATTACTTATTATAACTACTATTACTTTTCCAAAACTGTTACAACAACAACATTTATTAATACTAGTATTTGATTTTCTTTATCTTATTACTATTACTTATTATAACTAGTATTACTTTTTCAAAACTGTTACAACAACGGCATTTTTTTATGTTCATTTTGAAGGATTATCACCACAAAACATATTTGTTCAATATTTTTTAAATAATTTTTCAGGGCTTCGGAAATAATTGGAATTGGAATTTTTACATATTGATCGACGTTCATCGGTGACTGGCAAATCAGACATATTTTTGAGCATTCGTTCAAGTCTGACAGTTACATTTTCTGTGTATTTCACTATGTTAAGAATGTGGTGACAGGCACTGGTGATTTTCCATCCAAAATCTTTAAATTTTTAAACAAAATGCACCCACATAATTTCAAACATGAATATTTTTTATTTTGCAAGTATTTTGTTATTATTTATTACCTAATTTTTAATACCTAAACATAAAAAAAATATTTTATTATTTTTTATTACCTAAAATAAAAAATATTAAAATCAACACTTTAGTGTAATAAAAGAATAAATTTATTGTATTTTAACTACCAATACTTTAGTACAAAAGTATTACATAAATAAATTTTAAATAAATTATCAAAATATTTCATTCCCTTTTTAGATGCGACATCAGCTTTAATAAGGCAGATATCATTACGTCAAAAATTAGAACTGACTTGGACGACCGGAAGTTCCAGTTGCAGGCGAAACAGGCAAATTTCACGTCGCTCTATGAAAATTATATTTTTTAATTCCTTAGTAATTTAAATGTCGGTATTCATAGATACGCTAATTTAGAATGATGTTATGTTTTTATACGTTAATAAAACAAACATAATCATTATAATTGCTTATGACATAAACCCTGTTTTATCAGCTTATATGATCAGCTTACAATAAATAAAAAAAGTCGATTCACAATATTCAAAAAATTCTAATTCCATAAAAGGATAACATAATTACCAGTAAAATAATAAAAATATTAAAATCAGGACTTTAGTTAAATAAAAGATTATTTTTAGTGTTTTTTTTATTACCAGTAAAATAATAAAAATATTAAAATAATGACTTTATTTTATTAAAAAATATTTTTAGTGTTTTTTTGTACCAGTAATTTAGTATAAAAGTGTTACATTAATACGTATTAAATAATATATATAAAGGAAATTTCAAATTCATATCGAAATTATATAATTTAGTTTATGGACTTCTTAAAACATATAAACGACAATATATAAAGGAAAATATTTATTTCCCTATTTAGAATCGACATCAGCTTTAATAAGGCAGATATCGTTACGTCAAAAATAAGAACATTAGAACCAACTAGGACGACCGGAAGTTCCAGTTGCAGACGAAACAGGTAAATTTCACGTCGCTCTATGAACATTATATATTTTAAATGTCGGTATTCATGAATACGCTCATTTAGAATGATGTTATGTTATTATACGTTAATAAAACAAACAGAATCATTATGATTGCTCATGACATAAGCCCTATTTTATCAGCTTATATGATTATATTTACAATAGATGAAAAAAACCGCTTCACAAAAAATTCTATTTCCATAAAAGGATAACATAATGACAACAAATTTTGAAATACATTAGCGAAAATAAAGTTCCGTATTGCAAATCATAATAAATACAAATAACATATAAAATTGGTATCAAGGGGAAATAAAATAGGTTAAATTCTGCAAAAATAAGTACATTACAAAATAATGTCTAACACGAGAAAAATATAATACGATTGAAATAATCGCATTTCAGTTAAAAATATACTTTTAATATCCCAAGCTTATTCCGAAATATGCGCATTTAAATAAAACCTTATTATTTTTAAGAAATAAAATTCTAATAACAGATATAATATAAATATATTTCCCGCCAATCAGTTGTACCCGCAGGAAAATATCCATTTAAAGAAAGTGGAAAGAACAAAAAGGAAAATACTAATTTCCATTTTCATTTATTTTTCGAAAGTTGATAATAATGTTTTCAAATATTGAGATAGATAATAATGATGGGAATAATAACATTCTGAACTAGGTTCAATTTGATACCTATTAAAGTAAATGTTCCTTAAAACTTCCATTAAATATAAATTGTTTTGAATTCTCCCAAGTTGTCTTATTTGTCATTTCTTTGGGAGTTCCAGGATTACCCCTAAAGTCCCTTTTAAACGTAATTAAGATGCGATGTAATAGCTTTTATTTCCGATTGCATTTTTCTAAAAATTATGCTGGATACATTGTCCGGACTAAAGTGGATTTTGATATTTGTTTTGATATTTAAATGTATCATTCTGTTTTGAATCGGTGATGGTATATTTATAAAATTAATTTAGAAAACGTAATTTGTTAGAATAAATATGATAACGATCTTTTCTTATAATACAAGTATCAAATTTAAGTTTTTATAAGGAAAATAATTGTGTTTGCTTTATACGAGTATTTACTCTTCATTGAAGGCTGGGTCTCCAGAAATTTGAAAATATTTAACACAAACCCATCCTTTACTGTACGACATTTATTCTATTCCCCAAGCTCCTTACAATCTTTAGTTTTTACTTTTAACTTCCCTATCTCATTATACATTAGAAAATAGAACATTTGTTTTCACTGTTAAAATTAGGTACTCAAAAATAAGTAAAATATACTTATTTTTGAGTACATTCCCTGCTTTTAATGGCTCCGAATAAACAAGTTTCAAATTTAAAAAGACATCTACTCAAATAGTCGCATTATGAATAAAAAGAGCTGCTGCTTGCCTACATAGGCTGCTTTCATAAATCGCTTTCAATAAATATCTACATTTACAACCAAGGCATACAGATAATAGAGCCCAGATCCTTAGGCACTGCAGTCCATTGCCTTATATGTTCAACTACCAGGGCAACGTAAAGAAGTTGTAAACAGAAGAAATATTAAAAAGGTGTGCCAAAAGAATGGGAAGTAAGATCATTGAATTGTAATAACTCAGTTTCCATTTAAGCATTCGACATCATATAATGTTGAAAATCCATCATCTGAACAACTATTCTAAGTTTGCCAGGTTTGTTTGTTACGATGGCTGGAACATACGCTGAAATTAACAATATTAAATCACACTGTTCATTTTTTTGAAAGTGCGATTACTTAAATTTGAGTACGTCATCGCTCATGTACGATGCTATTGTACAAAAAACGTCCATGTATTCATTTAAAGCACCTTTTTTACAGTGAACTATTTTAAAATATAAATATTAACAGTAAAAAAAATACAATAAAAAATATAGAAGACGCAGATTTAAAATAGTTTTTTTCCCTATTCAATATAATATTTGGTTTCAAATAAATGTCGATTTACAAGTTATAAAAATACGTGAGGCATTTTTTAAAAAATAGTATGGATGATTGAACGGATAAATTTATATATTATTTGAGGAATAAGAATTGATCAATAGAAAATTTTGAATTGTAAAATTGTGTTTCAATTTTTTTATATTTATTGGAAAATAGGATTTTTGAAATTCTTAAGAATTTATTTTATTAATTTAAAACAAAAGTTTTTTTGTACTTTTTTTATTACTACCAGTTTGTTTAATTAAAATAAGTTATTAGCAATTATTTTTTTAAAAATTTGTTATTAACAAATATTGGCTGCTTAAAAGTTAAAATAAATGTTCATTTTTTGAGCATGCTATTTTAATAGTCATTTTAATAAACAAAACCCTACAGTCACAATATAAAATATTGTTTATTTTTAAACATTCGAGAAAAACATTGTTTGTTATTAACGAATATATATAAAAAAAACA
Source organism: Troglohyphantes excavatus (assembly GCA_963932185.1). NCBI lineage: Eukaryota > Metazoa > Arthropoda > Arachnida > Araneae > Linyphiidae > Troglohyphantes > Troglohyphantes excavatus. The sequence continues at coordinate 28,441,619 of OZ010678.1, forward strand.
CTTAAATTAACTTTCAATGCTAATTTTATAGTGAAATGTTGAAAAAGTAATAATATTATTTAAAAAAATCAAATGTGGCGTGTAAATTCATCAAATATAAACTTCTTATCAAATAATTTTTCAAAATCAAATATTTTAATGAAAGTTTTTTACCCAACACATGAGAATAAAATAATACGCATCAGTCTTTTTTATATAACTAGACTACAAAAGAATATCTAAAAAGAAAAATTAAAAAACAATAATAATAATAACTGCAATGAACATGATTGGCAAAACAAGTGATATTCGTTAATATTAATATTATATAGTGATATTAATACTAAAACTTATATAAGATGCCTATATTGTTTTAAACTTCCAAATTTTACGGGAATCGAGCTTTTTATTTTTTCAACTGATAGTCATTATAAAATTACATATCATGTACAATTTAATATTTAATGTGGTATACTCAAAAAGATACAATTGTCTCCGAAATCATATTTGTTTAACAGGATGTTTTGGACACATTATCATAAAAATATCCAAACATATTATCGCTTTAAAAATAGTTCATTTTATTTTTAATCGAACAAAAATAAAAATATATTCCTTCGTTAAATACAACTAATTATTTTTTCGAATTAATACTAAGCTTTGATACAAAATTGCCTGAAAATTTGGCCAGAGTCTTTTGATTCTTCTGCAAATAACAAAAATCTGTAAAGACGATTTGTTAAACACGTTCTTTTCTTTAAAAAGGTAAACTAAGGTAAGTTTTTCAGAAAATATTTTCTTTAGTTATATCAAAAACAAAAAGTGTCAATTTTTTGGATTTATTTGTATTTTTAAAAAGAAAAATTGTGTATTTATGTTTGGCGTGTAATATAAAGTATGTATGTGTACGATTTAGGTGCACAACTTGGACGACAACGGGGAATAAATTCGAGAAGGCGGGCTACTCATCCCATCCAAAGCAAAAGGTTTTGGCAACAGGTAACGACACATTGATTAAGGTGTATGTATACACTTGAACATTTTTTTTTTATTTATGAATTTAAAAATCTAGTGTTTTCGTGTAGGTTTCGTTCTTAAGAATAGTGATGAATCATTTTAAAAAATCCTGAATAAAATAAAATACTAATTACCTAATTAGCATTTTATATGTTAATTAGCATGTTTTTTCAAACGTGATTGCACAAGTTGTAATTAATCTAGAAGCATAATTTTTGTTGGAAATTACTCGCAGTATCTTTCTTAATGTTATGACCCTCCAAAAAGTTTATAGCATTTAAAGTTTTTTTTTAAATAATTTTTTACCTCGACAGTCCCTAAAAAACACTTTTTTATTCAAATTTTCAATTTTAAAATTCTATTAAAAATTATTTTTTGAACGAATCGTTTTGATGGAGGGTCATAACATCTTACATCTAATATAAATTTAAAAGAAAAAATAATTTTCTCAAAATGTTTAAGTAAACTTGAGTTATCATGTTTCGAATGAAGGGACATATGTTCAAATGACAGTTCTTCAGAAATCAAGTGTAAAATTTACAAAACATATTGCCATTGCAAGCGCGGCCATAGAATAACTCTTTTTAAATAAAAAAGTTTTTGGAATATTTATTCAATCTTGGTATCATCTGAAAGATACTGAATTGGGGAATAGTATAGAACCAAAAAAATATTTTGGAATTTTTGGCCAATTTTCGTTTTTTATAGTGTGTACGTACACCTTAAAGAAAACAGCTAGTACCACGCCAGAGCTGTCGCTTGGGGCTACCTATCCCAAACGAACAGTCGGTTTTTGGCCCCGGGGAATGACACATTGCTTTTAAAAAACAGCTGGTATTCCCTTCGGTGCCAAAACCGACTACTCGAAGGAGTGAGTAGCCCCAAACGACTGCTCGAAGGATGGACCCGATTTTTTAAGCAAACAAACTGCTTTAAAAATCTTATTTATCATTTTTTTTTTAATATTCTCAAAATAGTCTGTAAATAAATTCATGTAACGTAAGAATCTTGTCGAATACATTTGGAAATACACTCATATCAATGATGATGAATCTTTAGGGTTTACGAAGGTCGTGGCTCCGGAAGAGCCTTCGCCTCCAGTATGACAATTAATTTAACATAACATTAGCTCTAATCTACATAAATGAAGTTTACCATTGCGAATATGAACATTGAAGGGGGCGTCTCGGTTAAGGTAGGGTCCGATCAACTGGCATAACTGTTGAACAGGAGGAGTATTAGGCAGGTTGTTGGATCTTCGGGATTTTTTTCTTATATATATAGTTCCCAGAAAGTCACCATCTCAGATTTCGATTAAGGACGACAGAACGACTCGAGGGGGCGGGGCCTAGGCAGGGCTGGCTCCGGTTTGGCTACTCATATCAATAACTAAAAGGGGTTTGGTGAAATACCACAGTCGCATATCGTGGGGATTCAAACATCCAAAATGTATTTGTACAATTTTTATAATGATTGGGTTATCACATCACTAAATTTATCTCTAGTTTTCCTCTCAAAATAAACTGTTTAATTCGTTCAAAACACGCTTTGTTCTATTGGAAATAAACAGTGCATATATCAAAGTCTATATGAGTAAATATAAATAGTAATTTGCGTGCTCATACAAGTCAAACAATATGACAAAACATTTTGTCACGCTATTAATTTATAAGACGATATTAATTTAGCAATCCGAAATATTGTTTTTATAAATGCTTTCAAAACAAAAACCTTGTCCCATACATTACTTTGTCATCGTTTCTTAAGACCCCTCAATCAAAATTCCACCCACAAAATATCCTACCCCCTCTAAAGACCTATTTACAAACTGAATCGCATCATTAGGGGTGGGGGGGTAGTGTCTCCTATAGGGGCATGAATAGGTCACGTGACCTTTTTGTAATGCCCCCTGTCCCTTTTCATCTTGCCCGGGCCAGATACAAAGAAGTCTTGTAGGGACTTAACCACAGGACGCTGTTCGTCATTATGAATCACTTGATCATCAGTATCAGGGATAATGCATTAGAGATAATGCATCATTTCTGGGGACTACAGAGATGCACTGAATTTGTTATTTGATAATGGATGGTTAGATAGCGGAAGAATTGAGTTTAATGAACATAGGAGACATAATTTAGATAAAATAAATATAAGTTTGAAACTCGATTTAAATGTTCGGTTATTTAAAACAATTAATTATTATATTATTTGCGAAAAATACTAGAGGTATTATCTCAATTTTTCAAACTACCATTTTTTTTATTTAATTTTAGTTTTAATAAAATAAAACTTTTTTTTTTATGTAAATTGTTTTCTGCTATTAATGGAATGAATTGTATATAAGAAACAAGTTACCATCTTGTTAGCTTTAATAAAATATGAAAACATTCTTTAAAAAAACGACTTAAAGAAAAATACGCTAAAAAGTATTTTTTTATTTTCACAGAGACACGTTGGCAATATTGAATTATTTAATAACAATTTTATACTTATTACAACGTTTTGGAAATCGGCGTCAAAATTTAGGTACTTCTTTTGTAAATTGGCAAGCACTTCAAAAAGTTGTAATAAGTGTAAAATTGATATTAAATAATTCAATGTTTTCAACATGTACGTAAAATTATAAAAATACTTTTTACTGCTTAACACATTTTCTTGCAGTCGGTTTTCCCTTTAATTAAAAAAAAATTATTTTATTTTTCCCTTTTTTTTATTTAGCAGTGGGCTTTGCCTTTTGCTATTTTTCATCAAGAAATTCCAGTTATTGCTCATATGTTTCAAGTATCGGATCCGGTTTAATAAATGCCGAGTAAACAAAATTATATTGTCTCAACATTGTATATTGTAAAACAGTGCCTATCCATGATAATAAAAGTCAGGTGAGAGAAATATTATCATTATACAATCGTTATTTCAACGAAAACTTTTGAAATCGAAATTTTTTTTTTTTTAAATCTGTTTGATCGATATTTCCGGATTTATAACAACCGGATAACCGATTATTTTTTGCAGTTTTGTTTCCAAAGTGGATTTTTCTATATCCAACAAAAAATAGATTTTTAAATCGGAAAATAATTTTTGAAATTGGAAAATATTTTCTTCAAACAGTCTGGTTAATTGATAATTAGTTACATGCCGGATAACCGGATATTTTTTTACAAAAGGTGCTCAAATGAGGCATCTCCTAAACAACCAAAAAAAATTTTTCCAAATACCTGAATTAGAACAGAAATCTTGCCCGAACATACATAGAAAAAGGAAGAAAAAAAAAACATAGGTCGGATTTTTTTTTAATTGCAAAAGCGGTTTTTTTCCTATTTAATAAAAAATGATTTTCAAAATCGGACAATATTTTTTTAAACGTAGTACAATAAAATATAATAATTCAATATCGCATAAATCTTACGACAAAATATTGCAAGAGAATTTTTTTTTTAAATGATCATAAAAAATTTTACTTTGAATTTATAAAATATTAGAATCATACGATTTTAATATAAAATTCAAGAAAAAATAAAAGCGTAAATTATTAATTAAAATAACTATAATGTAATTCTTTAGTGTTTTAAATTTATTTATTTGTTTTTATAGCCCATTATACCAAAGTAAATATATGCTATTTTTTAAGGACACATACCTACGTCAGTAAATGTAAACAAAATCTCAAGTAAAGATATTATTGTTTTTGATTCAAATCAATTATTTTTTTGTTATCAATGTTTCAAAGAAAAATGTTTCTTAATTAGAAGGCTGCAGTTAAACACATTTTGAAAATGCAGATATATTTGAGACACGTTATCGGGTTCTAGTAGTAGAATATGTATTTCAACTCTTTTTATGTTTTGACGTTTGGAATCATTTATGAAATGTCTATGAAATACCTAATGTTGCAAGGATAGTGGAGATAAAAGGTGTGCTGGTTCTCGCGCATTCTGAGGGTGGGGAAATGTATCTTTTTGACGTCATAGTGACGCCTTCCTCCGCCTTCTGTGGCTGTGGGCGTGTCTAATGCTCTCGTTTGTAGCGTCGTTTCTGGACTAATTGTCGCTATTGACAAGGAGTACTTAATTTAACAAGAATTCTTGTTTTTAACTAATCATGAATTTATTTAAAAGAAAACAGTTAAAATTTGCTTCAAAAAACATTTTGAATCGATTTGCAAAGTTGTTTCGTTAATAAAATATTTCGAAATCGATTTGTACCAATGGTTCTTTACGTGCTGACATCTATTCTTTTTTTTTTGTGTGAACTATTTAAAAGTGATAATCGTTAATTTTATTTAGAACTTGCTAAATTTTAAGAGTTGAAATTATATTTTAAGGATTGTATTTAGTATGTAAAAATTGCGAAAGAGTTACTTAATAAATTTAGCGCATTAAAATAATATTAGCTGCCACGCCAGCATGTCCACGAATTTTGAAAGAGTAAAATGGGAGTCGGAACCATCATGTCAATGCATTTGTATTGGACATATTAAATGAGTTACAACTTCGATCAAGTAAAATACGGGGACATAACAAAACAAGGACGGATTAGCAGTGAAGCTACCTGAACACAATTATTTACAGATATTTACATTGTTTTGCTAATTAAAAATTAAATCACCAGTTGTATATAATATATATATATATATATATATATATATATATATATATATATATATATATATATATATATATATATATATATATATATATATATATATAAACAAATTACTTAAAACTCCCTAAGTGTCTGAAAAAACTTTAGCTATATAGTTTTTTACGTTAAATATAAAAAAAGACAATATTGTATAAAAATTAAATGACCTTATACTTTTCATAGCGTGTAGATATTTATTCTAGAACATGTTACTATTTTAAATTTGATACTGTGACACACCATCTTAAAGGAGGTTTACCTAGCGTAATATTTATGTATTTAAAAAAAAATTATTAAACAATGATTATACAAAGAAAATTAATTAAAACTCTTTAAATGTCTGAAAAAACTTTTGTTACATAGTGTTTTATGTTAAATATAAATATTATATAAACATTAAATGACCTTATACATTTCATAGCGTGTAGATATTTATTCTACAACATATTACTATATTAAATTTGATACTGTGACACACCATCTTAAAAATGGTTGACCTAACGTTTCCCTCAAACCAACCCAATTTCATTAACATTAAATTTAGTTTTTTCCAAGCTCTTTATTTTGTATTGTTTTTAATTCATGTTATTTTCTGTACTATAGTTATATTTATGTAACTTTTCCAAATAAATTAGTGCATTTTAATTATATTTTTTTAAATATTTAATCAAATTTATTAAACAATGATTATACAAACAAATTACTTAAAATTCGCTAAATGTCTGAAAAAAACTTTCGCTATATAATTTTTTACATTAAATATAAAAATAGACAATAATATATAAACATTAAATGACCTTATATATTTCATAGCGTGTAGATATTTATTCTAGAACATATTACTATATTAAATTTGATAATGTGACACACCATCTTAAAGGAGGTGTACCTGGCGTTTTCCCGAAACCAACCCAATTACATTAACATTAAATGTAGTTCTTTCCAAGCTCTTTATTTTGTATTGTTATTAATTAATGTTATTTTGTGTACTATAATTATATTTATGTGACTCATCCAAATAAATAAGTGCATTTTAATTATATTTTTTTTATATATTTAAACAAAGTTATTAAACAATGATTATACAAACAAATTATTTAAAACTCCCTAAATGTCTGAAAACACTTTTGTTATATAGTGTTTTACGCTAAATAAAAAAAATGACAATATTATATAAAAATTAAATGACCGTATACATTTCATAGCGTGTAGATATTTATTCTAGAACATGTTACTATTTTAAATTTGATACTGTGACACACCATCTTAAAGGAGGTTTACCTAGCGTATTATTTATATATTTAAACAATGATTATACAAAGAAAATTAATTAAAACTCCCTAAATGTCTGAAAAAATTTTTGCTATATAGTGTTTTATGTTAAATTTAAAAAATGACAATATTATATAAACATTAAATATCCTTATATATTTCATAGCGTGTAGATATTTATTCTAGAACATATTACTATTTTAAATTTGATACTGTGACACACCATCTTAAAGGAGGTTTACCTAGCGTAATATTTATGTATTTAAACAAAATTATTAAACAATGATTATACAAAGAAAATTAATTCAAACTCTTTAAATGTCTGAAAAAACTTTTGTTATATAGTGTTTTATGTTAAATATAAAAAAGACAATATTATATTAACATTAAATGACCTTATACATTTCATAGCGTGTAGATATTTATTCTAGAACATATTACTATATTAAATTTGATACTGTGACACACCATCTTAAAAATTGTTGACCTAACGTTTCCCTCAAACCAACCCAATTTCATTAACATTAAATTTAGTTCTTTCCAAGCTCTTTATTTTGTATTGTTTTTTTATTCATGTTATTTTGTCTACTATAGTTATATTTATGTAACTCTTCCAAATAAATTAGTGCATTTTAATTATATTTTTTTTATATATTTAAACAAATTTATTAAACAATGAATATACAAACAAAATTACTTAAAACTCTCCAAATGTCTAAAACAACTTTCGCTATAATATAAAAAAGACAATATTATATAAACATTAAATGACCTTATACATTTCATAGCGTGTAGATATTTATTCTAGAACATATTACTATATTAAATTTGACACTGTGACACACCACCTTAAAGGAGGTTTACCTAGTGTTTCCCCCAAACCAACCCAATTACATTAAATTTAGTTATTTCCAAACTCTTTATTTTGTATTGTTTTTAATATAATTATTAATTCACTATAATTATATTTGTGTGACTCTTTCAAATAAATTTGTGTATTTTAATTATATTTATTGATATATTTAAACAAATTTATTGAACAATGATCGTACAAATAAATTACTTAAACTCCCTAAATGTCTGAAAAAACTTTCGCTATATAGTTCTTTACGTTAAATATAAAAAAAGACAATATTATATAAACATTAAATGACCTTATACAATTCATAGCGTGTAGATATTTATTCTAGAACGTATTACAATATTAAATTTGATACTGTGACACACCATATTAAAGGAGGTTTACCTAGTGTTTCCCCCAAACCAACCCAATTACATTAAATATAGTTCTTTACAAACTCTTTATTTTATATTGTTATTAATATAATTATTATTTTTTTTTACTATAATTATATTTATGATTCTTTTCCAAATAAATTTGTGTATTTTAATTATATTTATTTATATATTTAAACAAATTTATTAAACAATGATTATACAAAGAAAATTAATTCAAACTCTTTAAATGTCTGAAAAAACTTTTGTTATATAGTGTTTTATGTTAAATATAAAAATAGACAATATTATATAAACATTAAATGACCTTATACATTTCATAGCGTGTAGATATTTATTCTAGAACATATTACTATATTAAATTTGATACTGTGACACACCATCTTAAAAATTGTTGACCTAACGTTTCCCTCAAACCAACCCAATTTCATTAACATTAAATTTAGTTCTTTCCAAGCTCTTTATTTTGTATTGTTTTTTTATTCATGTTATTTTGTCTACTATAGTTATATTTATGTAACTCTTCCAAATAAATTAGTGCATTTTAATTATATTTTTTTTATATATTTAAACAAATTTATTAAACAATGAATATACAAACAAAATTACTTAAAACTCTCCAAATGTCTAAAACAACTTTCGCTATAATATAAAAAAGACAATATTATATAAACATTAAATGACCTTATACATTTCATAGCGTGTAGATATTTATTCTAGAACATATTACTATATTAAATTTGACACTGTGACACACCACCTTAAAGGAGGTTTACCTAGTGTTTCCCCCAAACCAACCCAATTACATTAAATTTAGTTATTTCCAAACTCTTTATTTTGTATTGTTTTTAATATAATTATTAATTCACTATAATTATATTTGTGTGACTCTTTCAAATAAATTTGTGTATTTTAATTATATTTATTGATATATTTAAACAAATTTATTGAACAATGATCGTACAAATAAATTACTTAAACTCCCTAAATGTCTGAAAAAACTTTCGCTATATAGTTCTTTACGTTAAATATAAAAAAAGACAATATTATATAAACATTATAGACCTTCATAGCGTGTAGATATTTATTCTAGAACGTATTACAATATTAAATTTGATACTGTGACACACCATATTAAAGGAGGTTTACCTAGTGTTTCCCCCAAACCAACCCAATTACATTAAATATAGTTCTTTACAAACTCTTTATTTTATATTGTTATTAATATAATTATTATTATTTTTTACTATAATTATATTTATGATTCTTTTCCAAATAAATTTGTGTATTTTAATTATATTTATTTATATATTTAAACAAATTTATTAAACAATGATTATACAAAGAAAATTAATTCAAACTCTTTAAATGTCTGAAAAAACTTTTGTTATATAGTGTTTTATGTTAAATATAAAAATAGACAATATTATATAAACATTAAATGACCTTATACATTTCATAGCGTGTAGATATTTATTCTAGAACATATTACTATATTAAATTTGATACTGTGACACACCATCTTAAAGGAGGTTTACCTAGCGTTTCCCCCAAACCAACCCAATTACAGAAACTGTCAGAAACTTGTGGTCGTGTGTATTGCCAGATTCTTAGAACTCCCTCACCCCGACTTACTCGAGGCCAAACGATAAGTGAACTATTTCTCGAACTTAAACCTGGCAGCAATTTTTGTGAGTTGAGCGTTGCGTTTCCCCAGTGATGTACTTGTCAATGATTTATTGGACACGCAGTTTCTGATTTTCTACTTTTTTTAAAAAAAAAACGTGAGTTTCTACTAGTTTTTTAATTTTTTATCTTTGAATTCGAGGCAGTTTAAAGTTGTGTTGAGTTGTTATATTGCTGGGCACCGGGACATGAGATTTATTTCGGGTTTTAGAGTGGGGATGTTGGGGATTTTTTTTTCTTGTCGCCTGCCATTTGTTATCGCGCTTTGGTGAAAGTGAAAATATTTTAAGTTATGGATATTGGTTAAGAATTAAATGTGTAAAAGATGTTGTATAGTGGATGTTTCATAAATTACAATTTTAGGTGATTAAATAGGTGAAATTCAGGTGGTTATGGATTTTTATTGCGCATTTTAACGTTGATTCAGGTGGTGGTTATGTTAAAAATATTGGTACATATTGATTTTTTGAAATTACTTGTAGGAATTTACATGTATTTCATATCAATACTTATATATAAGAATGGAGTGTCTGTCAGTGGAATCGAACAAAACCGTTCATTTTGAGTTTTCTCCACGAATTAGGATACACTGATTCCGAAAATCACTTTTAACATTTTTTTGTCTGTCTGTCTGTTTGTCCGAATTTAACTCAAAAACTACTACACGGATTTTTATGAAACTTGTACCAATTGAACAAACTTTTCTTAGTTTAAAATCTGCACTTTGTTTCATGTGGATATCTGCAACCATTCAAAAGTTATAGAACTTTTTCCATTTTCTCTAACATTACGCCAATGGGAAATTTACATCCCCTCATAACATTATTGTTAAAAATCATCTTGGCGACCAAAAATATTTTTCGGCAATACTGGGATAAACGATTTATTTTGATTGGCTGATGTGTAAATATCGCCAAATGAATTAAAAATGTCGCCAAACGAATTAAAAATGTATCCAAATATTCCCAAATGAATTAAAAATGTCGCCAAATGTTGCAAAATAATTTTTTAATGTCGCCAAATGAATAATAAATGTCGCAAAATTAATTAAAAATGTCGCCGAATATTGTCAAATGAATTAAAAATGTCGCCAAATGAATTAAAAATTTCTCCATATCAATAAAAATGTTGCCAAATGAGCTAAAATAGAGGTCCTATATTTAAAAATATCGTCGCAATGGCGAAATTAGTGTCCAAATAACAAAATTAACGTCGTTAACAAAAACCTCGCCAACCGAAGGAGGAAGATAAACCAGGTATTTTGACTGACGCCATGTGTATTCATGTTCTGAACAACTTAACTTTATGACAATAGTGCTTTTTGTTACAAAGTGGAATATTTCTATGGTATTGAAATGGGCCACCCTAAAAGTTTAATTTAAGATTTTCTATATTTATACCTCCATGTAGCTTATTTTTAAATTTTTAAATCAAAAACATATTATTGGAATTCAAAAATGAATATTTGATAATTAATTTTTATATGAAATATTGTCTGTAAATATTGACCCATATGAAATTATGTTGAAAGACGGATATATAGACTTCGGTCACCAATTGGCACAAAAAAAAAACTTCACCAAATACGATATATTATTTCGTTTTGGAACAATGAATATTTTTTTTATATATATTATTGCAGCTCTTACTGCGCAAAGTGACCACGAGCAATGCCAGGCCATATTGCTAATATATATATATATATATATATATATATATATATATATATTTGTGTTTATGTATGTACATACGTATGTATATGGATATATCACATATACCTTACAAATAAGAAACCAGGGAAAAGTTTCCTAATTTTTTTCTCAATTTATCTATACCAATCTAGTCACCTTTAAAGTATGCGGTTAATATTCGGTGTGTAGTGTGTTTGAATATTCTACCTTTCGAGCATGGATTACTCATAGTAGAGATATCATAAGATTATAATATCGCTAACATCAAAGTGAGGCCAACATGTATGGCCTCAGAAACGTGGTTTCCTACGTCACCCATTCACAATTTTTTTCTAGTTCATTCAAAAAAATATCATATACTTCATGAAGTAACACATTTACTATTATTTCCAAATCACAAGTCCATCGCGAACGTATTTTCATTCATAAATTTTGAAAAAAATCACGTGCCTGGTCTTGCATCACGATGAAGGCGTCATAGTCGCTCAACTACAGTCCCCGAACCGCCGCCAATATCCCACTGTGCAGCTCAAGTGCGACGATATTAACCAAATCAAACAAAACCTAAACTATCTCCAATAGAATAAACTCAACCAATTATAAATATCCAAATTATCAGGAAAAAAAAAAGATTAAAAGTTAAATGAGTTCAAACTTTACTAGCATTTCTTAAATTAAGCCCAGATAACAATTTACTCCTCCCCAATCCCTTCAATCCAACGCCCGCCAATTAAACCCAACCATCTTATCGTCTCCAACCCAGCGTTAAAATCACCGATCCGAAATCCCTCGATGCAGAATTTCTTCCTTATCAGTTGGCAACAGTGATTGAATCCAATCGCAGGCAGTGACGTCGACTCCCACAATGCACCGCGCCCCATTCATTGTTTCGGATACTCAGTATCTCTTTTGTCACGTGACCGAAACGAACACAGTTGCGCTTCTAATCGGCCGTGTTTGGGTGACTGAATTGAAGTGAAATGCACATCACGTGGAGATTTCGATGTGACCATTAAAGACATTGGATGCAATTTGTATCTGTTGCGGGGTTATTAATGTAGTCCATTGTTTGTTTTAATTGAAGTGCAGTTTTATAGTTATACAATAGCTTTCATTTTACTCAAATGGATAAATCACTCAATTATTTAATTGAAATACACGTTGGTCACTAATTGTCGGGCAATTGCCATTGTTTGGCTGCTTTAATACACATAATTAGTCATTCTTTTTAATTGACTGTGCATAAAGAGCTTGTTTTAAATATAAGCGAAGTAGTTGAGTAAAAGTAATGTATTATTGTGAAAATAATACTAAATGTGATATAGCCAAACTATGACCATCACTCAACAATTTGTAATCACCCAGTATTATTTGGCTGGATAATATCTAGCAAACGTTAGCTTAAGTTGTAGCATATAAGTGAATCCAAACGTGATATTAGTAAGGCTAATTTCTTAAGGGTTTTGAGAGTACCAGTATGTTTTATAGATAATAATACAAAAAAAGTTTTGATATTTTCTAAACACGTTTTACAAATAAAAAACAAAACAAAAAATCTTTAAAAAAAACTATAACTATAACCTATAAAACCTATTCCTAACCTAAAACTTGAATATTTTCTTTTTTCAATTATTTGTTACTTATTATATGTTTTAATTTTTTAAAAATATATATACAGGCAACTCTCGCTATCCCGAACTCGAAGGGAAGTGTATAAAAATTCAAAATATCGAAAATTCGAGTTATCGAAAATCCTATAAAAAGCTGTTTTGGTAAAAATAAATACAAGTATACTTACCCTACTTTATTTAAAATATCTATCCAAAATTTTTTGGTGAGTATTTCTATTTATTTCGGAATCAATTATATTTTCCAAATATATGATTGCTTGAAATGTCGCTGTTTTTATTTCCGGCCATGATTCACTGAATGCACGCATAGTTTTTATGGAAGATAGAGCCTCTTACGAAGTTATCTTTAGAGGAGGTTCGTTTTCTTTTTCCGAGAGCGATCTTTCATCAAAAGCTGCTATAGAGAATGTATTACATTTTTGTTTTGTCGCCATTATTCGCAGCGACAAATCAGCACCACAACAACTGCACATTTGCTAAAGTTTCTTTAAAATCCGTAGTTTTGAAAGGAAAACCAAATTTTGAGTTGTGTGGAAACTTCGAGTTATCGAAAATAAAGAAGAAAAACTTCGAATTAACGAGATAAAATTACATTAAATAAGTAATGAAGGTGCAGGGAAATCGATTTTTTTCGAGATATTGAAAAATTCGAGTTATCGAGAGTCTACTGTATTTAAAATTATTTGGTATTGACTATATTACTCTGTATAAATATTATTAGTATGATTAAAATGTGATGTGTTCCATGTAATTCCATTACCTATTTTAATATCAGTCATATTAAAATGAAAACCCTCAAAATATCATTGTTTAATAAATTTAATTATTGAATAAATCTCGTTCATGAAGACTATAGAACTCGTTCATGAAGACTATAGAACAAACTACGTATCTCCGATATGACCAGATATCTTATATCAGCGATACCAGATATCTTATATCAGCGATACCAGATATCTTATATGGGGTGCAACTCGGTGACAATCTTGCGATTCATACCGATTCATCGGAGTAAACGCCGTAGGTCGGACATTTGAGATCTGACATAACATTTTCACAGATATTTTTTTTTTTATTATACATATACTCTTTCAATATGTAAATAGTGGTATATTTAGAAAAGGTGTATTTTTTTTTTCGAGCAAAAATAATATTTCCCCCTTTAAGATGATGATACTATGATAAAACCTTTTGGTAATTGATTGAACTTTTTATTGGATTAGCTGGATGACATAAATTTTTTTTTTCTATTTGATGGAAATCACAAAATGCCACATATTGCAATAATAACAATGAATGCACTGAACTGTTAAAAAAAGGTATTAAAAAAAAGAATATTTTTATTACATTTGATTCTTATCATATCTTCGAATACGTAAGTTCTTTATTTGAAAAAGACATGTATTCAAAAACTTGCAACAATGAATAAAAAGAGCAGATGCAACCAAGACTTACTGGGAATCGAACCCACATCCTCAGACACCTCAATCCAGGGCCTTATCTGTTTCACTACCAGAAGAACGTGAAGAAGTTATAAACAAAAATTTTTTTAAAAAGATGCGCCAAAAGAATGAAAAGTAACATAATCGACTTGTACTAACTCAGTTTATATTTAAGCAATCTATATCAAATTATATGAAAACCCATCTTCTGAACAACTATTTTAAGTTTGTCAGGTCTCATTCTTAAGATGGTTTGAACAGAAGCTGAGTTTGGAAGTCTTAAATCACACTGCTCATTTTTGAGAAAGTACGATTACTTAAATTTGAGTACGTCATCGCCCATTTACGATGCAATTGTTCTAAAAAAAATCGAGTATTGTCATGTACTCATATTTAAGTACCACTTTCACGTGGGGATTTTTTTTGTTATACCATCTTTGGCACTTTGAATGACAATATTTAAATTACTCAATCATCAATCACCGTAATTCATGTTTGTATTACCCTAAACTATTTTAATAGCTCTATGCCGAAATTTCTATAATAAATCAATGTCTTTTTTTTATTATATGGGAACCAAAACTTTACAGTTAAACAGTTTTCCCTGTTAAAATAAACATTTTGAAAATTATTAGTCTTCAAGCCGGTAACTTACTTTGTTTTACGAAATTATTTATTAGATACCCAAATTCTTAGTAAGAGGAGTGTCAAATATTTAATTTCTCAAGTGAAAATGAAAACCATCGACTATTCTTTTTATTTTACTTCCCTAAGATTAACTCATCAGCATATTTAATTTAATTATAACTAAAAGAAATACTTTAAAGTAAAATAAGAAATAACCTTATTAATAATTCTCTAACTTTCCTTTTAATGACACTTTCACAGCATCAAAATACTTATTAGAAACTATACCAAATCACTTCTATATATAAAAAAACCATAGAACCTAAATTAAATTCCTTTATATCCAATATTCCTTCATATCAAACTTTTATTTAGAAATAAAAAATAATTTTAATATAAAACATTCATGTTAAAAAATGTTCGAACATTGTTGACAGTTCAGACGATTTTCTTGCTATTTCGAATTTTGTTCAAGGATAATTTTTCGTTGGAGTGATAAGAAAGTGGTATTGTTTAGTGAAAGAAATATTGCGATATCAAATTAGACGTACAAAGAATGTTTCATTTTACTTTTTTAAGAATATAATTTAATTGAAAAATGAGATATTTCTATTAATCTTGTTAATTGGATTTTAATTAAATGAGAAGAAAATCTATACAAAAAAAATGAAATGAAATGTAGAATAAAAGGATAGTTTTTAGTACTTTTAACGGAATGCAGGAAAGAGACATGATTTAGAATGTGATATATTAATGTCTTTTGAATGATACTTTGAACTAAAAGAATGTGGAAACTGTTTTAATTACAAATGTGATAAGTTAATTAAAATACTTTTTATTGCATATTTCAAACAAAGGGATATCTGAAATAACGAAACTTGGAAGGCAAATTTATGAAGGCAAAACAAGTAAAACTTGAGACGTTTCAGAAAAAAAAGTTTAGTATTGAAACCAAAATGTAAAACTAATATTAAATCAAATATAATCATAAAAAAAATACAATTTTTAATCTGACACGTATGTGCATTTTATGTCACATATTAATGTAAAATTTATTTTTTAATGACTTTTATTGAAAATGACTTTAGTTAATGTAGCTGTGTTCCTTACGTTGTACCAGTTTTGGTAACATTACCGACTTAGAATACAAATAGCATTGCTTGTAACTTATACACTGAAAAAAAAGTAACATAGAAATGAGTACCTGAACATACTCGTTTTTCTTTGAGTATAATTACATCGTAAATGAGCGGTGACGAACTCAAATATTAGTTACACTAGTTACGTACTTTCTCAAAATTAAGAAGTGTGATTTAATATTGATAATACCTGCTTATGTTCAAGTCACCTTAACAAAGCGACCTGATAAACTTAAAATATTTGTCCAGAAGATGGATTTCCACATTATTTGATGTCGATTGATTAAATGGAAACTGAGTTATTACTTCTCAATTATCCTTACTTCCCATAAAGGCCTCCGTGGGCGAGTGGATTAAGGCGTCAGCTGGGAATCCAAAGGGTCCCCGGTTCGAACCTTAGCGCGGACTAGACTAAAGAATAAGTAAAAAGCAGTGATATTGCGATCGGAGGGTTGCCAACTTCGCTACCAAAATACTAGAATATCGTCCAGAACATCCGCAAAATTTAACGACGTGTATACGGGACTGGTGCACGAACATCTGATCGGGGTCCAAAGTCCCGACGTCTATTGAAGGCGCTGGGTGCCAGTTCAGGTGTTTCCTCGTCATCTGACCATGGTTCTAAAATAACGAGGTACAGGTATGAATGAATGTGTGTGTGAATGTTTATGTGTTCCCGGGTATTTCCTTCGAGATAGACCCCGAACCGTCGCCATTAGCCCACTGTGCAGCTCTAGTGCGACGTTAATTAACCAAACCAAACCTTACTTCCCATTCTTTTGACACCATTTTTTAACTTTTATTTTTATTTACAACTTCTTCAAGTCGCTGTGGTAGTTTAACGGGTAACGTTCTGAACTGCGGTGCCTGAGGATCTGGGTTTCGATTCCCGATAAATCTTGGTTGTAATTACCTGTATTTATTGAAAGTGATTTATGAAGGCAGCCTATGTAAGCTAGCATCTGCCCATTTTTTTCATTGTACTCATTTTTGAGTACGCCTTTTTTCAAAATTGAAACTTATGTATTCGGAGCCATGACAAGCATCGAATGTACTAAAAAATGAGTACATTTTACTTATTTTGGTTTAACTATTGTTAACAGTGTTGCGACTTTCTGGAATAGTTTATGAACGGCACTTTCATTTTGCCATTGCCAACGAAGCCTACTGATTTGAATATTGCACAGACAGATTTGATGTTTTCTAGCCATAAAAGTACTGAAAGCACTGACTTACTGAAAAGTACTAAAAGTAAAAGTAAGAAGCCTGCTGACTTAAATATTACAAAGACAGATTTGATGTTCCCTAGCCATAAAAGTACTGACTTACTGAAAAGTACTAAAAGTAAAAGTACGAAGCCTGCTGACTTAAATATTACAAAGACAGATTTTATGTTCTCTAGCCATAAAAGTACTGAAAGCACTGACTTACTGAAAAGTATTAAAAGTAAAAGTACGAAACCTACTGACTTAAATATTACAAAGACAGATTTGATCTCCTCTAGCCATAAAAGTACTGACTTACCTGAAAAGTACTAAAAGTAAAAGTACGAAGCCTGCTGACTTAAATATTACAAAGACAGATTTGTTGTTCTCCAGCCATAAAAGTACTGAAAGTACTGACTTACTGAAAAGTACTAAAAGTAAAGGTGCGAAGCCTGCCAACTTAAATGTTACAAAGACAGATTTTATGTTCTCTAGCCATAAAAGTACTGAAAGCACTGACTTACTGAAAAGTATTAAAAGTAAAAGTACGAAACCTACTGACTTAAATATTACAAAGACAGATTTGATCTCATCTAGCCATAAAAGTACTGACTTACCTGAAAAGTACTAAAAGTAAAAGTACGAAGCCTGCTGACTTAAATATTACAAAGAAAGATTTGATGTTCTCTAGCCATAAAAGTACCATGCCAGTGTGTGTTAGTATACCTAAGTACAAAATACTTTAACAACTTACAACACATCATCGACTGAATCCTTGACAGAAGAAAGTCCCACTATACCACTCCTTACATTCCCAAAATCATTGTCCGCACACAAGACAATGGCCCAAACTGAAGTTCTGTCCTTACCACTTATAGTGGGACGAGTTCCACACACCTCTTCTCGGGTCTTCCCATTAGTGCAACAATCGGAAACAAGCATCGGGGGTGGCAAGTGGGGCAGTTGCAGAAGATGGATTGCGGAAAGGCCACCGGATTCCAAATTATCCCCTCCCCCCCTACCAAGCGATCAAATTAATCATTCAGTTGCTCACCTTCCTGGTAAAGGACGATCGCTCGTCCATCATTCGCAGCTTCGTCGTCTGTCTGCAGTCATCGATGGAAGGATGTATCGATTGTTGAGCGGCGAATCGATGGGGTGTATTGTTTGCAATGATGTGAAACAAGCTTGAGAAAAAAGTTGCTGACTTGTTAGCTGATGTAGATGAAAGATGCTAATTGATGAGTTGGAAGTAAACATTTTAACCTCTAACATTGTAACACGTTTTTGTTGCTGATTAAACGTTATAAATTTAAAAGAGTATTTGATTGGAGGAATAATCTTAATATGATTAATGCAAAACTTTTACCATAAACTATGTTTTTAAAAAGTTTATAAAATAACGTTTAATTGTATTTTGGTTTTGTTTGATTAATTAACGTCGCACTAGAGCTGAACAGTGGACTATTTACACAAAAATAAGTAAAATTTATTAATTATTGAATACATTCGATGCTTATCATAGCTGCGAAGACAAAAAATAATTTTTGAAAAAGATATGCACTCAAAAGATATGCACCATACATTATTCGTTTCAAATATTTCAATTAACAAACATTTTTAAATACCTTTAAATTGACGATACTTTCATTTCATTAAGTCAAGAAAATTTCGGAAAATAATAAACAAAACAAAATATTTATTGAACTCAAAAATATTAAATAATATATTTAGTACTTTAGTACGAATAAAACATAAAGTAAATCAAGTCAATTATATTTCAAACCTTCCACTTTAAATGCAAAAAGTGAAACTTTTATATAATACCTTATTTTAATAACTTCATCAAGTTACCTGAAAACTAGTCAGCAACATATCTTCAAATTAAGAAGAAAGATAATGATAAAATAACCCTTTCAATAAACAAATTATTAAAACCATTCATTAAATATGAACGAAACTAATTAACTTAACTTTTTTTTATAAACGAAACTAATTAACTTAACTATAAACTAACTATAAACTTAACTATTCCATTGAAAAAATGGTTAAACATTGAGATCATTAACTTTATGTATTAAACTTCTAATATAAATGAATAGTTTATATTTGTGGAAAATATTTGTTTGTTATTTTGTTTTTGAGCGATTTAAAAGAATTTCTATTAGGATTATCAATAAATAAACTGTAAGATATGAGCTCTCAAATGATTTTTTGTTATTTTATTTTAAATATATAATAACAAGAATGATAATATTCATACATAACATTAAGAATGTTGTTAAGATAATTTATGCTAAATATATTAAGTTTGAAAAAAAATAACAATAAGACAGCTTTTTGAAACAACTGTTACACTTTATATACTTCTTCTTTTTATCACAAGAATACTACGGTATTGAAGATTCAGGATTCCAATTTAAATACTTTTCAAATACAAGTATATAAATATAACTTTACAAGTATGCAGCTATACGTATACAAATATAACTATACAAATACAAGTACTATATAAACTATACGTATACAAATATAAGTATACACATACAAGTATAAAAAATAAGTATACACATATAATAAATATACATATATATTATAAGTATACCTCTATAAATGTATACTAATTAGTAAAATTGGATGTATTCAAAAGAATTTTAAAGGCTATGGACGTTTCATACTATGGACTGTTTAATGCATCTTATTTAAGTAATAGCGATTCTTCCACTGAGCTTATGCAATCCAGTCTTCCTTTCATATCTGTTCCTTCATTTTCTTCGTGAATGTTGTCAATACTTGAAGAGCATGCATACAAAAACAAAATTGTGAAAAAAATATTAAAAAAATTAGATAGTTTGAGTTTAAGAAATAAGTTAGATAGTTTGAGTTTAAGAATTAAATTAGACAGTTTGAGTTTAAGAAATAAATTAGATAGTTTGAGTTTAATAAATAAATTAGACAGTTTGAGTTTAATAAATAAATTAGACAGTTTGAGTTTAATAAATAAATTAGACAGTTTGAGTTTAATAAATAAATTAGACAGTTTGAGTTTAATAAATAAATTAGACAGTTTGAGTTTAATAAATAAATTAGACAGTTTGAGTTTAATAAATAAATTAGACAGTTTGAGTTTAATAAATAAATTAGATAGTTTGAGTTTAAGACATAAATTAGATAGTTTGAGTTTAAGAAATAAATTAGATAGTTTGAGTTTAAGAATTAAATTAGATAGTTTGAGTTTAAGAAATAAATTAGACAGTTTGAGTTTAAGAAATAAATTAGACAGTTTGAGTTTAATAAATAAATTAGACAGTTTGAGTTTAATAAATAAATTAGACAGTTTGAGTTTAATAAATAAATTAGATAGTTTGAGTTTAAGACATAAATTAAATAGTTTGAGTTTAAGAAATAAATTAGATAGTTTGAGTTTAAGAAATAAATTAGATAGTTTGAGTTTAATAAATAAATTAGACAGTTTGAGTTTAATAAATAAATTAGACAGTTTGAGTTTAATAAATAAATTAGACAGTTTGAGTTTAATAAATAAATTAGATAGTTTGAGTTTAAGACATAAATTAGATAGTTTGAGTTTAAGAAATAAATTAGATAGTTTGAGTTTAAGAATTAAATTAGATAGTTTGAGTTTAATAAATAAATTAGACAGTTTAAGTTTAATAAATAAATTAGACAGTTTGAGTTTAATAAATAAATTAGACAGTTTGAGTTTAATAAATAAATTAGATAGTTTGAGTTTAAGACATAAATTAGATAGTTTGAGTTTAAGAAATAAATTAGATAGTTTGAGTTTAAGAATTAAATTAGATAGTTTGAATTTAAGACATAAATTAGATAGTTTGAGTTTAAGAAATAAATTAGACAGTTTGAGTTTAATAAATAAATTAGACAGTTTGAGTTTAATAAATAAATTAGACAGTTTGAGTTTAATAAATAAATTAGATAGTTTGAGTTTAAGACATAAATTAGATAGTTTGAGTTTAAGAAATAAATTAGATAGTTTGAGTTTAAGAATTAAATTAGTTAGTTTGAATTTAAGACATAAATTAGATAGTTTGAGTTTAATAAATAAATTAGACAGTTTGAGTTTAATAAATAAATTAGACAGTTTGAGTTTAATAAATAAATTAGACAGTTTGAGTTTAATAAATAAATTAGATAGTTTGAGTTTAAGACATAAATTAGATAGTTTGAGTTTAAGAAATAAATTAGATAGTTTGAGTTTAAGAATTAAATTAGATAGTTTGAGTTTAAGACATAAATTAGATAGTTTGAGTTTAAGAAATAAATTAGATAGTTTGAGTTTAAGAAATAAATTAGATAGTTTGAGTTTAAGAATTAAATTAGATAGTTTGAGTTTAAGACATAAATTAGATAGTTTGAGTTTAAGAAATAAATTAGATAGTTTGAGTTTAAGAAATAAATTAGATAGTTTGAGTTTAAGAAATAAATTAGATAGTTTGAGTTTAAGACATAAATTAGATAGTTTGAGTTTAAGAAATAAATTAGATAGTTTGAGTTTAAGACATAAATTAGATAGTTTGAGTTTAAGAAATAAATTAGATAGTTTGAGTTTAAGAAATAAATTAGATAGTTTGAGTTTAAGAATTAAATTAGATAGTTTGAGTTTAAGACATAAATTAGATAGTTTGAGTTTAAGAAATAAATTAGATAGTTTGAGTTTAAGAAATAAATTAGATAGTTTGAGTTTAAGAATTAAATTAGATAGTTTGAGTTTAAGACATAAATTAGATAGTTTGAGTTTAAGAAATAAATTAGATAGTTTGAGTTTAAGAAATAAATTAGATAGTTTGAGTTTAAGAAATAAATTAGATAGTTTGAGTTTAAGACATAAATTAGATAGTTTGAAATTAAGAAATAAATTAGATAGTTTGAGTTTAAGAAATAAATTAGATAGTTTGAGTTTAAGAATTAAATTAGATAGTTTGAGTTTAAGACATAAATTAGATAGTTTGAGTTTAAGAAATAAATTAGATAGTTTGAGTTTAAGAAATAAATTAGATAGTTTGAGTTTAAGACATAAATTAGATAGTTTGAGTTTAAGAAATAAATTAGATAGTTTGAGTTTAAGAAATAAATTAGATAGTTTGAGTTTAAGAAATAAATTAGATAGTTTGAGTTTAAGACATAAATTAGATAGTTTGAGTTTAAGAAATAAATTAGATAGTTTGAGTTTAAGAAATAAATTAGATAGTTTGAGTTTAAGAATTAAATTAGATAGTTTGAGTTTAAGACATAAATTAGATAGTTTGAGTTTAAGAAATAAATTAGATAGTTTGAGTTTAAGAAATAAATTAGATAGTTTGAGTTTAAGAATTAAATTAGATAGTTTGAATTTAAGACATAAATTAGATAGTTTGAGTTTAAGAAATAAATTAGATAGTTTGAGTTTAAGAAATAAATTAGATAGTTTGAGTTTAAGAATTAAATTAGATAGTTTGAATTTAAGACATAAATTAGATAGTTTGAGTTTAAGAAATAAATTAGATAGTTTGAGTTTAAGAATTAAATTAGATAGTTTGAGTTTAAGAAATAAATTAGATAGTTTGAGTTTAAAAAATAAATTTGATAGTTTGAGTTTAAGAAATAAATTAGATAGTTTGAGTTTAAGACATAAATTAGATAGTTTGAGTTTAAGAAATAAATTAGATAGTTTGAGTTTAAGAATTAAATTAGATAGTTTGAGTTTAAGACATAAATTAGATAGTTTGAGTTTAAGAAATAAATTAGATAGTTTGAGTTTAAGAAATAAATTAGATAGTTTGAGTTTAAGAATTAAATTAGATAGTTTGAATTTAAGACATAAATTAGACAGTTTGAGTTTAAAAAATAAATTTGATAGTTTGAGTTTAAGAAATAAATTAGATAGTTTGAGTTTAAGAAATAAATTAGATAGTTTGAGTTTAATAAATAAATTAGATAGTTTGAGTTTAATAAACAAATTAGATAGTTTGAGTTTAAGAAATAAATTAGATAGATTAAGTTTTATAAAATAAAAACATTATTCTCCATTTTTGCAAAATAATAATAATAATATTCCTTTCAGTTTACCTGCGAATATACCTATCAGTTTAAAACTTGAAAATCTGGAGGTCCATAGAAATGCATGCATCTACCAAAGGTTTATGCGGTGTTCCTCGATTTTCAAATTTATGACATGTATGTTTTTGCATACACGCTCCTTATTTACAATATACAATACACATACAATCGAATTTTTTTTCTTGAAATAAACCGAAAACAATTATGAAACAAAAGTACTGGTAGTTAGTTTTAATTAATTTGAGGAACAAGCTACAATTTAAGATCTATCCCGGGGGAAAGACCAGAGAACACTATCTTATAATCCTATTGGTATATAAAGTCATTATTAGACCTTTTATTACATACGCAGCCACCATCTGTGCCTTTGCTTGTAAAACCAGACTTGATAACTTTGACAAATTCCAAAGAAACCTACTGAGAGTCTACATCACGACGTCCAAATGGTTCATACGCGACATCGACGTAGCCAGCTCACTACATATGCCCTCACTACTTCAATTTATTGGCAAGCTAGCCACGTACTTCTTTGGATCAATATTGACAATGAAGAGTTAAATGATCTAGTGGTCTATGATCACACAGATCCCCTACATATTCACCGTCCAAGGGCGGCGCCCTTGCTAGCAAGTTAACTCTCGTAAATCCTTGATAACCTTCTGTAAATAAATGTATGTAAAGAAACGAAAGGAATTAAAAAAAAAAATCCTGAAAAAATAACACTCTGCCTAATACTCCTCCTGTTCAACAGTTATGCCAGTTGATAGGACCCTACCTTAACCGAGATGCCTCCTTCAAAGTTCATATTCGCAATGGTAAACTTCATTTATGTAGCCTAGAGCTAATGTTATGTTAAATTACTTGTCATACTGGAGGCGAAGGCTTCTACGGAGCCACGACCTTCGTAAACCCTAAAGACTCAACATACTTTACGATGGAAAGACCGAAAGACGATGGAAAGAACGTATCCCGAACCATGCCCAATAGCCAATTGTGTAGATCTAGTATGCCGTAAATTCAAGCAACTGAGAAACCATTCCTAAACCATGATTTTTACCAGCAGACTGAAAATGGGACTATCATAAAAATACTTTCTTTGAAAAATAAATTATAGTCGTGTGTGGTGAACCATTCTTAATAAATGTCCTATGTAATGTTAGATGACACTTATTTACGAAAGGCCGAAACGATTTTGTTTTAGATTCAGATGGGAGAAATATCCAGCGGGCATCGGAAGTCTAAGACGTGAACCGTTAATATATGGTAATCTGAGTGTAACAGATACAAAAAAAATGTTTTTTTTTTAAACAATACTGGTGAACAGTTTATTTAACATCATAGTGTGATCAACGAATGAACCATCCTAATCTATAAAACTCTTTGAAAAAAGTAAAAATTACATTTATTTTAAGGGGACTTGGTACCCCAAAAATTATTTTCTATAATTTGATATAAAATTAAATATTTTTGTGATGACTACATGTAAACTATTTAGGAAAGAAGATTTAGAAGAAAAAAAATTCTAAATTTCTTCAAACTTTTTCAAAAATTAAATTTTTGTTAAATTTTTCACAGATTTAAGGCATTTTTCAAAATGCTTCTTCTCCTTCAGATTTCATTTTTTTGTATCGAATTTTTTTTGTAAGCTGTATTGATTTATGCTTAATAACTTTAAGGATCGGATTTGGCATAAGTGTTTTAATTTAGGAGAAAAAAAATAATTAGTGAAAAATCAGCCAATTTTTTCCAAAAAACTCTAATTCTTAAACATTTTATTTTTTTAAATAAATTGTTTTTAATATTTTTCTAATTCCATCCCTAATTCTATTCAATATACTCTTGTGTACAGGTTCAAAAAATTTCACAGTAATTCATACATATTTGTTTGAGTTTTAGTATTTTAAGTAAGTGTATGTTCACGAAAACAGCAAGCTGAGATAAATGCATTTAAAGATTTCAGTATTGAAAATTATTTATTATAAATGTACAAATTAACTCAAATATTTTTCACATAAATAACGTATATATATCTTACAAATTATGCAAAATTAATGACAAATAATAATTATTTTATTTTGCTCCAATTTTAAATAAAAATTTCACTTTCAGTATTCAATGCAAGTAAAATTTCTAAAAACACAATAAAATCACTCACTGTCAAGCAAATTTTCATTCTTGTAATACGTTTTTGGCAAACCACTAACTACTGAACATTATGAAACAAAACTTGACTGCAGATATTTATATAATTTGCTTTAATGTTGAGTGTAATGCAGAGAAAATTGAAATTTTTTTAGGGGTTTTATACATGACACTCACTGTAAAATTAAAGCACCCTACATCATAAGTGACTCGTTATTTATTCTTAAATGACTTTTTTTCTTTATGCATTGCAATATTTACAAGTTTGAGTGCGAAATCCCTGATAAGGCGGCGTATTGCAAAATAAGAGATTTTGTAGTACGTCGCCTTTTCTTCTATTGTCTTTTGGGCAAATCAATTCACACACAGAGTTTCAGTAAATTGATTTCCCGTCTGACCCTAAGGATTTTGAAGAGTTTTACATAGTATGTATAATTCTCACATACAAAATTTGACAAAAAAACACTGACTCGCGTTTTCTTTACAAATGTATCTATGGGATACCTGAGCTAGTTGATGATGTGTACAATTTCGTTTGCATTTTGCGTTTGGCAGGTAACACATCTTTATAACAGTCCTGTAGAAGCAATCTTTTGATACATTGACAATATTTTGCTTAGATGTACCCATTTTTACATTAGGTTTATGACTTTCTCTATATAACACATTGGATACGGAGTGAAGAAAACGTTCATAATATGATTAATATTTATTCAATCGTTTTGAAACTTTGGGAAAACATGCTAGAAGGTTGAAGCGTTATTTTAAATCAATAAATTTTTTTTTGACATTTTCATGGATTTTGGGGTACCGAGTCCCCTTAAACAAAAAGTGGTAGTCAATTCAATATTTATTTATTTTTAATTACTCATTGTTAATAATTCTTTAAAAAAAATTATACATAAAAACTTTACACGTTATATTCTTCCATTCAGGTCTAAAATAAACATATTCTCATACATGTTATTTACGCTCATTGTTACTCAATTACGCTCATTGTTACAAAATTTAATAATAGGGGATACACTGTAACAAAATGCACTTAAAAAAGGTACATAGACGTACTTAAATTTAAGTACTCGTACTTTCGCAGAAATAAGCAATATGGTTTAATATTGCTAATATCAGCTTCTGTTCAATCCATCTTAACAAAGCAAACTGACAAGCTTAAAATAATTGTTCAGAAGATGGTTTTCCACATTAATTGATGTAGTGTTCACATTAGTTTTAAAAAAGGGCAGGGAGGATTTGTCAAAAAGGGCACTTTTTGTTAAGTAAAAGGGCATTTTTTGTTAAATAAAAGGGCACTTTTTGTTATGAAAAAGGGCAAAGGGTACGATTGGGATACCAAGGCAATCCTACAGACCTACGGTTTTTTGGAAAAATAATTTTTTTTTTTAAATTACAGAGCGCAAAGAATATATTGAAAAAAGGCAGGGCACATTTTTCACTTCTAAAAAGGGCAGGGCGCATCGGCACTTACAAAAAAAGGCAGGGCGCGGCGCCCTTTGAAAAAATCATAACAGGAACACTAAATTGATGTCGATTGCTTAAATGGAAACTGAATTATTACAACTGAATTATCTTACTTCCTATTCTTTTGTCACGTCTTTTTAACATTACTTGTATTTATAATTTCTACACGCGCTCTGGTAGAACAGTGGTTATAGCCTTTGACTTCAATGCGGACGACATCAGGTAATCAGGTAAACGGATGGCTTTCGATTGCTGGTTGTAATTTGTTGAAAGTGTTTTGTGAGGACAGACTATGTAGGCAAGAAATTGCTCTTTTTATTAATTTTACTCGTATTTGAGTACATGGCTTTTTCAAAAATGAAACTTATGTATTCGGAGCTATGATAAGAAACGAATGTAATCTAAAATGAGTACATATTACTTATTTTTAAGTACTTATTTTTAACAGTGTATAAAAGAATAGCGCATTAAAATGTACAAAAAAACTACAGGCAAATCAATAGTAGGCGTAAAATAAAAGTTTACACTAGAGGAAAACGACCAAGCGTCAAATATCAGGGCCTCAGCATGCATTTGGTTTTGAAAAAACCTTTTTTAAAATATCATGCTCAAAACCTGAGCATTTCTTTTAACTTATTTCCAGCGAGTATGTGAACGTGAATAAATCTTTTAAAAAATATTTACTGTTAATATGATGTTTAAAAAGAAATATTGGTAGTAACTTGTAAAAGTGAAAAATTTACCCTTTTTTGAAAATCATAAAATAAATTCAAAAGCAATAAAAATAATCTTTTACAATAAAGATAACAAGTTATAAATGAAACAAGAAATTTACAATATAAAACTTCCTACTGATCAATTCTTATTCCTCAAATAATATATAAATTTATCCGTTCTTTTTTTCTTACTTTTTTTTTCTTTTTGAAAATGCAGGTCGATGTTGTCTTACATATTTTATAACAACTCTTAAACCGACATTATTTTGAAAGAAAATATTATAATAATAACGTTATAATAGCGGGCAAAACTGTCAAGTGTTTTAAGGGGGGAGGGTAGGGTGTTGAACACCAATTTTAAATTTATCATAATTATGCTTCTACTACTCAAAAATTAACACAATTTTTATGTTATATGTATGATGTTATTATTGATAACTTTTGAAATTTTTGAAACACAATCTCTATTTGGAGTTGAGTTGTAACAATTTTAACATTTTAAATTAAAAAAGTTTAAGGTACACTTTTCTAGTAAACTATTATGAATATAAACACATTTTTTTCTGAAATACAAATTAGACTGCATGTTCAATTTGTGGAACCAACAAAATTTATACTTTTATATGGGTAAATATATTTTAAAAATATATACATTTTATAACTAAAATTGTTTATGTAAACAAAAGTAAATTATTTTTTTTTAAATTGTTAAGTATACATTTTGTCTATTTTTTGAGGTTCCATAAGTTGAACATGCAGTCTAATTTGTATTTCAGAAAAAAGTTTGCTTATATTCATAATAGTTTACTAGAAAAGTGTACCTTAAACTTTTAAAATTTAAAATGTTAAAATTGTTACAACTCAACTCCAAATAGAGATTGTGTTTCGAAAATTTCAAAAGTTATCAATAATAACATAATACATATATCATAAAAATTGTGTTAACTTTTGAGTAGTAGAAGCATAATTATGATAAATTTAAAATTGGTGTTCAACACCCTACCCTCCCCCCTTAAAGCATTACACATGCGATTCAAGCTTAGTTATAATAATTACAGTAATACATATTTTTTCTTATAAATTGTTAATTAAATCAAACTCAAAATGAGTAAATTATAAGAAATTAGTATTAGTAAAATAAATATTTTCAGATTCGAGGGAACATAAATAATGGTGTCAAATTATTTTCCGAAATTTTTATGAACGGCTCCGGTAATGTATAGGCGTATGTACCCGACATCTCCCGAAGGATATACGGGTCTGTAGAACCGCAGGTTCAGCAAGCAGAGCAAAGCCACCGCCTACGTGACCACCACCGAACGCCAACTTTATTATTTTCCAAAATATGCATGTTTTACAGAAGTTTACAGTAGAATTTTCTTCAAACCTTTTGTACTTCTTATTATCTGACAGAATAATAATTTTTTGAGCATCACACTCAGAGGTTTAAACACATTTTGAGATGTTACAATATAGAAGTTTTTTCTCTATATGGGGAACATTCCCCTCACAAATGATGTAAAAGCAAAATAAATGATTAAATAAATAAAAAGAAACATATAAAAATGTAAAAAAATAAAAGCAAAAAACCCATAACAGCTCATTGAAACACAATCGTTGAGGTAGGCTTTCTGTAGTGTTCATATATCACCATGGGCATTTGGCGTACCAATAACTGCCGGGTGATCCAGTGAACTACACAACGTTAATTGTCTGAGGGTCAAAAAGTTCGTGACCGCTACGAAGTGTTGAAGTTCCTAGAGCTAAGTTTACTTTACTTTATATACCCATCTTATCTAAGAGGGATGATGTTATGATGTGCTCACTGAACTCTAACTGTAACTGCTGGAAGGCTCAAACTTTGTTTCCTCTACGGGCGCGTTGAAACCAATTGAAAGCTGCCAAACGGCGCCCCAACATTTTTTAAAAAATGATTTAGTGGTGTTTTTTATTATCAAAGCATTGTAGAAGTATTAAATATATATAAATATTACATTTTCTTCTTATAGAATTAATTTTTATATTGAAAAACAGATAGTTTTTGCTCTTGCTTTTTAACTACTTCTACTTTGACTTGCAAATGACTTCCTATTTTAATAGCAGATTAAATTTAAAATGGGTTTAAAATGAAAATAAAAAAAACTTACCCAAAAATAATATATGTCGGCGTATTTTAACATGAAAAATATACGAAATATTGCGGTATCAAGAAAAGTGTGCCCCATCATGGCGGCCTCCATATCGGCTTCAAGTCAACAAAATGTCTTGCCCTATCCAGAAATTACAGTTAGAGATCAGTGGATGTGCTGCAGGAAAGTTATATGTTCTTTTGTGAGTAATAGTTTAGAGAGCGGGACTGCTGGAAAGTTAAATGGGAAAACGGCTCCGGTAAATGTGAATGTTCTGGGGTTTTCCTTTGAGATAAAAATAGATCTGAGAAAAGAACACACGTTCAGAAATTTTGTGAAAATGATACTGAATATAACGTACACATAGTAAAATAGAACTTTAATCTTTAATTTGTGGTGCAACTCGGTGACAATTCATACCGATTCATCGTAGTAGGAGCTGGACATTTGAGATCTGACATAGCCGTTAGGCTGCTAGAAAGAGAGAGACCAAGAGAGCTGGTCAAGAATCCAACGAGGGACGGGGCTTGATTAGCGGACGTGGAATGACATAAAAGTAATTTTAACAAATACCGGGGGAAGCCATAGTTGCTCAGTTGGTAAGGCGTTCAGCTACTAATCCGAGGATTGGTGGTTCGAATCCGTGCAATGGACTTGACATAGAAAAGTAAAAAAAGTAGTGATCTTGCGATCGGAGGGTTGCCAGCTTCGCTACAAAAATACTAGAAAGTCGTCCAGAATATCCAACAAATTATACTGGCGTGTATACGGGACTGGTGCACGATACATCTGATCGGGGTCCAAAGTCCCGACGTCTATTGAAGGCGTTGGGTGCCAGTTCAGGTGTTTCCTCGTCATCTGACCATGGTTCTAAAACAACGAGGTGCATGTATGAATGTGTGTGTGAATGTGTATGTGTTCCTGGGTCTTTCCTTCTAGATAGACCCTGAACCGTCGCCAATAACCCACTGTGCAGCTCTAGTGCGACGTTAATTAACAAAACGAAACCAACCCCAAATTTCGGGTAGTCTTGGGAATTAGTGCCGTGGAACCATGCCACTGGGCGTGTGCGTGTCAAGTCTCTATCTAGGGTAGGGAAAGGATAGCATCGGAAGCATTGAAGGCCGCAAAGGGCCCAATGTTTGCGTCTTCCATGAGGACTTCGTAATGCAATGAGCTGCTGAAGTCGTTGTCTTACTTTAGAGCATTTTTGAAGAATGTTGTATTAAGTTTAGACATATATGTGTCTAATATAAAGACTCTGAGGTCTTAATAATACATATACTAATTAATTTGAAAAAATTCGATGACATGGTATTTTAAAACATCTTTTACAGTATATATTGCTTACAATTATCATAATAATTTGTAAAAAAGATATTTTTAAGTAAAAATGACTATGTTTCTAAATAATTTAAAGTAAGCATACATTATTAAATTCAATACATGTAACGATTTTGATTGGTGATTTGATGCCAGAATCGTTCTTAAAAAGCCGTCTAAAAATATCCACTGTTTCATTTTGCGTGTAAAGGGACTGGAGCACGTTAAATCCGATCTTGATCCTATACCTTGAGGATTATTGAGATCGCGTCAGGTGGGAACTGAAACGTTGAACTTCAAGAACGTGCTTCAAAAATACGAGGCATCGTTTCCTTGTCTTTCCTTCGGTTTGGTTTGGTTTTGTTAAATAACGTCGCACTAGAGCTGCACAGTGGGCTATTGCCGACGGGTTGGGGTCAATCTCGAACCTCAACCTCGTTATTTCAGAACCATGATCAGATGACGAGGAAACACCTGAACTGGCACCCAACGCCTTCAATAAACGTCGGGACTTTGGACCCCGATCAGATTTATCGTGCACCAGTCCCGTATACACGCCAGTATAATTTGTTCGATATTCTGGACGACTTTCTAGTATTTTTGTAGCGAAGCTGGCAACCCTCCAATCGCAAGATCACTACTTTTTTACTTTTCTATGAAAAGTCCATTGCCCGGATTCAAACCACCAATCCTCTGATTAGTAGCTGAACGCCTTACCAACTGAGCAACTGGGACTCCCTAATATGTGGAGATGCTGTAGTTCTAGTATGAAGTTTTTTCGACCAACTGAGAACCGTAATTTTTACCAACAGTCCGGCAATTTGACTATTATAAAAAATACATAGTACTTACGTGTTCTTAACCATTCTTAATAAGGTTAATTAGGTAACGTTGGAGAACAGCACGCGTTTGCGAAAGAACAAAAAAATTGTGTGTATGTGTGTATGGGAAATAACTTCACGAGCTAGTATGGGACTTCGCACAAACCACGGTTTAAGTTTGTCAAAAAAGGGAACAAATGGTCATTACAGATTATACTTGGAGAAAGGCGAATAGAGGTGAGGGGTTGGGTGAAACACCCATCGGGCCTCTGAAATCTATGACGTCAATCGCAATCTTAAGGACCGTTGATACAGGATGATCAGAGAGTGTAACGGGTATAAAAAAATCTTTTTTTGAAACAAATACTGTTGAAAAACAGCGTATCTAATATATAATGGCGACGAACAATAGATATTTATATTGATATGTTGTTTAAAATTAATAATTACAAGTCTTTTAAAGAAAAAGTGGTAGTAAATTAAACATTAAATCTAAATTTTATCAAAAATTGTTATTACATTAAAAAAAAAAGGAATGACAAGTTTATATTTTATTAGTAAGGGGTAATTTTATTGATTTAGCCAGCTGCCCAGTTCTTGGTGAAAGTAATTTAACCAACCAACCAACCAGGCCACGCAGGCCCAATCAAAGATAAATTTCCACCGACCACCTTGTTCAAACCACCAACTTACTCCACCAAGTTTATTATTAAGAGCTCTCCGCTTTATGAAGTGAAGCATAAACCTGACTTAAATGTCGGTTTTCGCCGCAATAAAAATCCCCCTTCCTCCCTCCCTTAATGAGTGGCGTACTCAGTGGCGTTGACTGGCTGCCACCACCAGTGATGGGACAAGTGATTTATGTTCGCATAATGCCCGTGACTGCCACTGATTTATTTGCATACAATAAATGCGTAATCAGAAGACGAAGGAGAGAATCAGAAGGGGCCGTATGTAGAATTTAGGATGCAAGTTTATATATAAGATAATTTTAAAAATAATCTCGCTTGTACAGTTTTTCAAGGAGTCTATAAACAAATTACTACTCTGGAAGCATTGAAAATAAGTATTTTAAGAAATTTATTAAAAATAAAATTCATTTAGAAAACTGGTAGATATTTTTAACCTTAAAACTGTATTTTGGATTTTCATTTTTTTAAATCACTTATGCCATTTTTGACGAAAAAGACGCCTGCTAAATATTTCTATTAAATATTTCATCAAACAAACTATTCATTTTGAAAAAATTTCGCGAAATGTATTGGTCAAAAATGAGGACGATTCTATATAAACAAAAAACGACAGATATACTAGAATTTGGCATACATTTTTCCGAAGTCACGCACGCTAGCGACCGAGTCAGAAAAGTTCTTTTGAAGCGTGGAAATATTCATAAAATTTAAAATGAAATTAGTTGACACCAACATAAAAGAATCGGAAAAATGGCTTTCATAAAAATAAATTTAAGATTCTAATTTCGCCAAAATCCAAATGATTCAATTGACGAAATAGATGAAAGTAGCCTTAAAGATCGGCAAATGCTTAAAAAGGAGAGTGGTATTTCTGAGAAATTTTATTAGAAATGTTATTATTATATATTTATTAAAAAGGTTTATTACATTTAAAAATTATAATTTTTTAAAAATTCACAACGTTACATTATATGTAATACTTGAAGGATAAATGTAAAATGTCCTATTTTTAACCGCCTGAAAAGCGCGCCAAAAAGGGATAGGTTATCAATTCGACTGGGATGTATTTTCTTTTATCTATTTTCGCTCAAGATTTCTGTTTTAATTCAGATATTTGAAATTTCTTTTTTGTTGGATAGGGGATGTTTCACTAGGGCACCTTTTGAAAAAAAAATTATCCGGTTATCCGGCATTTAACTGTCCGGAATTCTCAAATAACCGGATCTTTTGATAATGTCCGATTTCGAAAATTCTTTTTTTGATGGAAAAAGAAAAATAATTATTTACATTTTACATTTATTGAAACAGTTTTTTATATACTTTTAAGAGCTATGGAAATTTAGGTATCAAAAGCATGTCATGTCCATAATTAACATTAATGATGCTTACGACTATAAAATTAAAACTAGTTTTAGTATGACAATGTAAAACATGCATTTGAATCTGTTATATCTATAATAAGTATACAAATGTATAAATTAAAAGCATGTATATTCATATAGGCATATAATAGGGCGGCGAATATATATATATATATATATATATATATATATATATCTGAGGTATCTGAATTGATCACAACAGGCGTAACTTTAGCAGAATATATATTTTAAAGTGTCATAATAAAATCAATAAAAACAAAATTATCAGGTATTAAAAAATAAATAATAATAATATTTGAACATATAAAATATATTTTTTTTAAATAAATCCGTAAAAAAGTTAAGGTTTTCGGTAACAAGTTTTAAATTGAAATTGCAAACAAACAAATAAACATGCAATTTATCTTATAAATTGTACTCTAAAAAAATTAAAGATTTCACGCAATTTGTAGCTTTCCCCCCCCCCCCCCCTCTTTCTTCAGTTGAAAATGCCTTTAAAAATCATACCCAAATATGATGGATCACTTCGGCATTCAAATCAGCGCTCTAACTTGGAGAGTTTCGAATAAAAAGTTACTTTTCACTTTCCTTGATAAGAAACAGAAACATAAAAATACTCAAAAATACTTACTAAAAAAAATACTCTCCCCGCTTCCCGAGTCAGTTTCCACACTTTTTAATTTCTTGAAAAATGTCTTTCGTTTTTATATTTTGCGGCATTTTTTTCTGCTATTTTATGACAAGATATTTTGAAGTGTTCAGCACTTGCGACTTTTTTATGTGTCGTTACACATAGGACTAAAGTTTTATTTTCAATTTAACGTCAGCTTGTCGATGTTGGTGAGTGTCTAAAGAAAAGTTTCGTATATAAGATGACTTAAGAACGATAAACGATAGGTTGTCATTTGTTTTAAACGTTGAATATTTTATTTAATGTTTTATTACAAATATTTTAGATACAATTTGTTTTACAATGTAAAAAAAATACTGAAAATGAGTACCTGTACAAACTCGTTGCAGTACAATTGCGTCAGAAATGAGCGATGAAGAACTCAAATTTAAGTAACACTACTTTTTCAAAAAGTTTCATATATAAGATGACTTAAGAACGATAAACTATAGGTTGTCCTTTGTTTTAAACGTTGAATATTTTATTTGTTGTTTTATTACAGTTATGTAGATGCAATTTGTTTTACACCGTAAAAAATATTACTTAAAATGAGTACCTGTACAAACTCGTTGCAGTACAATTGCATCAGAAATGAGCGGTGAAGAACTCAAATTTAAGTAACACTATTTTTTCAAAAAATTTCATATGTAAGATGACTTAAGAACGATAAACGATAGGTTGTCATTTGTTTAAAACGTTGAATATTTTATTTGTTGTTGTTTTATTACAGATATGTTAGATGCAATTTGTTTTACACCGTAAAAGATAATACTTAAAATGAGTACCTGTACATACTCGTTGCAGTACAATTGTATCAGAAGTGAGCGATGAAGAACTCAAATTTAAGTAACACTACTTTCTCAAAAAATGACATATATAAGTTGACTTAAGAAAAATAAACGATAGGTTGTCATTTGTTTTAAACGTTGGATATTTTATTTGTTGTTGTTTTATTACAGATATGTTAGATGCAATTTGTTTTACACCGTAAAAGATAATACTTAAAATGAGTACCTGTACATACTCGTTGCAGTACAATTGTATCAGAAGTGAGCGATGAAGAACTCAAATTTAAGTAACACTACTTTCTCAAAAAATGTCATATATAAGTTGACTTAAGAAAAATAAACGATAGGTTGTCATTTGTTTTAAACGTTGGATATTTTATTTGCTGTTGTTTTATTACAGATATGTTAAATGCAATTTGTTTTACACCGTAAAAGATAATACTTAAAATGAGTACCTGTACATACTCGTTGCAGTACAATTGTATCAGAAGTGAGCGATGAAGAACTCAAATTTAAGTAACACTACTTTCTCAAAAAATGTCATATATAAGTTGACTTAAGAAAAATAAACGATAGGTTGTCATTTGTTTTAAACGTTGGATATTTTATTTGCTGTTGTTTTATTACAGATATGTTAGATGCAATTTGTTTTACACCGTAAAAGATAATACTTAAAATGAGTACCTGTACATACTCGTTGCAGTACAATTGTATCAGAAGTGAGCGATGAAGAACTCAAATTTAAGTAACACTACTTTCTCAAAAAATGTCATATATAAGTTGACTTAAGAAAAATAAACGATAGGTTGGCATTTGTTTTAAACGTTGGATATTTTATTTGCTGTTGTTTTATTACAGATATGTTAGATGCAATTTGTTTTACACTGTAAAAGATAATACTTAAAATGAGTACCTGTACATGCTCGTTGCAGTACAATTGTATCAGAAGTGAGCGATGAAGAACTCAAATTTAAGTAACACTACTTTCTCAAAAAATGTCATATATAAGTTGACTTAAGAAAAATAAACGATAGGTTGTCATTTGTTTTAAACGTTGGATATTTTATTTGCTGTTGTTTTATTACAGATATGTTAGATGCAATTTGTTTTACACTGTAAAAGATAATACTTAAAATGAGTACCTGTACATGCTCGTTGCAGTACAATTGTATCAGAAGTGAGCGATGAAGAACTCAAATTTAAGTAACACTACTTTCTCAAAAAATGTCATATATAAGTTGACTTAAGAAAAATAAACGATAGGTTGTCATTTGTTTTAAACGTTGGATATTTTATTTGCTGTTGTTTTATTACAGATATGTTAGATGCAATTTGTTTTACACCGTAAAAGATAATACTTAAAATGAGTACCTGTACATACTCGTTGCAGTACAATTGTATCAGAAGTGAGCGATGAAGAACTCAAATTAAAGTAACACTACTTTCTCAAAAAATGTCATATATAAGTTGACTTAAGAAAAATAAGCGATAGGTTGTCATTTGTTTTAAACGTTGGATATTTTATTTGCTGTTGTTTTATTACAGATATGTTAGATGCAATTTGTTTTACACTGTAAAAGATAATACTTAAAATGAGTACCTGTACATGCTCGTTGCAGTACAATTGTATCAGAAGTGAGCTATGAAGAACTCAAATTTAAGTAACACTACTTTCTCAAAAAATGTCATATATAAGTTGACTTAAGAACGATAAACGATAGGTTGTCATTTGTTTTAAACGTTGAATATTTTATTTGTTGTTGTTATATTACAGATGTATTAGATACTATTTGTTTTACAGTGTAAAAAATAATATTTAAAATGAGTACCTGTACAAACTCGTTGAAGTACAATTGCATCAGAAATGAGCGATGAAGAACTCAAATTTAAGTAACACTACTTTTTGAAAAATTTCATATATAAGATGACTTAAGAACGATAAACGATAGGTTGTCATTTGTTTTAAACGTTGAATATTTTATTTGTTGTTGTTTTATTACAGATATGTTAGATGCAATTTGTTTTACACCGTAAAAGATAATACTTAAAATGAGTACCTGTACATACTCGTTGCAGTACAATTGTATCAGAAGTGAGCGATGAAGAACTCAAATTTAAGTAACACTACTTTCTCAAAAAATGACATATATAAGTTGACTTAAGAAAAATAAACGATAGGTTGTCATTTGTTTTAAACGTTGGATATTTTATTTGTTGTTGTTTTATTACAGATATGTTAGATGCAATTTGTTTTACACCGTAAAAGATAATACTTAAAATGAGTACCTGTACATACTCGTTGCAGTACAATTGTATCAGAAGTGAGCGATGAAGAACTCAAATTTAAGTAACACTACTTTCTCAAAAAATGTCATATATAAGTTGACTTAAGAAAAATAAACGATAGGTTGTCATTTGTTTTAAACGTTGGATATTTTATTTGCTGTTGTTTTATTACAGATATGTTAAATGCAATTTGTTTTACACCGTAAAAGATAATACTTAAAATGAGTACCTGTACATACTCGTTGCAGTACAATTGTATCAGAAGTGAGCGATGAAGAACTCAAATTTAAGTAACACTACTTTCTCAAAAAATGTCATATATAAGTTGACTTAAGAAAAATAAACGATAGGTTGTCATTTGTTTTAAACGTTGGATATTTTATTTGTTGTTGTTTTATTACAGATATGTTAGATGCAATTTGTTTTACACTGTAAAAAAAATACTGAGAATGAGTTATTAGATACTATACTATATTAAAATGAGTACTATATGAGTTATTAGATACTATACTATATTAAAATACTGAGAATGAAAAAATTTTGTTTAATGAAGCTGAATGCTCTTTTGTTTAATGAAGTACCTGAACATACTCGTTGCAGTACAATTGCATCGTAAATGAGCGATGACGTACTCAAATTTAAGTAACACTACTTTTTAAAAAAGTTTCATATATAAGATAATTTAAGAACGATAAACAATAGGTTGTCATTTGTTTTAAACGTTGAATATTTTATTTGTTGTTTATTTTTACTCATTTTGTGGTGTCATTTTACTCATTTTCAGTAGGTGTCATTTTATACATTTTTGAGTAGGTGTCATTTTACTCATTTTTAGTAAGTAATTTTTAAAATACTCGTTGTTAAGTATTTCAAAATTTAAATTAAATTGTTCTTAACTGTGATATGCATCGAATATAATCAAAAATGAGTACATTTTACTTATTTTTAACAGTGTGTAGTTAGTTCAACCAGTCAAACATCATAGAACGGCTAAAAAAAAAAGCGACTTAATACTCAGTGGTATTCCAGGCTTTAATTCGTCTAATTGCATTACTGCTCGACTTAACTCGATTCCTTAAGGGCATCGTGTAAAAGATTTCGGCTAATTTAAGACCGGAAAACGCAAATCTTCTTCGCTCTTTTGTTTAATGACCGCAAGACAAAAGATCCATTAAAACAAACAGACCTAAATGCACGTGATTTTCTGTCTTTGCATACCCTGCTTGGGGAAATGAAGCGCTAAATGGCTATCGACGCTTCATTGAACTTTAAAAGTAAGTGCTTCTGCGATCAAGGGAAAGTACGTGATCTTTGTTCGTTTTTTTTTTTTTTAAAGAAAGAGTTTATTTTGAATGGAAGTCTACGCTTGTTTAAAAGATTGGGATATATTGAGCATATCAGCTAAAACTATAATTATTTATACATTATTTAGTATCAACTCTTTTTAAAAATCAAATTATTTTAGTTTTGTTTTGTTTGATTATGTTAATAAACGTCGCACTAGAGCTACATAGTGAGCTATTGGCGACGGTTCGGGATCTATCTCAAAGGAAAGACCCGGGAAAACATACACATTCACACACACATTCATACACACATTCATACATACACCTCGTTATTTTAGAACCATGGTCAGATGACGAGGAAACACCTGAACTGGCACCCAACGCCTTCAATAGATGTCGGGACTTTGGAATCCGATCAGATTTATCAAGCACCAGTCCCGTATACACGCCAATATAATTTGTCGGATATTCTGGACGACTTTCTAGTATTTTTGTAGCGAAGCTGGCAACCTTCCGATCGCAAGATCACTACTTTTTTCTTTTCTATGTCAAGTCCATTGCACGGATTCGAACCACCAATCCTCTGATTAGTAGCTGAACGCCTTACCAACTGAGCAACTGGGGCTCCAAATTATTTTAGATTGTGGAAAATAAGATAAATATATCATACCTATTCACACATTATATATTGCTGGAATATGTTAATTGATTGACATCTTTTCTAAGGATTGCTAGTTCGAATCCGTGCGATGGACTTGACAACAAACTTCGAGCATGAATGGACTGTAGTAAATTGAATATGACGTCATCCTTGTGATGCAAACATCTCAGATCTGATGGCCCCAGACACGTGACTTCCTTTAAAAATTTATGAATAAAAAAAAACGTTCGCGATTGACTTGTGAGTTGGAAATAATAGTAAATGTGTTACTTCATGAAGTGCAGGATATTTTTATGAATAAACTACAAAAAAATTATGAATGGAGGACGTAATAAACCACGTGTCTGAGGCCATATATGTTGGCCTCTCTTTGATGTTAGCGAGATTATAACCTTAGAATTTCTCTATTATGAGGGATCCATGCTCGAAGACAACGAAAAGTAAAAAAAAGTAGTGATCTTGCGATTGGAGGGTTGCCAGTTTCGCCATAAAAATACTAGAACGTCGTCCAGAACATCCAACAAATTATACTGGCGTGTGTACAGGACTGGTGCACGATAAATCTGATGGGAGTCCAATGTCCTGACGCCTATTGAGGTTGCGTCGGGTGCCAACTGAGGTGTTGTCCTCGTCATCTGACCATGGTTCAAAAATACGAGGCATCGTTCCCGGGTCTTTCCTTCGAGATAGATTTTAACCGTCGCTAATAGCCCAATGTGAAGCTCTAGTGCGACTTTAATTAATCAAACCAAACCAATCGGACTTCACATGTTGGAAAATCCCCCTCTCCCCCCCCCCCTCCCCCTGTCTCTGTTGTCAAAATTGTAACAAGCGTCTTGCTAGACCTGTAAAATCAATGGGACAGATGTTGTTCTAACCCACATGTAAAGTTAATAATGTAAATTTACATATTAAAAATATATTATAAAGTTTAAAAACATTTAAAACACACAACATAGTCTAGCATAATCACTATCAACACTTAATACATGACATTTTCCTATTTTCCTCTTTTAAATAATAATCAGTATTTGTTTTACCGGTTACTTAAATAATTTTGCATATAACAAAATGTCAGACGATTTCCCCTTTTCTACTAGATGTATATATTTCCAGACAATAGAATTCTATCGCATTTAATAAACAAGTTATAAATTTTATTGTTAATAACCGTGAAATAAACGAAACAGCTAATGCAACTGAAACAAAATTACTTAGAAACAAACCTCAAGCACATCACAATAATTCATTACTCAAAACTAATTTATCATTTCAAATCTAAAAGAAGTTTTGTGTTATTACAAAGCAGTCATTCGAAACTTCGAAAATGCGACTGTGAATGGAAGGGATTATTCTTAAGTAAAAGTAAACGCATTCGAATTCGAATCCAATCATATCCATTCAAACAACTAACAAGAGAATTTTTCAAAAAGATTGCAACTTGCTTATTTGTTCATAATGAATCCGATGTTAATTCTGTGATGAATGCAAAATAAACAGAGCTTCGTTCCCAATTTTTACCTCTTTTATCCTCGCAAAAGCGTAGAATAATTTAAATCAATCGTTCAGAAAAGTTTTGCTAATTGAATTGTAAAGAAAATGCTTTCAAAATTATCGTAACCTAAATAATTTGCTTCATTTTGAGTAGATAATCATAGTTATTAATAACAATCACCATCAGCGCACTGTTAAGCCTACTAACATAATTACCTGAAACGTTATCATGTTCGATTTTTTTAAAGCACATTGTAATCTAAATCTGCAAATAATGTTAATAATAATAATAATAATAATCTAACTAAGGCAGATAAAAAACATACAAGAACTAATTCTATTCTATGTTACACGCACTATGTTATGCACTTGAAGAATCAAATTACATTGTTATCAAGATGGAATTCCGCAATTCGATTAATTCTCGCAGACGATAATCGGATAATGCGATTAATATACGCTTGTTAACTGATAAAAACGTACAACTCAACTCGACTCTGAAAACGGTAAAGAAAAAATAATAAATACATCAGGAAAATAGACTAGGCAACGAATGCCTGTAATCTTCGAATCCTTGTTACGAAATGATTGCTTCTAAGTTTCTTTAAGCGTCCTGTAGTACACTAAATAGAACTTGTTAGTGATTTTTTCATTGAGTTAGCCAACTGATATATAACATCACTTTTCGTAAATAGGATGTGGATCATGTACTTTTATTATTGGAAGATCCATATAAAATAATTGTATAAATAGAAATACGATATATGTGTCTGTAGTATTTTTATTGAACTATAATACTCTTTTCTACTATTTTATTTATTTATATTTCGAAAAAAATTCCGATTTCTACTTGTAAAATTCATGAATATTTATTAAATTTAATTAATACATTTTAATGTACGTATAAGTTAGTAATTTATTTAAAAATAATGTAAATTAAAATAGACTACATGTGTGGAATAAATGCTTAATAATACATTTAAAATAATAAATACCTAAGGATTCTGTGTGTCAATTTAGTACTACCAGTTATATTTAAAAATAAATTTATATTAAAATTTTTGAAATTTTTTAAATATAATTTTAAAATTAGTCTAATTTGTTTAAATATTTTAACGATACTTCCCTAATATAAGGGAAGTGTCAATGTGTCTGTAGTATTTTTATTGAACTATAATACTATTTTCTACTATTTTATTTATTTATATTTCGAAAATGTTTCAGATTTCTACTTGTAAAATTCATGAATATTTATTAAATTTAATTAATAAATTTTAATGTATCTATAAGTTAGTAATTTATTTAAAAATAATGTAAATTAAAATAGACTACATGTGTGGAATAAGTGCTTAATAATACATTTAAAATAATAAATACCTAAGGATTCTTTGTGTCAATTTAGTACTACCAGTTTTATTTAAAAATAAATTTATATTAAAAATTTTGAAATTTTTAAATTATAATTTTAAAATTAGTCTAATTTGTTTAAATATTTTAACGATACTTCCCTAATATAAGGAAAGTATCAATGTGAAAAAAGAAATAACAGTATTGATGAAGAGTTGACTTACACGGGCAGGTTCTTCAAACTCGGGTAAGCACGTATTGGTTGCGATTTTTTTAAAATTATAAGATGTTTTTAGGGTTATGCAAATGTTATTTCCGTAGAAATTGCCAAACGGATTAAAAAATTACAAGCACGGATTTATTCATTGTTAAAAATTTCAGTTCAACGATGTACCATATCTTGGTGCAAAACAGAGGTCTGCAGCAAATTACACCACGGTATGGTGGAATAGAGGATGAACTAAAAATCCTTTTTCGGAAAAAAGCGGAGTTTTCACCGATAATTAGTTCAACCTCTTTAACTGCGATCGAAATTTTCGATGTCGCTACATCAACAAGCCGAGGAATCTCCACCAAAAGAGACAACGACGAACAAGAACCACCGTGGCCTCAGTGGAAAAAGGAGTTCAGCTATGAATCATAGGATTCCTATTTCGAGCCCGATCGGTGGACTTGACAATGGAAATTGAAAAAGGGATTGCCAGCTTTGCTATTAAAATACAAAGAAAATTCGAATTTTGAGTTTTAACCAACGTTTTGAGTTTTGGTGCAACGTTTCACCAATAAATGGTATCCGTGGTAGTACCGTAAAATGGTGAAACTAAGCACCAAATGGCGGTTGCAGCTAAATGGGTACCAAATTTTGGTGCAAGATTGTAATCATTTTTAAAAGTGTATATCAGCAACTTTTTCGGTCGCTGTAAAAACACAAGTATTAAAGGAAGAGCCAAAGTATTGCAGAAAATCTTGTCACTTGAAGTAAAATATTGTGAATCTGTTTTCATAAAATAATTTTTTTTAATAGAATATTAATTGTAAATGATTGGTAGCACTGTAAATAAACTCAAAATGTTTCTGTTAATTAATTTTTATAAATGAACTTATATACTTATATCTAAATAAACATTTATTTATAAATTCATAATTTATTTATAAATAATTTAATTAAAAATTACAATTTTTTTTTGTAAAATTCGTATTATAATCATATAATAAATAAATATAAAAAAATATATAAATTCAATTTACTGCTACTTCATTAATATTGTAAAACATTTATGCATAAAATTTAAAAATACTGAACAGTGTTTCGGAAATTGCTGTCATATTTCAAAGCGATGTCTCCATTCAAGAATGGAAGCGTCAACATGTAAAAAAAATAGAAGCATCATTTTAGGCTATTATTTTTTGTTGTATTGGTCATCGTTTTTTAATTAAAAACTTTCTAAACTACGGAGATAATTATTAAAAAGCGTGAACACAAAAGTTTAATTTTTGAAAAAGACATGTACTCAAAAATGAATAAAAATATAGTTGCTTGCCTTGCCTACCCTGTCTCCATAAATCACTTTCAATAAATACCGACAATTGCAACCAAGACCTACTGGGAATCGAACTCAGATACTAGCGCGCAACAATACAGTGCCGTATCTGTTATACTACCAGGACGACGTGAAGAAGCTATAAACAGAGTAAACGTAAACAAGTGTGCAAAAGAATTGGAATTAAGATAACTCAGCTTCCATTTAAACAATCGACATCAAATAATGTGGAAAACGATCTTCTGAACAACTATTTTATGTTTGCCATGTCGTATTTTTTAAAGATGGTTTGAACCCAAGCTGATATTAGTAAC
Organism: Troglohyphantes excavatus; assembly: GCA_963932185.1. NCBI lineage: Eukaryota > Metazoa > Arthropoda > Arachnida > Araneae > Linyphiidae > Troglohyphantes > Troglohyphantes excavatus. The sequence continues at coordinate 28,486,328 of OZ010678.1, forward strand.
ATTAAATTACACTGTTCATTTTTTGAGAAAAATACGATTACTTAAAATTGAGTACGTCATCGCTCATTTACGATGCAACTGTTCTCAAAAGAAAAACGAATATGATCAGGTGCTCATTTTTAAATACCTTTCTTTTACATTGTTTATTCGGATTTCAACTTTAAAACAGATGCACACACAATAAAAATGTCTCTTATTTTCTTTTCAACATAATAACAGCTGACTGGGGTGCATATTTAACCCAGGAACTGTTCTATGCGTGGGTGGGGGGTTGAAAGGAATGGTACTCTCCCCTCCCTCGCTGTCGTCTGCCTTTTCCGGACGGGGTGGATCGGACGAATGCTTTTATGTCGTAACATCCTTGTTGGCATGAATTATGTATGGGACGTTAGATGATGCGGATGCTTGACATCTAAGCTTCAGTGGGCAGGACAGTCTGCTGACGGTAGCCATTTTTAGACACATCTTGCCAATATACAGATACTTTGGACGACATGAGAGTAACCAAGCAAATGGGGAAGTTGCAAAGTTGTATTTCTGTAAGAGAAAATAAATATTATATGCTACCGCTAAAGTGCGAAAATAAGATAATGTGCAGATTATCTAGGCAATCTGAAGATTGACTTGATTAGCTGCAGATTAACTAGATAATGTAGACCGTTTAATTGCGGAAATAATATAATGTGTAGATTATCTAGGCAATCTGAAGATGGACTTGGTTACCTGCATATTAGCTAGATAATGTAGGCCGTTTAAGTGCGGAAATAAGATAATGTGCAGATTATCTAGGCAATCTGAAGATTGACTTGGTTACCTGCCGATTACCTAGATATTGTAGGCCATTTAAGTGCGGAAATTGGATAGTGTGCAGATTGTGCAATCTGAAAATTGACTTGGTTACCTGTAGATTACCTAGATAATGTAGGCCGTTTAAGTGCGGAAATAAGATAATTTGCAGATTATGCAATCTGATGATTGACTTAGTTACCTGAAAATTACCTAGATAATGTAGACCGTTTAGGTTCGGAAATAAAATAATGTGTAGATTATCTAGGCAATCTGAAGATTGACTTGGTTACCTGCAGATTAACTAGATAATATAGGCCGTTTAAGTGCGGAAATAAGATAATGTGTACATTATCTAAGCAATTTGAAGATTGACTTTGTTACCTGCAGATTAACTAGATAATGTAGGCCTTTAAAGTGCGGAAATAAGATAATGTGTAGATTATCTAGGGAATCTGAAGATTGACTTGGTTACCTGCAGATTACCTAAATAATGTAGGCCGTTTAAGTGCGGAAGTAAGATAATGTGCAGATTATCTATGCAATCTGAAGATTGACTTGGTTACCAGCAGATTACATAGATAATGTAGGCCTTTAAAGTGCGGAAATAAGATAATGTGTAGATTTTCTAGGCAGTATGAAGTTTGACTTGGTTATGTGCAGATTACCTAGATAATGTAGGCCGTTTATGTACGGAAATAAGACAATGTGCAGATTACGTAGGTAATGTAGGCCGTTAAAGTGCGAAAATAGGATAATGTGTAGATTATCTCGGCAGTATGAAGAATGACTTGTGTACGTGCAGATTACCTAGATAATGTAGGCCGTTTATGTACGGAAATAAGATAATGTGCAGATTACGTAGATAATGTAGGCCGTTTATGTACGGAAATAAGATAATGTGCAGATTACGTAGATAATGTAGGCCGTTTATGTATGGAAATAAGATAATCTGAATGCAATCAATGCTAATCTGAATAATCAATGCAATCTGAAGATTAACCTGGTTACCTCCAGATTACCTAGATAATGTAAACCGTTAAAGTGCGGAAAATTGTTCATTTCTCACACACATTACTTAGTTAACCAAAAGATTAGCTAGGCACTCTTTAAAAAATATAAGATCTTTGCTGGAACGACAGCAACAATTTAAACTAGATTTTTTCATTCAAAAACTAAATTCTAACTGTTGTAAACCGTTAAGGGAATTCTACCACAAAAAATGTAATTTAGGATGAATGATAAATATATATATTAAGACAAACTTTAGTGGTTGATTTTAAAATAATTGAAAATTTGCGGCGGAATTTACCTACATCCAATTAAAATGTACTAACAATTGTTGAAACATAATATTTTTTGCTGATTAATTTGGTATGATAATCAGCAGATTGTAACGATTGCGAATACGTTAATGTGCTGATTATCTGGTAAATTGCTGAAAGATCTTATTTTGAAGATGATTCCGCACTTTAACATAACAAATCAGGTAATTTTTAGAATAACTAGATAACGTATACATTAAAGCAGTCGCTTTTTTAATGTAACATTTTAACACATGTACTTTTATATAATTCAATAGCATTATTTGTTTCAAGAGTAATTGTATGGTCAGTAAGAGATATTGTTTCTATATTAATAGCATACTCTTATTCTTCTACTGACTTTCATTTTTCAATATTTTGTCTACAATTATTTTGCAAAAAGAAAGAGTTTTTTGTTTGTTTCTTTAAAAAGAATAAAATGATAATTGTCAAACTTATCCGTTCGCTTCATGGTGGTTTTCAGAAGACTCAAAACCAAAATTGCTGCCTAAATATGGTTAATATAAAACCTTTAACTGAATAGCGCTTTATTATATACTATTAGAATGATTTTCGGACACTAAATCCCACCACAAGCCAAGAGTAAAATCATTTGGTTTGTGATAACGAATTGGATTAGGTAATGGCGCTTGTACATCACTTTCCTTTCTTGTCAAAGAAAGTCACAAACGTTTATTCCTAAACTGTAAAAAAAAAAAAAAAAAAAAAAAAATTAATACCTGAATCTATCCGTTTTTCTTTGAGTAAAATTGCATCGTAAATAAGCAATGACGTACTCAAATTTAAGTAAAAGCACTTTCTCAAAAATGAGCAGTGTGATTTAATATGGCTAATCTCAGTTTCTGTTCAAGCCATCTTAACAATGCGACCTGACAAGTTTAAAATGGTTGTTCAGAAGATGGTTTTCCAGATTGCTTGAAGTCGATTGCTTAAAAGGAAACTGAGTTATTACAACTCAATTACCTTACTTCCCATTTTTTTTTTCACACCTTCTTCCGTTTTATTCTGTTTATAATTTAAAGCCGCCCTGGTAGTTTAACGGATAAGGCTCTGGCCTACGGCGCCTGGGGATCTGGGTTCGATTCTTGGTAAGTTTTGGTTGTAATTTTTGATATTTATTGAAAGAGATTTATGAAGACAGATTATGTAGTCTAGCATATGATCTTTTTATTCATTGCACTTATTTTTGAGTACATGTCTTTTTCAAAATTGAAACAGATGTATTCGTAACCATGAATGCTCCCAAAAATCAGTATGGGTTACTTATTTTTGAGTATCTATTTTTTTTGTGTAACTAAACATTCTTAGCTTATGCGAACACACATAAACACATTTAAATGCTTAAATTAATTATTTCATTTGTTACGGGGTTCTATTATATTACGGGGTTGAAATGGATCAATATGGTTGTAACACATATAAAACAAAAGTGTGCAGTGAAGGGTTAATTTGAATTTTAAAATTATCTAAATATAGAGAGAATATGTAATTAAATAAAAAATAATGGTCAAACATGGAGCTCATTGCCTAGTTTGGCATTTTAGGTTTGGATAAAGACAGCAAAAAAGGAGTTTTTCCGTGTTTACAATAAAGGACAGAGTGAAACTTTCCTTTCTGAAATGTGTTACACCTAAATCAAGAGAATATTTTTTATTCAGAATTTTATAGTTTTATGGTTAAAGATTAGATGGTCAAACAATAGCCCAACGTAAGATATAAAATAGTGCCCGACTTTCAGATTTTTTTATTTCGACTGCTTTATAACCAAAACTATCTTATTTTTGTTGTAGGCCTCCGTGGCCGAGCGGTTAAACGCGTCAGCTGGGAATCCGAGGATTCCTGGTTCGGCCCTAGGCGATGGATTTGACAAAGAAAAGTAAAAAAAGTAGTAATCTTGTGAACGCTACAAAATACTAGAAAAGTCGTCCAGAACATCCACAAAAATGAACGGCGTGTATACGGGACTGGTGCACAATAAATCTGATCGCAGTCCAAAGTCCCGACGTCTACTGAAGGCGTTGGGTGCCAGTTCAGGTGTTTCCTCGTCATCTGACCATGATTCTAACAGTGTTCACTCTAGGTGTTTTTTGAAGGGCGGTCCGCCCTGCCCGCCCTTTTTTCATCTCAATAGCGCCCTCATGCCCCTTTTTTCAAAAATGCCGCCCTCTTTTTCAAAAATTCCGCCCTTCTTGCCCTTTTCAGTCAAGCACAAGCATCATTGCTTTCCTAGTTGTCTTTAAAAAAGACATCGATTAAAAAAAATTGTGTGTAAATTGGAATTAAGTGAATTATGATAGTAGAAAAGCAAACTCCTTTATAACTACGCGTGTTGTGAAATCGCGAAGATTCCGCGGTAATTTCGAGCACGGGGCATTCCACAAATCCTATTGGTTGCCTGTGCCTGCATATAAAATTCTTAGGGTTTTTTTTCTGTGTTTTTTTTAAAGAGAATATGGTTTGGGACTAGGTAGGGATTGGTTTGCAAGACTATTTTATTGCCAAATTTTGGATTTAAGTTGCCTTTTTATCAGTTTTGTAAGGGATCTCATTCCTACTTACAGAATTGCTTTTAAAATGTCAAATTTTAGATTTCAAATAATATTTTCATAAAGAGACATCAATTTTGTACGGGTCTTTCCTTCAAGATATGCCCCGAACTATTACCAATAGCCCAATATGCAGCTCTGGCGCAATGCCAACCAACAAATCGGAATTTTTTTGTTTTGTAACGGGTCCGATGTGTCAATGTGTGGCCACGCCCACACAAAACAGTTTTTTTAAAAGTGCCCTTTTAAAAACAAGAAGTGCCTTTTCAAAAATGGGGTGCCCTTTTACTGCCAACAGCGCCCTGCCCCTTTTTATTTCTAGAGTGAACACTGATTCTAAAATAACGAGGTGCATGTATGAATGTGTATGTGTTCCCGGGTCTTTCCTTCTCGAGATAGACCCTGAACCATCGCCAATATCCCACTGTGCAGCTCTAGTGCGACGTTAATTTTCCAAACTAAATCATACCATAAGAAAAACATCTCAAAGCCAGTGGCCGAGTGGATTAAGGCGTCAGCTGGGAATCCAAGGGTCCCCGGTTCAAACCTTGCGATGGACTAGACTAAAGAATAGTAAAAATTAGTGATATTGCAATCTTAGGGTTGCCAACTTCGCTACCAAATTACTAGAATAACGTCCAGAACATCCACAAAAAATAACGGCGTGTATACGGGACTGATACACGATACATCTGATCGGGGTCCAAAGTCCCGACGTCTATTGAAGGCGTTGGGTACCAGCTCAGGTGTTTCCATGTCATCTGACTATGGTTCAAAAATACGAGGCATCGTTCCCGGGCCTTTCCTTCGAGATAGGCCCCGAACTGTCGCCAATAGCCCACTGCGCAGCTCTAGTGCGACGTAAATTAACCAACCAACCAATCAAACCTTGCGATGGACTATACTAAAGAATAGTAAAAAGTAGTGATATTGCGATAGGAGGGTTGCCAAATTCGCTACCAAAATACTAGAATGTCATTTAGAACATCCACACAAAATTAACGGCATGTATACAGGACTGGTGCACGATAAATCTGATCGGGGTCCAAAGTCCCGACGTGTATTGAAGGCGTTGGATGCCAGTTCAGGTGTTGTCCTCGTCATCTGACCATGGTTCAAAAATACGAGGCATCGTTCCCGTGTCTTTCCTTCGAGATAGGCCCCGAACCGTCGCCAATAGCCCACAGTGCAGCTATAGTGCGACGTTATTAACCCAAACCAAAACAAATCAATCTAAAATAACGAAGTGCATCTATGAATGTGAATGTGTATGTGTTCCAGAGTCTTTCCTTCGAGATAGACCCAGAACCGTCGCTATTAGCCCACTGCGCAGCTCTAGTGCGACGTTATCTAACCACACCAAACCATAATGAAAAACATTACAAACCTAGTACTCCAAACTACAAGCCATCCAACTACACATAACTCACCCACCAATAGCCCATTGGGCAACTCTACCCACCCCCCTTAAGTAATCCACACTCCATGCCTCTATATATCCACCCTTATAACAAACAAGTAGGGTCGTATTTCCCACACGTCTTCATTACGGGTTAATTGTATTCCGAGATAACGCTGCCAGGACCGTAATGAAGTGACCTCTAAGTATATAGAGGTCATTTACAAAGATGGAATCCTTAATGAGTTCCCCGCTGACCAATGTCCTGTTGAGGGTGTAATGGGCTCGGACACAATGAGTGTGGACATAGGTGGATGTGGTCTTTTGGGTGGTAATGGGATTCATAAATTTGGTAAACTTGAGGTGATTGTATAATTATATTGGGATTGTTTGTGTTTTGAAGAGTTTATTATGGGATTGGATTGTTTGGGAGTTATGTATTGATATGGATGCGGAATAAGGAGCTTGTCTTGTGTCGGTTGGTGTGTTGTTAATGTGATTAAAATGTGAATTTATTTAGGTTTCGGTGAATGTATAGGCAATTATTTTTGTAAGGAAATGACATTGGTGGTGTGGAAGTTTGAAGAGAGGAGCCCCAGCTTCTGTGGTCTTCATCATCTTTACAAATTTTTAAATGGTGGCCTCCGTGGCAGAGTGGATGAAGGCGTCAGCTGGGAATCCAAGGGTCCCCGGTTCAAACCTTGCGATGGACTATACTAAAGAATAGTAAAATATAGTGATATTGCGATCGGAGGGTTGCCAACTTCGCTACCAAAATACTAGAATGTCGTCCAGAACATCCACAAAAAAATTAATGGCGTGTATACGGGACTGGTGCACGATACATCTGATCGGGGTCCAAAGTCCCTACGTCTATTGAAGGCGTTGGGTGCCAGCTCAGGTGTTGTCCTCGTCAGCTGACCATGGTTCAAAAATACGATTCATCTTTCCCGAGCCATTCTTACGAGATAGGCCCCAAACCGTCGCCAATAGCCCACTGTGCAGCTCTAGTGCGACGTTATTTAACCAAACCACACCATATTTTCAGATGGAATGGAGTTGAAAATTACGAGAAATGTTTAAATTTTTTTTTTGGGGGGGAGTGATCCTTAACTATCACTAATTGATAATTGTGTAGCCGTCAAATGCATTAGGTCTACCAACCAACCATTAGCTTAGGTGTTGTCCCTATTATCTGACCATGGTTCAAAAATACGAGTCAGTGTTCAAGGGTCTTTTCTTCGAGATACACCCTGAACATTCTCCAATTGCGAAGCTCTAGTACGACGTTAATTCAACCACTCAGTAATCACATTTAAAACGGTGGTCGAATTAAATTTAGGTTTCATTTTGTTAAATAACGTCGTACTAGAGCTGCACAGTGGGCTATTGGTGACGGTTCGTGGCCTATTTCGAAGGAAAGACCCGGGAACGATGCCTCGTGTTCTGGAACCATGGTCAGATGACGGGGACAGCTCCTGAACTGGCAACCAACGCCTTCAATAGATGTCGGGACTTTGGATCCCGATCAGATTTATTGTTCACCAGTCCCGTATACACGCCAGTATAATTTGTTGGATATTCTGGACGACATTCTTAGTATTTTGTAGTGAAGCTGGCAACCCTCCGATCACAAGATCACTACTTTTTTTCTTTTCTCAGTCAAGTCCGTCACACGGGATCGAACCAGGAACCCTCTGATTTCCAGCTGAACGCTTTTATCCACTCGGCTACGGAGGCCTGCGAATTAAAATTAACTAGACCAACATTGTGATATTGGGGAAAGTTCGAGATTCATTCCGCAAGATTAATCAAATTAAATTACCTCGTTATTTTAAATCATAACAACATAATAATTGCCACCCCACTATTTAAAATAAATAATAATGACCATCGTGAGCATAATTTTACCAATCCAGATTTAGCGAACATCAGCTTCCGCCTACACGGCGATGCTCGGTTTGATGATGGTAACTGAACTCGCAACTCCTCGACTACGAACTCGCTGCTTTTACAATCAGAATAATCGTTATCCCAAATAAAAAAAAGTTTTATTTGATAATTTATTTTATAATCAGTTTTATTTTATAATCAGTTTTATTTTATAATCAGTTTTATTTTATATTATTTTATATTATATTATATTATATTATATTATATTATTATTTTTATTTTAGGTAATACTTAGTTTAATACATTTGTTTTAAGAACGTTTAATTATAAGAAAACTACATCTATGAACAAAAAAACATTTGAAAAATTCATAACTTAACAACGATTATCATCTGAGGCATTTGTTTGAACTTGTAAGGTTAAATAAATTAATCCTTAAATTTATGTTTGACATATATGCAGGGTGGTGCAAAAGGAACGTTATGGTTAAATCCTTTATAATGTTTTTTTTTAATAAATTGTTAACATTACTTTGTCAAAATACAGCATATGAATTGAGAATTTTGTTAGGTGTCGCCCATTTTTCCGCTTCACAAAGTCATGCTCTTTCCAACACATGTTCCATGACTTTTCGTAAAATTTCAGGGGTTATGGCACTGATTTCATTGCGAATATTGTTTTTCAGTCATTGGTTCCTTATGAATCTTGTTGCTGAAAATTTGGTACCAGGCGATTTATTGTTGGCACAGAGGGTCCAGTCCGCACATCAAAATATCGACGATATGCACGCTGCGTAAGAATATCTGAGTTCCCGTTTGAAAAATAAAATTCAATGATTTTTGTTCGTTGCTCTATTGTGTACTGTTCACTGAACTCTAACTGTAACTGCTGAAAGGCTGAAACCTTGTTTCCTTTACGGGCGCATTGAAAACAATTGAAAGCTGCCATACTGTGCCCAAACATTTTTTTTTAAATGATTAAGTTGTGTTTTTTATTATTAAAGCATTGTAGAAGTATTAAATGTATATAAATGTTATATTTTCTTCTTATAGAATTAATTTTTATATTGCCAAACAGATAGTTTTTGCTCTTGCTTTTTAACTACTTCTACTTTGACTTGCAAATGACTTCCCATTTTAATAGCAGATTGCATTTAAAATGGGTTTAAAAAGAAAATAAAAAAAATTACCCAAAAGTAATATATGTCGGCGTATTTTAACATAAAAAATATACGAAATATTGTGGTATCAAGAAAGATGGTGCACATCATGGCGGCCTCCATATCGGCTTCAAGTCAACAAAATGTCTTGCCATATCCAGAAGTTACAGTTAGAGATCAGTGGTACTGTTCCATTTCAAATTCCCCAATCCTTCTTTACACAATTCTGAAGCAAAAGAAAAAATGCAATATTAAATAAAAAAAAGTTATAAAGCATTTGTATTTGTGGAGGCCTCCGTGGCCGATTGGATTGGGGCGTCAGCTGGGAATCCAAGGGTTCACCGGTTCGAACCTTTGCGCGGACTAGACTAAAGAATAGTAAAAAGTAGTGATCTTGCGATCGGAGGGTTGCCAGCTTCGCTACAAAAATACTAGAAAAGCCGTCCAGAACATCCACACAAATAAACCGCGTGTACGGGACTGGTGCACGATACATCTGATCGGGGTCCAAAGTCCCGACGTCTATTGAAGGCGTTGGGTGCCAGTTCAGGTGTTTCCTCGTCATCTGACCATGGTTCTAAAATAACGAGGTGCATGTATGAATGTGTATGTGTTCCCGGGTTTTTCCTTCGAGATTGACCCCGAACCGTCGCCAATAGCCCACTGTGCAGCTCTAATGCGACGTTATTTAACAAACCAACCAACCATTTATTTTGAACCACCCTGTATAAGTATCAAAAACGTCGCAATATTAACCATACGTAACTAATACTCATAATAAACTTTACTATCATATATAAATATGCCACCCAAGGAATATCTTTTATAACTTTTATTCATAGAATGTTAAATTCCCAAACAGTTGAAGATTTATAACTTTTGAATTTTTTACTCGATTTCATGGCCTTTGATTTGACCGAAGTACGTTAAACCAAACGATAAGGTCTCCTTTATATCTGGCATTTGATATTTACGAATATGCGATGGCCCCATACGATATGCCCCATCAAACTTTCTGTATTTTTCCGCTCATGATTTGCATTTAAAAATGCCGAATTTGAATTTTATCTGTCCGTCTTGGAACATCAAAAGGGACGGGGACACTTGGAGATAGGGCGGAAGTACGGGTCTTTTATGGGTCTTTCAGCTTTTTCATGGATGCCTTTTGAAGATCAGAATTCTAACTTAGTCAAGAGGTATTTTGTAGTTGTGCCAGCAAGAACGGTCTAAGTCATTTTCGCTATATTTTAATAAAATTTCACTGTTAAAAATTAGTATTAGACAAATAAGAAAAATGTACCAATTTTTGAATACATACGATGCTTGTCATGGCTCCGAAAGTATAAGTTTTAATTTTGAAAAATATATGCACTTAAAAATGAGTACAATTTGTAAAAATGAATAAACAGAGCATATAATTATTCCTATAAATTCAATTCCACTGCTCAGTTTTGAGAACGTACGGTTACTTCAATTTGAATACGTCATTTACGATGTAATTGTTCTCAAAGAAAATAAGTATGTTCAGGTACTCATTTTTAAGTACATTTTTTTTACTCTGTAAATGATGTTTATGTCTGTTCATATCTCATTAACTAATTAATTAACGACACTCAGTTTCTCAGTTCTGAATGTAACTGAAAAGTTATTAAAAATGAATACATGGTCGTACTCGTTTTTCTTTGAGTACAATTGCATCTTAAATCAGCGATGGCGTACTCAAATTTCAGTAATCGTATTTTCTCAAAAATGAGCAGTGTGATTTAATATTGCTAACCTCAGCTTCTGTTTAATCCATCTTAAAAAGCGATCTGACAAACTTAAAATAGTTCTTGAGAAGATGGTTTTCTACATTATTTGATGTCGATTGCTTAAATGGAAACTGAGTGATTACAACTTTATTATCTTACTTCCCATTCTTTTGGCACACGTTTTTAATTATTTTTCTCTTTACAACTTCTACACGTGGATCTGCTAGTACAACGGATAAGGTCATGTACAGTGGAGCCTGAGGATATGGGTTTGATTCCCGGAAAGTCTTGGTTGTAATTGTAAAAGTGATTTATGATAGCAGCCTATGTAGGCTAGCATCTGCTTAAGCCATCTTAACTAAGCAAAACTTAAAATAGTTGTTAAGAAGAAGGTTTTCCACATTATTTGATGTCCATTGCTTAAATGGAAACTGAGTTATTATAATTCAATTATCTTACTTCCCCTTTTGGCAGACCTTTTTAACATTTCTTCTATTTATAACTTCTTCACGTCGCCCTGTTAATAAAACTGATAAGGCACTGGGCTGCGGTGCCTTAGGATCTGGGTTCGATTTCGAATTAGCCTTGGTTGTAATTGTCGATGATTATTGAAAGTGATTTATGTAGGCTAGTATCTGCTCTTTTTTATTCATTTCTACCCATTGTACTAATTTGTTTAAGTACATGTCTTTTTCAAATTTGAAACTTATGTTCCGATCGATGTATTCAAAAACGAATACTTCGAATGAATCGAACATCGAATGTATTCAAAAATGAGTACATTTTACTTATATTTGAATACCTATTTTCAACAGCGTATGGGACATGACCTCTCGTTTTTCTTTGGTTCGCCATGTCTATGGATACGGACGCAGGGTTAAAGACGTGTGACATCAGAATCCAGTATACGGCATCATTTTGGATTCTGGACCTGCTACTAAACGCTTTCTGCATTGTGTGTCGTTCCAAGACCGACGCTTGTGTCTGTCGTTTGAGCTTGAAATAGATACAACCGCCAAAAGATGTTTCGTGATTCATGCTTTTGTACGAAAGTTTCTATTACAGTCTACTTTTATATTAAGCCCATTTTTCCATTATAGTCAACTTTTCCATTTCAGTCTACTTTTATATTAAGTCTATTTTTCCATTATAGTCAACTTTTCCATCTCAGTCTACTTTTCCAGTCTACTTTTATATTAAGTCTATTTTTCCATTATAGTCAACTTTTCCATTTCAGTCTACTTTTCCATTTCAGTCTACTTTTCCATTACAGTCTACTTTTCCATTAAAGTCTACTTTTCCATTACAATCTATTTTTCCATTAGAGTCTACTTTTCCATTACAGTCTATTTTTCCATTACAGTCTACTTTTCCATTTCAGTCTACTTTACCATTACAGCCTACTTTTCCATTAAAGTCTACTTTTCCGTTAAAGTCTACTTTTGCATTAAAGTCTACTTTTCCATTACAATCTATTTTTCCATTAGAGTCTACTTTTCCATTACAGTCTATTTTTCCATTACAGTCTACTTTTCCATTTCAGTCTACTTTACCATTACAGCCTACTTTTCCATTAAAGTCTACTTTTCCGTTAAAGTCTACTTTTGCATTACAATCTATTTTTCCATTAGAGTCTACTTTTCCATTACAGTCTATTTTTCCATTTCAGTCTACTTTTATATTAAGTTTATTTTTCTATTCTAGTCAACTTTTCCATCTCAGTCTACTTTTCCAGTCTACTTTTATATTAAGTCTATTTTTCCATTATAGTCAACTTTTCCATTTCAGTCTACTTTTCCATTTCAGTCTACTTTTCCATTACAGTCTACTTTTCCATTAAAGTCTACTTTTCCATTACAATCTATTTTTCCATTAGAGTCTACTTTTCCATTACAGTCTATTTTTCCATTACAGTCTATTTTTCCATTTCAGTCTACTTTACCATTACAGCCTACTTTTCCATTAAAGTCTACTTTTCCGTTACAGTCTACTTTTGCATTAAAGTCTACTTTTCCATTACAATATATTTTTCCATTACAGTCTACTTTTTCATTACAGTCTATTTTTCCATTACAGTCTACTTTTCCATTTCAGTCTACTTTACCATTACAGTCCACTTTTCCATTAAAGTCTACTTTTCCGTTACAGTCTACTTTTCCATTACAGTCTATTTTTCCATTACAGTCTATTTTGCCATTTCAGTCTACTTTACCATTACAGTCTACTTTTCCATTAAAGTCTACTTTTCCGTTACAGTCTACTTTTTCATTAAAGTCTACTTTTCCATTACAATATATTTTTCCATCACAATCTATTTTTCCATTAAAGTCTACTTTTCCATTACAGTCTACATTTCTCTTATAGTATACTTTTCCATTACAGTCTACTTTTCCAATACAAGTACGTATTACGCGCAACCTGTTGTTTAGACGTTGTACATCAAAAATATTTCCTTTTTTTATTTTAGTTTGCATACGTAAAAGTGTAATTTTGTTCGCACTAAGTATATAATTATTATATACTTAGTATATAGTGGTCCGAGTTTAATAAAATTTTGAAGATTGAAAAAAATACATACCTTCCTTATTTTGTGTACGTTAAAAATAAATTCTCTTATTGCAATGTGGTTGTCATATAATTATCATTCATTGAGATATTTTGTTCGCATACACACTAATTAAATAGGCACACGCAATACCAATAAAACGCATGATTTTGTATTTACGTCACATCAAAGAGTGAAGTAATGCCAAACGAAATCATAAGTTTGTATTGAAAATAATATTTTAAAAACAACAGTCCTACATTTAGAATATAAAGTAAAAATGTTCAAAGAAGCAAGTCAGTTTAAAGCCGAAATACCCAACCCTCAAAACCCGCTAAATCCAGAATGGAAACAAAGTTTATCCACTTTAAACTCTTTAAGATCCACACCACGCCAAAGTCGCCAAGACAGTATTAAAAATATCTATACAACATCCCTCCATCAATCGGCATCAAAATCACTAAAAAAAAAAAATTACGACTTCGGCTCTGAATATCCTATTTATATGTCGGCCCGGTGTCGGCAAGATATCGGTCCTTTAGTGCCCCCCTCCCCCCCACACACATGAAGCAAAATCGCTGGGGTCGAGATAAGGGTTGCCGATTGGACATTTCGGATGTCGCCAAATGCAATAAAAATTCGCCAAATGTCTAAAAATTGAAGTAAGGTTGTTCCAGAACATATCTGTTTTTAATTTAATAGAAAACTTTAAAAAACGGAAATTAAATCGGATTTTTTTAACAAAGTTGATTAACCTTTCACAGTTTAAAATAGGTACTAAAAAATAAGTAAAATTTACTCATTTTTGATTACATTCGATTCTTATTATGGCTACTAATACATAAGTCTCATTTTTGAAAAAGGGTTGTATTCAAATATGAGTAAAAATAAATTAAAAAAGAGTATTTGCTTGCCTATATAGACCATTACAATCCGTTAATAACGAAAGTATTTATCTGGATCTCGTATTAAAATTGAAATTTATACTAACTATTAGAAAAATATCAAAACATATTTATCTGAACCATAGAGATTTCAAGAGACATAGAGACAATTAATCAAACCATTACAATCCGTTAATAACGAAACAATTTATCTGAATCTCGTATTACAATTGAAATTAAAGCCAACTATTATAAAATATATCAAAACATATTTATCTGAAACTTCGAGCGTGGATCCTTCATAGTAGAGAAAACATAATGTTACAATCTCGCTAACATCCAAGTGAGGCAAACATGTATGGCCACAGGCACGTGGTTAATTACGTCATTCCATTCATAAATTTTCACTGTTACGCATTTCCCAATTCATCAGCCAATCGCGGGTATTTTTTAATTCATATTTTTAAAAAGAAGTCACGTGTCTGAGGCCATTCGGTCTGAGATGTGGGTTTCACGATTATGACGTCATATTCGCTCTACTACAGTCCATTCAACTCAAAGGTTTCAATTTTGAAAAAGACGTGTACTTAAAAATGAGTACAATTGGTAAAAAGGAATAAAAAGAGCAGATGCTAGCCTGCACAGGTTGCCTTCATAAATCGTTTTCAATAAATATCGACAATTACAACTAACACTTACCGGGAATCGAACCCAGGTCCTCATGGGATCGCTGCACAATGCCTTATCCGTTATACTACCCGGATGACTTGAAGAAGTAATAAACAGAAGAAATGTTAAAAAGGTGTGCCAAAAGAATGGGAAGTAAAATAATTGAGTTTTAATAACTCAGTTTCCATTTAAGCAATCGACATAAAATGATGTGGAAAATCCATCATCTGAGCAGCTATTTTAAGTTTGTCAGGTCGCTTTGTTAAGATGGCTTGAACAGAAGCTGAAATTAGTAATATGTCCACACTGCTCATTTTTGAGAACGTACGATTATTTCAATTTGAGTACATCTTTTACGATGTAATTGTACTCAAAGAAAAATGAGTATGTCCAGGTACTCATTTTTAAGTAAAAAATTTTTTACCGTGTAAATGGGGTTTATGTCTGTTCACATCTCAATAACTAACGACACTCAGTTTGTGTGAATTGATTAAATTATAGTTTCCAATACATATAATCTATACAGGAAAAACCTAAAAAAAAGTTGGTTAAAAATTGATACATGATCGTACTCGTTTTTCTTTGAGTACAATTGCATCGTAAATGAGCGATGGCGCACTCAAATTTAAGTAATCGTACTTTCCCGTTCTGCTACAGTCCATTCATGCCCGAAGATCTGAACCATAGAGATTTTAAGAAAATATCGCCAAATTGGCGCATTACCGCCAAATCCTGAAGACACATTTGCGATACTAAAAACAAGCAGACTTGTATGCTATGTCACGTTGATGCCATATATCTTGCGCTTTACGCAGTGACACCTCTATCGCTGCACCCTTAAACCAAGGGCTGGGGGGGAGGGGGGGGGGCAGCATGTACAGATAGTGGGGTGTGACGTCCATTTTGAGAAGGTGGGAGTATGTTGGATGCGTGGGCGTAAAGGGAATAATCCGGGGAGGTAAGCTCGGGCACATTTATAGTATTGCTTTTCAATAAGTGTGAGAAATTTGCCCGGGTCGTGTGGGTGCCGATTCCGCTTTATTGCGAGGCAGTAAAAGGGCGCTGTTACTTTGATGAAAATTGGGGAGGATTTTGATGGGGCCGTTTGAGTCGGGATTGTCATTTGTGAGCGGGGAGGGAGAGAGTTGGTTTGTCTGTGTTTGAAAAGTTTTGCTTTTTTTTTATATAAATTGTAAAGAAATTGGGGAATGGTTAGGGCAATGTGTCGTTTTCACTTAAACATAGATGTGTTTTTAATTTTTCTAATATTTTAATTTGGTTTGGTTTGGTTAATTAATGTCGCACTAGAGCTGCATAGGGGGCTATTGGCGACGGTTCGGGGTCTATCTCGAAGGAAAGACACTTCGCTACAAAAAAACTAGAAAGTCGTCCAGAATATCCAACAAATTATACTGGCGTGTATACGGGACTGGTGCACGATACATCTGATCGGGGTCCAAAGTCCCGAATTCTATTGAAGGCGTTGGGTGCCAGTTCAGGTGTTTCCTCGTCATCTGACCATGGTTCTAAAATAACGAGGTGCATGTATGAATGTGTGTGTGAATGTGTATGTGTTCCCGGGTCTTTCCTTCGAGGTTGACCGCGAACCGTCGCCAATAGCCAACTGTGCAGCTCTAGTGCGACGTTAATTAACAAAACCAAACCAAACCAAACCGAAGGAAAGACACGGGAACACATACACATTCACACACACACACATTCATACATGCATCTCGTTATTTTCGAACCATGGTCAGATGACGAGGACACACCTGAACTGGCACCCAACGTCTTCAATAGAATTCGGGACTTTGGACCCCGATCCAATTTTTCGTGCACCAGTTCCGTATACACGCCGTTAATTTTTGCAGATGTTCTGGACGACTTTTCCAGTATTTTGTAGCGAAGCTGGCAACCCTCCGATCACACGATAACTACTTTTTTTTACTTTTCTTTGTCAAGTCCTTCGTCTATGATCGAACCAGGAATCTTCGTATTCCTAGCTAACCCCTGTAACCGCTCGGCCACGAGGCCTCTAATATTTTACTAACTCTGACCATTATTAGAGGCCATCGTGGCCCAATGTATAATGGTGACAGCTGCGAATCAGAGGATTTCTGGTTTGATCCTGCGCGACTGACTTGACAAGGAAAAAGTAAAGAAGTAGTGATCTTGAGATCGGAGGGTTGCCAACTTTGCAAAAAACTCAAAAAGTTGTTCAGAACATCCACAAAAAATTATCGGCGTGTATACGGGACTAGTACACGATAAATCTAATAGGGGTCCAAAGTCCCGACTTCTATTGAAAGCGTTGGGTGCCAGCTCAGGTGTTGTTCTCGTCATCTGACCATGGTTAAAAAATACGAGACATCGTTCCCCGGTCTTTCCTTTGAGATAGGTCCCGAACCGTCGCCAATAGCCCACTTTTCAGCTCTATTGCGATGTTAATTAATCAAACCAAACCTGACCATTATTGTACACTGCGTGACCAACTTATTATGACCATCCAACTATTTTAAGTAAATTAGTTATGACATCACTGTTTCCGTCAAAGAGTGAGAGCGGTATGTAAAAACATAAAAGGTGCTTTCTTACAATGTAAGTAGAAGCGTTTTGTTCGAAAAGGTACGGATAAAAACGCAACACTTGAAGAACTTTGAACATGGGATGATTGTGGGTGCCACGGAGTCGGCATCTGAAAAAGCGATACATTTCTGATAGGATGTGAGCCTTCTGATGGTTTAGCAAAATTTAGAATCTGTAGATTTGTTTTCACTGCAGGAATGTTTAATTTATATTTCCATAACATTCCGTTTTTTACAACATTTTTTTTAAATTATATCAGTAGAAAAGGTTTTCAAAAGTCCTCCTAATGCTTTAAATATCAAAATCATTGCAAAAAATATATTTTATCATCTTGCCAAAATGTCGCCAAATGTATGAAAATGTTGCCAAATAAATAAAACTTTCGCCAAATAAATAAAAATGCCTCCAAATGGATAAATGCATCACCAAATGAACTAAAATACAGTAAATATCATCAAAATGGCAAAATTATTGTAAAAATAATAACATTTCGCAAAACTTGACATTCAAAACAAGATGTAGGTCAGTGTCTACATGAGATTTTGAAAATCCGGATCATCCCCCTTCCCTTTCCTTACAGCAGAAATTACTTCATACAAAAACTGCCATATGGCATGACCCAAAGGTGTAGAAATAGGTCAACACTGTGTCAAGTTATAAACATATAAAGAAGGGTCTATATGGGTTTCTTTTTTATACAAATCTGCAATTTAATGTTGAGATAACAGTTTTCTTAACCAGACAACCCCGGGCACTACAACTGGTTTAATTATAAATATAAGAGACACATAATTATCAAACTTCAACAATGCATTCAAGGATCGCAATTATTTTGCATTGTTTTATACTTTTCATTACAATGTTTATTAATCATTATCAATCAATCATCATTATCAATGTTTATAATTTAATTACAATGATCATTACAAAGGCATTTCAATAAAACATTAAATTAGCCGCATATTTACAAACAAATTCACTCAATTCGAAACGCATTTCACAACAATCTAATTTGCAACTAACTTTCACATTAACGTTCTACATTGTGAAATCATTGTTACCCCTTTCTCCAAGGCAGGGGTTATTGTGCAAACAAACTTACGATTACTCAATGTTGCCATTTACGATTGCCAAATCACCTAAATTAACAGAATTTTGAAACGGGAACCTTTCAGGAACACAGTTGCGAACTGCAATTTAATTAAAGTAATTCTCATGGCGATTCCTTAGAAGGCAACTTGCGTCGGAATGAAGATGGGTAATTAATGTACAGATCCAGACATACTTTCAAATTGATGAACAAATAGATGATTATGGAACTCTTACGGTTTCTAGCAGTCATTTTGAATCCATCTATCTAAATTCTATTAATCATTATCATTGTTTGATAAATTCCAGGGAAAATGGGGATTTTGTAGTGGTTGGAAGGGAAAAGTTTTCGACAATGCTTGACTTAATTTTTAATCAATGGGTTTATTGTAAACCTAAATAAAAGGGAAATGTTGTTGAACAATGGCTATTGTTACGTTTAATCATCCTACATTTTGTATGAGTTTAAACTAATTATTATATTCCATTAACAATTAGAGAACTTATTAATTAACAGACACAAAAAGTAACCTTAAAAATCGGTTTAAAGTAACATAAATCGTAATATTTGATTGCGAAATTAAAATACTTACGAAATTTCTCAAGTAACATAAAGCCTACTATTTGATTTTTATAATGTATAACTTAATATTTAGGTAATAAATCGGTTTAAAGTAACATAATTCGTAATATTTGATTGCAAAATTAAAATACTGACGAAACTTCTTAAATAACATAAAGCCTACTATTTGATTTTTATAATGTATAACTTAATATTTAGGTAGGTAATAAATCGGTTTAAAGTAACATAAATCGTAATATTTGATTGCGAAATTAAAATACTTACGAAACTTCATAAGTAACATAAAGCTTAATATTTGATTTTTATAATGTATAACTTAATATTTAGGTAATAAATAGGTTTAAAGTAACATAAACCGTAATATTTGATTGCGAAATTAAAATACTTACGAAACTTCTCAAGTAACATAAAGCTTAATGTTTGATTTTATTAATGTATAATTTAATATGTATGCGGCTTGATAAGAAACGTCAAACACCATTTTCTGTTACTAGACAGCTAAGCTTATCATTTTTACAAGTGGCGATGTAAAAAAAGTACTTAAAATGAGTACCTGAAAACACTTGTTTTGCTTTGAGTACAATTACATTGTAAATGAGCGATGACGGACTCAAATTTAAGCAACCGTACTTTTTAAAATATGTGCAATTTGATTTAATATTGCTAATATCAATTTCTGTTGAAGCCATCTTAACAAAGCGACCTGATAAACTTAAAATAGCTGTTCCGAATATGGTTTTCCACAGGATTTGATGTTGATTGCTTAAATGGAAACTGAATTATTACAATTCAAATATCTTGCTTCCCATTCTTTTGGCACACCTTTTTAACATTTCTCCTGTTTATAACTTCTTCACATCGTCCTGGTAGTACAACGGATAAGGGAGTGGACTGCGGTGCCTGAGGATATGGGTTCGATTCCTGGTAAGTCATGGTTGTAATTCTCGATATTTATTGAAAGTGATTTATGAAGGCAGCCTATGTAGGGAAGCCTGCTACTGTATTCATTTTACACATTTTTGAGTACGTGTCTTTTTCAAAAATGAAACTTATTTATTCTGAGGTATGATAAGCATCGAATGTATTCAAAATGAGTAAATTCAACATAATTTTAATATCTATTTTTAACATAAATAATAACAATAATATATTAATATTAAAATAATAACAATAATAGAAAAACATAAAAAATAACAAGCAATAAAATAATAATATAAAATAATCAAAATAAAATAATAACAAGTGATAAAATAATAACAAGTAATAAATTAATAACAGGTAATAAAATAATAACAATAAAATAATAACAACTAATGAAATAATAACAACTAATGAAATAATAAAAATAATAAAATAATAACAATAAAATAATAACAACTAATGAAATAATAAAAATAATAAAATAATAACAATTAATAAAATAATAAACAAATAATAGAATAATAAAAAAATCGTAAAATAACAATAATAAAAGTAATAAAATAATAACAATAAAATAGTAGCAAGTAAGAAACTAATAACATGTAATAAAATAATAACAAGTAATGAAATAATATACAAATAATACAATAATAAGCAAATAATAAAATAACAACAATAAAATAATAACATGTAATAAAATAATATCAAGTAGTAAACTAATAACAAGTCCTAAAACTACAGAAATCAAATAATTAACAATTTTGATATGACAATAGTATTTAATTATTATTTCAAAACTTTATATATCAGATTTAATTACTGACAATTTCGCTATCATAATTGTGATAACGATTTTTCAAAAACAAGCCATATTAATATTGTTTTAAAATTAAAAGTGAATCACCGCTAAAAATGATTAGCTAGTTTTTCATCATTCTACGTCCCTCAAGAGATTTTTCCCCTCCGCATTTTTTTAAAAATGTTATAATATGTTAATTAACGCAAAATAAACCTCATTTTTTTTGTTGGAGTTGGTTTTCAGTTTGATTAGTTTTTTTAAAAAAAGATGCGTTTATATTACTTTAATTAATATATAAAAAAATAATTTTAAAAAAAATATGCCGAGATGGCAAATACCGTGGAATCGCTCTCCTTTGGGATATAATGCACTTTTTTCATCGCTTATTAAAATTAAACAATTAATTTTATCACAATCATTAAATTACATGTAATATATGCGTCATATGTATGATTATTATATAACTTATCTCCAAAGTTTTGGAAAGTTATTGACAAAAAATACATATAAGGACCAAAATTAAATTAAGTAAATTAGGCTTTATATTTATGAATAATTATGACAGAGATTGACTATCTGTAGGTCTGTTACATAGTTAAAAATGGGTACTTAAAAATAAGTAAAATGTACTCATTTTTGATTACAGTCAATGCTTATCATAGCTCCAAATACAGAAGTTTCATATTTGAAAGAGACATGTACTCAAAAATGAGTACAATGAGTGCAATGAGCAGTTTCTTGCCTACTTACAAATCCTCAGCCACCAAATCTCATTGATTTATTCGCTGTACTACCAGGACGATGTGAATAAAATATAAACAGAAGAAATGTTAAAAAGGTGTGCCAAAAGAATGGGAAGTGAGATAATGGAGGCGTAATAACTCAGTTTCCATTTAAGCAATCGCCATCATATAATGCGAAAAAATATCTTCTGAATAACTATTTTAAGTTGGTTAAAATATTATTTTTAAATATTGGTGAAAGACTATCATAATACTATCATAAACCTATATTTTCCAATATTTTAGGTACTGAACTAGTAAATTATATAGAAAATGTGCATAATTAATTATTATTCATTATTGCAATTGTACTCAAATTGTATTCAAAGAAAAACGTTCAGGTACTTATTTTTAAATAGCATTTTTTACAAGTTTTTTAAGTATATTGTTAAATAAATGTATACTATAAAGTGGTATGCCAATTGACTCAATGTGTAGTATTTCTTTTAATTATTGAAGGGTAAAAGTCATTTTTAAGGAAACACTGTGTGTTGTTAAGAATAACTTTATATATAAAAAATTAAATACATGTAGTATACAAATTTTAATGGCTAATCGTATCACAGGATCTGAGATAAAATTTTAGTAAAAAATATTTAAAAAAAGCCTTAGATTTTTTTTTTAATTGACAAAATTACAGTTCAGTTATTTTACTCTTAAATAGGAAAAATTGAAATGAAGTCCATTTTTCCCATTTAAGATTTAAATTATCTTTTTCAACAACAGAGAAGCGAGAGAGCTTGGATAAAATTTCCAGGATCAATTCAGTGAATCAAATAAAATTATCGCCAAGTGAAAAATTTACCAATTACTTTTCAATTCCATAAAAATACACAGATTCTTATTCTTGAAAAAAAGACATAAAATCCATTTACATTTCCTATGCGATTCACTGAAAGTGAGGCTAAAAAGTCTTTTAAAGGTAAATCTTTAAAGTGCAATTTCTTTATAATCAAAAGAGGCCGCATTTTCAATTAAATTCCACCCTTTTACCAACTCCAATGCAGCCAAATTTGGCTGAAAAACGCCAATTTGGCATTTTTATATTTTTTTAATGTATTTTTTTGGCAGTACTTTAGTTAAAATTGTACATTTTTTAAACAATATGTTATGATATATAGATTTTTTTTTTTAAATAAACAACTTCATAAAATTGTTGATCTTATAAACGAATTCTGTCTTTTGGCGATACTTGGCTATGGTTGGCGAATTCGAATTTCCGGAATCGACAGCCATTTGTACAACCCGATGTTTCAGTTTCCGCTACGGTTACGGTAAAAATAGGAGTTCACTTCAGTTCGCTGAATGTCGAGACTTGTAAATTAGTTTTATTTCTATTTCTTGCACATTGGGGCTTTTGATGGCCCCTAGAGCTAGGGCGGCTCTGATAATTGGGATGCAGTTCGGATTTCGGTTGGCTTCATGTGTCAATAGAATTTCTAGGATACTCTTTGTAAGTCAAGAGATATACTGGAATTGGGATTTGAAAAAGATTGTGGAAACAAGTTAGTGAAGATGCTAACTCTAAGTTGATGCATCTAAGTAAATAATCTCTTGGTTTATATGCAAGACGCGATCTATAATCATGTACTTGGGTCGGGGATTTGTCTAATTAGTATTTAGAATAATATCAAACATAAAAATATTTTAGCAGATTTGTAAATAAAATGTCAGATTATATTCCTGAATCCGAAAACTTTCATTAGCCCGGCAGTAAAGTATTCGAATCATAATCGGTGGGTTGTGAGTTCGAGTATGTGCTTTGACTTGACACTGTAATGAGATAAAAATCGGGGAGTTGTCAGCTTCGTTCCACGTCGTAAATAAAATCATCTAATATAAATATCCGCCGTGTTTAAGGGATTGCTGTGCGTTAAATGAAATCGTGGTCCTCGCGAATATTGAGGTTTCCCCCGTCTTCTGCCCATGTACTTGGCTGTGTTAGGTCTCTTGAATGAGGACAGAAATAGGCAGCCGGAAGACTGCTATACCAATACAACTAACTGGTGGTTACAATTAAACAATCCCTGATTAAGGCACAGTAGAGAATATATAATAAATAAATGTCCTAAAAACGCCGGAGGCCTCCGTGGCCGAGCGGTTAAGGCGTTCAGCTACTAATCCGAGGATTGGTGGTTCGAATCCGTGCGATGGACTTGACAAAGAAAAGTTCAAAATAGTGATCTTGTGATCGGAGGGTTGCCAGCTTCGCTACAAAAATGCTAGAAAAGTCGACCAGACCAAACCTAAAAACGCCAAATGTTTACAATATACATTTCGAAATACGGGGGAACGAATTATGTGGGTGTTTTTCATAAATGACTAATAGGGCATGAGATGGCGCTTCGAATAGCCCCTTTAAAAAATCAAATCATTTGCTGTCACACCCTTCGAAAATGAATGATCTGTAGTAGAGAGAATATGACGTCATATTCGTAAAGCACATATCTCAGAGCGAAAAGCCCATATCACGTGCCATCTCTTCAAAATTATGAATGAAAAAATACTCGCGATTGGCTGATGAATTGGGAAATGTGTAACAGTGAACATTTATGAATGGAATGATGCAATTAATCACGTGTCTGAGGCCATACATGTTGGCTTCATTTTGATGTTAGCGAGAGGGACGTCATGACTCCTCTACTACAAAGGATACATGCTCGACGGTCACACCAACCAGTTGTTGTTTTTTCAACATGACAGACACAATGACCACTGACAAATGCCTCTTCTACTTTGCTTATTCTACCTTTATCTACTGGGGCTTTCAGCGACCCAGTAGATAAATGCGTTTAGCTAGTAATAAGATGATTACTAGGGACTTGAAAAAGGAAATAAAAAAGTAGTGATCTTGCGATTAGAGGGTTGCCAGCTTTGCTACAAAAGTACTAGAAAGTCGTCCACAACATCCAACAAACTATACTGGCGTGTATGCGAGAGTGGTGCACGATAAATCTGATTGGGGTCCAATATCCTGACGCCTTTTGAGGTTGTATCGGGTGCCAGCTCAGGTGTTGTCCTCTTCATATGACCATGGTTAAAAATACGAGGCATCTTTCCCGGGTCTTTTCTTCGAGATAGGCTCCAAACCGTCGCCAATAGCCCACTCTTCAACTCTAGTACGACGTCGTTAAATAATCAAACCAAAAGCTCACAGGACTTTCCTTCAGGACAGATCCTGAACTGTCGCCAATAGCCAACTGCGCAATTCTAGTGTAATGTAAAAGTGGGGAAAAAGTAGGGTTTGGTTTGGTTTTTGTTAATTAATGTCGCACTAGAGCTGCACAGTGGGCTATTGGCGACAGTTCGGGGTCAATCTCGAAGAAAAGACCCGGTTTGGTTTGGTTTTGTTAATTAACGTCACACTAGAGCTGTACAGTGGGCTATTGGCGACTGTTCGGGGTCAATCTCGAAGGAAAGACCCGGGAACACGTACACATTCACACACACATTCATACATGCACCTCGTTATTTTAGAACCATGGTCAGATGACGAGGAAACACCTGAACTGGCACCCAACGCCTTTAATAGATATCGGGACTTTGGACCCCGATCAGATTTATCGTGCACCAGTCCCGTATACACGCCGTTCATTTTTGTCTGATGTTCTGTACGACTTTTCTAGTATTTATGTAGCGAAGCTGGCACTTTCCTTTAGGACAGATCCTGAACACTGACCTCTAACTGTAACTTCTGGATAGGGCAAGACATTTTGTTGACTTGAAGCCGATATAGAGGCCGCCATGATGGGGCACACGTTTCTTGATACCGCAATATTTCGTATATTTTTCATGTTAAAATACGCCGACATATATTACTTTTTTTTTTTTTTTTTTTTTTTAAACCCATTTTAAATGCAATCTGCTATTAAAATAGGAAGTCATTTGCAAGTCAAAGTAGAAGTAGTTAAAAAGCAAGAGCAAAAACTATTTGTTTGGCAATATAAAAATTAATTCTATAAGAAGAAAATATAATATTTATATATATTTAATACTTTTACAATGATTTGGTAATAAAAAACACCACTAAATCATTTTTAAAAAAATGTTGGGACACAGTATGGCAGCTTTCAATTGGTTTCAACGCGCCCGTAGAGGAAACAAGGTTTGAGCCTTCCAGCAGTTACAGTTAGAGTTCAGTGGAATTTCTACACAGTGTAGAATTTCTTTGGTATTGAATCCGAACCGTCTCCGGGAATCATAAAATGTAATTGTAATGCGAATCTATTTAAAATAGGGAATTAAATTTTAAAAAGTTAGTATTATACACCGGTATGCATTTTACCGAAAATACTTGTAATTTAGCCGGTTTAATTAAATAAACCAGAGTTTCGAATTTAAAAAGAATTTTTTAATACAAACCAATATTTCTTAAGAATTTAAAATACCACTTTTTATTTAAATAACTAATGGCATACATTTTTGTTTGTATTGGAGAATGACTACTGGTGGTGTTCTAACTCATACATGTATTAAAAATTCCCTAGAAAGGGAATTTGCTTCATTCTAAAAACTCCCAAACTCAAAATGACAAACAACACGCGCCCTTTAACACCGAGTAATGAACTCAAATCCAAATTCTTACACGAAAAAACTGACCGAAAAAGATTGATTCAAAATCCGGGGACTCAGTGTGAGTAAAAGTAATGCGACTTTAAATAAAATAGGCAATTAAATTTTAAAAAAGATAGTGTTATACACCGGTATGCATTTTATCGCAAATACTTGTAATATAGCCGGTTTAATTAAATAAACTAGATTTGACCAAGGTTCGAATTTAAGACCTTTTTTATACAAAATTATAATTCTTAAATATTTAAAGTACCAATTTTTATATAAATAACTAATGACACATAAGTTTTCGTTTGTATTGAAATTTATCTTCTGGTGATGTCTAACTGATACATATATTAAAAATTCCCTAGAAAGGGAATTTGCTTCATTCTAAAAACACCCAAACTTGAAATGACAAACAACACGCGCCCTTTAACACCGAGTAATACATCATAATAAGACGAACTCAAATCCAAATTCTTACACAAAAAAACTCACAGAAAAAGATTAAGCTTGATTGAAAAGCCGGGGACTCAGAGTGAGTACTAGTAATGCGACTTTAAATAAAATAGGCAATTAAATTTTTAAAAAGATAGTGTTATACACCGGCATGCATTTTATCGCAAAAACTTGTAATATAGCCGGTTTAATTAAATAAACTAGATTTGACCAAGGTTCGAATTTAAGACCTTTTTTATACAAAATTATAATTCTTAAATATTTAAAGTACCACTTTTTATATAAATAACTAATGATACATATATTTTCGTTTAAATCGGGCTGTTGCATGCCAAAGTTTTTAATTTTCCACATATTAAAATTTCCCTAGAAAGGGAATTTGCTTTATTCTAAAAACTCCCAAACTCAAAATGACAAACAACACGCGCCCTTTAACACCGAGTAATTCATCATAATAAGACGAACTCAAATCCAAATTCTTACACAAAAAAACTCGCAGGAAAAAGATCAAGATTAATTCAAAAGCTGGGGACTCAGAGTGGCACTCTGTAGTGTAGAGCACCAGCTAAGTGATGAATGCCCGATGCTAATGTTGATAAATCCCTGCCAACCCGGGCAGATCCCATATGGTTCACCCTCGTAGGAGGGAGTGTGCAGGGCATATTCAATCACAGGTGAGGATGGGAAGAGTCTAGCTGTGACATCTGGTAAAAGTAAAAAAAGGATTCTAGTTAAGGGTGTAGAATGCTGTGTAATTTCGAAATTTTTCTCTTATGTAAATAAGGATAAAAGAAATGTTTGAAAAATATGAGTAAGGCATGTTCTACACGAACTGTATCTTCTCGGTGATTGGAGATTTCATACCACGTGGTATGGATTATCGAATCACAGAGAAGCTCCCGCGTGGTTTTCTTGGTGGTGAAGAATGGGCCTAATAGTATTCATATTTTGTTATGACGAGATATTATGGTATCCGCTTTTCTATATCGAATTTATTGTTTTTTTTTTAAAAGTCAAATATATTACTTTTAAAGATCCTCTTAAAGGATATAATTCCTAAAAGATATAATTAATATAGCAACGTTTTAATGAGATAACTAGGATGCTTTTTTTTATTTATAATTTAATTTAAAAATTAATTAAGTCATTTAAAGTATCATTTAAGTAATTTAAATTATAATTTAATTCATTTCATTTATAATTTAATTCAGTCATTTCATTTATAATTAAATTCAGTCATTTAATTTATAATTTATTAAATGAATTTATTTATAATTTATTCAGCCACTTCATTTACAATTTAATTCAGTCATTTAATTTATAATTTAATTCATCCATTTCATTTATAATTTAATTCAGTTATGTTAATGCTAGTTGTAAATAAAATGCTAGTATGTTACACGAAAACATTTATTAGAACATAATTAGAAAAACTGAAAATAAAATAATTATTCACGATAAAGTAGTAATTAACCGATACAGAAATATTTATTTAATATATTAGAATTGCACATTTAAGGTAACTATTTTGAATAGCATATTATCCATACACCCCAAATAATCATTAACTATTTCAATTTAAAAGCGTATCCAACTCAACTAAATATTTTAAATTACTATAAAACACACACATTTCAACGAATAACTCTCTACAACAAATCCACCTTTCCATTCATCAGAACTCAATTCAAAAGATTTGAGTTTATCGCAAGAGTTCACTCCAGTCCCACCTCACAATGCTTCTCAAAGAATTCCCCCTTTGGAGTAGGAAATAAATTTATATCAACTAAAAAACTGGTAGTAAGTTATTTTTTTCTGAGATTTCTCTATTTTTTGCTCCACAAGGAGCCTTTACTGAAGCTTATTTTCTAATTACCGACCAATTACTTGGCGTTGCAAAGTCACTCGGACGGAAAATTAACTTCGATGGGGGAGTTTCTATAGAAGGGGGTGTGGGGCAATTAAAATGCCATCCCCCCCCCCCTTTTCCCCGGCATTTCAGGAAGGGGAAGGTTTGGAATCGGTCGAGTGTTAAAGAGTTCAAATGTAGAACGATGAGTTTCTAGTAGAAAAGGGGGGGGAGTGTTGGAATTTGGGAATTCCCCCACATAGAATGGATAAGTAGCTGGATATGTTAAAAGAAATTCCTGTAGAACGGATAATAGAGGAAGGGTGGGAACAGTGGCCTCTCTAATGAAAAAGTATTTGTTTTTTCAATAAGTAAAAAAAAATGAAGAAAAAAATTGAAATTTTGGCACGCTATTAAAAATAGGTACTCAAAAATAAGTAAATTCTACTCATTTTGATTGCATTCGCTTGCCATGCATCCGAATACATAAGTTTCAATTTTGAAAAAGGCTCAATATATACTCAAACCTATTTTTGAGCAGTCCTTTTTTGTGCGATTTTTTTTGTGCGGTATATGAAAATTTCAATAAAATTGGAACATAATTGATTATCAGGCTACCGAGACATATACAAGCGTCTAGTGAAACAACAGTCGTCGCAAAAACTGATCGCCGACTACATGGTAACTGAAAAAAGTCAACTCTAAACGAGTGCGAGGTAGTATCTTCTAGTGGCGAAAGCGATTTTGAACCGAATTCGCGTATTGTCATACTACGAAGGATGAAGGTTATACGTTTTGAAAAGTTTTGTATGTGCAAAATAAGTACATATGTAAATAAAATATTTAAAAATGTTCGCATGTGTATTTTTTAAATCAGATTCCAAAAGGTTTGGCGAGATTCCAAGTAGCTGTCAAGCCTCGTGTCTTGATTTCGTTTAAAAAAGCGATTCCTAGTTATTTCGTAAGGTTTTGGGTTATTTTCTATGTGATACTTTTTTATGCGGTCCCTATCCACCGCATAAAAAAATTATTGTGTTGCGAAAACTAATTTTTATAGTTACTTGTGAAGTTTTGTGCGATTTTTTTTGCATTTTTTTATGCGGTTATTATTCATCGCACAAAAACAGGTTTTAGTGTACTAAAATATACGCACAATGAATAAAAAGAGGAGATGTTAGTCTACATAGGCTAGCATCTCCTCTTTTTATTCATTGTGCGTATTTTTGAGTCAAATGTAACCGCTGTAATATCAGTTCTAATCACCATATCAGGTTAAGTGTTGGCTTAAATTGAAGAAAAGAAAGAGATATGCAATTCCATTTGACTTGTTGACTGTGTAAATATATATATATAGATTAGTTTTCGCAGAATTTACGCAGAATTTTATTACTAAGGTGCCGAAGTCTCTTTAACCCTCGCGTGAGTTAATAAATCATAAATGATTCATAAACTGATTAAACTTGGGTAAAAGGTCATAGCAGACATCATTTTCAAAATAGCTCGTGTCTCCATAGAGAAGTCATTAAAGGTTATCCACCCACCCGAGCGGTCGGATTTGGCACCAGGAAATGGCAAATTTTATTATATTAAATATATATATATATATATAACTGGATCTACCAGTATTTTAGTTATTTTATTTCTATAAATAAATTATAAATTAATTATTTGTTACTAAAATGTTCATAATTTAAATACCTATATTCAGTGTCTTTCTTTTGAATAGAAGACATATATTAAAGAACAGTGTTAACAATCCGAATAACCATTCTTTTGGCACACCTTATTAACATTTCTTATATTTATAACTTTTTCACGTTGCCCTGATTAAGGATATGGGTTTGATTCCCGGTAAGACTTGATTGTAAACTTGTTGATATTTATTCAAAGTGATTTATGAAGGCAGCCTATGTAGGCTATCATTTTTTTTATTCATTGTGCTTATTTTTTAAAACATGTCCTTTTCAAAATTAAAACTTATGTATTCAGAGCCATGATAAGCATGGGATGTAATCAAAAATGAGTAAATTTTACTTATTTTTAAATACCTATTTTTTAGAAGGTAGCAATAATACATTGAGTTTTTATGCTCCCTGATCTGGGTCGCCATTAGCAATAGAAGTTATAATTTTGACACAATACTTTAATGATGCAAAGAATAAGAGTTTTGTCTAGTTTTAATTAAAAAAAAAGTTAAATAGATAACTTATTGGTTTATAGATGATGAGCAAAAGGTAGTGTATTAAAACGAAAAACGCTGTAATTATACTTAAATGTGACAAAATGCGATTCCTAACGGATATTACCAACCTATAAACGAAATTTAATTAGGTTGTATTTTGGGTTATTAACTAATATTTTGGGAAAAATTATGTTAAACAGTAAAAGTAATGTGTTAAAAATTTGTCGATAAAAAATAGTGAATTTGAAACATGCGTTTTTTAAATATAATTATGAATATTTAATAAATTTTGTACCATAAACTAGCATTTCAATTTTTTTAATGTTATAATTTCTTTAATAGTATTTATAAAAAAATATCATTATACATATTAAAGATAGTGCATTTAAAAGTTAATAAGTTATGAAACTTCTGCATTTTACTTTATTCAATAACTTAACCAGACGACAATTCCAATTCTTTCATTAGTTTTTGTACTATCGTCCTTACACATGTGCCCCTATGTTACACAGGGGGGGGGGTCAAAACCACCCCCTCGGAAAATAAAAAATTCGAAAAACCCATTTCAAACAAACGGATTTCTTTCAATTAAACAACATTTTCCTTAACAACCTTTCACAAGTAAACCCTTCGAAAACTACACGCAGAAAAAATCTTTTAATCCCTTAATCCAGCTTTCAAAAATATTGGTTTCACCCTCTATTCCCTTCAAAACCCGGATTCAAATCAGAGTAATAAAAAAAAAGGTAGCAACATTTCTTCCTAAAAACGCACATTCAGATGCAACAGAAGACAAGCTTTAGGGAAGGTAATAAAACCGCCGACACACAAGCTTGTGCCCTATTTGCATGCATAAAATCTTCTGCTTTGGCTCATGACAGCCTTTAATCTGACAAGAGTCCTTTACAGCGGTTTTTTGTGGTTCGTCTGTTTTGGGACTCACATGCAAATTGGCTCATTTCATTGGTTATGTGATAAGTTACTTTTTTTACGTATCGGTTTAGTGCTCTAAAGTTTGTTGGAAAGTTTTGGTGTGAAAGTTGCTGATTTGTTTTCAGAACTTATTTGTGTTATTGGTTTGGTTGTTTAAGTAATGTTAGAGCTGTTCAGTGGGCTATTTGGTTCATGATTAGTTCCATAAGTTTGAACCATATTGGTCAACTGACGATTTATTAATTAAAATTGTGAAATCAAATATATTACACTCAAACCTGTTTTTGTGCGGTGGATACGGACCGCATAAAAAAATTTTGCACAAAACTTTACGAGTAGCTATAAAAAATAGTTTTCGCAACGCAATTAATTTTTTTATGCGGTGGATAGGGACCGCATAAAAAAATCTCACATAAAAAATAACTTAAAACCATACGAAATAACTAGGAATTGCTTTTTCAAACGAAATCAAGGCACCAGCCTTGACAGCTACTTGGAATCTCGCCAAACCTTTTGGAATCTGATTTAGAAAATACACATGCGAACATTTCTAAATATTTTATTTACATATGTACTTATTTTAAACATACAAAACTTTTCAAGACATATAACCATTATCCTTCGCAGTCTGATAATACGCGAACTTGGTTCAAAATCGCTTTCGTCACTTGAAGATACTACCTCGCACTATCGTTTAAAGTTGACTTTTTTTTAGTTACCATGTAGTCAGTGATCAGTTTTTGCGACGACTGTTATATCACTAGACGCTTGTATATGTCTCGGTAGCCAGATAATCAATTATGTTCCAATTTGATTGAAATTTTCACAAACCGCACAAAAAAAATCGCACAAAAAATGTCGCACAGAAAAAGACCCCACAAAAACAGGTTTGAGTGTACTCAATTCTTTATCAGTAACATATTTATCGGGTAAAATCACTGCAAAACAATCTTCTAAACAACTATTTTAAATTTGTCAGGTTGCTTGGTTAAGATGGCTTAAATGAGACAGTATTATAATTTTATAAAGCTATACTTACCTAACCTAACACCTTAGTGTCCCATTCTACATGTAATTGTCAAGAAGGCATTCTGAAGTTTTATTTATGGAAAATAAAATGTATTTTTATGCGTGTTACTAACTCTGTCAAATTTCTAGGTAGTTAGTGCTTTCTTTCATGTACAGATAACAATGCTGGATCAGCCTAATATACACTGTTAAAAACAAGTACTCAAAAATATATAAAAAATATTTATTTTTGAGTACATTCGATGCTTGCCATGGTACCGAATATTTAAGTTTCAATTTTGAAAACGAAATGTACTCAAAAATGAGTACAATGAGTAAAAATAGCTGATGCTATCCTACATAGGCCGCCTTCATATATCAATTTCGATTATATCGACAATTACAACCAAGACTTACCGGGAGTCTAACCCAGATCCTCAGGTACCGCAGTCCAGAGCTTAATCTATTGAACTACCAGGGCGAATTGAATAAGTTGTAAACAGAAGACATGTTAAAAAGGTGTGTCAAAAGAATGGGAATTAAGAGAATTGAGTTGTAAGAACTCAGTTTCCATTTAAGCAATCGACACCGAATAATGTGGAAAACCATCTTCTGAACAACTATTTTAAGTTTGTCAGGTCGCTTGGTTAAATAGGATTGAACAGAAGCTGAGATTAGCAATATTAAATCACACTGCTCATTTTTGAGAACGTACGGTTACTTCAAATTGAGTACGTCATTTACGATGTAATTGTACTCAAAGTAATTGTACTCAATAAATATCGACAATTATAACCAAGGCTAATTCGAAATCGAACCCAGATCCTAAGGCACCGCAGACCAGTGCCTTATCAGTTTTACTAACAAGGCGACGTGAAGCAGTTATAAATAGAAGAAATGTTAAAAAGGTGTGCAAAATGAGAAGTAAGATAATTGAATTCTAATTCAGTTTCCATTTAAGCAATCGACACCAAATAATGTGGAAAACCATCTTCTGAACAACTATTTCAAGTTTGTCTGGTCGCTTGGTTAAATAAGATTGAACAGAAGCTGAGATGAGTTATATTAAATCCCACTACTCATTTTTGAGAAAGTACTATTACTTAAATTTGATTACTCCATCGTTTTTTTACAATCCAATTGTACTCAAACAAAAACGAGCAGGTTCAGGTACCCATTTTTAAGTACATTTTTTTCAGTGTAATTCTCCACATCGAAAACAAAACAATCCTCACCTAAACAGGATATAAAAGAACCCAAAATTTATAACTACCTTTAGTGGTTTTCAGCCATCAAATCCCAGCGCAAGTAAAGAAAGAGTACCGCAATGTAATTAAATATAATGGGTTTTGAAAAAATTGAAATACAATAAATTTAACAAATAAATTTCATAAAAATTCGTTTTGTATTTATTTTTACTACCACTATATATTTTTTTTTTTAACATAGAGATAATTTAAAAAATTTAATTTAAACAATGTCAACCTCATAGAAGGAAGGCAATGATACGTACAGAATATTTGAACACCGCTTATTAGGTCCCACCTCACTTTTTTAAACACAGGCATGCCAAGGATGGCTTCGTGTAATCGCTTTCCTTTCTTGTCAAATAAAAATAATCTTTAAAAATATAATCTATCTAGAAAGAACACCGACTTAAAGGAAAATGCTCTAAAAAGTAAAAAATAATTTTTAATTTTACAAATAAGATGAGAAGTTGAATTATTGAATATCAATTTTATACTTAGTACAACTTTTTGAAATCGGCGCCAAAATTTAGGTATGATTTATGTATATTGGCACCAACTTCAAAAAGCTGCACTAAGTATAAAATTGATATTCAATTTTTCAACTCATTCGTAGAATTAAAAAATACTTTTTAGCGCATTTTCCTTAATGTCGGTTTTCCTTTTTTCTAGAAAGATTATTTTATTTTTCCCTTTTTAGTTTTTAATTTAGCAGGGGGCTTCGACCCCTATTATTATTCACCGAGAAATTCAAGTAGCAATTTCTTCTCAACAATGTATATTGTAAAACAATCCCTATCAATGTCAATAAAAGCTGGTTAAATGAAATGTCATTGTTGAACAACTTCTGTTACACAAGAAAAATATTATAAAAACGAATAAATTGTTTAAAAAAAACTCCGGTTAATTGACATTTCCGGATATATAACAGCCGCATGACCGATTACTTTTTTGCAGATTTTGCGTAAGTGGATTTTTCTGCATCCAACAAAAAAGAATTTTCGAAATCGGACAATATTTTTTTTAAACGGTTCGGTTAATTGAGAATTCCGGACAGTTAAATACCGGATAACCGGATATTTTTTTTCA
Organism: Troglohyphantes excavatus; assembly: GCA_963932185.1. Classification (NCBI taxonomy): domain Eukaryota; kingdom Metazoa; phylum Arthropoda; class Arachnida; order Araneae; family Linyphiidae; genus Troglohyphantes; species Troglohyphantes excavatus. Next base: position 28,521,366 of record OZ010678.1, read on the forward strand.
AATTGCTTCCAAGAGAAACATCCCCTATCAAAAAAAAAAAAATTGTGCAAATATCTGAAGTAGAACCGAAATCCGCGCAAACATACATAAAAAAAAACATAACGGTTGAATCTATAACCTCTCGACTTGGCGCGCGATTTGGCGGTTTTAATTAAAAGTTTCTGGCGGTTTTATTTTGGAGTTTTGATTGGCGCGCTGTTCAGTCCGTTAAAAAAAGGGGAAACCGATAGAAAAATAATAATTTTACGAAAAAGTTGAAGAAATTTATTTATTTAATATCAATTTAATACTTAATACAACAATTTGGAATCAGCGCCTAAATGTAGGTATTTTTTTAAAAAAATTGTAAATTGACACCAACTTCAAAAAGTTGTAATAGGTATAAATAATTCATTTCTTCCAATTCGTCAAATATTTTTTTTTTCAACATTTTAGAATAGTTTTCTTAAAAAATGATTTTTTCCTTTCTAGTTTTTAATCTAGCAAAGGGCTTCGCTCCCTATTGTTATTCACAAAGAAATTCAAGTTGTTGCAAAAAAATTTCCACGTCTCGCATCTGGTTTAATAACGAGTGTCATTGACGAACGAGATGTCATTCTTGTACAATCTTTATTCAACAATGAAAATATTTTGAAATCGGAGAAATTGTTTAAAAAAAATCTGGTTAATCTATATTTTCGAAGAATATATTCGCCAGAAAACCAATTTTTTTACAAAAAAATTGCAAAAGGAGATTTTTCTCCCTTCAACAATAGCATAATCTTTCTAGCAAAAAGAAACCGACTTTAAGAAAAATGCGCTAAAAAGTAAAAAATAATTTTTAATTTTACGAATCGGTTTAAAAAATCGAATTATTGAATATCAATTTTATACATAAAACAACTTTTTGAAATAGGCGGTAAAATTTAGGTATGATTTTTTTAAATTGGCACCCAGTTCAAAAGTATACTAAGTAAAAGTATACTCTACTAAGTATAAAATTGATATTAAATAAAGTAAATTTTTCAACTGATTCTTAAAATTAAAAATTATTTTTACTTCCTTTTTAGTTTTTAAATTAGTTATGGTACGCTTTATAAAGTACAAGTACATTTCAACACCAACTATTTACGTCACTTTTAAAATCTTTCGAAAATATATAACATTTTCCTTTTAAAAAATATTTAACATCTTTTTCTTCAAACAATAATTTTAAAAAGCGATAAATTTGAGTATATAACTACCAGTATAATAATTAAAATAATAAAAAGTTGAAATTTAATTCTGATAAATCTTTTCTGAAATGTAAAGCGATGGAGACTTTCTCGGTGATATATGTGTTACATTTAACGAGAAGGCAGTTGATGGAAATTGTGACTGTCATCTGTGAAACCCTTCGTTTCGTGTGACATTTATTCGAGATGCTTTGTTCTTTTTGTAGCGCCATATCAATGTTGACAGTTTTATTATATTCCGTTTCCAGCACCATTGGGGTAAAGAATTTTTAGCATGTGGGGACATATTTCTTTTCTTATCAACTTCACATTTTATTTTTTTTATAAATTTGAATGATATTTGTATAAGAATTATGTTAAGGTGAATGACAACATTTTGAAAAACACAAGGCTGATGAACAAGGGCACTATCTCACACAAAAAAGTTTGTAAGAATCGTGGCTAGCTCGCGATCGGAAGGTTATTAGTTTGATACTCGACATCAAACTGATAGCCGTTGTGCATGAAGTTGTTCAATTGAAATAACGCTGCACTACATTGTTAAATAACTGCAACCAATATTTGGGGGCTGAATTTCACTATTTTACGATGATACCAAGGATAACATTTAGTGGTGAAACGTTGCACCAAAACTCGCACCATTGCATAAAACTAAAAACTAAAAATTCGAGTTTTCTTAGTATTTTAATAGTAGTATTTTTGTATCGAAGCTGGCAATCCTAGATCACAGCTTTTTTACTTGTCTTTGTCAAGTCCACCGATCGAGCACGAACCAGGAATCCACTGATTCATAGATGAATGCTTTTATCCACTAGGCCACGGATACCCTTGTTCGTCGTTGTCTTTCTTGGAGAGGATTCCCCGAAGCGACAGGCCTCCGTGGCCGAGCGGTTAAAAGCGTCAGCTGGGAATCCGAAGATTCCTGGTTCGATTATAGACGATGAACTTGACAAAGAACAGTAAAAAAGTAGTGATCTTGTTATCGGAGAGTTGTCAGCTACGCTACAAAATACTAGAAAAGTCGTCCAGATCATCCGCAAAAATTAACGACGTGTATACGGGACTGGTACACGATAAATCTGATCGGGATCCAAGTCCCGACGTCTATTGAAGGCGTTGGGTGCCAGTTCAGGTGTGTCCTCCTCATCTGACCATGGTTCAAAAATAACGAGGTGCATGTGTGAATGTGTGTGTATGTATTCCCGGGTCTTTCCTTTGATATAGACCCCAAACCATCGCCAATAGCTAGCTCACTCTGCAACTCTAGTGCGACGTTAATTAACCAAGCCAATCCCCGAAGCAACAACGAAAATTTCGGTTGCAGTTAAAGAGATTGAGCCAATTTTCGGTGAAACCGATAAAGGATTTTTGTTTCAACCTAGGTTTCACCATAATATGGTATAACTTGCTGCAGACCTCTGTTTTTTTTCCAAGACATGTTACATCTTCAAACTGAAACTTTTAACTGCGCAGAGCTGGACTGTGTGCACAAAAGCTGCATTGACGGCGATTCGGGATATATCCAAAACGAAAGACCCAGGAACATTACTTTGTAATTTTGACATAATTTGAAACAACTTGTGTGTCTTCCTTCTGTTGACGGGATTTTTGTTGGTAAATAATCCATATATAATCTGTTGATTTTAAAATAATTCATACAGAGTTTCAATATGACGTTACCCAATACATATGCGAAAAGTAACACAACGTTGATTCAACTAATCAATCATACTTTTGAGATAAAAAATCACGCTATTGTGAAGAAGTCTTAAATTGTACTTAAGTATACATTCAACAACAGAATCCATAATTGCAATTGCTTATGCAGTGGAAATATCAATCTTCAATCAACCTGCATCGATCAAATTTTAAAATGCTTTTCCTTCACATTCTACATTGCGAAAAATAGGTACACAAAAATAAGTAAAATGTACTAATTTGTTATTATATTAAATGCCAATTTGGAGCAATTTCTTCAAATAGATCCGACTTTATATCAATTTAAACTTTATCAAGTTATCACTGAGAAATGTCTGTTCAAAGTTATATATTCAGGTAATTTTGATTCAAACCTTAATATTGGTTCTCAAAAAATAATTAGTTGTACTTAACGTAGATATATAATTTTGATGTCGTTTGTTAAAAAAAAATGAATTATTGTTTAAAGCAATAAAATTAACTATTTTTAATAGCAATAAAATATGTTTAAGTAGTGCATTAAATTTTGTAACTAAATCAAGCATAATATTAAAAATTTATTTTAAAATAGAATCAATAAATGTAACTACCAGTAAAGTAAATAAGAAATATATATTTTTAATTTTAATATTAACACAAAGTAATTTCAGATTTTATGTCTATTAAATTATAAAAGGGACCTCGTACTTTTATACGAGTGTTTCATGGTCTTTCCAAATAAAGCGCTTTCTTCACTGACTTCCAGTTAATGAAATGGATATTTCATTGCTCTATAGTCATAGATCATTTGATTTTTTTTCTTCAAAAAACGTTATAGCCAAGTTAAACAAACACCTGAAATATTGAACGGGTATAAGGTTTCTCAACCGCTAAGGTAACCAACTTTAAGAAAATATTTTATTGTGATTTAATATACATTATTTATAGCATTGTTTATAGCAGCAATCTGCATTGTCGTTAAACTTAACCATATTATAGATATTTGTGTTTAGCACTTGACTATATTACTATTTTTTATGGCCAGCCCTTTTTGTATTTAGCACATGTCCATATTTTAGATATAACTACTTTTTATGGAAATCCCTTTTTGTGTTTAGCACTTGGCCATATTTTAGATATCACTACTTTTTATGGCCAGCCCTTTTTGTGTTTATCACTTGGCCGTATTTTAGATATCACTACTTTCTATGACAAGCCCTTTTTGTGTTTAGCACTTGGCCGTATTTTAGATATCACTACTTTTTATGGCCAGCCCTTTATGTGTTTAGCACTTGGCCATATTTTAGATATCACTACTGTTTATGGCCATCCTTTTTGTGTTTAGCACTTGGCCGTATTTTATATATCACTACTTTTTATGGCCAGCCCTTTATGTGTTTAGCACTTGACCGTAATTTAGATATCACTACTTTTTATGGCCAGCCCTTTTTGTGTTTAGCACTTGATCATATTTTAGATATCACTACTTTTTATGGCCAGCTCTTTTTGTGTTTAGCACTTGATCATATTTTAGATATCACTACTTTTTATGGCCATTCCTTTTTGTGTTTAGCACTTGGCCGTATTTTAGATATCACTACTTTTTATGGCCATCCCTTTTTGTGTTTATCACTTGGCCGTATTTTAGATATCACTGCTTTCTATGGCCAGCCTTTTTTGTGTTTAGCACTTGGCCGTACTTTAGATATCACTACTTTTTATGGCCATCCCTTTTTGTGTTTATCACTTGGCCGTATTTTAGATATCACTACTTTTTATGGCCAGCCATTTTGTGTTTAGCACTTGGCCATATTTTAGATGTCACTACTTTTTATGACCATCCCTTTTTGTGTTTAGCACTTGGCCTCATTTACATAGATGTCTTTAATGGAATTTCAATTCTTTTTGTACGTGTTCTATGTTAAAACATCGCCTTACTACCTTAATGGGCCATACATAAATCTAACCCAGATTAATTTGACAATTTCGTCAGTTGCACTATGTGAATAATATTAAATTTATATATTATTAAATAAAGCCACATTAAATTTAATGTTATGTTTGTAATTTATGTAATATATATTCCATGTTTTTATTTTAGTATTTAACTGTACTCTTAGAACCATGAAATAATGTGCTAAAATTTTGTCATGCTGTACTATAAAAGAACATATTATTTTCTGTTACAAAAACTTTTTACATAGTTCACGTCAATTTTTGTTTTGAGTGATTTAAATGATGGAATACTTATATCCCCCCTCCCCCACACACACTCTCTGAAAACATATCTAAATAATAATTAAAAGAAACTGCTATTTGTCAATAATATTGTTATAGCCACCGATTTTTAGAGTAACTGCTAAAACTTTCTTTAACAAATATCTTTTAACAAAACCCGATTTTTTACCTTAGGACCTATTGCTCGAATTTAAACCCTTGACGCACATGGACGTGATATCACGTCCTAGGTTCTATTAATGCACCCAATTTTTAAATTCATAAATTTAATTTTGAATTCATAAACATCTAAATTTGGAAATTCAACAAATTATATATATAAGAGAATTAGTTTTAAAAAAATTATTTATATACTAAACATTAAGAAACTAATTATATTATATATAGATTGGATCAAAGTGACGGGCTGAAGGTTACCATACCACTGAACTGTAACTATAACTTCTGGAACGCTTATTCTCAGTTCCTTGTATGGGTGCGGTTGAAGCCATACTGTACTATAACTGCTTTTTAGAAGAGATTTTGTGGGTTTTTGACTTCTCAATCTGTTATAGAAATCTTGAATAAGTTAAGGTAATTTATTTTCTCGTGATAACTTGAATATACCATTGTTCGAGGCACCAACCAGAAGTCATCTAACATGGGCCAATGTGCAACACAATTTTTTAAATATCTCGTGCTTACAAGTTCTTAATATTTATTAATAAAATACTTGTTATGTTTTATACTGGTAGTTTAAAACGTTGATGTTTTTTCAGTTAGCTGACATCCAAGAAGTTTGCGCCAAATTAGCAAAATGATGTATGAAATGAACTTTCTTTTTTAAAGGCAAATAAAAATTGTATGCAAAAACTCGTCTTTTTGAAAGTCCCACAAATTATTTTTGCAATCAAGTTAAATTATAGCATTTTAAAAAAAATTCTCAAATCTTATCCAGATACGCTACCAGTCAGGCTAAAGTGATCACTCCTACCCAAACGGGAGTATCGGGTATATGAAGTGTTTCCCACAATACACTCCTCTCAGTGAATCGGACGGTGGAACGAATGATTGAGATGCCCGTGAAGTGTTATCACGTGGGCAGTGATTGAAATTGGGATGTTTGATTAGATGTGGTGTCACAAGTGTTTTGTTTGATGGTTGCGCTGATAGGCAGTATGGAAGTCACCATTGCAGCGATATGCACTTTTGGATGCCGCTTGGTATCGAACCGATTACCTCTATATGATGCGCCGATATTCTATCAATAATAATAGTAGATTTTAGGGATTGTGTTTTACTTTTTAACCGACTGCCCAGCGAGCCCACCAAAACTCCAAAATTAAACCGCCAACGCGCGCAAGTCGAGAGGTTATAGATTCGACCTTTATGTATGTGCGAGCGGGATTTCGATTCTACTTCAGATATTTGGACAATTTTTTTTGTTGGATAGGGGATGTTTCAAAGGGGAGCAATTTGAAAAAAATATCCGGTTATCCGGTATTTAACTATCCGGATTTCTCAAATAACCGGACCGTTTAAAAAGAAATTTTGTCCGATTTCGAAAATTCTTTTTTGTTGGATAGAAAAAAATCCACCTAGGCAAAATCTGCAAAAAAATAATTGGTTATCCGACTGTTATATATCCGGAAATGTCGATTAACCGGATTTTTTTAAAACAATTTATCCGATTTCAAAATATTTTCATTGTTAACGGAACTTGTACAACAATGACATTTCGTTTAACAGGCTTTGGATAGATATTTAGATATTGGCTGTGTTAGGGATTGTTTTAAAATATACATTGTTGAGCACAAGTTGCTACTAGAATTTCTTGGTGAATAGGGGGCGAAGCCCCCTGCTAAATTAAAAATTAAGAAGGGAAAAATAAAATAATCTTTCTAAAAAAAAGGAAAACAGACTTTAAGAAAAATGCGCTAAAAAGTAAAAAATAATTTTTAATTTTATGAATGAGTTGAAAAAAATGAGTAATAAATTTTATAACGTAGTACAACTTTTGGAAGTTGGTGCCAATTTATAAAAATCATACAAATACAAATACAAATACAAATACAAATACAAATATTGACGACCAACAACAGGCTCAAGGCCCAACAAGGTTGGTCCATCTAGTACCTCTTAACTATCCCCCAATGCATATCTAACTTCTTCTTAAAATCCGTTACTCCTTTACAATTAACAATATTCACTGGCAAGTTGTTCCATTTGTCTATTACCCTATTATAGAAATAGTGTTTTCTCCCTTCCCGATTAAAATGGGATTTGTTTAACTTAAACCCATGACCTCTCGTTCTATCACTCATATTAAAATCTAAACCCTCCACATCTCCTTGTTTGATAAATTTGAATAGTTGAATCAAATCTCCCCTAACCCTTCTTTCTTCCAGAGTATACATATTCAAATTTCTTAATCTATCTTCATAATTCATGCCTGAGAACCCTTGAACCATTTTAGTAGCCCTGTGCTGAATTTTCTCTAACAATGCAATGTCTTTTTTAAGATATGGTGACCAGAACTGTACAGCATACTCAAGATGTGGCCTTACTAAACCTCTGTACAATGGCAAGATAATATCCTTAGATTTTGATGAAACACTTTTCCTGATGTACCCCAACATTCTATTAGCTTTTTTGCTAGCCACTGTACATTGATGACTCATTTTAAAATCCTCATTTACCAACACACCCAGATCGCTTACAATCTCACTATTTTTGATTTCTGCACCCTGTAAAACATATGCAGCCTTACTATTTTTGATACCCATGTGCAACACTTGACATTTACTGATATTAAAAGACATACCCCATTTAACAGCCCATTCTGATATTTTTGTTAAATCACCTTGTAATTGCTCTATTTGTTCCCCAGAATTCACAGTCCTCATAATTTTTAAATCATCTGCAAAGATGCTGACCTTGCTCCCAATCTCCCAACTGATATCATCAATAAAAATAATAAATAAAAGTGGACCTAACACAGAACCCTGTGGTACTCCACTTTTAACTTCTGCCCACTGAGAGTAATTACCTTTAATTTGCACCCGCTGACTCCTACCAATTAACCAATTCCTTATCCATTGTAAAATTTCACCCCCAATCCCTAACCTTTCCAACTTGAACAGCAATGCCTCGTGGGGAACTTTATCAAATGCTTTCTGGAAATCAATGTATACTACATCTACACTGTTCCTTTTATCTAATTCTTCAGTAACCAAATTTTACCTCAATTTTGGCGCCGATTTCAAAAAGTTGTACTAAGTATAAAATTGATATTCAATTTTTTCAACTCATTCGTAAAATTAAAAAATATTTTTTACTTTTTAGCGCATTTTTCTTAAAGTCGTTTTTTTTTTTTTTAGAAAGAATATTTTATTAATATTTTGGAAAGTTAAAAAAAAAAAACAGGCTAAATTTTTACGCCTGACGTTTTTCACTGGACATAGCACTTACAATTAAATTGATTATAGAAAGTAATAAATATTCAAACACTCAAGTTTATCCGTATGAGATATAATAATGGAAATATATTTTTGATTGATACTCTACTCACTCCTAATTATAGAAGATAATTAGTCTAAAATTAGACTCCTAATTATAGAATAAGTGGGAATATCGGTTATTTGAAGTGACTGATCCCCCTCTCAGTGAGTCGGACGGAGGAACGAATAATTGAGACCCCCCACAAGTTTTACCAGGTAATGTGTAAGCCCTTAAATTACTGAAAACATTATCATTTTATTTTAAATGTTCACGAAACTTTTTGCAAACGGATACAGGTTTTAACTGGTTTTTAAATGTATGCTCTTTACCTTGCTTTAGAGTGGACTTTTCAGCATTTCGTTAGTTTGTCGGTCTGTAGATTTGTTTGTTTGTTACGTATTTACGACCGAAAGAGTTATTCGATGTGTTCAAATTTCGCTAGATATGACTGCTTTTGTGTCGGTTTCCACCAAAGTTACTTTTGCATCCGAGTGCTTCAATTTTAACTTTTTTTTTTAATTTTTGTTTTAATTCTTTGAATGACGTTTATTTTCTCTTTATTATATAATCATAATTGAAGCAACTAAAAAGTGGAACATTTTTATACATATTTTACAAAAGAATAGCCTGAAACTCATTAATTATGCTGAACTACTGAAAATTAATTACATTATCGGGCGTTTACTAGGACTAGCCAACATTTCGTTTTTTTGTCGGTCTGTAGATTTGTTTGTTTGTTACGTATTTACGACCGGAAGAGTTATTCGATTTTCTTAATATTTGACATGAAGTTGCTTGAAGTCTAACTAATAACCCAGAACTAATAGTAATTCATTGTTGAAAATAGGTTCTCGAAAATAAGTAAAATGTACTCATTTTTGAGTACATTCGATGCTTATTGTTGCTCCGAATACATAAGAGTTTCAATTTTGAAAAAAAAAAAACATGAACTCAAAAATGAATACAATGAGTAAAAAAAGAGTATACCCTAGCCTACATAGGCTCCCTTTATAAATCACTTTCAATAAATATCAACAATTACAACCAACGCTTACTGGGAATGGAACCCTGGGCACCGCAGTCTAGAGTCTTATCCGTTAAGCTATAAAAGCGACGTGAAGAAGTAATAAACAAAAGAAATTTAGAAAGGTGTGACAAAACATTATATATTATAGCAATTGAGCTGTAATAACTCGGTTTACATTTAAGCAATCGTCATCAAATAATGTAGAAAACCATGTTCTGAACAACTATTTTAAGTTTGTCAGGTCGCTTTGTTAAGATGGCTTGAGCAAAAGCTGAGACTAACAATATCAAATCACACTATTCAATTTAGAGAAAGTATGGTTACTTATAATAGAGAACGGCGTCATCGCTCATTTACGATACAATTGAACTCAAAGAAAAACGAGTAGGTACCATTTTTTCAGTGGTATAATGTAAAATAGGGAAAAATACAAATAGTTTTTACTAAAATATTTAAACTCCGAATGCATAAGTATCAAATTTTAAGAAGTACTGTACTCAAACATAAGTATAATGAATAAACATGAAAAATACATGTACTCAAAAATAAATAAAATGTACTCATTTTTTATTACATTCAATAGTTATCATGGCTCCGAATACATAAGTATCAAATTTTAAGAAGTACTGTACTCAAACATAAGTATAATGAATAAACATGAAAAATACATGTACTCAAAAATAAATAAAATGTACTCATTTTTTATTACATTCGATAGTTATCATGGCTCCGAATACATAAGTATCAAATTTTAAGAAGTACTGTACTCAAACATAAGTATAATGAATAAACATGAAAATACATGTACACAAAAATAAAAAAAATGTACTCATTTTTTATTACATTCGATAGTTATCATGGCTCCGAATACATAAGTATCAATTTTTAAGAAGTACTGTACTCATACATAAGTATAATGAATAAACATGAAAAATACATGTACTCAAAAATAAAAAAAATGTACTCATTTTTTATTACATTCGATAGTTATCATGGCTCCGAATACATAAGTATCAATTTTTAAGAAGTACTGTACTCAAACATAAGTATAATGAATAAACATGAAAAATACATGTACTCAAAAATAAAAAAAATGTACTCATTTTTTATTACATTCGATAGTTATCATGGCTCCGAATACATAAGTATCAATTTTTAAGAAGTACTGTACTCAAACATAAGTATAATGAATAAACATGAAAAATACATGTACTCAAAAATAAAAAAAAATGTACTCATTTTTTATTACATTCGATAGTTATCATGGCTCCGAATACATAAGTATCAATTTTTAAGAAGTACTGTACTCAAACATAAGTATAATGAATAAACATGAAAAATACATGTACTCAAAAATAAAAAAAATGTACTCATTTTTTATTACATTCGATAGTTATCATGGCTCCGAATACATAAGTATCAATTTTTAAGAAGTACTGTACTCAAAAATTAGTATAATGAATAAAAAGAGAGGATGCTAAACATACATAGACTGCCTTCATAAACCCCTTTAATTAAATATCAACAAAACAACCAATACGGGAATCGATCTCATATCCTAAGGCACCACAGTCCAGTTCCTTACCCGTTGTACTACCAGGGCGACGTGAATAAGTTATAAACGGAATAAATGTAAAAAAGGTGTAACAAAAGAATGGGAAGTAAGATAACTAAGTTATAATAACTCAGTTTCTATTTAAGCAATCGACTTCTAATAATGTGGAACTATTGAACAACTATTTTATGTTTGTCAGATCGCTTTGTTAAGATGGCTTGAGCAGAATGTAAGATGATCAATGTCAAATCACACTACTCATTTTTGCGAAATAACGTTGCTTAAATTTGAATACGCCATCGCTCATTTACGATGCAATTGTATTCATAGACAAACAAGTAGGTTAAGGTACTGATTTTTAAGTACATTTTTTAATAGAGTACGCACAAAATCCATAACTATTAAGGGTGACCCGAGCCCCAAAATCCGGAAACATTGCTAAATTTTTTTTCTTCATAAAACGATGCTAAACTTTCTTAAGAAGGTGTGTAGAAAATTTCAAAACAGTAAAAAAAAAAAACATATGTTTTTTTAGATGTTTATATACCATTTATCATCTTTCTACATACTTTTCGTCTGCAACAATCGTCATTTACTCAAAATATTTTTTTAAATTTTGGTCACCTTTAAAATCTTAAGGCTTTGTTAATAATTGACTTAAAACTAAACTGTTAATAGTTTTTGAAGCTCTAATATTTGTTTTATTAACGTATGTATAGCTTTTCTAAATTAAGTTATAAATTATTTTTTTTACAAATTATTAAGCATAAAAAATGGAATATGTTTTGGGTTTTGAACTTAAAATAAGTTTTTGAAGACAATTAAAGAACAAATCTGCAAAAGTCTATACATACGTTTATAGTATGTACTTAGACGTAATTTGATCAATTAAATTTTTTTTTAAATATTAAAAATTGAAAGAGGAGTAGTGTTTTTTAAAAAAAGTCTTTTTAAGCTTAAAAAATTCCAAAAATAACAAAAATAAATTTTTTAAATATATTTTTGTTTTTGATTATTGTTCAGAAAAAGATGTTCTAATAGTATAAAAAAATGGTATTTCTGAATTCATTAATAAACAAATTAGGATTTGGGTCTCGGGTCTCCCTTAATATAAACAATAATGTCCTAAATCATATACTTGTATTCAAGCATATACTTTTTATTCAATACCAACAAAGATCATGTTTCAGAAGGAAATTTGAAAGATAATCATAATGGCTGACAAACCCATCAGTCTATTTCAACTTACAAGTTTGCGGTCTTTCCCCTTGTTTGCATTGCATAGAATTTGTTTTGAGAAACAAAAGCAAGCAGTTGAGTCCCGATTCATAAGCTGTAATTTGAATGCAAATTCTTTCTTTTGAGTTTTATAAACCATGCATTGAATGTAAATTTTGTTTGTTCCAAAGAATATCCCCTTATTTTATTCGAATAATATATACATTTACAAAAACAATATTCTAAATTTACATTCGCCGTGGACGTGTTTATTGTTTAGAGAACCTCATATTATTTTGAGTTTAACTGTGTTTTTGTTTTACGAAGAACCAAAATAAATCGATTTTGATAAACGTTTGTCGTATATTAAAATGCTACCAGTATATATATTACGATCTCTTTACGTTATCTCTGATGAATCGCAAGATTGTCACCAAGATGCAACTTATATTTAAAAAAAAAAAAATAGAACAGAATGTCCACGTCACAATGATATATAAAATGGCGCTCTAAGTTTTTTGGTTGCGAAGATATAACCTTTAAAATTATGGTATTATTTTGCAATCATTTATATATTTCTTAAAGTGAGGAAATAACTTCTTCATAATTATTTGAGAAATGCCTCAAAACTCTTGCCGAAACAACAGCATAAAAAAAATTTACTTAAAAATTAGTGCTTGAACCTACTTATTTTTCTATTGCATCGTAAATGAGCGATGCTGTACTCAAATTTAAGTAATCGTACAATTTCAAAAATGAGCAATGTGATTTAATATTGCTAATCTCAGTTTCTAATCAAGCTATCTTAACAAAGCGACCTGACACACTTAAAATGGTTGTTCAGAAGATGGCTTCCCACATTATTTGATGTCAATTGCTTAAAAGGTAACTGAGTTATTGCTACTTTTGGCACACCTTTTAAACAAATATTCTGTTTATAACTTCTTCACGTCGCGCTGGTAGGGCGACGGATAATGCACTGGACTGCGGTGCCTTAGGATCTGGTTTTGATTCTCGGTAAGTCTTGATTGTAATTGTTGATATGTATTGAAAGTGATTTATGAAGGTTGGTTTGGTTTGGTTTTTGTTAATTAACGTCGCACTAGAGCTGCACAGTGGGCTATTGGCGACGGTTCGGGGTCAATCTCAAAGGAAAGACCCGGGAACACATACACATTCACACACATATTCATACACACATGCACCTCGTTATTTTAGAACCATGATCAGATGACGAGGAAACACCTGAACTGGCACCCAACGCCTTCAATAGACGTCGGGACTTTGGACCCCGATCAGATGTATCGCGCACCAGTCCCGCATACACGCCAGTATAATTTGTTGGATATTCTGTACGACTTTCTAGTATTTTTGTAGTGAAGCTGGCAACCCTCCGATCGCAAGATCACTACTTTTTTTACTTTTCTATGTCAAGTCCATCGCACGGATTCGAACCACCAATCCTCTGATTAGTAGCTGATTTATGAAGGTAGGCAAGGGACTGCTCGCATTCATATTTACTCATTGTACTCATTTTTGAGTACATGACTCTTTCATAAATTCGGAGCTATGATAAGCATTGAAATTAATCAAAGGTGAATACATTTTACTTATTTTTAAGTATCTATTTTTAACAGTGTGGGCAAAGTTAATAAAACATTTTTTTTCTTTATTTGACTTTGTTTAAAATCTATTTAAATTTTAATTCAGCATTGTTCAAACACATCAATGTAGGCATTATTTTAATATTTATTTATTACGTGTAATTTAAAAGCAAAAAACTTCCATTGTTGCAATAACAGTTTTTATCATTTTTATAACAATTAAGTTAATTATTACATTAAAGCATTTTTAAAAATTTGGTCACTTCGACGCCATCTTTCAAAGCCAGAGCAAGCATCTGAGAAATTCTTAGTTATTCATTTTCTAAACGCTGCAAAATGCTTAAAAAGGTAAGATTTGTTTGACTTATTGCTCAGGTAAGTAACTTTTGTTCTTTTATGTAATAAATATAGGATTCAGAAATAAATTGTGATGATATTTAATATTTTAAAATCATTTTTTTATAAAAAAAAAACTGTTTTTTTTATAAATACAGAATTTCATTTATTACTAATAGTATAAGATGTGGATGTGAAAAAAGAGATACATTATCTTTAAATATGGCCTAAAACTAAATTTGTCTTTTGCTTGTAAACTGTAACATTTTGTCTCTTTCTAGAGTTTAGTAATATGAAGTAATAACCTTATTTGCTATGTAAATTTTTCAGAGCGCAAATAACAAAACGATTATGTGAATGTATACTGTAAAATGTGTATGTGAAAAAAAGATATACTTTTTTTTAAAATCTGGCCAATTTAGAAGTTTTACTAAAAGGTAACAAATAATTGCAAATGGGGTTACCAAAAACATTCAATTGTACTACTAGAAAGTATACGCAAGTTAAAGAACAGATTTTAGGGATTGTGTTTTACTTTTTAATAGTTCGGAAAGTTAAAAAAAAATACATGCTAAAAGTTTACGCCTGCCGTTTATCACTGGACATAGTACTTATAACTTTATTAATTATAGAAAGTAATAAATATTCACACTCTCATGTTCATCCGTATGAGATATAATAATGGAAATATATTTTTAATTAAAATTTAAGAAATAATAGGTATTTGATTAAAGTTTGTGACCTTGAAGAAATTGTTATGCAAATTTCAAGTCCAAAAATATATTTTGGTTTACAAATACAATAAGTTTCCTGAGAATCATGTAATGGATCGACATGTAATCAAAGCAGCATCAACTGAATTAAAGGTGAACTTTTTTTCGAGGGATAGTTAGTGTATTGAAGTATCATTCAGAGAAGTTTATTTATTAAATCATGATATATAAACAACTTGATTAATAATTTACTTCGCATAAAATTATTTCTTTAAAAAATACTAAGAGGCACTGTGTTGTCGGATATCACTATTTTTTTAAAGTGATAAAATCAAATAGTCAGTTATCTAAAAGTAACGATTTCGTATATGCGAATTATCAGAAATGTGAAGTTTAAAAAAATGTGTAATTACGCTTATATAAAACATTTTTTTCTTTGATAAAAATCTTCTCAACTCTTGAAAATTCGAAATCTGCTCTGAATCACTATTTGGAGTCAATTCAGTTTATTACTAATCAGTTACAAAATTTTTAATTCTGTCTCAATAAACTGCATAATTTGGTTAATTGTCTGCTTTTGATTACATGTCAATCCAATTATTGGACCGACATACTTTTCAGATATACATTTCAGAGATAAACTGACAACATTGAAAATATGTAAAGTTATGTATTTTATATTGGAATTTCTGTAACTAAATTTTTGGTACTTTATTATCAAAAAAACTAAAACAAACTTTTTTTAA
This sequence comes from Troglohyphantes excavatus, assembly GCA_963932185.1. Classification (NCBI taxonomy): domain Eukaryota; kingdom Metazoa; phylum Arthropoda; class Arachnida; order Araneae; family Linyphiidae; genus Troglohyphantes; species Troglohyphantes excavatus. Next base: position 28,537,174 of record OZ010678.1, read on the forward strand.
AAAAATATACAGAATTCCATTTAATAATAATTAAATTATGCAACTAAATTATTTTGCTTTTGAAACTAAATTTATCTTTTGCTTGTAAACTGTAATATTTTGTCTCTTTCTAGGGTTTAGTAATATATAGTAATAACCTTATCTTTCTACGAAGATTTCTCAGAGCGTTCATAACAAAACGATTATGTGGATGTATAGTATAAGATGTGTATGTGAAAAAAGAGATACATTATCTTTAAATATGGCCCATTTAGAAATTTTACTAAAAGGAAACAAAAAATTGCAAATAGGGTAACCAAAAACATTCAATTGTACTACTGGAAAGTATACAAGTAAAAAAATTAGGGAATGTGTTTTACTTTTTAATAATTCGGAAAGTTAAAAAAAATACATCCTAAAAGTTTACACGCCTGTTATTTATCACTAGCCTTAGTACTTACAACTAAATTGGTTATAGAAAGTAATAAATATTCGCACACACATGTTCATCCGTATGAGATATAATAATGGAAATATAATTTTGATTAAAATGTCCTAACAAACCTTGGAAATATATTATTGAGTCTTCAGGGTTTACGAAGGTCGTGGTTCAGGAGCAACCTTCGCCTCCAGTATGACAAATAAATTAACATAACATTAGTACTAGGCTACATAAATGAAGTTTACCATTGCGAATATGAACTTTGAAGGGAGCATCTGGGTTTGCCAGCTTCGCTACAAAAAGTCGTCCAGAACAACCAACAAATTATACTGGCGTGTATACGGGACTGGTGCACGATAAATCTGATCGGGGTCCAATGTCCTGACGCCTATCGGGTGCCATCTCAGGTGTTGTCCTCGTCATCTGACCATGGTTCAAAAATACGTGGCATCTTTCCCGGGTCTTTCCTTCGAGAAAGGCCCCGAACCGACGCCAATAGCCCACTGTGCAGCTCTAGTGCGACGTTATTTAACCAAACCAAACCAAACGCAGCCAATAGTAAAACGCTGTAGAAAAATTCTGGTTTGGTTTTGTTAATAACGTCGCACTAGAGCTGCACAGTGGGCTATTGGCGACGGTTCGGGGTCAATCTCGAAGGAAAGACCCGGGAACACATACACATTCACACACACATTCGTACACACATTCATACATGCACTCGTTATTTTAGAACCATGGTCAGATGACGAGGAAACACCTGAACTGGCACCCAACGCCTTCAATAGACATCGGGACTTTGGACCCCGATCAGATGTATCGTGCACCAGTCCCGTTAACACGCCAGTATAATTTGTTGGATATTCTGGACGAGTTTCTAGTAATTTTGTAGCGAAGCTGGCAACCCTCCGATCGCAAGATCACTACTTTTTTACTTTTCTGTGGCAAGTCCATTTCCCAGATTCGAACCACCAATCCTCTGATTAGTAGCTGAACGCCTTACCAACTGAGCAACTGCGGCTCACGCGCATACGGGACTGGTGCACGATAAATCTGATCGGGGTCCAAAGTCCCGACGTCTATTGAAGGCGTTGGGAGCAGTTTAGGTGTTTCTCGTCATCTGACCATGGTTCTAAAATAACGAGGTGCATATATGAATGTGTATGTGGATGTGCTCCCGGGTCTTTCTTTCGAGATAGGTCCCGAACCGTCGCCAATGTGCAGTTCTAGTGCGTCGTTATTTAACCAAACCAAACCAACTTTCATTCGAGATAGGCCCGAGCCCCAGTTGCTCAGTTGGTAAGGCGTTCAGCTACTAATCAGAGGATTGGTAGTTCGAACCCGTGCAATGGACTTGGCATAGAAAAGTAAAAAAGTAGTGATCTTGCGATCGGAGGGTTGCCAGCTTCGCTACAAAAATACTAGAAAGTCGTCCAGAATATCCAACAAATTATACTGGCGTGTATACGGGACTGGTGCACGATACATCTGATCGGGGTCCAAAGTCCCGACGTCTATTGGAGGCGTTGGGTGCCAGTTCAGGTGTTTCCTCGTCATCTGACCATGGTTCTAAAATAACGAGGTGCATGTATGAATGTGTATATGAATGTGTATGTGTTCCCGGGTCTTTCCTTCGAGATTGACCCCGAACCGTCGCCAATAGCCCACTGTGCAGCTCTAGTGCGACGTTAATTAACAAAACCAAACCAAATCGAGATAGGCCCCGAACCGTCGCCAATAGCCCACTGTGCAGCTCTAGTGCGACATTATTTAACAAAACCAAACTATGGCGAAGTAGATTAAACCAACCAATCAACCTTTATTTCGTTTATACAATACAAATCATGAGAGATCATATCAATCACATAAGTACATGTAGAAGTATAGGTCTTTGGTTAGCTGGTTGCAGCGTCGTGCAGGAAATCTATTCTGGGATTGGGGTTCTGTCCTATACTTAATCACATATTTTTATATAATATTTTTTTATATATTTCAATCTGAAAAATTGTCTATTTAAGAAATATTTAAAATTCTTTTTTTTTTTTATTTTATCTCACATACATTTTTCTATTTTGGAAATACTTTTATTAGAGTGCAGAGAAAACCTGATATTTTGTTTTAAAATATTCAAAATGGCGTCGGAATACTTTTCTGGTGAAGCAAAACCAGATCAATGCGCATAATTTTACGCGCATTCCGTTGACGTCATTTTCTCTCATCTTGTGTTCAAATCTTGCCGCGGCCACAGTTTTCAATTTTAAAGAAAATTATTTATTAATTAGTAATGATCAATTTTATCCATAAGTAATGTATTGTCATAGGGATTACGTATTTATGCAAAGTTTCATTCAATATAACATTTGGAAGTGAGTTTAAATTGAGTTACAAGATTTGAAGCCAAACAGTGTGAGTTAAATAAAAGTATATAATAATAAATAAAAGCATGTAAAAAAGGACAACTCCTATGTTTTTCCACTATTTTTTGAATGTGCAAAGTGTCACAAAGTTACTATATATTACTTTAAGTAAGGACTGTACCCAAGTATCACTGTAACGACAAAGTTCAAAATTATATGGAAAATGGTTCGTTATGCATATATGCAACAGCGTACTTTTTGAGGAAGTTTCAGATACAGGTGGCTGTGCCTGTACCTTTTTTTAAACACATTTTAAGCAGATTTTAATAAAATATTTAGTTACATTTATATAAATACATAATTTTATTAAAAATATTGGTACTTGAATTTACAATAAAAATGCTCGTTCAATATTTTAAAATGTTATCGAAAGATCGTATATTAACGAAACACTATTGAAAAAAAATATTTTGTATCAGTTTTTTTAAATAAATTAATATTCTACATATACAATATTACGTATTATTTAAATAAAAAAAATATATAAACCAGTGTAACAAAAATAATTGAATAATTCAAATACGTCATGATTTTTAAAGTTTTTTTTATCAAAAAATACCTTTATCAAAATGAAAATTTTATTTCCATATCCAAACGCCTTTTGATGTAATTATATTAATCAAGTATAATTATATTAATAAGCCCATGCGTTGTTGGGGAACCCATGGGGTGAAATTTTCTCCGAGAAATTCTCTTTCTTTTAATACCTCACTTGTTAACGTTCGCCCCGTGTCGGAGACGTCAAAGGGATGCATACTATAGAAGGAATATATAAGAGATGTTTGGCCAAAGGAATCCGTGGCGAGATATTTGAAAGGTCCCCTTCTGACCTATTCTGCCCAAGTCCGGCGCGCTACCGACTACGCTACAATACCACTTTCAAGCTCGATCTTGGGAATATGTTTTTAATATGTTTATTTATGTAACAAATATGTTAATGTATTTTATAAACAAGCGTGTGTTTTTTTAAAAAAATAAAAACACTCGTTAAATTCGGAAGAATGATAAAAAGTGCTTTATTCAAGGTATGCTCCATTGATTGTTATACATTTTTCCCATCTTTCGGACAAATAGTGAATACCACCCCAGTCTTCCCCTTTTTTTGCGAACCATTCATGGAGCCATTTTGTCGCATCTTCGTACGAACCAAAGCGCTACTGAGCAAGTGAGTGACCCATCGATGCAAAAAAGTGGTAATCGGAAGGAGCCAAGTCTGGTGAGTAAGCCGCATAGGAAAGAACTTCCCAGCTGAGCGCTTCCAACGTGCTGCGGTATAAATTTCGACATATTGAACCCACAGCACCACACTATGCACACACTTTTCCAATTTATCACTTGTGCCCGTCTGACACTTGGTGATAACAGAACAAAATGGCGCAGTGTCAAATCTTTATATCGCAAACTGCATTGGTGCGCCATCTGTCGCCTGAAATCTGCATTTCATACTTGTACACCTGTTATATACAAGCACATATATTGTTTGTAGATTTATATCAAAAAGAGGCCCTTAGGCATCCAAACGATTCTTCTAATTCCGATATTTTTTGTAAGCAGTACTGATTTATATCTAATATTTTTAGAAATAGGATTTTGTATACCTTATATACTCGCGTATAAGCCGACCCCCTAATTTTAGACCCATTTTTTGTCCAAAATCGGAAACTCGCGTATAAGCCGAGTTGTATTTTCGTACATGAAAAATTCCGGTTAAAATCGGCAAATCCTCGACAAAAGAGTGACATTTTAATTAGATAAATAAATATTTAAGCCTAGAAATTAAAAGTTTAAAGAAAGTGGCTGGTGAAAGGGCCGTCCTCGAAGTTCGTGACGATTCATCGGGCTTAAAAGTATGTACCACTCATCAAGGAATAAAATCTGCATTGGGGAAATAAATTTTGTTTCATTATTGCAATCGAGCAAGACATACATTAACTTTAAAGTGGTGTCATTCGCTACGCACGATGTCAACTTCTTAGTCTTCCATCCAAAATTATATTAAAGTAGCGTTTACTAGCTTCATAAATTCTACAAACAAATTAAATATTTATCAAAATATATACTTTTTAATAAGTTAAACTGATTATTTATGGGAGTAGTTACATTTTGCGTCACGATTACGCCGCGATGCGCAAAACGGTCTTCAGTCAGCACGTGACGCACATTCTCGATCTCGGAAATGTGTCGGGGCAATTTCAGAAGAATCCGCTAATTTCAACTTCTCTCCTTTTCCCATTTTAGGCAAATTATATTAGAAATTTTAATGACCCGCGTATAAGCCGACCCCCTACTTTTTGATGAAAATTTTGACTTAAATTTCTCGGCTTATACGCGAGTATATACGGTAAGTGTTTTAGTTCAGGAGAAAAAAAAATTATAAAAAAAAACCAGCCATATCTTTCCAAAAAAACACTAATTCTTAAATATGTAAATTTTTAAAAGGAATGGTTTTTAATTTTTTTCTTGTTCCATCCCTAATTATATTCCACATACGTTTATGTTCATGTAGATCCGGATTATTGATAAATATTGTTTGAGTTATAGCATTTTAAGTAGGTATATGATCATAAAAAGTGCAAGCTCAGATAAATAGAAGTTAACATTTCAGTATTGTATGCGGTACATATTACAAACTTTTCTTTGACTCCTTATCATATGAATAATATTCTTCTAATATTTTAAAAACTTTGGAAACACATGCTAAGTAATTCAAACCTTATTTTAAAACCATTTTTATTTATATATATATAATTAAAAAAAATCTTTATTTTCGACTACCACTATTCTTGAATATTTTATTTATTTATATAATTACACATTGCCGAGCTGGAATTGATTATCCCTGATTGATTATACTCTACAGCAAAATCAATCAGTACTCCATCCTGACCTCAATATTAAGACCCATAAATATTAAACCGATACATGAATTCCAATAATCAGCAAGTTTCTTATTTGTACGCGAAACTACTTATTGCAGACGACGAAAAGTATCAAATGGCCATTATTTCATTACATGAAAAGGGAATCCCATTCTTTTATCGTCTGACAGAAGACGGATGACCTCCCCTCCTGGACCCCCTACATCCATCGACAGGAAATGTAAGAAGCAGCTAGCACGAGCTATCATGCCGCTCACTTCCTGTTCTCTTTCAGACCGGATATGACGCTACGATTCTGTACGGACCATTACAAGAACACAGGGTTGCTGAGTCTGAAAGTTGCAGGTCGCCAAATAACTAAAAAAGTCGCCAAATTGGGAAAAATGAAAGAAAAGTTCCTAAAAATCTCGAAATATCAATCAGAAATTTAATTATGACTACACTGTTAAAAATATGTACTTAAAAATAAGTAAAATATACTCATTTTCGATTAATTTCGATGCTTATCATAGCTCCGAATACATTTTTGAAAAAGAGATGTTCTCAAAAATGTTTAATTTTATGTATGATTAATATGTATGTATGTTTAATAGTTATGTATGTTTAATTTAATATATATGTACGTGAATGTATGTTTGCTTAATATTTATGTACGTGTATATATGTATATATGTGCCTGCAAAGTCTGTCTGTCTGTCTGTCTGTCTGTCTGTATGTATGTATGTATGTATGTATGTATGTATGTATGTATGTATGTATGTATGTATGTATGTATGTATGTATGTATGTATGTATGTCTGTCTGTCTGTCTGTCTGTATGTATGTATGTATGTATGTATGTATGTATGTATGTATGTATGTATGTATGTATGTATGTATGTATGTATGTATGTATGTATGTATGTATGTATGTATGTATGTGTGTATGTATGTGTGCATGCATGTATGTATGTATGTATGCCTGTATATATGTGTGTTAAATATATATGTACATGTATATATGTACGTTTAATATGTATGCATGTGAATGTATGTCCGTGTATGTATGTATGTATGTATGTATGTATGTATGTATGTATGTATGTATGTATGTATGTATGTATGTATGTATGTATGTATGTATGTATGTATGTATGTATGTATGCATGTATGTATGTATGTATGTATGCATGCCTGTATATATATGTGAAATATATATGTATGTATATGTGCGTTTAATATGTATGTATGTATGTATGTTAAATATATATGTACCTGTATATATGTACATTCAATATGTATGTACGTGTATGTATGCTTAATATATATGTACGTGTATGTATACATAATAAATATGTACGTGTATGTACGTATGTATGCATAATAAGTATGTGTGACGTCTGTATGCCTAGCTGTCTCTCATAAACGAACATGCCTCTGAAACTACCATAGACCGGATGACTTAAAAAAAATCGCCATATCAGCAATTTCTCGCCAAACATCCATTCTTTATTCGACTGTGCACAGCGGAAGAAAAAAGTTCACAGGAGGGGGAGAAAAAAACAGGCAGTGAAAGCAAAAATCATTTTTCTTCGCACAATAACACTTGACTCCTCACGATAAAAAATGGGCTTTTATATGTAGACATGTTCTTTTTTCTTTGGGGGAGGGAGGGAGGGAGGGCGTTCTATACTTGTTCTTTATGCTTTTTTATTGTTATTGTTATTACGGGAGTCGAAAGGGCCCAGTGGTCAGTATGATGAATGATTGTTAGTTGTGTTGATAGTTTTTGGGCAAGGTCGAGTGTGGACCATTGGATGTTTCGACGAAGTAGGTCGCCAGTTTTGGCGATGGAATGTGAAATTGGTTTTATGCTCTTGCTTTTATTTCGGTGAGGAAATGGACATTTCGAGAAAGGATGTCTTTAATGCGAATGTCGCAAGGAGATGTTTCAAGGATGTTTTTCCCCAATGTACATGTTACCGTTAAAGTATATAATGCAGTTACTTCATGAAATAACTGATCGTGTCCATTAAAGTGTGTAATATGTTATTAATTTGACATTTTAACTAGTTATTCTATGAAATAACTAGGTATTCTATAAATTAACTAATGAGAGACAGTTAAAGTGTAAAATAAACAATTTATCTAAAAAGAAATTAAACTAATGATAGACAATTAAAATGAAAAAGAAGCAATTTATCTAATTTATGCAGCGTATAAATGGTATTTATGGAAACGTACTATAAAATCATTTGTTACAACAAGGATAACTAAAATGACACTTGGAATTACAAAGAACATTATTTCTAAAACAAAAACATTTTTTGACAGTCCAACTCTAGCTGCGCAACCAAACATAGCCTCGTAGGGGGACCTTTTAATACCAGAATGGAACGCTCTGTTCTTCATAAACTGGATAAATTTTAACCCGTTACTCCACAAAGTTGACTGGTTGTCTTGCATCCATGTCGTCAACATATTTTCTATGTCCTGATTGGCTCTCTCAACACTGCCTTGTCTTTGGCTATGTCTTGGTTTGCCATGCACGATCTTAAGCTCTGGCCAAGTTACTTCTAAGTCATCAATAAGTTTGCTACAAAATTCTCTTCCATTGTCCGACTGCAATATACATGGGGCTCCGAACAACAGGAATATATCAAGCAACTGTCTTGCAACTTCTTCTGCGCTCTTTGTTTGAAGAGGTCTAAAAACCACGAACTTTGTAAGGTGATCTTGATAAAAAGATATATGATATAGATTATTTTACACTTTAACGGGCTGCAGATCGTTATTCTATGAAATAACTAGTTAAACCATGAAATACAAGAGAGTTTTACACTTTAACGGACACGATCAGTTATTTCATAGAATAACTAGGTATTCTATGAAATAACGGATTTCATACTTTTACGGTAACATATATACTCATTATATCAAAATAATTCGATTCTGAAAGTAAACTTGTAAAGTGAAATTCTTTGGGGTTTGTGACATCATGATTTAGTAAGTTTCTCAGGAAATATAATAATTTAGTGTTTGAGTGTTTTATTATAATATGAATATTGATTTCAAAACTGCTTTGTAATGGCACTTCTAAAGCTTGTGTGCACGCATTTTGGATTAGCTGCAATAGCGTCGCAGTAAAGCTATGCTGATAAAATAGGTGCTCAAAAAGAATAATTAGTCATAGCTCCGAATACATAAGTTTCATTTTTGAAAACGGCATGTACTTAAAAATGAGTGAAAATGAATAAAACGAGAAGTTGCTTGCTACCTTCATAAATCTCTTCCAATACCGCAGTCCAGTGACAATGAAGTGAAAGTATAAGAAAATAATTGTTTACTTAGCTTTATATCAACAAACATAGTGGAAGTATAGAGAAAATAATAGTTTATTTAGCTTTAGTATCAACATACAAGGTTGTTGAAGTATAGGGAAAATAATGGTTTATTTAGCTTTAGTATCAACAAAGTAGTAAAATTATAGGAAAAATAATGGTTTATTTAGCTGTAGTATCAACAAAGTAGTGAAATTATAGGAAAAAGAATGGCTTATTTAACTTAAGTATCAACAAAGTAGTGAAAGTATAGGAAAAAGAATGGTTTATTTAGCTGTAGTATCAACAAAGTAGTGAAAGTATAGGAAAAAGAATGGTTTATTTAACTTTAGTATCAACAATCAAAATAGTGAATGTATAAGAAAAAGAACGGCTTATTTAGCTTTAGCATCAACAAACAAAGTAATAAGAGTATATGAAAAACAATGGTTTATTTAGCTTTAATATCAACAAAGTAGTGAACGTATAGAAAAAAGAATGGTTAATTTAGCTTAAGTATCAACAATGTAGAGAAAGTATAGGAAAAATAATGGTTTATTTAGCTTTAGTATCAACAAAAAAAGTAGTCAAAGTACAGTAAAAGGGAATGATTTATTTAGCTTTAGTATCAACAAACAAAGTAGTGAAAGTATAGAAAAAGAATGATTTACTTAGCTTTAGTATCAACAAAGTAGTGAAAGTATAGGAAAAATAATGGTGTGTTTAGCTTTAGTGTCAACAAACAAATTAGTGAAAGTATAAGAAAAATAATAGTTTATTATTTCTAGTTTAACAGCCAAACAATGATCATGGCTCAACAATTTGTGCCTTGTATTTACCTTTTCCAATAGAAGTGCGCATGGTTATTTTAAAAAGCGTAAAATGACGAATAAACTTAGTTTGTGTTTAAACATTTAAAAAATATATTTTATTGAAATCTTTAAACTTGATATTTCCAAATACACTTCTAAAACTTTAACATAATACAATATCAAATAAGAAAATAGTGCAATAATATTTAACTAAAGTAAAATAATATTTAACTCTGTATTCAAGTAAATAAATATGCTGTTTTATTCGTTTTGTAAATGTTCATATCCTCAGTAAACAAAGTCTAACTCAAAATAACTCATTAAAATCCTTTTTCGAAAACTACCAGTTTTGTTTTCTAAACAATTTAAAAAAAGAATTCAAAAGACAAAGCTCAAAATTTCAAGTTGTTTCCCTTTCTGTGGAATAAGCTTGTAATAACCGAGATTTATCCTCAGCAAACAAAAAATAAAGTTTGAGACTTTTTAAGAAATTGCTGCTTTGGAATGCTTGAGCCAAACTTAGCGAAAACAATTGCTCGTGACAGCTGCCATATTTCCTTAGTAAAACAAGAACGAGAATGAAATATTTATTGGAAATGAACGCTTTAGTAGCAATAAAAAACAAAGGTTTTAATCCATTAAAAAAATTCAGCGGCTTTAAGTAAGGGAGAATCTGAATTGCCGCTTAGGCTCTTGACACGAACAAGATTAGACAGTAAGGGAAATTGCAGCAAGATAGCTTTTTGCGTAAGATGTAGCTTTTGTATGCATGATCATTATCGCTATGAATTTCCCCCTTTTTTTCGGGACATAGTGAATTAAATAAGATTATGATTTAAAGGGAAACAAAAATGATTCTTTGTTGCAAACGATTCGGGAATTCAAACGTTAGACATAATATGTGTGCGTGAGTTTACTGAATTATATATGAAATGCAGGGTGTTTAAGAATTATATTTACAATTTCGACAAGCAATAACACCTGAAAGACATAAGATAGCTAAGTTAAGTTGCGTGTTCATGTAACAGAAATATGAAGTTCTATTTATACGCAGTTTTTGCCCAAAACTATTAATGGAACATTCAACACACCATTCCAAACCCATTAACGCTCTTAATTTTCACCTGAGGATGGGTATACGGGAAATATCTTTATAATTTTGAAACGCAATAACACCTAAAGACATAATACAGCTAAGTTAAGTTGCTTGTTCATGTAACAGTAATATGAAGTAGTCGTGTAATATGAAGTTTTATTTATGCGCAGAATGTTTCCGGGCATCGTTAACGGAACATTCAACACACCATTCCAAAACCATTAACGCTCTTAATTTTCACCTGAGGATGGGTATACGGGAAATATCTTTATAATTTTGAAATGCAATAACACCTAATGACATAATACAGCTAAGTTAAGTTGCTTGTTCATGTAACAGTAATATGAAGTAGTCGTGTAATATGAAGTTTTATTTATGCGCAGAATGTTTCCTGGCATCGTTAACGGAACATTCAACACACCATTCCAAAACCATTAACGCTCTTAATTTTCACCTGAGGATGGGTATACGGGAAATATCTTTATAATTTTGAAACGCAATAACACCTAAAGACATAATACAGCTAAGTTAAGTTGCTTGTTCATGTAACAGTAATATGAAGTAGTCGTGTAATATGAAGTTTTATTTATGCGCAGAATGTTTCCTGGCATCGTTAACGGAACATTCAACACACCATTCCAAAACCATTAACGCTCTTAATTTTCACCTGAGGATGGGTATACGGGAAATATCTTTATAATTTTGAAACGCAATAACACCTAATGACATAATACAGCTAAGTTAAGTTGCTTGTTCATGTAACAGTAATATGAAGTAGTCGTGTAATATGAAGTTTGATTTATGCGCAGAATGTTTCCTGGCATCGTTAACGGAACATTCAACACACCATTCCAAAACCATTAACGCTCTTAATTTTCACCTGAGGATGGGTATACGGGAAATATCTTTATAATTTTGAAATGCAATAACACCTAATGACATAATACAGCTAAGTTAAGTTGCTTGTTCATGTAACAGTAATATGAAGTAGTCATGTAATATGAAGTTTTATTTATGCGCAGAATGTTTCCTGGCATCGTTAACGGAACATTCAACACACCATTCCAAAACCATTAACGCTCTTAATTTTCACCTGCGGATGGGTATACGGGAAATATCTTTATAATTTTGAAACGCAATAACACCTAAAGACATAATACAGCTAAGTTAAGTTGCTTGTTCATGTAACAGTAATATGAAGTAGTCGTGTAATATGAAGTTTGATTTATACGCAGAATGTTTCCTGGCATCGTTAACGGAACATTCAACACACCATTCCAAAACCATTAACGCTCTTAATTTTCACCTGAGGATGGGTATACGGGAAATATCTTTATAATTTTGAAACGCAATAACACCTAAAGACATAATACAGCTAAGTTAAGTTGCTTGTTCATGTAACAGTAATATGAAGTAGTCATGCAATATGAAGTAGTCATGCAATATGAAGTAGTCATGCAATATGAAGTTTGATTTATGCGCAGAATGTTTCCTGGCATCGTTAACGGAACATTCAACACACCATTCCAAAACCATTAACGCTCTTAATTTTCACCTGAGGATGGGTATACGGGAAATATCTTTATAATTTTGAAACGCAATAACACCTAAAGACATAATACAGCTAAGTTAAGTTGCTTGTTCATGTAACAGTAATATGAAGTAGTCATGCAATATGAAGTAGTCATGCAATATGAAGTAGTCATGCAATATGAAGTTTGATTTATGCGCAGAATGTTTCCTGGCATCGGTAACGGAACATTCAACACACCATTCCAAACCCATTAACGCTCTTAATTTTCACCTGAGGATGGGTATACGGGAAATATCTTTATAATTTTGAAACGCAATAACACCTAAAGACATAATACAGCTAAGTTAAGCTGCTTGTTCATGTAACAGTAATATGAAGTAGTCATGCAATATGAAGTAGTCATGCAATATGAAGTAGTCATGCAATATGAAGTAGTCATGCAATATGAAGTAGTCATGCAATATGAAGTAGTCATGCAATATGAAGTAGTCATGCAATATGAAGTAGTCATGCAATATGAAGTAGTCATGCAATATGAAGTAGTCATGCAATATGAAGTAGTCATGCAATATGAAGTAGTCATGCAATATGAAGTTTGATTTATGCGCAGAATGTTTCCTGGCATCGTTAACGGAACATTCAACACACCATTCCAAAACCATTAACGCTCTTAATTTTCACCTGAGGATGGGTATACGGGAAATATCTTTATAATTTTGAAACGCAATAACACCTAAAGACATAATACAGCTAAGTTAAGTTGCTTGTTCATGTAACAGTAATATGAAGTAGTCATGCAATATGAAGTAGTCATGCAATATGAAGTAGTCATGCAATATGAAGTTTGATTTATGCGCAGAATGTTTCCTGGCATCGTTAACGGAACATTCAACACACCATTCCAAAACCATTAACGCTCTTAATTTTCACCTGAGGATGGGTATACGGGAAATATCTTTATAATTTTGAAACGCAATAACACCTAAAGACATAATACAGCTAAGTTAAGTTGCTTGTTCATGTAACAGTAATATGAAGTAGTCATGCAATATGAAGTAGTCATGCAATATGAAGTAGTCATGCAATATGAAGTAGTCATGCAATATGAAGTTTGATTTATGCGCAGAATGTTTCCTGGCATCGTTAACGGAACATTCAACACACCATTCCAAAACCATTAACGCTCTTAATTTTCACCTGAGGATGGGTATACGGGAAATATCTTTATAATTTTGAAACGCAATAACACCTAAAGACATAATACAGCTAAGTTAAGTTGCTTGTTCATGTAACAGTAATATGAAGTAGTCATGCAATATGAAGTAGTCATGCAATATGAAGTTTGATTTATGCGCAGAATGTTTCCTGGCATCGTTAACGGAACATTCAACACACCATTCCAAAACCATTAACGCTCTTAATTTTCACCTGAGGATGGGTATACGGGAAATATCTTTATAATTTTGAAACGCAATAACACCTAAAGACATAATACAGCTAAGTTAAGTTGCTTGTTCATGTAACAGTAATATGAAGTAGTCGTGTAATATGAAGTTTGATTTATGCGCAGAATGTTTCCTGGCATCGTTAACGGAACATTCAACACACCATTCCAAAACCATTAACGCTCTTAATTTTCACCTGAGGATGGGTATACGGGAAATATCTTTATAATTTTGAAACGCAATAACACCTAAAGACATAATACAGCTAAGTTAAGTTGCTTGTTCATGTAACAGTAATATGAAGTTGTCATGCAATATGAAGTAGTCATGCAATATGAAGTAGTCATGCAATATGAAGTAGTCATGCAATATGAAGTTTGATTTATGCGCAGAATGTTTCCTGGCATCGTTAACGGAACATTCAACACACCATTCCAAACCCATTAACGCTCTTAATTTTCACCTGAGGATGGGTATACGGGAAATATCTTTATAATTTTGAAACGCAATAACACCTAAAGACATAATACAGCTAAGTTAAGTTGCTTGTTCATGTAACAGTAATATGAAGTAGTCATGCAATATGAAGTAGTCATGCAATATGAAGTAGTCATGCAATATGAAGTTTGATTTATGCGCAGAATGTTTCCTGGCATCGTTAACGGAACATTCAACACACCATTCCAAAACCATTAACGCTCTTAATTTTCACCTGAGGATGGGTATACGGGAAATATCTTTATAATTTTGAAACGCAATAACACCTAAAGACATAATACAGCTAAGTTAAGTTGCTTGTTCATGTAACAGTAATATGAAGTAGTCATGCAATATGAAGTAGTCATGCAATATGAAGTAGTCATGCAATATGAAGTTTGATTTATGCGCAGAATGTTTCCTGGCATCGGTAACGGAACATTCAACACACCATTCCAAACCCATTAACGCTCTTAATTTTCACCTGAGGATGGGTATACGGGAAATATCTTTATAATTTTGAAACACAATAACACCTAAAGACATAATACAGCTAAGTTAAGCTGCTTGTTCATGTAACAGTAATATGAAGTAGTCATGCAATATGAAGTAGTCATGCAATATGAAGTAGTCATGCAATATGAAGTAGTCATGCAATATGAAGTAGTCATGCAATATGAAGTAGTCATGCAATATGAAGTAGTCATGCAATATGAAGTAGTCATGCAATATGAAGTTTGATTTATGCGCAGAATGTTTCCTGGCATCGTTAACGGAACATTCAACACACCATTCCAAACCCATTAACACTCTTAATTTTCACCTGAGGATGGGTATACGGGAAATATCTTTATAATTTTGAAACGCAATAACACCTAAAGACATAATACAGCTAAGTTAAGTTGCTTGTTCATGTAACAGTAATATGAAGTAGTCATGCAATATGAAGTAGTCATGCAATATGAAGTTTGATTTATGCGCAGAATGTTTCCTGGCATCGTTAACGGAACATTCAACACACCATTCCAAAACCATTAACGCTCTTAATTTTCACCTGAGGATGGGTATACGGGAAATATCTTTATAATTTTGAAACGCAATAACACCTAAAGACATAATACAGCTAAGTTAAGTTGCTTGTTCATGTAACAGTAATATGAAGTAGTCATGCAATATGAAGTAGTCATGCAATATGAAGTAGTCATGCAATATGAAGTTTGATTTATGCGCAGAATGTTTCCTGGCATCGTTAACGGAACATTCAACACACCATTCCAAAACCATTAACGCTCTTAATTTTCACCTGAGGATGGGTATACGGGAAATATCTTTATAATTTTGAAACGCAATAACACCTAAAGACATAATACAGCTAAGTTAAGTTGCTTGTTCATGTAACAGTAATATGAAGTAGTCATGCAATATGAAGTAGTCATGCAATATGAAGTAGTCATGCAATATGAAGTAGTCATGCAATATGAAGTAGTCATGCAATATGAAGTAGTCATGCAATATGAAGTAGTCATGCAATATGAAGTTTGATTTATGCGCAGAATGTTTCCTGGCATCGTTAACGGAACATTCAACACACCATTCCAAAACCATTAACGCTCTTAATTTTCACCTGAGGATGGGTATACGGGAAATATCTTTATAATTTTGAAACGCAATAACACCTAAAGACATAATACAGCTAAGTTAAGTTGCTTGTTCATGTAACAGTAATATGAAGTAGTCATGCAATATGAAGTAGTCATGCAATATGAAGTTTGATTTATGCGCAGAATGTTTCCTGGCATCGTTAACGGAACATTCAACACACCATTCCAAAACCATTAACGCTCTTAATTTTCACCTGAGGATGGGTATACGGGAAATATCTTTATAATTTTGAAACGCAATAACACCTAAAGACATAATACAGCTAAGTTAAGTTGCTTGTTCATGTAACAGTAATATGAAGTAGTCATGCAATATGAAGTAGTCATGCAATATGAAGTTTGATTTATGCGCAGAATGTTTCCTGGCATCGTTAACGGAACATTCAACACACCATTCCAAAGCCATTAACGCTCTTAATTTTCACCTGAGGATGGGTATACGGGAAATATCTTTATAATTTTGAAACGCAATAACACCTAAAGACATAATACAGCTAAGTTAAGTTGCTTGTTCATGTAACAGTAATATGAAGTAGTCGTGTAATATGAAGTTTTATTTATGCGCAGAATGTTTCCTGGCATCGTTAACGGAACATTCAACACACCATTCCAAACCCATTAACGCTCTTAATTTTCACCTGAGGATGGGTATACGGGAAATATCTTTATAATTTTGAAACGCAATAACACCTAATGACATAATACAGCTAAGTTAAGTTGCTTGTTCATGTAACAGTAATATGAAGTAGTCATGCAATATGAAGTAGTCATGCAATATGAAGTAGTCATGCAATATGAAGTTTGATTTATGCGCAGAATGTTTCCTGGCATCGTTAACGGAACATTCAACACACCATTCCAAAGCCATTAACGCTCTTAATTTTCACCTGAGGATGGGTATACGGGAAATATCTTTATAATTTTGAAACGCAATAACACCTAAAGACATAATACAGCTAAGTTAAGTTGCTTGTTCATGTAACAGTAATATGAAGTAGTCATGCAATATGAAGTAGTCATGCAATATGAAGTAGTCATGCAATATGAAGTAGTCATGCAATATGAAGTAGTCATGCAATATGAAGTTTGATTTATGCGCAGAATGTTTCCTGGCATCGTTAACGGAACATTCAACACACCATTCCAAAACCATTAACGCTCTTAATTTTCACCTGAGGATGGGTATACGGGAAATATCTTTATAATTTTGAAACGCAATAACACCTAAAGACATAATACAGCTAAGTTAAGTTGCTTGTTCATGTAACAGTAATATGAAGTAGTCGTGTAATATGAAGTTTTATTTATGCGCAGAATGTTTCCTGGCATTGTTAACGGAACATTCAACACACCATTCCAAAACCATTAACGTTCTTAATTTTCACCTGAGGATGGGTATAAGGATATTATCTTTATAATTTTGACAAACAATAACACCTAAAAGACATAATATAGCTAAGTTAAGTTGCTTGTGCATGTATCTGTAATATGAAATTTAATTTTTGCGCAGTATTTTCCCGAAACCATTAATGGAACATTCAAAAAACCATTTAAAAACCATTAGCACTCTAAATTTTCACCTTAGGATGAGTATAGGAGAATTATCGTTACAATTTTGAAATGCAATAAAACCTAAAAGACATAAGATAGCTCAGTTAAGTTGCTAGTACATGTAAAGCAAGAATTAAAGTTTTATTCGAAATTTTTTTAAAATAATATTTATTTTTTTAAACAGGTATTATTATAATTTCAAATGTTATTTTTACATGCAGAAGCAACATATTTTTTTTTCTTAGGTTTTATTGCACGGCAAAGTTGTAAATATAATTCTGCTGATCGAGCAGTGGAAGAGTATTCAAATGCGTTGCGATTTGTATCTAATTTGTAGCTTAAGTCTTCATTTTTGATTTTAAAAAATAATCAGATACTTGCTGTATCAAAATAGAAAAAAAAACGCTTTTTCTGGTGTTCGTTGCTATACCTCTGTAGCAAATAACACCATTAACAAATTTAATCGCGCTCGTTATATATTTTTTTTATGACAAGATTCAAAGTATAAGTTTATAATATATATATATATATATATATATATATATATATATATATATATATATATATATATATATATATATATATGTGTGTGTGTGTGTGTGTGTGTATAAAAGACTTCTATACATTTCTACCATCCGCCCGATTCTCACATATGCATCCCCTGCAAAAGCATGTCTCACAAAAACTGATAAATATACATTTTAAAAGTGCCGGAACAAAATCCTTAGGGAAATTGTTGATGCCCACCGATACGTGGAGGACAATCTTATTCACCATGACCTCAGAGTTCCTCAATTAGACACATTTATCTCTAAACTTAATACAACATTCTACACAAATGCTCTAAATAAAGACAACGACTTCCGTAGCTCATTGCATTACGAAGTCCTCATGGAAGACGCAAACATTAGGCCCTTTGCGGTCTTCTATGCTTCCGATGCTATCATGTCCCTACTCTAAATAGGGACTTGGCACGCATACGCCAAGTGGCATGGTTCCATGGCACTAATTTCCAAGACTACCCATATTTAGGGAAAATGACTTTTATGCCAATCCACGTCCGCTAATCAAGCCCCGTCCCTCGTTGGATTATTGACCAGCTCTCCTGGTCTCTCACTTTAGCCGCCTAACGGCTATGTCCGATCTCAAATGTCCGGCGTCTACGGCGTTAACTCCGATGAATCGGTATGAATCGCAAAATTGTCAGCGAGTTGCAACTCATATTAAAGATTAAAGAGAAAAAGCAGGCAGAGCAGGCGCGCGTAAAAAATATTCACAAACCTAACATTACGGCACAATAGGGACTGGGTATCCGATTCTTTATTGTGCTTCTGTTTAAAATAACTATGGATTTATAACATAACTTCCTAAATATACAACAACCATTTATTAGAACCTACGACGTTCCCAGCGAAACTTTGTCTCCTGCCCTGTCTTACTCCCCCGAAGACGCGCCTTACAAAACACAAAAACTTTTACAGGGGTGTTTCAAAAACCGGAAATAAACCTTGTCAAACATTCTGAAACCCCGGCCTCACAAAACCCCGATCGAAACTGTCGAATGAGACCAGCCAGGCTGAAATTGTCTCCCTCGATTTGCAGACACGTAAATCGGCCGTGCTTGATTGTTGACAAGCCAAATTCGCTTGACTGCTTCCAAGGGGGTTGTATTTCGCCAATGCGTTTGCCTGGTGGGTTAACGTATGAGCCAGATGGTATTGGCACTGGGGCGGTAACGTGGATCCCAGTGTTAAATCTCTAAGCACACATTGGCGACTATTAAATCAATAGCTGTAAGATAGCTGTAAGAAATTTAAATGTGTCATGATATATTTGAAATTAGGGAGTTTTACAGTTCGGAAGCGATGTGTTTGATATACACTGTGATATTTAAACCAGTCTGTAAATAAAACCTCAATAAAAAAATTAAATGTAATAAATTTCTAACACAGTTTCTAATTATTGAAATTAGGGAGTTTTACAGTTCGGAAGCGATGTGTTTGATATACACTGTGTTATTTAAACCAGTCTGTAAATAAAACCTCAATAAAAAAATTAAATGTAATACATTTCTAACACAGTTTCTAATTATTGAATTTAGGGAGTTTTACAGTTCGGAAGCGATGTGTTTGATATACACTGTGATATTTAACCAGTCTGTAAATAAAACCTCAATAAAAAAATTAAATGTAATAAATTTTTAACACAGTTCCTAATTATTGAAATTAGGGAGTTTTACAGTTCGGTAGCGATGTGTTTGATATACACTGTGATATTTAAACCAGTATGTAATTAAAACCTCAATAAAAAAATTAAATATAATAAATTTCTAACACAGTTTCTAATTATTGAAATTAGGGAGTTTTACAGTTCGGAAGCGATGTGTTTGATATACACTGTGATATTTAAACCAGTCTGTAAATAAAACCTCAATAAAAAAATTAAATGTAATAAATTTCTAACACAGTTTCTAATTATCTATTATTTTACAGTATAAAAAAAGGTGCTTCAAAATGAATACATGAACGTACTCGTTTTGCGCTGAGTATAATTGCATCGTCAATTAGCGATGCCGTAGTCAAATTTAAGTAATCGCACTTTCGCAAAAATGAGCAGTGTGGTTGCTGATTTCAGCTTCTGTTTAAGCCATCTTAACAAAGCGACCTGCCACACTTAAGATAGTTGTTCAGAAGATGGTTTTAAACATTTATTTTTATGTCAATTGCTGAAATGGAAATTGAGTTATTACACCTTAATTATCTTATTTCCCCTATTTTTGGCATACTTTTTTATAATTTCTTGTGTTCGTAGTTTCTTCACGTCGCTCTGGTAGCTTAACGGATCTGTACATCGGTGCCTTAGGATATGGGTTCGATTCCCGTCTTGGTTGTAATTGTCGATTTTTATTGAAAGTCATTTATGAAAGATGCCTATGTAGGCTAGCATTACTAATTTTAAAGTACATTTCTTTTAAGAAATTATTGAAACTCATGTATTCGGAACCATGATACTCATCATATGTATTCATAAATCAGTACATTTTACTTACTGTTGAATAATTATTTTTAACAATGTAAGAATGCAATTATTAAGTGTCGCTTAAAAATGCAGCGAATGGTTTAAAAAATATTATTCCAGATAACTGTTAAAAATAGGTCTTTCCTTCGAGATAGGCCCCGAACCGTCGCCAATTGCCCACTGTGCAGCTCTAGTGCGACGTTAATTAACAAAACCAAACCATAACAAGTTATGGAATTTTTCCACCTGGATATATTTCGAATAATTTCCATTAGCCCAATGTATAACTCTATCGTAATTTAAAGTTCGAATATTTTATAAATATCGTATTAGAGCTACACTAAAAGACTAGGTTCAGTTTGGTTTGTTTAAATCTATCTAAGATGAAATCTAGATAGAGCTGAACAGTGGGCTATTGGCGACGGTTCGGGGCCTATCTCGAAGGAAAGACCCCGGGAACGATGTTTCGTATTTTTGAACCATGGTCAGATGACGAGAACTACACCTGAGCTCGCAACCTCAATAGGCGTCAGGACATTGGACCCCGATCAGATTGATCATGCACCAGTCCCGTATACACGCCAGAATAATTTGTTGGATTTAATGTACTACAGCCCCCTCTACACGGCAAGTGTTTTGGCGTGAGACAAAGAACACATTTCACAATCCTCAGATTACGAGACCACCTCTGGCCTGATTAAGAGTAAATAAGTCGCTCACGTTTGAGAGCTCTTATTTTAAAATATAATTTAAGTATGGATGTTTTCCTACTTTGAGGCTAACATCTTTATAATGACACTTGCATTTGTTAAAGACTAATTTTTTAAATATTAAGATAATTTTTAAATGAATATTTTGTACAAAATCTATGGTAGTAATAAATTAAAACACGAATTTAACATACTATAATAATGACTTAATTTTTTTATTAATGAAGGTACTTTTTTCAAGTGTGAATATTTATTTTTGTACTATTAAAAATACCCTTTAATCGCTCAAAGTTAACTTAAACAAGTCACTATAGGGATATATAAGCTTATGTCCTAAACAAATGAAAACTAATGTATTATTAGCCGGCGTTAAACATTTTTTTATTTATCTTTTTTCCGGAAATTATAAAAAAAAGTTTACAATACGTCTTTACTTTTCTTTTTAAAGTAAAATGCTTATCTAGAGTCAAAAAGTTATTTTGATAAAAGTTATAACTGACTTTAATACTAAATTTTTTTTACATAGATAAGTATTTAAAATCGGCAAGGATACAGGGGCCATCTTACGCGATATTAAAGTGTATTAATATGTAAGGTTCTAAAAATCCAAGGAAAATCAGCCTATATACATAAATGAACTGACGTCATGTATAGGAAGATGGTCCGCGTCGACGAGGTTGGTCATTAATCCACTCATATTTCCTATCTTTGTTTTACTGGGGGATAATGGTCACATTTTATTATGAGTTCGGAATGTGTCAGGAAATACAGACCCCAAAACACTGCCTCCTAATTTTGATTGGTTTAGTTTGGTTTAATTAACGTCGCACTAGAGCTGCACAGTGGACTATTGGCGACGGTTCGGGGCTTATCTCGAAGGAAAGACCTGGAAACGATGCCTCGTATTTTTGAACCAATGTCAGATGACGAGGACAGCACCTGAGCTGGCACCCAACGCCTTCAATAGACGTCGGGACTTTGGACCCCGATCAGATTTATCGTGCACCAGCCCTGTATACACGCCGTTGATTTTTGTGGATTTGTTTTGTGGACGACATTCTAGTATTTTGGTAGCGAAGATGGCTACCCTAAGATCGCAATATCACAACTTTTTACTATTCTTTAGCACTGAACTGTAACTGTAACTGCTGGAAAGCTCAAAACTTGCTTCCTCTATGGGCGCGTTGAAGCCAATTGAAAGCAGCCATGCTGTGCCCCAACCTTTTTTAAAAAGTGATTTAGTAATGTTTTTTAATACAATTGCATTGTAGACATTTTAAATGTATATAAATATTATATTATTTTCTTATAGAATTTATTTTTATATTGACAAACAAACATTTTTTGCTCTTGCTTTTTATCTACTTCGACTTTGACTTGCAAATGACTTCTTATTTTAATAGCAGATTGCATTTAAAATGGGTTTAAAAAGAATATAAAAAAAAAACTTAACCAAAAACAATACATGTTGGTTTATTTTAGCATGAAAAATATACGAAATATTGCGGTATCAAGAAAAGCGGGGCACATCATGGCGGCTTCTACATCGGCTTCAAGTCAACAAAATGTCTTGACCGATCCAGAAGTTACAGTTAGAGATCAGTGTTTTTTAATCTAGTCCGCGCAAAGGTTCGAACCGGGGACCCTTTAGAATCCCAGCTGACGCCTTAGTCCATTCGGCCACGGACGCCTATTGTAATTTTGAACCATGGCCAAAACACTTGAGCTGCCAATCGAATACTTCACACTTCTACACATTGACGAACTTGAAGATTTTGGGCATTAGCTGCCTCTACACGGCGAGTGTTATAGAGTACGACGAAAAACAAATTACACAAAGCCACCTCTGACATGCCCGTGTATGAAAAATGCACGCCTGTGTGTGCCAGACCTAACAAGCTGTACATATTAATGACTTCCTTCTATGAGGCTGACATTGTTTAAATTTTAGGAAATGACTACCTTCAAATTTAATGAAATTTGTAATATATGTTTATTAAAAATAATTTAAAAATATGGTAGATATAAATAAATACACATTGGATTAATATGAATATTATATCTCAAATATATTGAACTTAAATTTTTATTTAGGCCAACTTGCAACAATTCACTATTTAATCAGTGGATTCTTCTAGTTTTATGATATTCGGTGACTCCCTAATGTTGTAAAAATAACGCTTTTAAGTTAATTAAGCATGTGCTTGTTTTTTTGTACTTTTAATAATAAGCTATGTTAATGCATTCCTTAAATGAGGTTGACATCGTA
Source organism: Troglohyphantes excavatus (assembly GCA_963932185.1). Classification (NCBI taxonomy): domain Eukaryota; kingdom Metazoa; phylum Arthropoda; class Arachnida; order Araneae; family Linyphiidae; genus Troglohyphantes; species Troglohyphantes excavatus. The sequence continues at coordinate 28,560,760 of OZ010678.1, forward strand.
TAATATAATTTTTACAATAAATGTATCACACATAAATAAAATGTACGAGGTGTGGCTAGAAAAAAACCGAACTAGCACAGGTGAAACAATAAAACGAATGCAATAAGGCTGAAAGTCGCCTGGCCTGTCACGTGACTCTTGCTCCGCCTACTGCTCGAGTTTTATCTGCCTCCTGCACTCAGTCTGCCCGTGGCGTCTGTTCTAAGTAGTTGACGTTTTGTCTGTGCGTCGGAAAAATGTTGAGTGTACAGAAAGAACAGCGTGTTAACATCAAATTTCTTTTCAAACTTGGAAAATCTGCAAGTGAAACGTTTGTAATGTTGCAACAAGTGTACGGCGATGATTGTTTATCGCGAACACAAGTGTTTGAGTGGTTTAAACGATTTAAAGATGGCCGCGAAGACACAAGTGATGACGCTCGCACTGGCAGACCATTGTCAGCAAAAACTGATGCAAACATTGAAAAAATCGGTAAACTTGTTCGAGAAGATCGCCGTTTAACAATCAGAGCAATGTCTGAGTTGACAGGAATTGACAAGGAAAGTGTTAGGCAGATTCTTCATGAAAGTTTCAACATGCACAAAGCGTTGCGTTGTTAGTGAAGACGTTTTTAGCCAATCACAACATTCCCATCTTAGACCATCCACCCTACTCACCTGATTTGGCCCCCTGTGATTTTTTTCTTTTCCCTAAAGTCAAGTCAGCTTTGAAAGGAACTAGATTTGAGAGTGTTGAAGCAGTAAAAGAAAAAGCGACGGAAGTAATGTATGGACTTTCCGAAAATGATCTGCAGCATTGCTATGAACAGTGGAAAATTCGTATGGAGCGGTGTGTAGACCGAGGAGGAGAGTACATTGAAGGAGATAACATCAAATTGTAAATAATGGAAAATAAATTTTTTTTATAGCATCAGTTCGGTTTTTTTCTAGCCACACCTCGTATAATATTGGTATATTTAAAAAAAATAACAAAGTCCTAGTAAAAAACAGAAACACATTATATTTATATGGATTGTTATTTCTCAAATTTATTATATTTTACTTTTGAATTAGCATTGCAACTATTTGTTTATCAATAATCCTTCTAGTTAGATTTATCAAGAACGGTGACATATTAACGTTGTAATCAATAATGTTTTTAAGTTAATCAAGCTTTTATGTACTTCTATCAATAAGCGATGATTATTTATTCTTTACGTATTTGTGTCTTCCTCCTGTAAGGCTGACTTCATTTAACCTTAACTATAGACATATACAAACATGTTTATATAACGTTTTTAAATTATGTCTATTTAAAAATAAATAAAGAAGTGGTAATAATAAACAAATACATAATAAATTAAAATAGTTATGTTTTTTAATTGCCCATTTTTCAAATTTATTGTATTATAATTTTGAAACTTGTAACAATTCGCCCTTCAGTGAGGTTATGATTCTTCTAATTTTATCAGGGTCGGTGACACACAAATGTTGTCAGCAATAACACCTTTTAAGTTAATCAAGATTTATTTTTTGTTCATCTATCAATAAACCAGTTTATATATTCTTTACGTATTAATACCTTATATATATATATATATATATATATATATATATATATATATATATATATATATATATATCATAACTAAAAATACAATTCCTGAGAACTATTTAAGAATATGCATTTTTTGTGGTCCCATTCCTTTCGTTAGGGCACCTGCCATTTCAATTCCTTTCATTGTGAATGGGTTTTTGCCAGTTGCCATTGGAGGATGCAATGTCATCCATCAAAAGAGACCTATTTTCCCTGGAGACCTTTCCCTTGCTTTTACTCAGTCACTATTTCAGTGCCGCCAGAATTGGCGAAATATCGCTCATTGGAAGATTTTGTGAAAAAATTTTTTTAATTACATGTGTGATTCAAAAGTGAAGAAAACTAATTGATTCAAATTGGGTCGAAGGACCCAGAAATCTGATTAAAAGGAAAAGTAACAACACATTCTTAGAAAAATATCTTTTTCTGAGGTTTTTAAATATTTTTATTCCCCAATTAACTACCTTTAAAATACTCCAATTAGATTGTACTAAATGTAATCAAACATATTTTTTCGTGGTCGATGTATATATTTTCAAAAACTTCCCATTATATATGTGCAATGTTTTTACAAATTCTCTACATATACCTAAGATTATAATTAAATAAGCTATACAAGATTATTGTTTTTTATATTTATTTTTTAAAAAATAGTTTTCTACTAAAAAACAAGGGATTTTTAATGCAATTGAAACTACTTTCATATTTATTACCACATATTTTTTTTAACTTATAGAGTTTTTCTGTAAAAGTTAATTTAACATTTACTTAACAAAAGCTAACTTAATAATTTTAGTAAATTAATAAGTGTCTATTTTTACACAGAAAATATTCAAGCTTGTATCTATAGCGCATTCTGAGAAAAAGTACATCGAAAACTGTCAATTTAACATTGGCGGTATAGCAGGTTCCAACTGTCCTTTAATATAGCATCTTAAAAATTGAATATCTTTGGCCAATCAAGTGTGGGAAAAATCTCTTTTAATGTAGCATCTTAACAATTGAATACCTTTGGTCAAGTGTGGCAAAAACCTTCTTTAATGTAGCATCTTAACAATTGAAAACCTTTGGTCAATCAAGTGCGGAAAAATTTATTTTTATAGCATCTTAACAATTAAATATCTTTGGTCAAGTATGACAAAAATGTTTTTTAATATAGCATCTTAACAATTAAATACCTTTGGTCAATCGAGTGCGGAAAAATTTATTTTGATATAGTATCTAGCATCTTAACAATTGAATACCTTTGGTCAAGTGTGGAAAAACTTTCCTTCAATACAACATCTTAAAAATTTAATAACTTTGGTCAATCAAGAGTGGGAAAAATCTATTTTAATATAGCATCTTAACAATTGAATACCTTTGGTCAAGTGGCAAAAATTTTCTTTATTGTAGAATTTTAACAATTGAATACCTTTGGTCAAGTGGCAAAAACTTTTCTTCAATATAGCATCTTAAAAATTGAAAACCTTTGGTCAATCAAGTGTGGGAAAAATCTCTTTTAATATAGCATCTTAACAATTGAATACCTTTGTTCAAGTGGGGCAAAAATCTTCTTTAATGTAGCATCTTAACAATTGAATACCTTTAGTCAATCAAGTGCGGAAAAATTTCTTTTAATATAGCATCTAGCATCTTAACAATTGAATACCTTTTTTTCAAGTATGACAAAAATGTTTTTTAATGTAACATCTTAACAATTAAATACCTTTGGTCATTCAAGTGCGGAAAAATTTCTTTTAATATAGCATCTAGCATCTTAACAATTGAATACCTTTGGTCAAGTGTGGAAAAAAAAATTCTTTATTGTAGCATTTTAACAATTGAATACCTTTGGTCAATCAAGTGTGAAAAAATCTCTTTTAATGCAGCATCTTAACAATTGAATACCTTTGGTCCAGTTTGGCAAAAATGTTCTTTAATATAGTATCTTACCAATTGAATACCTTTGGTCAAGTGTGGCAAAAATCTTCTTTAATGTAGCATCTTAACAATTGAATACCTTTGGTCAATCAAGTGTGAAAAAATCTCTTTTTATAGCATCTAGCATCTTAACAATTAAATACCTTTGGTCAAGTGGAAAAACTTTTCTTCAATATAGCATCTTAAAAATTGAATACCTTTGGTCAATCAAGTGTGGGAAAAATCTCTTTTAATATAGCATCTTAACAATTGAATACCTTTGGTCAAGTGTGGCAAAAATGTTCTTTAATATAGCATCTTAATAATTGAATATCGTTGGTCAAGTGTGGCAAAAATGTTCTTTAATATAGCATCTTAACAATCTAATACCTTTGGTCAAGTGTGGCAAAAATGTTCTTTAATATAGCATCTTAACAATTGAATATCGTTGGTCAAGTGTGGCAAATTTTTTCTTTAATGTAGCATCTTAGCAATTAAATACCTTGGTTAATGTTTCGTAAGTGTTATCACATAATGCACTTATCACTTGCACTTAGGTTTTGGTTTTCGATTAATAACATTGCATTAGAGCTGCACAGTAGGCTATCACGAAGACTCTTCATATGAGAAGGCGGCTTTACAGAGATAATTGTGAATTCATGATTCCTCATTCTTTACCAATTTCTATGAAGTGGGCGTTGGCGATCATTTCAAACGGATTTGGCGATTTCATAATTTCCCATTTGGCAACCCTGCTTGGAGTCCCAAGTTGGGATTTCCCGATATGTTTGCTTGTATTCTTTATTTTTTATATACATCTGGATTTCTTGTTCCCGACAGGGGAAACATTGTTGGGAGTTATGTATACTTTATTGGGGATTTAGATTTTTGATCGTTGCTTACTTTTTTTGACAATCTGGTACAACGTCTGTTGTTGCAAAGTATTGTTTGTAAAAATGAAGTATTATTATGTCTCGTTTACAGTTTCCAAATGTATTGTAACCAACAATGTTTAAATTAAGTTTTGGGTTTTGGTTGATAACATTGCATTAGATCTGCACAGTAGGCTATTGACGACGGTTTGTGGCCTATCTCAAAGTTAATGTCAGGGCATGATGCCTCGTATTTTTTTAACCACGATCAGGAGACGAGGACAACACCTGAGCAATAGGTGTCAGGACACCCTATATTGAAGGAAAGACCCGGGAACGATGCCTCGTATTTTTGAACCATGGTCAGATGACGAGGACAACACCTTAGCTGACACCCGATGCAACCTCAATAGGCGTCAGGATATTAGACCCCGATCAGATTTACCGTGCACCAGTCCCGCATGAACACCGGTAAAATTTGTTGGATGTTCTGTTTGACTTTATAGTATTTTTGTAATGAAGTTAGAAACCGTCTGATCCCAAGATCACTAGTTTTTTACTTTCCATTGTCAAGCCCATCGCGCATATTCAAACCAGCAATCCGAGCCCCAGTTGCTCAGTGGATAAGGCGTTCAGCTACTAATCAGAGGATTGATGGTTGGAATCCGTGCGATGGACTTGACAAAGAAAAGTAAAAAAGTAGTGATCTTGCGATCGGAGGGTTGCCAGCTTCGCTACAAAAATACTAGAAAGTTGTCCAGAACATCCAACAAATTATACTGGCGTGTATACGGGACTGCTGCACGATAAATCTGATCGGGGTCCGATGTCCTGACGCCTATTGAGGTTGCGTCGGGTGCCAGCTCAGGTGTTGTCCTCGTCATCAGACCATGTTTCAAAAATACGAGGCATTGTTCCCGGGTCTGTTCTTCGTGATATGCCCCGAACCGTCACCAATAGCCCACTGTGCAGCTTTAGTGCGACGTCATTTAACCAAACCAAACCAAACGAAATCTGAATACTAGCTGTACGCCTTTATCCACAGGGTCACTGGAGGCCATTAAATATACATTTTCCAATATAAGTACAATTTTCTTGTTCATTTTTGAGTACATTCAATGCTTATCATGACTCCGACAACATAGTTTCAATTTTGAAAATGCGCTTAAGGCTTTAAATTTTTCAACTTTTTTGAGGATTTTTGGAGCTTTTTGTTTCGTCCAATATTCACCATGTAGAGGGGGATGGTCTACGCTAAATCTGTCTTGGGGTTAAATATCCTTACGTTAACCGTTTTCTAGGCGTATTGTATTGTCGTCATCATGGATTCAAAATAAGATGCAGTGTTCATATGTCTTTAGATATGGATATATGCAGAATCATTGTTCTGAGCTCATTCTATTGCCGCGTACAGCGTTAATTTAACTAACAAATAAACATAGACGCAGATAATTGAATTAGCAAAATTATAGTTTTTATGATAACAGTTTAGTATATTTTAATAGTTCAGTATCATTTAATATTAAACTTTATCTCATTAATAGTTTTATTCAATGATTACGCAAGCCACACTGTAAAATAAAGGTACTTAAAAAGGAGTACCTGAACATACTCTTTTTTATTTAAGTACAAATGCATCGTAATTGAGCTGTGCCGCACTTAAATTTAAGTAATTGTACTTTCTAAAAAATGGTCAGTGTGATTTAATACTGCTAATCTCAGCTTCTTTTCAAACCATTTTAACAATACGACCTGACAAACTTTATATAATTGTTCAGTAAATGGTTTTTCCACATTTTTTTATGTCGATTGCTTAAATGGAAACTGAGTAATTACAACTCAATTATCTTACTTTCCATTCATTTGACACACCGTTTTAACATTTATTCTGTTTATAACTTCTTCACGTTGTCCTGGTAGTACAGCGGATAAGACACTGGACTGTATGACATGGGTTCGATTCTCAGTAAGTCCTAGTTGTGATTAATAATATTTATTTAAAGTGATTTATGAATTTATCCTACTTAGACAAACAAATGCTATTTTTATTCATTTTTACTCATTTTTGAGTACATGTCTTTTTCATAAATAAAACTTATGTATTCAAAGCTATGATAAGCATCGAATGTACTCAAAAATAGTACATGTTAATTATTTTTGAATACCTATTTTTAACAGTGCCTAATGTTAGGCCTTATCCGCTAACATTATGCACATTTTAATATTTCTTCTGTTTATAACTGCTTCACGTTGCCCTGGTAGTACATCGGATAAGACACTGGACTGTATGACATGGGTTCGATTCTCAGTAAGTCCTAGTTGTAATTTTTGATATTAATTTAAAGTGAATTATGAAGGTATCCTACATAGGCAAGCAACTGATAATTTTATTCATTTTTACATATTGTACTCAATTTTGACTGCATGGCTTTTTTTAAAATGAAACTTATGTATTCGGAGCTTTGATAAGCAACGAATGTACTCAAAAATTAGTACATTTTATTTAATTTTGAGTACCTAATATAACTTTGCATAATGTTAGCCCTCATGCTCTGCAATGCCCACGTTGTTGATCTATTGTGAATTTTTTCAACCAAACAAAAAAGAATAAAATAACATTCCAAAAGCGAATATTGTAGAAATACTTTTAAACAATATATCCGACATTACCCCACATTATTGATGATAATTTTGTACAATGATGCATATATGATTTCTTTAAAGGCATATCTAAAACTGCAAAATCCGCGCCACTGAATTTAACGCTACAAAAAAATATTTTACACATCACAGACACCATGGCAAAATAAGAGGCATCAGTGGACACTAACTCAAAGACATTCCAGCAGCATAAAAATAAATTGATGGAAAGGAGAGTGCAGCTGAAAAGTCAATGATTGGACGATTGTCCCCAGCTCTTGTAAAAAAAAAGTAAACCCTCATGGGTATGTCCACAAAGTTTAGTGAAAAAATGTTGAGCGATCCATCACTGTCAGGGGCAGAAGGATAACCAGATATTTGGCTCAATGGATGACTGATCTATTGGGGGGGGGGGGGGGGGTATTAATATAATTTGTATATAAAAAAAATTTGTGTGGATATATTTAAATCTTTTAAATCGATTTTTCGGGTATTTTATGCTATTAATTTATAATTATAAAGAATGTTAAGGAAATCTTGTATACTAGGAGGCTCCGTCCCCTGCTCCGCTAACGATCCACCAACCCCCGGAGGATTGCTACGCAATTCTCATAGGTTTGCTTCGCAAACCTATGAGCCTTGATACCAAACCTATGATACCTTGCCTACCAGAAGTGTGTAATTTACTGAGATTATACTTCATAAAAATGAAACTCATAGAAATCTAGTTTTCAAAATTGCCAACAGATGGCGCCACCTCAATTTACCTTCATTTAAAGTTTGGAAAAGCGTTTTCCAAAACTTCTATTTTTTAATTTAATAAGGCTTATATTCTTCCTAATTTAAGCTGACATCATCAAAATAATTATTTACCAATGAATTGAAGAGGTTAAGCGTCAAAATAGCTGCATAATAGCAAAATAAAACATAGTAACTGTTGCCATTACGCATAGAGAAAATAGCGTTTTTCAATCACCGCGTAAGAGAATTATATATAAAGATATCTGTTAAAGAAGCAACATTTGAAAATGGGGTGTTTTTCTATTATAGTAAAACTAAAAGTCGCTGAACATTACATTTCAACGATTGTACAAGTATACCATGAACAATACACCCAAAATGATCTTGCTTCAATGAACAATAGTATTAACCACTCACAGTAAAAATATATCAAAAACTCACATTTAATCGAAGACTTATATTCAATTATACATATAACTATAAAAAGAATTATTAATTAATTTCGTTGCAATCAATCACGTATATTTTTTCAAAGAGTTGCTTTCGAAAATGTTCCTAATAATTCCTGTAAATTTTGTAACTCAACAGAAAATGAAACCAGGGATCATGTATTTTCCCTGTAAATTTTTCTATTATAGTAAAACTAAAAGAAATCTAGTTTTCAAAATTGCCAACAGATGGCGCCACCTCAATTTACCTTAGTCTGCCCAGACGAAAATACTTATCATCAGTTGAATCCAGTAACATTTCAACCATCCTAAAATTTTACAAAAAAGAATATTTTTGTTTTTATAATTACGCAATCTCTGTTTTAAAATTCCGGGAGGACTTGATTAGCGAACTTGTGCAGGTATAACAGATTAAAACTTTAATTCTAAGTGCTCATGTAATTTATTTTTGTCTTTTTTGCATATTTGTTCAAATTGTGTTTTAAATTAATTTTTTTTTAATGTGTTATCTTGTATTTTGGGTTAACCAATTTTATATACAAGTTTCTTAAATTATGTTACCAACCTTTGTAAATGGGCTGCGGCCCACAACAATAAACTTATCTATCTATCTATCTTTTTTCTAATTTGTATTTATGCGAAATACAAGCTTTTGTACTTTAACTATTTGGAGTACGTTAATGTGCAAATTACCTAAAAATATAAGGATAACTCGTACAATGATTCCGCACTTTAACGGAACAAATCAGGTAATCTGCATATTAACTAAATAATGTGCACATTAACATGCTTTCACACTTTAGCTGTAACATAACTATACATTTCTAGTCAGTGCTTTTTCACATTTACATTGGTATATAAACATTTATATAATGGGAATAATTCTTGTAAATTTGTATCAAAATATACAACAATAGTATGTGAATTAAATTTAGTTTACTAAACAGATTTTAAATAATTTTCGAACATAATTTATAATTCTGTATCCATACAGATTAACATTTTAACTGAAATGTATATTTGATGTTAGAAAGTTCGAATGTTTAGATATTGTATGGCGATGATAAAAAGTATACAAAATAAAGTTATATGTGTTAAGCAACCTCATTGTATTTAAACACATCCATCAACAATTTACCACAATGGATATCAGATAACAATTATATGTCAGATTCATATTTTTAGAATATTTTGACCAACTTGTTTCTGTTCTGACAGTTGCACAAATTAATCATATTGACACAATTACATTAATAAAAAACCAATACGGAAAAAAAAAATACCCAAACAATCTTTAAAAACCCCAAAGCATTCAAAAGCTTATACTTTTCTCTACTTTGCCCAATGCGCTAACAATAAAACGCGTGGAAACCTCCACACTTGGCACTCTCTTATGCCCATTGTACGCCAAAACTCAATGAGGGATTTCACACATCCATTCTGACGTATAAAGTGACGTCAGATTCAGAAGCTTCGGTAGGGAGGGGGGATGGGGTTGGGATGATTTATGACTTGCCACGTGACAGCGACGGGCCAATGCAATCTAAATGCACTCGCTCGTTGCAGTTACAGTTTGTTTGTGAATTGGGGCTTGGTGCTAGAGGAGGAATACTTAAAATATCGTTTGAGTTTGTTTGAGATGTCCTTTGGAAGTGTGCTTTTGTGTAAAAAGTGTGGTAGGAATGCAATTTGAGCTTTTACCCGAATTTGGGTTTGAGTTGTTAATTGTTTAAAGTGAAAAGCGCCTTGTTGGAAGTTTTAAATTTGATGGATTGAGCTGCTTATTGTGTTATAATGGTAGAAAGAATTGCTTAAACTGATATTTATAATGTAATTTATAATGTTATCAAATTTGAAGTTTTTCAATACATTTTATGATTGCTGTACAACGAGTTTTTTGTATATTTGCAATGGCTACACAATACTTGTAATTGTAAAATTTACTATCACGAATAATAAATTTCTTTAAATCGAAGAATTCAGTTTCAAAACATAGTATATATCTCAATTTGACTGATGTGACTTAAAATGTGCAATACAGCCTTCGAATAAAGTAAACTTGCGCAAAATATGTCAAAGGTAAAAAGTAACTTTGTTTCAATTTAATGTCCTTATAGTATATCCGTATTTTTCGAATATCATGCCGAAGTCTATCAAGAAAATATCTCTGCTTGAATTTTTTTTTTAAATGGACTTACGAAATTCTGCCACTAAGCACTGTGGATAATAATTTTAAAAAATTATAGCAGCTTGGGTCACCTTTACTTATAATCATATTAGTTTCTGGAAGAGAAAATAAACCATCTATAATTTCCATATTTTTTATATAAATTATAAGGAATGTATGACATTTTCGATTTTATTACATCGAATTATCATTTAACAATTTAACTTTGGTGTTTCTAGTATTAGGTTCTTATCAGTAGTATCTATAAAGCTTAAAATGAGCTTAAAGATAAATTTCTCAATAAAACTTGCCCCTTTTTTCATAACTGCTTTAAGTCAATAAATTACTACCAAACATACCGTTTGTTAATCTGTATTGAATGTTCGAAATATGAGTTTCCTTTATCTAATTCCCTTGCTTACGCACTATCATTCGCAGAGATATATATCCGTGTAACATTTGACTGTAAATCGTCAGATCCATGGTTCGAACATTATGCCCCTGAATTTGTTTTTACTTCAGTAGATACTTCACAGTGCAATTTGATTTCTATACACAAAATTAAGAAAACGAATGTAATGATTTTTTTTAAACAAATATAATAAAAAAGTGTGTAAACTATGCGAACAAACCACAAGATATATACATCGTCGCCTCAGAGCAACAGTAAAAAAAATCTATAAAAAAAAAAAACGAAAATGAGTTTTCGTTCTTGCTAATATTACCAAATGTGTCTTTCTTTAGTGGAACACTCGGACATTTGTATGTCTTCTTTGAAATCCCTGAACTGCGGCCTCAGATATTCAGCACTGACAAAAAAAAAATTGAAAGTTAATGTTATAGGCAACTCTGTTTTTTGCTGATATCTCTTGACTTCGATAACAATTTTGGGCTTGGTCACTTTTACTTTAACCAATTTTTGTAATTTTTGGTTTGATCAATTTTGGTAGTAGACAATTAATATCCGTTCAACTTTTACAAGGTATTGTTTCCGGGTATATCGTTATTGGTAGTTCCTCAACTGTCAATCACAACCCATTGTGTAATTCTAGTGGGAATTTAACCAATCCATCATTTGAAGCTGGAAATGCTTACTTCAAGTTAAGGGGACTCGGTACCCTTGGAATAAATTTTTTTATTAAATAGTTTACATAGATATTTTACACATATTATTGAAGGTTATTATTATATAACATGATTTTAGCAACAAAAAAATGTTTTTATGAGTATATTTTTCAAAATTTAATTTTTTTCTTAAAAATTTAACTTTTTTAAAAATGGTTTTCCTTTTTCAGTTTTTAATATTTTGTAAAGATTTTTTTTTCTTACATTCACTATACTATACTTTATAACTTTAAGGATCGAATTTGAAATTACTGATTTAGTTCTTGAGAAAAAAAATAAAATGTCGATGTATATGCAAAAAAATTGAAAAAAACGTGATTTAGTCTACTTTTTAATTTTTAATTTTTTTTCTTTTCCTTATTTTGCAAAACCCATCCTTGATTGTTTTAAATAGGTTATACAGGTATTTCAGAAAAAAAATCAAGTCATTTGAATAATATTTGAGAGAGTATTCTTATTTTAAATACCGTGGCATATGCGAAAAACACAAACTGAGATAAATCAGTTTAAACATTTCAAATCCAAATAACTCGATGAATACATTTGAGATTTTCTTCACACATAATTAATTGTATAACTACTTCCATACATATAAAATTCCGGTACCTATTATTTAATTGGAGTACATTAAATCACTATAATGTACTCAGTTTTAAAATTATAACAAAACTAAATTTTTGAGAAAAATCTGTTAAAATCAAAATAATAATGTTTAAAATATTGTTTTACACTAATTTTGTGTTAGAAACCATACTAATACAACTGAATTCATTGAACATACATATTCCATACCATAAAACACTTTAGAATGGGCTTTGACAATACCAAAAACATGTATTACATTTGTTAAATTCGTCGCCTTTGGCAAATACGTCTCCTTGTACCTTCAAATTTAAAATTATATCAAACCATGGTAAAAAAAGTAAACAAACAAACACGTGATGTGATAGATACAGTCACAGATAAACACGTTCAACTTGTTCTTAGCTGATTTTTCTTTAAATAAATGACCAAAAGCTGTTGTGTCAAAAATTTAAACATCGAAATGGACGTAGCATTTTAAGTGCTGTGAAAGTAATGAAACGCATTTTTATTACATTTATAATTATCATATCGTTTCAAAACTTTGTAATAATGAACTTTAGGTATAAGAGCATATTTTAAGCAAAAAAAAGAAAAATTTATATTTTCATCGATTTTCTCAAATCAAAGGGTACCAAGTACCCTTAATAATATGGGAAATACCACATTATGCATGAGATTTGAGTAATTCTGGAAGTAATTACCTTCATTTAGACAATGTTCCGTTTGCTACCTCAACAGAATAACAATGGTTTATATTCGCACATTTACAGACCGTTAAACCAATTACCAACAACGACAAGAAAAAACGACCCACTCCATAACCCAGCAACCAACTCCAACTACAAAGTATCATTTTCAACAATTAAATATTCAACAACCCTCATAAAAAAACCAACATACCGCCCATCAAATACAACTCAGAACAAGAGACAGGGAATTTCATATTCGGATAATCCCTCTTTTCCCCTGCAATTTTCCATCATCCCAAACTGACACCGTCGCGGGTTGTCGAGCGCAGACAGCCCGTCTTCAGCACGGGACAAGGGAGCGGAGCAGACATTGATGGATGGGTGGGACAGGACTTTGATGGATGTGGAATTGCCCCCCCGTGGAAGAATTTGAAGCACGACGGCGTGGGCGAAAGTATGCCGGTATTTTCCGAAGGTCCGAGTAAAAAATGGTCATTTGGGACCTTATTGGCGGGTCTCTGAAGTTTGTGGACTTTAGAATGCAATTATTGAACTGAATGTAATTGAAGTTTGATGGTTTGAGTGTGGAAGTTCATATTAAATATATATGGGCCTTATTTTCAGGAAGAATCTATATTGCAGATTTAAACTATGCAGAAATATCATTCATGCGAAATTTTGATGTGAAACGTCTTTGAGTTTGGTTAATAAGATTTTTGGTTTATACGTTTCCGGCTGTCTATTTCTGTCCTCGAATTGAGACTTATCACAACCATATACACATTCATACATGGACCTCGTTATTTTTTATCCAAAGTCAGATGACGAGGAAACACCTGAGGTGGGGCACTCCTCGCCTTCAATAGGCGTCGGGACTTTGAACCCCGATCAGATTTATCGCACACCAGTTCCGTATACATGTCTAAATTAGTTGTTGAATGTTCTGGGCGTTTTTCTAGTAATTTTTTAGCGAAGCTGGCAATCCCCCGATCACAAGATGAAACATTTTTACTTTTTTGTCAAATCCATCCGCGGACTCGAACTGGCAATCCACTGAATGCCAGCTAAACGCCTTTATCCATTGGACTACCGGATACCCTAAAAAATAAGACGTTTATTGGTAAAACAGCTTGTAACGGAAGTATGCAGCGCGCTTGCGCAGATTTCATCGACCATTAAAGCAACCCTATGCGCTTTGTTTACATAATAACAGTAACTATTACAGCTTGAAATCCTTCCCTTTTGCGATTGCGTTGGGTTGAAAGGGAGATATCCGAATGCTAAAATTAGCCACGGCAGGGATTCGAACTCGCATTTTATGCGTTCGATCTTATGTGTGGTTGTTTACGACTGTGGGTCATGATGTACTACTTTGAAAGGGGAACCTTAACTTACACATAACAGGTCCCTTGTGCTCACTTACCCCACTGCGGTTGTATTCTCCGATACAGCATCTTAAAAAATTTCATAAAAAGCACTAATACAGACAACTCTCGTTATCTCGAACTCGAAGGGAAGTGTATAAAAATTCCAGATATCGAAAATTCGAGTTATCGAAAATCCTATAAAAAAGCTGTTTTGGAAAAAAATAAATACTAGTATACCTACACGACTTTATTTAACATATCTATCCAAAATAATTTGGTGAGTATTTATATTTTTTTCGAAATCAATTATACTTTCCAAATGCACGATTGCTTGAAATGCCTCTGATGTTTTCATTTTCGGCCTCGTTTCAATGAATGCACGCATAGATTTTATCGAAGATAGAGCCTCGTACAAAGTTATCTTGAGGAGGTTAGCATTCTTAATTACCATTCTTCTTCTGAGAGCAATCTCTCATCAAATGCTGCTATAGAGAGTGCATTGTCTAAACAAAAATGAGAAGGGGTCGAGTGTCGTTTTCATATTTTAGTGAGTTGCTTCCTGGACGGTCAGTAACGTTCCAAGAAAGTGACTCGCACTTTACCGAAAACGCCAGCTGGCTTGAGGGACGATAAATCATTAATTTTCCTTGTTGGACTGACTTTGCGTTAAAGAGGAGGGGATTTCAAACAAAAGGGTGAGGCCGAGGTAGGAATGCATTGTAAGTATACCCTTTCAATAACGCACAATAAGAAAGAGAACTGATAAAGAAGAACGTGGCAATTACATATATGCTAAAGGTTCTTCAAAATCCGTAGTTTTGAGAGGAAAACAAAATTTTGAGTTTTGAGGAAACTTCGAGTTATCGAAAATAACGACGAAAAACTTCGAATTAAAGAGATAAAATTACATTAAAAAAGTAATGAAGGTGCAGAGAAATAGATTTTTTTCGAGATATCGAAAAATTCGAGTTATCGAAGTTCGAATTATCGAGAGTCTACTGTATAACGTTTTACATTGGCGTTTAATACAACGCGTTTACCTATTATACCATCTGCATTAAACTTGGAGTTATCAATATTTAGGTAGCTACGAGGCACCGAGTCAAAAATAGGACTAAGCTCTGAGTAACATTTTAAAATAACACTAAATATAATATAGTTACTAATTACAACCCAAATATTATATGAAATATTTTTAAATAAACTCATTAACAAATCTTATAACAATAATCTGAAATATTTATATTATTTAAGATACAGTTTCACAGTATAACATGTTAGCTTCAGTAATGAAAATTGAGTATTTTTGCTTGCTTCATGTTCTTTAAAGGATATCGTGGACAATAACCCATAATGCAGCTTTAGTACGACGTTAGTACAACCAACCATCCAACCAGTCAATATAAGATAGATAGATTTCTCAATAAAAAAAATTAAATGTAATACACGTCTATACTCGGGGACAACCTAAGTTGAACCTGAAGCGGAAGCTATGATATGTACAGATATTCAATTGCTTTAGGCTCAACTTAGGTTGTCCCTGAGTATAACAATAATATTTCTACTTTACTGTAATGATTTACAATGTAAAAAAGAGATAAATAAATATGAGTATCTGAACCTACTCTTTTTTAGTACAATTGCATCGTGAATGAGCGATGGCGTACATTTAAGTAACCGTACTTGCTCAAAAATGTGCAATCTGGTGAAAGTTGCTGATTTCAAATGCTGTTCAAGCCATCTTAACAAAGCGACCTGACAAACTTAAAATAGTTGTTCAAAAGATAGTTTTACACATTACTTAATGTCGATTGCTTAAATAGAATTGAGTTATTACAACTCAATTATCTTACTTCCCATTCTTTTGACATCACTTTTTTAACATTTTATTCTGTTTAGAACTTCTTCAAATCGCCCTAGTAGTTTAACGGATAAAGTTCTGGACTGCGGTGCCTTATAGTCTAGGTTCGATTCCCGGTAAGTCGTGTTTGTAATTGTCGATAATTATTGAAAAGGATTTATGAAGCAACGGCTCTTTTTATTCATTTTTCCTCATCGTACTCATTTTTGAGTACATGTCTTCTCAAAATTAAAAGTTATGTATTATGAGCCATGATAAACATCGAATGTACTTAAAAATGATTAAATTTTACTTACTTTTGAGTACCTATTTTTAACAGTGTATTTTTAACTGCTATTCAAAAATTAAAAATGAATTTGAAATACTAAATATGGTAAAGTTTACTAATGGCATTTACAGACTTTTAAATAAAGCTTCAAGAATAATAAATACAACACAAAAAGTCTGCACTAATTATTATGGCAAATCTTTCCCTACTTGTTTTTATGGAAAAAATACATACGAAATTCCACAAAACATGTAAACATACATTAAAACAAGACAAACATTTACTTTGTTTAATATATTTCACAACAATTCATAAAAAAATACTTCCAATGCTAACTCGATAGATAATATTCTACATTATTTTAGAAATAAACAAGTTCTGTATTTCTTGTATAATAAAACCTCTCTCCGAAATTTTTTCCCCGCATAACATACACAATAAAACCAATTTCCCAGCTACATACAAGAAATGACCTTGGCAAACATCCTGGATTGAGGATTGAAGTCATTCCTACCACGCAGGTTTGAAGCTCGTCCCTGTGGAGTATATAGGGAAGGGTAGAGGCGCTCTTTCATCTCCTCTCATGTATCAGCGGTGAAGCCACTAGCAAGGCTCTACAAGTTATAGATGCCCGCTGTGGGATGTCTTTCTCCAGTGGAGCGTTTATTTTATACAGGGAGTGGTGTGATTGAAAAAGGGGGGTTGGGGGGAAAAGGTTTGGGTTAAAAAGTGGTGCAAGTGTTATATTTTTATTGATATTAAGGGGGACCCAAGCCCCAAAATCCGGAAAAATTGCTAATTTTCCTCCACTATTCACATATAAGGAAATGTGCATGTTATATTCTAGTCAAATGTTTGGTGTAGCATATTACAAAAACTTATAAAGCCGTGAACCCAATATGCTAAAACTTGTTCACAAAAACTTGATAGAGTTGGTCCGGATGGAGCATGTTATGGTCTAAACGTCATCACGTTGGTCGTTGTGTTCAAGTTTGTAAACTGGGGTTCCAGTTCCGGCGTTAATCTGATTGTTCGATTAAGGTTAAAAACTTCGTGTCAGTGTTTATTGATCTTCGCATCTAAAACAGGGATTTAACCACTGATTTGTAACTGTAACTTCCGGATTGGACAAGGCGGTTTGTTGACTTGAAACCAATTGAAGGTTAAAAAAATGTGGAACAGATGTAGTATAGGACATTTGGCACGTTTTTTTTTTTTTTGGCGACGAAATATTGCCGTTAAAAATAGTTCCGGGAACGCACAAAAACGATTACGCAGCGCGATGACGTCATAGAATTGCCAGATTTAAAGTCACCACAAGAATCGGAAAATAGAAACAATTTTAGGTGGGGTTGCAATACTATAAATTTATCGCCTCTATAAACCACGCCAAAAAAAACACCTCGCGCGCCAAATGTCCTATACTACATGTTTACCAAAACTGTACCCCACTTCCATTTCTACCTCCATATTTCGTATATTGTTCATGCTAAAATATGCCAAATTGTAGTGCTTTTGGCTGAATTTGCTTTTTAATTTTCCTTTGAAACCCATTTTGAATGCCAATTCTTTGAAATCCATTTTAACCAATAATTAGTGGATAACAAGCAAGGCCAAAAACTTTTTGGTGATATACAAATCGTTTCTACATTTAGAAAATAAAACATTGAAACATATTTAACATTTCTATAACGGTTTGAGAAGGGGAAAACACATAAAATCAACCAAGGAAAAAAATTAGTTGAGGTAGAGTACGGCTGGTTACAGTATGACTTCAACCGCGTGCATAGAAGGTACTAATTATGAGCGTTCCAGAAGTTACAGTTAGATTTCAGTGGATTATTCTAATTATCCCTAGTGTATTTCTATGGTTTGGTTTTGTTAATTAACGTCACACTAGAGCTGCACAGTGGGCTGTTGGCGACGGTTCGGGGTCTATCTCGAAGAAAAGACCCGGGAACACACATACATCCACACATGCACCTCGTTATTTTAGAACCATGGTCAGATGAGGACGACAACACCTGAGCTGGCACCCAACGCCTTCAACAGACGTCGGGACTTTGGACCCATATCAGATTTATTGTGTACCAGTCTCGTATATTTACGAGAGCTATTTTTGTGGATGTTCTGGACGATTTTTCCAGTATTTTGTAGCGAAGCTGGCAACCCTCCGATCACAACGTTACTAATTATTTTACTTTTTTTTGTCAAGTCCATCGCCTAGGATCGAACCAGGAATCCTAGGATTCCCAGCCGACGCCTTTAACCGCTCGGCCACGGATACAAAAATAGTTGTTCTATTAATTTAAAGATGGTGCACATTTTTGAGGTAGTGATAGTCACACCTCAATCCGTATTTATAATTCTGTATCCATACAGATTAACATTTTAACTGAAATGTATATTTGCAGATAACAATTATATGTCAGATTCATATTTTTAGAATATTTTGACCAACTTGTTTCTGTTCTGACAGTTGCGCAAATTAATCATATTGACACAATTACATTAATAAAAAACCAATACGGAAAAAAAAATACCCAAACAATCTTTAAAAACCCCAAAGCATTCAAAAGCTTATACTTTTCTCTACTTTGCCCAATGCGCTAACAATAAAACGCGTGGAAACCTCCACACTTGGCACTCTCTTATGCCCATTGTACGCCAAAACTCAATGAGGGATTTCACACATCCATTCTGACGTATAAAGTGACGTCAGATTCAGAAGCTTCGGTAGGGAGGGGGGATGGGGTTGGGATGATTTATGACTTGCCACGTGACAGCGACGGGCCAATGCAATCTAAATGCAATCCGTGAGTGCAATAGCCAGTACAGGAATAGTTCTCGTAATCCAATTTTTGCGTATCCAATTCACGCCTAAAACAAAACATGTGTAAAAAGGGATGATGCACCTTAAGTAAAGTGGAAGCCTTTACTTAGTTCAAAGTGCATAATTTTTAAAATAAAATTTGGTAGTCAAAATTCTATATGTTCTGTAAGGTTGGGTGCGTGACACTTTGTCACGTTCGTTTGTAACTGTAGTAACTGTAGTGCGTTTTCGGTAAACTCTTGATCTACACGCAATTTTCATAAGATTATATTTTTAGTATAATTTTGTTAAACTTGCACCTTGACTCTTGCAACATGGCTAAGTTGCAACTCTTGCAACATGGTTGATAACTTGAACTCTTGTAACATGGTCGGCAACTTGAACTCTTGCAACATGGTTGACTCTTGTAACATGGTTGACTCTTGCAACGTGGTTGACAACTTGAACTCTTGCAAAATGGTTGACAACTTGAACTGTTGCAACATGGTTGACAACTTGAACTTTTGCAACATGGTTGACTCTTGGAACATGGTTGACAACTTGAACTCTTGCAACATGGTTGACTCTTGCAACATGGTTGGCAACTTGAACTCTTACAGCATGGTTGACAACTTGAACTATTGCAACATGGTTGACAACTTGAACTCTTGAAACATCGTTGACTCTTGCAACATGGTTAACAACTTGAACTTTTGCAACATGGTTAAGTTTTCTTTGTTGGAATTGAACTTTAGTCGGATATATTGACTATTTCTAAAATCTTCGATAAATCGCCACTTTCCAAACATTTTTTCACAAATGGTTTAAACGATCAACTATGCAAATAGAAATGCAGGAACGTACTCTCCAATTTTAGCACATTCTCATTACGATACGCTCAGTTTTCATTTAAACAATCGATATCAAATAATGAAGAAAGCCGTCTTCTGAACAACTATTTTTAGCTTGTCAGGTCACTTTGTTCAGATGGCTTGAACAGCAGCTAAAATCAGCAATATTAAACCACACTGTTCAGTTAAGAAAGTACGGTTAATTAAATTTGAGTACGTCATCGCTCATTTACGATGGAATTGTGCTAAAAAGACCGAGTATGTTCAGGTACTTTTTTTAAGTACCTTTTTTTTACAGTGTGAAAATAGTATGTTCAAGTTACCGTGAAAGACTGAAATTGGAGAATGTCGACTTTCACCGGTGAATGTCAACACACACCAAATACGTAGGTGAAAGATCGAATATTTCATTACATTCTTGTACATTCGGACCCTCACCGGTGTATGTCGACAATCACAGATATGCTCTGCTCTGCTGGAGGTCGAAAAGAGAGGAGCCGATCGAAGAGAATCTTCTACTGCAAGCAACAAAAATGTTACGAACATCACAAAAACAATTTCCTTTTGCTCAAATTGGTGATACTGTACGAATACAAGCCGTGGTCGTACAGATAGCCGAAATGTGTTAGCGGTTGTTGTTGGAAAAGAAGACTCAGACTTCTATAAACTGTGAAATAAAAATGGTACCCTCAAGTAGCTTTACACACGTAATCAGTTCGTAATTTGTAAAGAAAAGTTACTTTCCATAGATGAGATTTCTTTTCAAGAAATGTTGCTGAGAGAAACAGCTGCAGTTAATTCGAGAAGCGGCGGGTAAGGCTATACAAGCTGTCATTGCAAAAGGAAGTGTTCCACAAATAAATGCAGTTGCAAAAGCAAGGGACTCTTGTGCAATTCAAAGTGTCATAATAGTTTAAGTTGTTGCAATAAATAAGATTTGAATCACATAATTAAGTAAGTTTTTTATTACTATTATTTTCTTTTCTCATTTAGAATGTACTGTATAATTAAGTAAGTTTTTAATTTCCATTATTTTCTTTCCTCATTTGGAATGTACTGTTTGTTTTAAGTTCTTGGTCACTCCTCTCAGAAAGAGAGTCGAAAACGTTACGTCACCCTTGTGACGTTTTATCGCGACTGAAATACGGAGAAGAAAATATAAATCTCCGACAAGTTCAACATTCACCATTAGTGCATGGTGAATGTCGACATTTTCCGGTGTAAGTCAGAAATAAGGGTATTTAGCAAATATTTCGGACATACACCAAGCGACTATGTGAATGTTGACATTCACCGGTGATAGTCGGCATTCTCCAGATTTCACGCTTAACATGAAAACTCTTCTACTAAACAGGAAATATGTAAACTTTTTTCGAACTGTTGTGCAATCCTTAATGGAGAAAATTCACATTTAAACGGTTGCATTCACGACAACAGGCTCCCGTAACTTTTTTGCACGTGACTTCCAGGTTTGCCATTTCTGACTTTCACTTATAAAAAATGAACTCAAAAATGCATTAAAACTTTTACTTGCAGCACAAATGTTTTAATTGCACAGTTGTAAGACTTATACAGTGGAAATGTCACAACCCTTAATGGAATTTTGTTTTGTATTTTGTTCTATATTATGTGTGTATTTTCTATGTTTCATGTTTGTATTGTCCCCCCCCGAGAGTGATTACTCCCAGCATGGTGAAAATTTTGTAACCCTTTGAACTAAATGTATTATATGTAATATTTACAAGAGCGTGTAGCTCCACCATATTATGGTGTTTAAAAAACATTGTAAACGATTTGTAATTTGCAGCCTGCATGTCACGGCAAAACCTCTCACTCTTACAAAGTTTGCAAAGGTTTGAAATAATCGTTCGACATAGGGGGTTGCCGTTGTTGAAACTGTGTCACATTAAGACACTTGTATATCCTTCGAGAGTGGACAGGTTACTTAATAAATTCTCCAGATTTCGGTCTTTCACTGTAACATTCATACAAACACCGATTTTAATCACACTAGAAAAGTAAATCCACCCCTAACTTACACCCTATGTTGTTCCAATGCAACATCCTCTAAATTATCCATGACATTTTCCTTCAATTCTCAACTCCAACACGTACTATTATCCCAAACCCAGAAACACTTTCTGCAAGACTACAAACCAAATTGACTTACATCACTTCACCCCAACACCCTTTTTCTATCCAGCGGATCGGGTAAAACCCAAGGCGATACGGAGGACATTTACATAGCGGATAACCCCGCGGATATAAATGTAAATTCCTTTTCCCGACCCCCCCAACATTTTGATGTACATTCGAAGAAGCACGAAAGTTTCATCAGCTTTTTGGACACGTTTTGAGTGAGATGGAAGTTTTTTTTACGTCCCATATCCGCTCGACGGGTGGCAAAAGTGTAAATAAAAACATTCTCGGGTCTTTCCACCCTCTTTTCCCCGAGTTTGTTTTATTTGTAAAAGGGTGGGATTTTTTTTTACCCTTCTCCAACTTTAGATGGTAAATCTGTGTATTGAGATGATGTATTTCCTTCAATTTTTGGAAATAGTAAGTTGTAGCGTTTCTATCTGTTCAGGGGGGGGGGGGGGGGGGACCTGGAGTTTGAGAATGTTTTGGTTTTTATATGGATGATATATATATGAAAATGAAAAATCACGCAAGAATGATTTATGTGGGAAATTGTTTTTTTCATATAAATTTCTTGAAACTTGTTAAATTGGACAGTTCATAAACTATATGTTTTTAAAATAAAAATTCGTCTTATAGAATAGACAATGCGTTAAGAATTTTAAAATACAAATACAACTTTAAAATACGCAATAAAAATCCATCAAATCTGTAATGGATTTGGATGCGTATGGATGTATTTTATTGCGTATGGATGTATTTTATTGCGTATTTTAACGTTGTATTTGTATTTTAAAATATAAGTTTTTACCTTAACAGATGTGTTAAATGCATTTGTCTTTAATTTGTTAAGATCTCCATAAATTATTCAAATTGTAATCTATATCCACTGCTACAAATCGGTATTCAAAAATAATTAAAATGAACTTATTTTTGAATGCATTCGATGCTTATCATGGCTCCGAATACATAAGCTTCATTTTCAAAAAAGACATGTACTCAAAATTGAGTGAAAATGAATAAAAAGAGCAATTGCATAGCAGCTACATAGACTGTCTTCATAAATCCCATGAACTCTTAGTTATAAATTAACAACTTTGAACTGCATTTATGCACATTATTTTTATAATACTACTATATACATTTGTCAAAATTTTCTATTTCAACAGTTTCCACTTAGGATTTATTTGTGGACGAAATATTATTTTTTGTTAAATTTGAAAAATATTGTACATTATCGTAAAAATATTAAATTTAGTATCTTGCGTAAATTTAATATTTGACGAAAATTCTGTGTTTCAACATTTTTTCACTTAGGATTTACTTGTGGGCAAAATATTCATCTCTATTAAAACTCATTTTTTATTAAAGTTTCATGAAAGTCATTTCTGTGTACATTTTATAAAAGTAATGGGAACATAACAATAATGCATGTGATACCTTAAAAATACTTCATTAAATTACATTTAACAAGGTAAACTCATTATTTTATTTAAGTTTTATGATAGTCATTATTGCTTACAATTAATAAAAAATGGGAAAATAACAAGAATGATGCTTTGCTGTAATAAAATTGCTTCGGAACAAACTGTGATCCTTTTTAAATACTTAATTAAATTACAGTTTATAAGGTAAACTCATTATTTTATTTAAGTTACATGAAAGTCATTATTTATTGCTTACAATTAATAAAATAATGGGAAAATAACAAGAATGCATGTTTTGCTGTAATAAAGTTGCTTGGTAACAAACTGTGATCCTTTAAAAAATACTTCATTAACTTACAGTTTATAAGGTAACCATATTATTTTATTTAAGCTTCATGAAATTCATTTCTGTTTTTAAAATTAATAAAGTAATGGGAAAATAACAAGATTGCATGCTTTGTTGTAATAAAACTGCTTGGGAATAATTGTTATAGAAAACAAACTTTTACTTATGTAAATATTTTTGCAAAAATCGAAGAAGTGTATAGATTTTTGGTTATTTACTTATAAATAATAAACATTTCGAATTCTCAAATATACCCAATTAAATATATTAATACAAATATAAATGTATTGTCAATAATTTCACTACTTAAGTATTATATTTACAGTCTCTTACTCTTAGAAATGGATTGGTAAACCAATTCATTTACCACATTACAGAATACGTTTTACATGCGTGTATGACATTTGCATTTTGTTTGTGAATGCTTTAAGTTCCTCAACATTCAGTTTTCAATCTAATAAATGCTATCATAATAACTTCAAGCACGCTATAGTTCATTATGCCTTGGTTCCAGAATATCATTTGAATATTGCAGCTGCATTTTCTTTGCATGCAATATCCATGGGCATTTCATAACCACACACAACAAAAATATTTTAACGATAATATCCAGCATTTACGGTTAGCAAGCACAAACATAATACACTAAAGCAATCTTCCCGTTTTAGAAATACACAAACAAAAGTCAATACAAGAACGTATCTTCTCTTTTGAATTCCAAATCCACGCACGCGAAAAAATCGTTTTTTGTGGTCCGAATTTACGTAAAGAAACAACGAAGGCCTTCGAATTAAAGAAAAGGAATAGCAAATAGTTCCTTTTATTAAAGCGAACAAAATGTTTAAATCAATGCGGGGAAACATTTTATTTGCTAGATTGGCAACACGCGCTTCTCATTCATCATCGAAACAGTGACATCTGGTGGGGAAAGATACACATAAAAAGTCCGCTTTTGAATTGAATAAATACCACTTTTTTCTTTAGTCGTTAAATAATAAAAAGAAATGAATGTTTAGATCTCTATCTTAATTCGATAGTGTTGAATAAATAAGTCGTTATATGAGTTGGGTGATTAATTACTGTTTTTGTGAGATAGATATAATATTTGAAGAATGTTTTTATATCGAAGTATTCCGAATCCAATATTAAATTGGTTATTTTCTCTTATTTGTCGTTCCTGGAGATAACGTGTTATTATTTTTTGTTATTTAACGGATAATTAATTGAAATCGTTGTCAAAATGTTTGTAGATTACTGTGTATGTGTTGCATTTGACACATATAATCAACAATAGTGATATAATTATTAAAAAATTATCAATGATTTATTTCTAAGGCTCGAGTAATCAAATCATTATAACATATGCAACTTAATTAAGCATTTTGATATAAACATATTAAATAATAGCAATGATTTATTACTAGAGTTCCAGCAATTAGGGAATTGTAACACATTAAATTTAATTACGAAATGTGTTACATGTATTCAAACAGATTTATTAAAGGAATGGCTGTGTAACTTTAACACATAGTTACTGATGTACGTAATACATATTGGTATGTTTTTTGTTACTGCGACAAAGCTAAATAATTTAAAAGATTAATATCCATTAGAATATGGCATTTTTACAAAAACTACTAAGTACATAAATATTTTTGTAAAATATTATGTAAATGAATGAATGGATGATAGAAAAATTGAACAAACAAAAGAATGAAGCGACAAACAAATAATCAAATATAATGCCAATTCAAGAAATAAACAAGCTACAAAATATATAAACAGAACAAAAAAAACATAAAGAACATGCAAATATACAAACAACATAAACTCAAGAAAGATATACTAATAAAAAAAAACTGATACAAACAAAATATATACTAAAAATATAAATACAAAATATATACTGAAAATAATAAATACAAAATATACTAAAAATAATAAATACAAAATATACTAAAAATAATAAATACAAAGTGTGTACTGAAAATAATAAATACAAAATATATACAAAAATAATAAATACAAAATATATACTGAGAATAATAAATACAAAATATGTACTAAAAATAATAACTACAAAATATATACTGAAAACAATAAATACAAAATACATACTGAAAATAATAAATACAAAATATATAATACAAATAATAAATACAAAATATATACTAAAAATATTATATACAAAATATATACTGAAAATAATAAATGCAAAACATGTACTGAAAACAATAAATACAAAATATATACTAAAATAATAAATACAAAAATATACTGAAAATAACAAATACAAAATGTGTACTGTAAATAATAAATATTAAATATATACTGAAAATAATAAATACAAAATATATACTAAAAATAATAAATACAAAATATATACAAAAAATAATAAATACGAAGTATATACTAAAAATGATAAATACAAAATATATACTGAAAATAATAAATACAAAATATATACTAAAAATAATAAATACAAAATATATACTAAAAGTAATAAATATAAAATACAAACAAGCGAAATATAAACACAACAAAATAAATTTCGAACCATCTAAATGGACAAACAAAACAATCAAAGACATGAAAGTTTATTTCTCAAATTGAATTTATATAAAATGTATCCTCATATCAATATTACTAATAAATTCATACTTCCATTATAAATTGTCAGTAGAAGAAAAAAACACTATGATTTTCCATAACACAAATCATACATTGTATATATTCCACTCCTTGTTATTACACGACGCCAAACATATAAATATTTACCATTCGACTGCGACATATCCATTCTATATTGAAATACCAGCCATTACATTCTAAATGAATACTTTCGACGAATACAAAGAATACCAGAGTTAGATTCGAAATAAATCCCTCGCCGTTTGACAATTCGAATGCGTTTCGGGTGAATTCTTTTGATCCGTTTCATTTGTCTTCGGGAAGAACGAGAATTCTATCTCATTAAATTGTCATTTCGGAAAACTGTTGGCGTCCATCTTTTGTGGAGTCAGTTTCCTCACGCAGCTTGGGGAGTCTTTAGATAAAAATTACCTCGCTCTCGTGTGGCGTTGACGGTAGAAGTTAATAATAAAAGAAATTGGGGTATCTAAAATAATAAGGATTTTTGGAGTTGCTTTGGTTTAAATGTATAGCTGTTGATTTTTAATAAAAAGGACTACTGTGGAATCTAGTGTATTTTAAAGTATGAAATGTATTTAAAATATTTGAATTTTTAGGAAGGAAAAAGATCAGCTCAAAAACTTTTATATCTAAAAGAGGTATAATTTGATTACATTTTTTTACGATAACAATATAGAAGAGAATAAAAAAAAAGTTTTATTTTAATGTTCGAATGTGTATTGTGCAAACCGCATTGAAATTTTTATGGTTTGTCCCTAATATTATTTATATGCATTGTTTGCTTAAAAACTGCTATGCACCACTGATTTGCTGTACTATAAATAATTGCCTGGTTCAGTAAATAGGCATTAAATACTAGTAGTTGTGTTTTTTAATTGTAAACTCTAAAAAGCGGATTTATTTTTAAATTAAACAGAGCGGTTTAAAATTTTCTTTTACCTAATTTATATATATTCCTATTGATATCTAGAAAAAAGCTGTAATTAACAAATGACGTTTTAGAACTTAACTCTTAACGTATAATTTATCAATGCCTAACAACTTTTAACATTATTAGTCGATGTGAAATTTGCATTTTCTTACCAAAATCGTAAGTGGAAGGAAATAATTTATTAATTACATTTATTTTTTACTTTTGAATGGTTTGTGGACGATTAAGTTGATTTTAATCATTTTCTAAACGTAAAAGACATTTTCATTTCTATTTAGTGATTTATTTATGATGGATATCAAACAACAAAATAGTATAGTATAGTATTCTAATAAATTTATTGTTGATAATTAGTGATTACATTTTTTGTGATATTCTATGTAAAACAAAGTAAGGTTCGTTATTTTGGATATATTTCTTATTTTTTATATAATTAAGGAAAATAATTTACCCAAAACTATATTTTTAAACAAAAGAATACGTTTAACAAACTGTCTTTACAGATTTTTGTTGTTTGCAACAGAATTTTTGTGAAATATATTGGAAAAACAAAATTACTCATTTCACAGGTTATTTGAAAAAAATACTAAACAAACATATAATCTATATACGACTAATCCTTAAAGGCAAATTAGAGAATGAGGTTTGAAAATACACTGTAGTAAATACCGAATAGTTTCTTCAAATATACCTGAACTTATATCAATTTAAAATTGATCAAACATGAAAAAAGTCATCGCTGAGAAAATCAGTTCAAAGTTACGTATTCAGAGTAAAATGAGTTCAAAGTTACGTATTCAGAGAAAAGCGAGTTCAAAGTTACGTATTCAGAGAAAAATGAGTTCAAAGTTACGTATTCAGAGAAAAATGAGTTCAAAGTTACGTATTCAGAGAAAATAAGTTCAAAGTTACGTATTTAGAGAAAAATGAGTTCACAGTTACGTATTCAGAGAAAAGTGAGTTCAAAGTTACGTATTCAGAGAAAAATGAGTTCAAAGTTACGTATTCAGAGAAAAATGAGTTCAAAGTTACGTATTCAGAGAAAATAAGTTCAAAGTTACGTATTTAGAGAAAAATGAGTTCATAGTTACGTATTCAGAGAAAAGTGAGTTCAAAGTTACGTATTCAGAGATAAAGGAGTTCAAAGTTACGTATTAAGGCGATTCTGTTCCAAATAATTAGTAAAATAATTAGTTGTAGAAATATAATTTTGGTGTCGTTCGATTAAAAATCTATTATTTTTTAATGACGTGAAATATTTTGAGATATTTTTTATGATAATGTGTTCCATATCCCTTATTCTTTTAATTCCTAACTGATACTAATATTGACAACTAGAATTGTAATATAAATCCTCAAATTTATTACTCATTAAACATAGGATCTGATGTAATTCTAGTTCATTAAGAAATTAAAGACATACATTTATAAATAAATTAATGGAACTACTAAATTGTATTAGCATAAAAACACACAAAAAATATTCGAATATTTATATCTAATTAATCTTAATCAAAAGATTTTGATTTTTAATTTGCCTTTAATTCTAGAGAACATAAAATATGAAATCTTTTTTTCTACAAAATATCGTTCTGTTCTTGGGCATTGCAGAAACGATGATTACATATTCAATAACACTCAAACAGATAGTCTGTTATTATTACGAAAATGTTAATTATAAAAATCGGTGGTATGTTGCATAAAATGTTGTAACTACCATAAATATTTAAAACCTATTTCTATCTTTACACAAAATTAAAATTAATTATTAAATAAAAAAAATTGATTTAATACTTTAAAAATACCTTTACGATATCAACATATAATTAAGAATTCTATTTGATTTACTCACGGTTATATTTCCCCATTAAAATATTCAGAATATCGTTTCCTAAAAATAAACTGTTTTCATAATACCCTGAAATAATATCCATACTTTTAATGTAGAATTGATACAAATTCATTATATTTGCATAACTCAACGATAATATATTAATGGCATTGAATCACATTCCGGATATTGTTATTGTACGAATAATGAAAGCAGATTTATTCTTATTTGTGTAAACCTATCTTGCCAAGCACAAAAACAATTTACTTTTATCTTACTAAATTCGTTATCGCATAAATAAATGCAATAGAAACGTTGTGCATTCTTAGAATATTATTTTATATTCGAATAAAAATGGAATCAGAAATTCCATTTGATGTTATTTTTATTAGGTTTATTTAGCGTTTAATCAGTGCAGAATGTATTTTCTATCACAGCAAAGAATAATTTATTTTTGTTTGTTTATCTTTCTGCATGCATAAGTGATAGTTACAGTTATTTGTATCTGCTAAGATTTGTTTTAAACTTTCGTTTTCCCAAAAAACGTATCCTTATCTTGAGTGGATATTTTTATGGAATTAGTTTTATTCGAATTTGGATTGTTTACGAGTTTTAAAAATTGCATTTTGCATTTCTCTGATTGGTTATTGGCTCCTTATTTCTCGTTTATAAATGTTTGTCATATAAATGAAATTTTTTTATCTGTAAAGTTCCCGTGATTGCCATTCGTATCTAAGAGTTCAAGTATGTATGTAACTTTTTTAGTGATATTATGTTAAAAATTGAATGGTATATACAAGATAATGTTGATAAAAATATAAATTATTGAAATGAACTACAATTGTGGTGAAATGACATATTTCAAATAATTTATCTTTTATATCTATCTAATCATTTATAAAAAACAATTATTATAAATCTTATTTCTAAATAAAATGTTCATACTTTTGACGTGTAACAAATTTAAATCGGTTCCGAGTCAGACATGCATATAGGGCGAAGTAGACATTAACGAATAGATGAGCCGCGAAACAGCGTTGCCGTGGTATCTTCGATTTCTTGTTCGTCTTGTTCTAAACAAACTATGGATGATATACAATATTCTATGGATGTGATACAACGTAGAAAGCGAGTTGTGATTTCATTTGAATCCAAAATAGTTTCAATTATTTAAGGTTGACGTTTCACGCCCTCAACCAATTTTTTTTAAAGTTCAAAGAAAAACGTAATAATACAGTAAAAGAGGGTACTTAAAAATGAGTATCTGAACATATTCCTTTTTTAGTGCAATTGCACTGTAAATGATCGATGACGTACACAAATTTAAGTAATCGTACTTTCTGAAAAATGAGCATTGTGATTTAGTATTGCTAATCTCAATTTCTGTTCCAGCCATCTTAACAAAGCGACCTGACAAATTTAATATAGTCGTTCAGAAGATGGTTTTCCATATTATTATTATTATGATTAACGGAAACTGAGTTATTACAAATCAATTATCGTACTTACCATTTTTTAGCACACCTTTTTAAGATTTCTTCTGTTTATAACTTCTTCACGTAGAACGTAGAACTTATTTTAACTTGGTACAACGGATAAGGCACTGGACTGCGGTGACTAAGGATCTGGATTCGATTCCCGGTAACTTGGTTGTAACTGTTGACATTTATTTAATTTGATTTATGAAGGCAGCCTGTTCAACTATTCTTTTTATTCATTGTACTCATTTTTGAGTGCATACCTTTCTCAAAAATGAAACTTATGTATTCGCAGCCATGCTAATCATAGAATGTACTCAAAATGAGTACATTTTACTTATTTTTGATTACATATTTTTAACAGTATATTATATTATACAACACTCCTTATACCACACAATGTTTATTTTGATAAAAAAAAACTGACTTTCACGGAAATCGCTCAAAAGGAAAACCATGTTACAACAATTAACTACGTGTCCATTGTCGATACTCGGGGACAACCAAAGTTGAACCTAAAGCAATTGAATATTTATACATATCATAGCTTCTGCTTCAGGTTCAACTTATGTTGTCCCCAAGTACAGTGTCACTACTGATATTTTATCATAGAAAGTGCATCATTAGTTTTATATTTTCGTTGAAAAGGCCATTTTTTTAGTGTGTTGGTTTACTGGTTGTTGCATATATTAGTGGATTATTGTAATTTAAAGTTAAAACTGATGCTTATAAAAATTCTGATATATATATTTTTTTTATAAAAAGTTATTATTATTTTACGGGGTAAATTTATAAACAATGCTGATTTAGTCACAAGTCAAAATTGTTAAAAATTACTGAAAAAGTATAATGATACGCTAAAAACGAACAAAAAAATATCAATTGATTGAAATGCAAACAAAACAAACATATATGGTTAGATTATCGTAATTTAAAGTTAAGACTAATCTTATAAAAATTCTGATATATTTTTTTCTATAAAAAGTTATTATTTTTATTTTGCGAGGTAAATTTATAAACAATGCTGATTTAGTGACAACTCAAATTTTTAAACATTACTGAAAAAGTGTTATGATACGCTAGTAACGAACAAAAAAATATCAATTGATTGAAATGCAAACAAAACAAACATATATAGTTAGATTATCGTAATTTAAAGTTAAGACTGATGCTTATAAAAATTCTTGTATATTTTTTTTTATGAAAAGTTCTTATTTTTATTTTACGGGTTAAATTTATAAACAATGCTGATTTAGTCACAAGTTAAATTAGTTAAAAATTACTGAAAAAGTGTTATGATATGCTGGTAACGAACAAAAAATAGCAATTGATTGAAATGTAGACTAAACAAACATAAAAGTCACAATGTTATTTTCAAAAATTCATCTTTGGAAAATGTTTATTAATTTTTTAAAATATTTATTAATTTTTACCTTATTTTTAAATTCTTTTACAAACGAAACTATAATCACCACTTTTTACTTATTAAAATTAAATATATATTTCGCATTTCATCGTAAGTCAACCTTTTCCGATCTCTCGCAATTCACGGTGACATGAAAAGTGCTATTAACGAACAAAAAAAAAAATATCAATTGATTGAAATGCAGACAAAACAAACATAAAAGTCCCAATGTTTTTTTCAAAAATTCATCTTTGGAAAATGCATAATATATATTTATTTATTAACTCATTCCCAAATTTTAACATTTTTTACAAAAAAAACTGTAACCACCACTTTTTACTTATTAAAATTAAATATATATCTCGCATTTCAGTTTCAAGTCAAACTTTTCCGATCCCCCCGCAATTCACGGTGACCTAAAACTCCGTTAATATACTCGCATGTCACCCACACCTGTTACGCTGACGAATGACCATTCAATATATAAATGTCATTTCCAATAAAAAAATAATAGGACATGCAAATATTCCAACAGCCAAATATATTGCATTGGAGCCAACTGGACAGAAAACTGAAAGGGTGTTGAAATACCAATTTAAACGAATGGGCGCCATGTTTGGTCAAAAGTATTTCTTCGTTTACCTTAAACTGCACCGTGGAAGTGAATATTTGCCCAAATTATCGTAAATATTTTGGGATTTCTGTGGATTCTTACTTAAAATAGTTATGTTTTACTTTTTTAATACGTTTCTGAGAATGTAGAACTGTTTTTAACTCATAATGAATTTGTGTTTTTTTCAGGAAGTATCATGTACGCTGAGTGGACAAAATATTATGATCATACCCATTTCCTATAAGCTTCCGATCCTATAAGAAGTGTACAGCGAATAGTGCATACAAAGATGCTTTGAAAGGATTCTTGAATAAAATATTCTGGAATTCGCTGCACTGTTGCTCTTCAGGTGGCCCTTACAGACCTAGTCCCTCTTATCTCTCTTCCAGCATGCATTTACATCTGACGACCTAAAGATATATATATATATATATATATATATATATATATATATATGTATGTATGTATGTATGTATGTATGTATGTATGTATGTATGTATCTATCTATCTATCTATTTATCTATCTATCTATCTATATCTATATATCTATCTATATCTATCTATCTATCTATCTATCTATCTATATATATATATATATATATATATATATATATATATATATATATATATATATATATATATATATATATATATATATATATATATATATACGTATATATATTAATATATATTTATATATATATATATATATATATATATATATATATATATATATACAATAAAAACAAAGTAGAAAACAATGGAAAATGATAAACAAAATTATATAATTAAATTAAAATGCATAGAAAATCAAATATGAATCAGCGCTAGAGCTGCATGAAGCATAATGATAAAAATATACTGAAAACAATAAAATATATTAAATTAAAAAAATATATAAAAATAAAACACTTTAGTTAAATTAAAATAAAAAATATGGCAAAAGTGAAAAGTCCAGGTAATAAAACTAAAATATGAATTATTAAAGTAAAAATTATACTACTAAATATTTTACTAAAAGGTGAAAGACATAATCAAAACGGTACTTCATCAGGGGGTAGGACCGCATTGAAAAGTCAAATAGAGCTCTTTCTGTATTAGCAATGTTAAAAACAAATTGCCAATCCAACCCCAAGAGCTCTAAATACTTCTTTAAGTAGTCTAAAAGTTACTAAATATATACAAGAATATATACAGACTATATACATAGTATATACAAAATATACACAAAAAAAGTCATCAGATTAGACAGATCAATTAATGACAACAAATGGAAAATATAAAAACTTACAAGACGCAAACGAAAAAAGCATCCTGACTCAACAAATTCAAGGCACAATGTGAGGTCTAGCCGGGGTATATACCCCCTTTTTCCACGAATTCTCTCTCCCTCGACCTCCAGACATATCAGTTACCGCATACCGCAAATGGGAAGCAGTACCAAGTGAATACAAAATATTTGAATTTGTTGAATTTGTTGAGTCAGGATGCTTTTTTCGTTTGCGTCTTGTAAGTTTTTATATTTTCCATTTGTTGTCATTAATTGATCTGTCTAATCTGATGACTTTTTTTGTGTATATTTTGTATATACTATGTATATAGTCTGTATATATTCTTGTATATATTTAGTAACTTTTAGACTACTTAAAGAAGTATTTAGAGCTCTTGGGGTTGGATTGGCAATTTGTTTTTAACATTGCTAATACAGAAAGAGCTCTATTTGACTTTTCAATGCGGTCCTACCCCCTGATGAAGTACCGTTTTGATTATGTCTTTCACCTTTTAGTAAAATATTTAGTAGTATAATTTTTACTTTAATAATTCATATTTTAGTTTTATTACCTGGATTTTTCACTTTTGCCATATTTTTTATTTTAATTTAACTAAAGTGTTTTATTTTTATATATTTTTTTAATTTAATATATTTCATTGTTTTCAGTATATATATATATATATTTCTAAAAAAATACTGTAAGGAAACGTGGACAAAAATGTCCGAAAAGAAGTAACCTTTGAATCTCCTCTGGTCAATTCATATTCAACCAGAAGGGACATTTGAAATTCCATAACATCTTCAGAGGTTGAAATCTCTAAAGGTATTGAAATTTTACGGGTTTCGAATTTTTGAAAGAAGAATCAAATGCATTTTTGAACACCTACTACATACGACCAAATTATAACACTTGCACTTTATTTTATGTTACAGATTTTTTAGTTTTTTATAAGTTCGAAATAAATTAAATCAATAAGAGGAAATCCATGTAAAGTATACGAATTATTAATTTAGATTGAGCATTTTATTGTAATGTATTTATTTATAAAATATAATTGTATTTTTACATAACTATATTCACTGTGAAAAAGGTGCTGAAAATTGAATGCATGTATGTCCTCGTGTGTTCTTTGAGTACAATTGCATCGTAAATTAGCGATAACGTACTCAAATGCAAATAATCGTACTTTATCAAAAATGTGCAGTTTGATTTAATATTGCTAATATCAGCTTTTGTTCAAGCAATCTCAAAAAAGCTACCTGACAAACTTAAAATAGTTGTTCAGAAGATGGTTTTCCACATTATTTGATATCGATTGTTTAAATGGAAACTGAGTTATTACAATTCTATTATCTTACTTGCCATTCTTTTGGCTCACCTTTTTAGCATTTATTTTGTTTATAACTTATTCACTTCTCCCTAGTAGTTTAACGGATAAGACTCTGGACAGCGGTGCCTGCACATCTGGGTTCGATTCCCGGTAAGTCTCGGTTGTAATTGTTCCTATGTAGACTAGAATCTGATCTTTTTAATCATTTTTAACATTTATACTCCTGTTTAAATGCATGTCTTTTTCAAAAATGAAACTTATGTATTCGGAGCCACGATAAACATCGAATGTATTCAAAAATGTATACATTTACATTTACTACATTTTACTTATTTTTGACATTTGACATTTTACTTATTTTTGACATTTTACATTTTATTTTTTTAGTACTTATTTTACTTAGTACATTTGACTTATTTTTGACATTTGACATTTTACTTATTTTACTTATTTAGTACTTATTTTACTTATTTAGTACTTATTTTACTTATTTAGTACTTATTTTACTTATTTAATACTTATTTTACTTATTTAGTACTTATTTTACTTATTTAGTACTTATTTTACTTATTTTACTTATTTAGTACTTATTTTACTTATTTTACTTATTTTACTTATTTAGTACTTATTTTACTTATTTAGTACTTATTTTACTTATTTTACTTATTTTACTTATTTAATACTTATTTTACTTATTTAGTACTTATTTTACTTATTTTACTTATTTAGTACTTAATTTACTTTAATTTACTTATTTAGTACTTATTTTACTTATTTAGTACTTATTTTACTTATTTAGTACTTATTTTACTTATTTTACTTATTTAGTACTTATTTTACTTATTTAGTACTTATTTTACTTATTTTACTTATTTAGTACTTATTTTACTTAATTAGTACATTTTACTTATTTAGTACATTTTACTTATTTTTAAGTACCTATTTTTAACAGTGTTGTAATTAAAATTACTGACGCTGTAATTAAAATTCAACCATCTTTCCTCAACCATATTTTGATTTGCATTTCAAAAAGTACATTTTGGATAATTATTAAATTCCTTGAGTTTGTTTACAATTGTTTATTTTTGTGTCAATAGTGAAATTACGTTATAAACTATTGGAAAATATAAAATTGAGGAATATCAAAATTGTCGTTTTAATTTGAGGTAACTCACTACAATAAAACTCCCATAATTATCATTATCAGAAAAGTTGACATATCACCGAATAACTTTATTATGAATAAATAATGCTAGTAAAGTTATATTCTTTTTTTTTTTTCGAAGTTTTTTTGCAAACTTTCTGGATATGTTAGATAAAATTAAATTCATTTAATGTTATCTGACAGTTAGCGGCGGTCACAGTTTCTGAACAAATCAAACTGAGATTTGAAACGAAACTATTTTTCGTTTAAGTTATAAAAAAAATCTAAACAATGTAATTCAAGGCTCCAGTAAATTACGTCTAATAAAAAATACACAATTTTAGCGATGTAACTTACATTTACTTCATTACTTTCTGAACACTTCAAGGCTAATGAAACAACTTCAACAATAGACACAAAATACTTTACCATCTCAATTTATGCTCGACACATATAATTAGTACATATCACTTACTACTTATAAAAAAACTACTACCTAAAAACGTAATAAACACCCATCAAAATGTCTGACTTAAACACAATATCTTTCAATTTGAAACATCACAAAAGATGTTAAAAAACGCTATAGGTGTCATCTACAACATCACGGTATTCACATTTACATAAGAGATTTCAGAAGACTCATTACGAAAAACCGTTACTGAATTCAAACTATGTGAAATGTTCTACAAAGCAATATAAATCAATTCACACATATAAACTATGTGCATCTATGAAGGACAGTTTCTTCCAAGCATACATAAAATCTGTCATTCTTTTGCACTGTCTTAGCATTGTATTTTCGAAATTTTAATATAGGTGATATCTTGCTTGTACTAATGAAAACTGACGCTTCTTCCAGAGCAGAATGCAGACTATTTTCCAGGAAACTGATACCACAATTCAATTTAGTTGCGCTCTAATTTGATAAAGATTGGAGAAATTACTTTCAACAAGACTTTATTGCTTTTTCTCCAGAATCTCGTCTGCAAACTTTATATTCATTTTTCGGCCTGTCTTAATCGGTTTAATTTCTGGAAGAAGAGATTTCCCCCAATTTGAATAAATTTGGTTTTAATTTTGTTGCGAAGTTGGCGGGGGGTGTAATAGTTTTAATCAATTTAAGGCAAAACAAAAATTCCGATACCGGATTTTTCTGGGAAATTTCATCGAAGTATAATGTAATTTGCGAACAAATTTGAATACTTTAAGATTGGAATATTAAATTGAAGGATATTTAATGATTTTCTATCAATTTAAGGGAGACCCGAGCCCCAAATCCTAATTTGTTTATTAATGAATTCAGACATACCATTTTTTTTAATATTATTAGAACATCTTTTTCTAAACAATAATCAAAAACAAAAATATATTTAAAAAATTTATTTTTGTTATTTTTTGCATTTTTTAAGCTTAAAAAGACTTTTTTTAAAAACACTACTCCTCTTTAAATTTTTAATATTTTTAAATTTTTTTAATTGATTAAATAACGTCAAAGTACATACTATAAACGTATGTATAGACTTTTGCAGATTTGTGTTTTAATTGTCTTCAAAAACTTATTTTAAGTTCGAAACCCCAAAAATATTAAATATTTTATGTTTAATAATTTGTAAAAAAATAATTTATAACTTAACTTAAAAAAACTATACATACGTTTATAAAGCAAATATTAGAGCTTCAAAAACTATTAACAGCTTAGTTTTAAGTTAATTATTAACAAAGCCTTAGCATTTTAAACGTGACCAAAAGTGAAATAAAATATTTTGAGAAAATGACGATTGTTGCAGACGAAAAGTATGTAGAAAGATGATAAATGGTATATAAACATCTAAAAAAACACATGTTCTGTTTTTTTTACAGTTTTGAAATTTTGTACACACCTTCTTAAGTATGTTTAGCATCGTTTTATGAAGAAAAAAAAATTTAGCATTTTTTTCGGATTTTGGGGCTCGGGTCCCCCTTAAAGAAGACGGGAAACGGAACTTAGATTATTATGATTAGATGCAAAATAATTTAAATGCCAATAATTTATTAAAAAACATGTATTTTTTTAATTCATTAATGCCCGTAGTGCAATAGGTTGAGAAAATACAGAGCTCGTAATCAGAAGATTGTATGTTCGATGTGCGTATTAAAAGAGCAATGAATTCATCGTCGTGAGGTTACTAGTTCGGTATCCTCGTCGTAATTAGTATTTTTAAGGGAAACCCGAGCCCCAAATCCTAATTTGTTTATTAATGAATTCAGAAATATCTTTTTTTATATATTATTAGAACATCTTTTTCTAAAAATTAATCAAATGTTCAACAGTTATGCCAGTTGATAGGACCCTACCTTAACCGAGATGCCCCCTTCAAAGTTCCTATTCGGAATGGTAAACTTCATTCATGTCGCCTAGAGCTAATGTTATGTTCAATTATTGTCACACTGGAGGCGAAGGCTTCTACGGAGCCACGACCTTCGTAAACCTTAAAGACTCAACAAAAATATATTAAGAAAATTATTTGTGTTATTTTTTGCGTTTTTTAAGCTTAAGCTTTGTTTAAAATTTTTTTTAATTGATTTAAACATGTCAAAGTATGTACTACAGATCTATGAATAGACTTTTGCAGAATTGAGTTTTAATAGTTTCTAAAACTTATATATATATATATATATATATATATATATATATATATATATATATATATATATATATATATATATATATATATATATATATATATATATATATATATATATATATATATATATATATATATATATATATATATATATATATATATATATATATATATATATATATATATATATATATATATATATATATATATATATATATATATATATATATATATATATATATATATATATATATATATATATATATATATATATATATATATATATATATATATATATATATATATTGAAATTTTGTACACACCATCTTAAGTATGTATAGCATCGTTTTATGAAGAAAAAAAAATTAGCAATTTTTTCGAAATTAATTAATGTCCTTTTTGCAATTTGTTGGAAAAGTACCGAGTTCATGATCAGAAGATTATATGTTCGATGAGCATGTAAAAGAGCAATCAACTTGCCGTCGGGGGGCAATCCAATATAGCGAAACTACATTTCTATAAACCCTAGAATAAATATAATTTAGGAAATTTTAAAAAATCTTTTATACTATATTTATTATGTTATATCCATTTTAATGCCGGTTTAGAAATTAATTCGGACTAAAAAATATTTAATAGAAAAATTAATAAATATTTCTTTTTTAACATCTTTTGAGCTTTATATGTGTTTGTGTAAATATATTATCGTTCAAGAATTTATTCTGAAAAACATTTTGTATTAAATACTCTAAATTAAATCCATTTAAAATTTTATTTTGTAAATATTTCACGGCATTAAGATAGTCTCAGTTGTTATTTAATAGCCATATGATGAATGATTTGAAAACAAAAGTTAATACAATTTCAATCCAATATAGCGAAACTACATTACTGTAAACCCTAAAATAAATATGATTTCGAAATTTTTCAAAATTCTTCTATAATATATTTCTTATATTATATCCATTTTGAAACCGGTTTAAAAATTAGTTTGGACTAATAAATATTTAACAAAAAATTGAATAAATAAATATTTCGTTTTGAACATCCCTTGCGCTTTATATTTGTTTGTGTAAATAAATATATTGTCGCTCAAGAATTTATTCTCAAAAACATTTTGTATTAAATACGCTAAATTCAATGCTTTTAAAATTATATTTTGTAAGTATTTCACAGCATTAAAATAGTATCAGTTGTTATTTAATAGCCATATGATGTAGGATTTGAAAACAAAAGTTAATGCAATTTCAATCCAATATTGCGAAACTACATTACTATAAACCCTAGAATAAATATAAGTTAGGAAATGTTCAAAATTCTTCTATAACATATTTCTTATTTTATACCCATTTTGAAATAAATTAGTTTTGACCGCATATTTAATTTAAAGAAATACCTTCAACTTAACAATATTAGGTGTTATTCTAAAAGCATATTTTCAAAACTCAAAGTGACATTTTATGAAATTCCCCAATCTCCCATGCCTTAAATATACATTCCAAAATTGCTATTCGACACAAATTCATAACTTAAGTACTCATTCGAAAGTACTTCTGCCAACATTTTTAGAGTCAATTTCGTAAAGGCAATAGATGGAATATACGTTTTAAGTAATTTTTTATTCGCTTCCAAAGAAAAACACTTCAAAAAACATGTGACATAATAATATAAGTTGCGTAAACTTTCAATCCTAACATTTTCAGCCTGTGAAACAAAGAACAGATAATTTAATAAACCCGAATTTATATAAAAATATTAAATTACTAATACATAAACTTAAAATAAATCGTGGAACTATAGGAGTATTATAACATCTTCAAAAACCTATTTTCCAATGCACTTTTATTAAATTTAGAGTATTTCAACTAAAGAATTCCTACAGTAGAAAAACAATCTACCCTTCCTAAAGTGTATTTTTATAAAATCTTATTTGGGAGATTAAATTATATTTCCACCATATTTTTCCTTCATCAGATTAAAACAAAAGAAACATAAAAATTCTGTCACAAGCAGTTTGAGACTAAAATCCGAAAGGCAGTATATTATCCCGAACCCCACCTTAAATATAGAGTCACTTTATTAAAATATACCTTACGGGTATTATTTTTATTTCACAATTTAGCATTTCTTTCTTCTTCTTCCAAGCTTTAGAAGCCCCCCCTTCTGGTAATATTATTATTAGCATTGCAATTACCAAGGCTTAGCCATCTCCAATTTATTATTGAACGTTGAGACTTGTTTTCTTTATCGGTAATTTCATTTTTCATCTTCCTGTCTTAGCTAGTTAGAATTAATGAAGGATTTTACTTGGCGATAAGCTCGGCTACTTTAAATAAATATATTTAATTTTTCTCACTCGCCCCTTATCCATTGAGTTTCAGATATGGGAAATATTTTTTCGCATGATCCGTTATAGTGGATTGGACCGAATTTTTCGATTTTAATAATGACATTAGCCAAGAAAGGTTTGGTTCAATTGCTCGAGTGAAATATAGCGTCAGAACTCATTATCATCGTTTCATTTCCTGAAAATTTAAATATAAAACATTTTATTTTATAACTTGGTAGTTTTATTTAACAAAACATTATTACTTTTCTTTCCAATGTTAAATACATCAAAGTTAGTACGTATATATTGGGATATCATTAGTAAGTTAAATAATCTATTTGAACTGCACTACGTTTTTCATGCAAAATATCGGCAACTTTATTTTGAAAGTACATGAGTTTTTAGTGCAAATAACGAATAATAAGTAAAACGCGATTTTTTTAGATTCTATAATATATTAATAATGGTAAATAGTGTGAAATAATGTTAACTTCCTATAATATAGCTTTATAAATTGAATAAATTGAGTGGACTATTGTTTTGTAAGGTTATGGTGTATTTCACGAAGATATACAAATATTAAGAGTAATGTTTTATGCCAATAGTATATTTCAATTCAGTTGATGTAAAATATTTTTTTTCTTATAATTAACCAATAACTTATATAAAAATGTATAGCATTTAATATTGTATAATAATTATTTATCATGATAATTCGATAACAATGTGGTATAATAAATATACCCTGATAATCAATATCTTTAAGTTTATGTTATACAATGTAATTTTTGATACTGTATTTCAATAATAGTCATACCAAAAACTAGGTATCTTCTATTAAGAAAACCATAAATAAATGTCCAGAAAAAATTATACAATAAGAAATTTGTTTTTAAAAATTAAAATACCAGTTATTTTATTAAATATATATATATATATATTTATTTTGATAAATTCATGTCGTGCGATTCGTGGTAATAAAATAAAT
Organism: Troglohyphantes excavatus; assembly: GCA_963932185.1. Taxonomy (NCBI): domain Eukaryota; kingdom Metazoa; phylum Arthropoda; class Arachnida; order Araneae; family Linyphiidae; genus Troglohyphantes; species Troglohyphantes excavatus. Next base: position 28,603,178 of record OZ010678.1, read on the forward strand.
GAAAAAAAGAGCGCTTGGCGCTCGAAAAAGGCAAAGGGAGTTAAGCCTAGTTATGAACCTGGCGCTTTGCCGCCGATTAATGTCATCAATGACAATGCCCCCACCTCGTTCCATGACATGGCTAATAATGTTTCTAGTGTTAATATTGAAAATGTTAAAAATTATTAAAATTAATATCTAGGGAACCGTGCGATTATTATCGCAGGAAAAAAAAAACACATAAAGATGTTAGAGGATATTTGATAGCTAAAATATATTAAAAAAAAAGTTTAAAAGTTTTTAAAGTCTACATATAGATTTTAAAAAAAAACGTTAATATCCATAAGTTTAAAAGTACGATTCGTCACTGCTCCGGGGTATTTTTTTTTCTTCATATTTTAGAGGAATAGTCGTTTTCGAGACCCGAAAAAGTTGTATATACTACTGAAATAATATATATGCTTTTCGTTACATTTTATTATATTAAATTTCAAAATATATATTAAACATCCAGAATTACAAATCAAATCAGAATAAAATATTAAATAATTTTTGATAATTTTTATTACCAGCTTTTTTATTTTAACACATTTATAAATCTTTTTTTTTAATATATTATTAAAATATATCGTTTTCTATCATACCTATTTAAATGGCGATACCAACTATTTTATGTTAGGAATCTATTTTAAGCCAGTAAAATATATATTGCACTTGATTATCAAATATCATGTTCCATATAAGTGTATTCAAGTATACTATTATCGAAAGAAGACTATAGGAGTGACATCCTAAAATTATTCGCTTCTCGGAATTAATGAATTACAAACTATACATTTACGTGAATAATTTTGATGAATATATTTTCTTTCTTAAACGTAAATAGTACCTTACATGAAGTATAGGGTTTGTCTATTTGGGAATAGTGTGTGGAACAAGCAACAAGTATCCTAAAATTACTTTTGTTTGTTTTCTTAATTTTTTTTTATCTTAGGCTTCTTAATTAAAAGTTATACAACTAAAAATGCATATATATATATGTTGTATAAGTTTTTAGATATCCAGGAGATTGTTATATTTTATTATTCTAAATATGAAATAAAAATCAAAAGTACAAATCAACACGCGAAAACATAATTTTAAAATAATATTTCATTCAATCTTAAATTACCAGTTTTTGTATTAAATTAACTTATAAATAAAATTTTTATATACTTTTGTTTCTTCAAATTCGATACCAACTTTTATAAATTAAGTGTCCATTTTTAGCAAATAAGAAATGTATTACTTAAAATTTTATTACTTATAATTTAATTGATTGTATATCAGTCTGCTGAAATATCATGCATTTTTTTAAAAATTGATATAATATAGGAATACTCATGAAATATTTAGAATTAATTAACATTGATAATTCGTATACATGCCCATTGCACAAATAATCAATCTTCAGAAAATTAATACTTTACTTTCGCATTGCATATTTGTTTTACATTTAAATTTCCCAATATAAGAAATAATTTATTCTGTAAAAGTCGTTTTGCCTTTATGATAGTCTCCTAGCAGCAAAACCAACAAAATTACTGGAATAATCTGGCTTGGAGAAGATAGTTCATTATTCTACTCATAGTTTCTGTACATGTTGCTTTTCCTTTATGATACATTTTCTGCAGAAAAAAACATTTTTATATACTAGAGGTTTTATAAGTATTTAATCATGTAATTGAGGTTTTATAAATATGTAATCATAGAATTGAGGTTTTATTATTATTTAATCATGTAATTCAGGTTTTATAAATAGTTTTCATGTAATTGGGGTTTTATAAATATTTAATCATGGAATTCAGGTTTTATAAATATTTAATCATAGAATTGAGGTTTTATTAATATTTAATCATATAATTGAGGTTTTATAAATATTTAATCATGTAATTAAGGTTTTATAAATATTTAATCATGTAATTGTGGTTTTGTTAATATTTAATCATGTAATTGAGGTTTTATAAATATGTTTCATGTAATTGAGTTTTATAAATATTTTTCATATAATTGGGTTCAATTTTTAATCATGTAATTGAGGTTTTATAATTATTTAATCATGTAATTGAGATTTTTTATGTAATTGAGATTTTTTATGTAATTAAGATTTTTTTTTTTAATATTTAATAACGATTGACGGCTTTCTTATTTAAAGATGCTAATCAGAAAAGTATTATATAAAAATAGAGGATTTTTAATTACGTTCTTTACTTTAACAGATATTAAATTGTAAAAAATGTAAACCATATGTTTTTATTCAGAAACTCCATAATAAATGGGATACATAATTAGCTCGTTGTTAGTAATTTAGAAAATAAAATTGTGTATCACAATTCCGCGAAAAAATTTAATATTTAATTATCAAATTTCATAATTGTAAAGGACAATTTGAATATTTAGTATCCAAAAAAAATGTTTTTCTTTACCCAATATCGATTGACCAATCCGATTAATACAAATAACAACAAAAACAAATCGATTTATTTCCTCATACCCAGCAATACACCCTTTCAAAAACCCACCCAATCGATCCCCAGCCCAAAACAATCCTAGGGTTACTTTTCTTCATTCAGTCCCTAACCCCTGCGGTCCCATATCCTGGACGTGTGATTAAATACCACGTACACTCAAAGAAACAAGTGGCGTAGAGCAGTGGTCAGTGACGGATGTGCCGCCACTGCCCAAAGTGATCGGTGATGAGCTGAGTCATCAATGCCCCCCCCCCCACCCCCCACTCATCGTGGGCGAAAGAGGCCACTGACAAATGGATTAATTCCAGAGTATGTAAGAGATGTTCTTCCCTTTTCTCCCTATGTAAGAAAGTGGATGGGGTGGTAATTTATTGCGGGGTTTATATGATTGCAACAATGGCAATTTAGTGCTGGGTCGATTGTTGGATTGAATGGTTGGGGTAATAATCATCGTGGGGGTTGTTGGTATTTTAGGTGGATTAATTAAGAAATAAAAGTAAGAGTTAGTATGATGGAAGTAATTGTGTTGTGGATTATATAAGATTGCAACACTGGTAATTTAATATTTAGCATTGTAGGATGTATGTTTGTTTGTTTTAAAGCACGTCGCATTAGGGTAACACAATGGATATGTTCTTGAAGCGACGTTTAAATGTTTAGTATAATTAAAAATATGTTTAATGTTTTTTATGTATTCATTTAATATATAAAATATATTAAATATATAAAATATTAAATATATAATATATATATATATATATATATATCAACTCATAATTTAAAATATACTGATAGTTCTATACACTAATATTTCGATAGTTAAAAGTACAATGTAAAAATGTACAAAAAGTACAATATGTATCCAATGTACAATATTACAATACTTTAAATATTTTACACAAAATAAATATGCCTATTTTTAGAGAAAAAGATACCTTGGTAGTAACTTAAACATGGAAAATAGGATTTCAACAAATGTGGTAATTCCTCCTGCACAAAAAATTGTACATCAATTTAAAATAGCAATGTTCTGGTGCCGGTTTTAAAAAAAAAATCTTATAGGCTTCTATTAGATATTTAATTTTTTTTGCATTTTCCGAAAGTTTACAAAAGTAGAGATACTCGTTTAGACGTCGATATGCGGACTTGAGACTTTTTGAAAAATACTTTGTACATATATACATTTTTACTAAAAAAATTAAATAACTCTAAGCAGCTAATAACAAATTACTACTCCCAAACAATCATCAAAGCGTCTTCTCTCATAACACATCACAATCTCGTCCGGACATTCCAATCGTTCGACAGCCAATAATATAAAAATCTTGATGGAATTCTTCGAGAACCCCCCCCCCCCTTCTCATCTCCCCCTCCCCCCAACATTCCTTATCGCCCCCTAGCCAATTCGAACTGCCAATATAACACGTGAAAGCGATGAAGCCAGCAATCTGTGTTTAATACGTCAATCTCTTGTCGTTCAAGTGCGGCGGCATGTTTGAAATGGAGAGAGATGATTGGCTAAGGCTCGGTTTTGAAAGGGGGGGGTGAGTCATGTGAAGAGGTTTAGTTGTATAGATCGGGATGGTTCGGGGAGGGTTCTGTGTCTTGCTGTCATATCTGAATTGAGGGTTGTAAAATTATATTTTGATTCCGTTTTATTTTAGATTTATGTTTCTACCAGTTAATATGTTGTTCTTTAATAAATATAAAAAAACGACAAATTTTATTGAATGGAAAGACCAAAGATACTATAATAACCCTACGGCTTAAAGATGGTACACTCCCCGTAGACGTAATGTAAGCCGGTCGATGACAGCGCCCCCATACTTGAGGTCACAGTGACGTCATTGCAGGGTTGCACGTCGGCATGTTTATCGCTTTTTTATAGATTCTACTTGGCGATTTAATTCATCGTAACGCGGATATGCAGGAAAAGTACCCTTCAGGCACAATTATTAGGTAACGAAAGGAATTAGATTTCAAATAAAATTTATGAAAACAAATTTAAAGAACTTTTTATGTTCTTTAAAACAAAATTCATAAATTTTATTTGAAATCTAATTCCTTTCGTTATCAAATTTATTTTACGAAATTAATGCAGGCATAAAATTGCAGAAAGAAATTAAAAAATGTATTTTTAATTATTTTTAGCATACTATTTAATGATAGAAATTTAATATAATAAATATGTTTAGTACATTTTCTAAAAACATATGCTATTAGAAAAATATTAAAAATATAATTTTCTATTTTTCGCTTCATCGGACCTTCTTTCAATAATTTAAATATATATATTGAACTTCATGCATGGTTAATCAAATATTAAAAAAATTCAATCAAGTTTAATTCTATAACCAAATAATTGGTCATTTTGTACATACAATTGTAATCTTTAAATATTTGTTTTTAATTAATTGAAACTTTTTTTTACTATCTGATTAAAAATTTTCAATTCTAAGTGTATGAAAAATAAATAGTTCAAATCTTATATTCCCATATTTTTAACATTTTGGTAAACAATTACGTTTTATTTCTCCGTCTAAATTTTTCCAAGTTTCTTTAATTTGTAACATTTCTATTAAGACAAATTAATTTATATTTATTAATATTTAGTTTGCATAAAATTAAGTTTGGGTATTTTTTCTAACATTCTTATTAGCGGGGTCTTTACTTTATGTGAGTGGAACAAAAATTACAAGGCAAAGCAATTCTGATCATATTGAGAACAAACAAACAATAATGGTTCGTATCCGAAAATATTTATTTAAAAAATGCATTTAAACAGAGAAAACTATATATTCAAATTTAATCGGAGAATAATTATGTATAATTATGAATGTAAAAACACGAACAAATAATTTTAGATAAATATTTATGACATATAACACTCATACAAACCACTTCAAGTTGTTTTTTATTCACATCGTAGAAAAGTATAAAAGAATTTACTTTAGAATGCACTGTGACATTTGTTCTTAAACTATAGCAATGTATTTCCATTAAAGAACTCTAGAATATTTAAAGTTCGTGCGTGCAAAACAAACATGTCAAAAAATTATATAAGCATTTAATTTTATTAAAAAAAATATTTATCCATTTTTGCATTTTTTTTTTTAATATTTCGAAAATATTCCTTTTATTTTTAGAACTTGAAAATCCAAAGCTCCATTGAAATAAATGTATATACCATTTTTTTTTTGCGATTGGACTTGCATGTTTATTTATGCATGCACGATATTCATTTGAAATGTTAATGATGGTAACTTTTATAAAATACCTATTTCAAATTTAATTTCACAATGAAATCTTTTAAGCTTGTGCTGATAAAATGCCAATGAGAAGTTTTTATGCACAAATTCATCATGTGTGAAAGTGTGACTATAAATAAGGTTGCATTCAAACCAATGCTGTTAACATTATTTAAATACATTTTAAATAATTAGTATTTTAAATATTTTAAGATATTTGGCGACATCATAATAAATTATAAATAATTATAATAATAACTTCATTTACATTCTTCAATTAAGATATTATTTCTTACAATTAGTTTCTTTAAGTACCTATATTGCGTTAGTACATGTGATACAAGTAAATAACAAGTAGTTTTTATGACCATCAAAATTGCTAAAACAAATATTTTTTCATATAATCTATGAAATATTCATAACATTATCGAAATATGTAAAAATCTTTTCAGAATTCTGATTTCAAGATTCATCGCCTGTCATAACCATTTAAAAAATTGTATATTAGTTTCTTTACATTCAACAACTTCTGTCAGTATTTGTGCCTCGACCACGATTAGATTTAACGTGCACCAGTTACGTATACACACACCGATGGAAATTGAATATCATTTCAGACAACTTTCGTAATTTAGTATCGAATCTAGCAATCCTCCGATCACGAGTTCACTGCATCTAAACTTTTATCAAGTTCTCATGCCGATTCGAACTCACAGTCCTCTGATTGCTAGCCGGATGCTGTACCTCGAAGCCACCGACCTCTCACAGCAGTTTTTGAAGAGTAAACTGAAAAAATACATAAGTCAGTAAAAATATTATTATATCAAAGAGGAAACAAATCGAACACTAAGAATTTTTGTGAAAAAAGGAAGAAATACTTATATACTCAACATGAATACTTATACTCAATAAACATTTAATAATTGTATACTTGTATGCCACATGGGGTTCAAGGATTAAAAGTTTCAGATTTGATCGAATTCAAGCTAATTGCTCATATAAGCAAATTAAGATATGCTGAAAGGTTGATTTTTATGTTAAAAACTAATAAAATAAGGCAATACTTTATTTCAGTTAAAAAAGATGTTTTGATCAATTTTATGAATGTGCAATCGAGTTACCTATATATTTTTTAATATTTATTTTTTGAGATGTTTGTAAAATTTTGGCTCTTTAGGCATTTATTTAAAGTTTTTGTTATACCATTTTCCTAAAATATAGATTGCTGTTATTCGTAAATCATCGAAACTAGTTTAAATCTTGCACATCAATCAAACAAATATAATAATTTGCCTGGATTTTAAAACGTTGACAAACGATCTCCACTTATGAAAATTGGCTTTCTACTCAATTCCCTTATATAACTGTACTTTCTGTTGACATATATATAAAAAAACTACAAAGTGCTTCTAAGTCTAGTAATTATATAACTCGAATCCCGCCGATCAATGGAACGCACAAAGAAGTCGCGTAATTTCATTTGAGACAAAGTTTTTGTATAAAATAACATTCAAAAGTATATGCAAGCTTTAAATTGACTATATTAATAATAAATTGCTTGCCACTTACCTTAAATATTGAGAATTGTCCTTATTTGATCCGAATTTTTTGCATGTAATGAAATCGAATCGACATATTTACAGTCAACAACAGCACGGAATAACAAACCTTCATTGGCGTACGAAGCGTTCAAAGCAGGCGCCAAAAAATAATGCGCTTTCTGCGCATGCCAAAACTTCAGGTCAAGCGCCTGTTAGTCAACTTCACTGCAGTGTTTTGAGACTTCAACTTAGTGAGAGGGCGCCACAGTAGCATTGCCGAAGTGTACCTTCTTGTAGTTACAAGTTCTTTGGAAAGACTATAATTTATTTATTATAAATGGATGAAAGGATGTAACTTTAATACACTTTTAGAAATAGGTATTTAAAAATAAGAACCATTTGTGAATTTTCTAATGCATTCGGTGCTTATCATGGATCCGAATACATAAGTTTCAATTTTGAAACATACATGTACTTAAAAAAGAGTACAATGAATAAAAGAGCAGATGCTGGCTTACATGGACTGCCTTCATAAACCACTCTCAATAAATATCGACAAATTACAACCGATTTTCCGGGAATCGAACCCACATCTGCAGGCACATCAAGGCGACGTTAAGAGTTATAAATAGAAGTAATGTTTAAAAGGTATGACAAAAGAATGGGAAGTAAGATAATTGAGTTGTAATAACTCAGTTTTCATTTAAGCAATCGACATCAAATAATGTGGAGCACTATCTTCTGAACAACTATTTTTAGTTTGCCTTGTCGCTTTGTTAAGATGGCTTGAACAGGTGCTGAGATTAGCAATATTTAATCACACTGCTCATTTTTGAGAAAATACGATTACTTAAATTTGAGTACGCCTTCGCTCATTTACGATGTACTTGTATCCAAAGACAAACGAGTGTGTTCAGGTACTCATTTAAAAGTACTTTTTTATAGTATAGTAATAGCATTTCAACTTTACGATAGGCTAACCGCGAAACCTTTCAAGATAAATATTAAATATAGTTAGTCTTTGTTTATAATTTCTTGGAATGAAATACTTGTTTCAATGCCTGGTGCCGTAGTATTTAAGCTATCAGTCTGTGATGTCAAGACGTCAAAAGCTATCGCAATACAAAACTAACATTTATTAAATAGCTACCATATATAATTAATATATATTATATATAAATAATGCATTTTTATCAGACACGCGTAGGTTAAACTAGCATCTCCATGTGCGCTCTCCTGTGTGAGGAAAAGCATCTTGGCGCGATAATTGTTTGGCAGTGAGGGGATAAATTGCCAAATGTTGCAACCTTGTATGGCATTTATTCCCTTCCCCGGGAGATTCAAGCTTACAGCATATGGTTGGAGCGTGCTCGGATTTTGTGATGTTTGCAGCGATAAATTTATGCTCTTCGATAAAAAATCTTATTTTAATTTCTTTATATTTATTTCCTGATAAACTAAGTCCCATTTTTATTCATTAAAGATGAGAAAAAATTCCTCTTTTTAATGGTGCAAGTTTTGGAAATGTGAGATAAAAAGTTCCGGAGTGACGGACGGAAAACTGAATTCTCGTCGGAACTCTAGAAGCCGATTTGCCAACGGATTTCAATGACATATCGTTTTTTCAAGATCTCAAGGTTTCTATGCTGCTGCGGACTACAGGATCCAATTTGGCGCCAACTTTTATCTAGGTAAAGAAGTACTCGTACAGGCATATCACAGATTAGGTGCAGACTTTCGTACTAGGATCCAACAAATCAGTCCTGCATATTTTCAAAGGTAAGGTTTACCTACGCTTGTGTTGAAAACTGTCTATATTACGTTTAATATGTCACAAACTAGTATTCTTTCGGTAATAGAGGAAACTCCGTTACTAAACACGCCACCAAATGAGTCTGACCCAGATTTTGACCAAAACTCAGCCACTCTATATGAAACGTTCAAGATAATAAATGAACCCATTTGGCACAGTTTTCAAAAAATCACGAACATAATCAATAGCCAAAAACTTGGTAAGCAAAACACGCTTACAATTCAAAATGAGATAACTTGCTTAATGGGCCAAATGCATATTTATGCCACCGAAAATGACAAACTTAAATTTGAAATAGCTAAACTGAAATCAACTCCCCAACATGCAAATACTCAAAACTTAGACGTGTCTTACGCGTCCATGGCTGCAAAACCAGCAACAGACTTGGACCAACAATTTCCCCCACTGGCTCATCCTAGGAATAACTCTCATGCCAAAAAACCTGACCCAGTTTTGCTCATTTATCCAAAACCGAATACGCCGCCAGAGGCAAACATTCAGGTTGAGCTACTAAAAAATGTCAGCCCGCGGAACTTAAATATTCAGCTAAAATCCATAAGAAGTATGACAAAGGGTGGCTTAAAAATATCTTGTAGCTCGAAGAAAGAAGTGGATATTCTGAGGGAAAACCTGCTACAATCTAAACTTGCAGAGGATTACGACGTTGTTTCACCGCGCCAACACAACCCAAGAATAATATTGTATAATGTGCCAAATTCTTATGACGAGTCAAATTTAGGCCAAGAGCTTTTCGCACAAAACTTAAATGTAGGGGAAAACGACCTTAAAATCCTCTTTCCTATAAAATCTAGGAAACCAAACCATAACCACTGGATCTTTGAAACACAACCACGATCATTTAGGCTTATTATGAAAGAGCAAAAATTGTTCTTGGACTGGAATGTGTTACAGGTCAATGAATTCATCAGAGAACTACGCTGTTTTAATTGTAACCGTTTCGGCCATTTGGCGAAAGAATGTAACTCCCATAAGACTTGCACGAATTGCAGCTGCGGGGATCACGATAAAACATTTTGCCAGGAAAGGAGTTGCTGCATCAACTGTATGGACAATAACACTAACTATAATTGTCAATACGATGTCCACCATCCTTCTAATAGTAGATCATGCCCCTCTTTACGAAGAGAAATAATGATGCTACGCAACAAGATTTCTTATGTCTAAATTGCACTTCCTTCATATCAACTTGGCGCACTCTCGACTTGCGAATCTTTCCACATCTCAGTTTATCTTAGAACACAGCATTGGAGTAGCGAGTATCAACGAACCCCACTATTACAAGCAAAATATCACAGGATTCGATTCCACTCTCACCAAAATATTTCACCCGGAGCAACCGAGAGCAGCTCTAATATTCAATGGCAAATTCGACCTGTTAACGTTACATATTAGTAGAGACATTGTGGCGGTCTCGCTAAATACCACTAATGGAGCATATATTATTATCTCTACATACTGCTCTCCTAGCGAAAATATTGACCACTCAATTAACATTCTCAGCAATATTTTTGCATCCAATCTACAAAAGGAAGAAATAATACTATTGGGTGATTTTAATGCGAAGTCCACCGTTTGGGGCGGGCGCCATTTGGACCATCGAGGTATTGCAATCCAGAATTTCATTTTATTTAACAACTTAGAAATCCTAAACCAACACACAAGCCTACCTACGTTTCAGTGTACCCGCGGCGAATCATGGATTGATTTGGCTTTAATAAAAACACAAAAAGTGGAGGATTACATAGACTGGAAAATTTTGGATGAGGAAACGTTGTCTGATCACAACTTCATGACATTCACCAAAAATATCGCCACTCCGTTATCCACTGGTACAAAAATAGCTTCTCAGAAAATAGCATACAAAAACTTAGATGGGTCAAAATTCAATTCCCATATGCAAAAAATAATTCAGAGGTACAGCCTTGATGTTCTGTCAAAATCAAATGTCGGGGACACAGTAAGTGCGATAACTGATGATATTATTCAAGCGTGTAAAAATTCTAAGAAACAAACGAATAACACCAAAATCATTTTTAAAGCAGTCCCATGCTGGTCTGCAGAACTCAGATCCCAGCGTTCCAAAACGCTTGCTCACAGAAGGCTGTATCAAAAATGTCGCTCACCTCGCCAACGTCAGGATCTCATTATACTATACAAAAAGGAGAGAGCTGTTTATAGAAGGATGTTAAGCCTGTCTAAAAAGAATTCACTGATCCACTTCATTGACAGTATTTCAAAAGAAACTGTATTCTCAAAAAATTCAAAGAAGTTGATTATGACTAAACCGGATGTACTAACGTTGTCTTCTATTACACTTTCTGTCAACACAAATACGTCAAGCTACCAAGAAACTATTAGCCATTTATTAGACTTCCACTTTCCGACTGTGGATGATGAAATTCCTCGTTATTTGCACACCGCAAATAACATAGAACCTCCATTTTCAGTGGAAGAACTCCAATGGGTGTTACACAGTATGAAATCGGGAAAGTCCCCCGGCTTGGACGGAATTCCAAAGGAGATTTTTCAAGATATCTTCACATCTCACCCGGATTGGTTTCTCGCAATATTCAACTCATGTTTAGACAATGCCACTTTTCCCTTGAGGTGGAAAGAATCGAAAATTATACTAATCCAGAAACCTAACAAGGATAAAGCAACTTGCGAAGCCTATCGCCCTATCTGCCTTCTCCCAATTTTTGGTAAAATATTAGACAAGCTTATCACCAACAGACTCACTTACATTCTGGAAAAGAGTCCATACTTCGACAAAAACCAGTTCGGTTTCCGGAAGGGAAAAGGGGTTCTCGCAGCTCTTTCTAAACTCATGGAAATCATCTCAACAAACAAAACAAACAACAATCATTCGGCATTATTGTCATTCGACATTAAGAATGCGTTTAATTCGATCCGTATCAGTGACATACTTCAATCTTTATTGACTTTTAGCATATCTAATCAGATGCTACAGCTCATAAAGCACTACTTTACGGACCGTTCTGTCACTTACGTTTCTACTTCTTCTAGTGCCAAAAAATTTTATAACTGTGGGGTCCCACAAGGGTCTAATTCGGGGCCACTCTATTGGATGTGTATAGCGAATTCTTTGTTAACAGCGTATAAAAACACCGATAAAAGACTTCAAGGTGAACTTATTGCGTTTGCGGATGATTTTTTGTTTATTCTACATGGCAAATCTAAGAATGAAATAGTCTACAAAACTAAACACGCCACTAGATTCATCTACGATTGGTGTAATAACTATAAGCTTCAACTTAGTATCGCGAAGACTCAACTGATGATAGTTCCTATAAAGAAAGATCCTAAATGGTGCCTTAAAATTGATATTAACAACAGCTATTTCAAGAACAAAAAAACTATTAAATATTTAGGAGTCACCTTAGATTCTGGCCTCACCTTCTCGACCCATATCTCATCACTGCGTGATAAAACAATCAATTGGATGCAAAAAATCTCTAGAATAGCCCGGCCCACTTGGGGTCTCAGCGGTAGGGTGTTGAAAGAACTGTATCTTCGAGCTGTAGAGCGCATGATTTTATATGCATGTGAGATTTGGTACAGAGGGAGTATTGCACAAACTAATAAGCTTCTTCAAATACAAAGAGCTCTCCTCCTTTCGATAACTAAATGCTACAAGACTACCTCAACGGAGGCCCTGACAGTACTTTCGGGAATTTTACCAATTAACTTACAGGCTGAAATTGCCAAAGTTAAATTTCTTGCGAAAACAGGAAAATCGGATATTCGTTTTCACACACTTCACATCCCACTAAAAGACATTTATTTCTTCAATGAATTATTAAATCCATATGAATTATCTTCCCTAAAGTATGATCATAATCTTCCATTAAACTGCGGAGTCGAGATTTTTACCGATGGATCTAAGTTACTTAACGGCTCGCAAGACACAGTTGGCTGCGAATTCGTAGTTCTCAATGATTCCAACTTAGTCTATTTCAGAACATCCAGGTTGACCGATTCGTCGTCAGTTTATCTTGCTGAACTCTACGCCGTTCGTCTTGCTTTCACATGGATGGAAAACCACTTAAGTAACGGTGAGAGTTGTAATATTTATTCAGACTGCCAATCAGTTCTTAAAAGCTTATACAGACTAGATGACAATCATCATTGGATTATGGAGATCAAGAGAATAGCCAGGCGCCTGCGACAAAAGCAAGTTTCCTTCCACTTACATTGGATTAAATCACATATAGGTACACTCGGTAATGAAGAAGCTGACACTCTGGCAAAAGAAGCTACAACCTCCTCTACTGTCGATTGTCCTGTCAAATTTACAAGCACACAAGTCAAAAATATGCTGAAAAAAGAAAGTATCTCTGTTTGGCAAAGAAGGTGGGAAAATACATACAAGGGGAGACATACATTCTCCATCTTCCCGTCCGTTTCAACCAGCCGATGTGTATCAAATTTCTACCTTAATCAGTTTCTCACGAGCCATGGCGTTTTCCCTGTCCACCAGGCCAGGCTTTTTCAAGGATGTCCAACGTGTCCGTATGATGATGACGAAGGCTCAATAACACACTACATTTACAACTGTGCAGAGTTTGAACACATTAGATTTAACACCTTCCCACTTAACTTTCCAGCAGTCCCGCTTTCTAAACTTTTACTCCCAAAAGAACATATAACTTTCCTGCAGCACATCATAACATCTCTCTTAGACAAGATGGGTATCTAAAGTAAACTTAGCTCTAGGAACTTCAACATTTCGTAGAGGTCACGAACTTTTTGATCCTCAGACAATTAACGTTGCGTAGTTCACTGGATCACCCGGCAGTTATTGGTACGCCAAATGCCCATGATGAGATATGAACGCTACAGAAAGCCTACCTCAACGATTGTGTTTCAATTATCTGCCATGGGTTTTTTGCTATTATTTTTTTAAATTTTTATATCTTTCTTTTATTTATTTACTTATTTATTTTTGCTTTTACATCATTTGTGAGGGGAATGTTCCCCATATAGAGAAAACACTTGTATATTGTAACATCTCAAAATTTGTCTAAACCTCTGAGTGTGGTGCTCAAAAAATTATTATTCTGTCAGATAATAAGAAGTACAAAATGTATGAAGAAAATTCTACTGTAAACTCACACAAACTGTAAAATTCTGTAAAGCATGCATATTATGGAAAATAATAAAGTTGGCGTTTGGTGGTGGTTCCGTGGGGGGTGGCTTTGCTCTGCTGGCCGAACCTGCGGTTCCACATACCCGTATATCCTTCGGGAGATGTCGGGTACATACGTCTATACATTACAGCATATGGTTGTTTAAATTGATGTTTTTTTTATTGATATTCAACTGTTTGGCGTAGATGTGTGGAGGGAGGGGGAAATTTTCTGCTTATTAATGAGGAAAGAGTGGGCGCTCGAAATAAAGTGTAGTATTTATTTCAAAAATAGTCTTATAAAACATTAAAAATTTGAACTAATAAACAAAGTATAATATCTTTAATATTTTGTAATTAAGTATTCTGTAGAAAAAAAAATTAAGAATAAGAAACAGAAAAAAAAGCAAGTAATTTATGGAAGTTACAAGTTATATAAGGTTAATTTGAAATACATAACGAATGTTTATAAAGAAATTGTATTTGTGTATGGAGTATTTTTGATTCACATAAGCATTTCTTATAATTCATAAATCCTTTTCTGTAATTATAAGCAAACTAAATTTATACTATTTTAATATAACAAAGTTAATGTTACAAAGGTCCCGGGGTGAATAAATGGCCAACCTGGTTTATGGTATGTCCCACGATGGTATAATATAATTTCTTAGATATTCGTAAAATCATTTTTATAATTACAATAATATTAAAATTGCGAATTACAATCAAATAAATATATTAAAATATATATATATCAATAAATCGAATGCATGTTCTTAAATCGTGAAATTACCATGGTCGCAATTTATTGCGAAAAAACTAGCTCTTCTCCATGCTACAATTACAATGCCGTTTAAAAAACAAAACAAAAAAGGTCAGTCAAAATGTCGAACAGCAATTCCTTCCACAGGGTTGCGAAATACTAAACTTATCAATATCGCCAAAGCTGGAACAATTATCGCGCCAAGATGATTTTCCTCACACAGGCGAGCGTACATGGAGATGCTAGTGTTAGGTTAAAGTCCAAACGTCATCAAATCAAGTAACATATATTGATGTCATCATCAATATTTTTATCCAGGACTTCATTTTCATACCAGAGCCATGTAATGTGTTTTAGGGTGCTTCGTTAAAGCTTGTACAAACGGGAGGCTTACGTATGTAAAACAAATTTCAAGTTGGCGTGGAATGTAGAAGAAAAAAACGATTTGAAAGATTTGATGTCACAGTAACACAATACAAATGAGTTAGATAAAACTATTTAAGTTACTATCTCATGTTTATTTGCGCATTTCTCATAAACATCGATAGACATCTAACTTTAAAAAAACCGAAGTATAGTTGTGTGGCATAGTACATTTATGAACTACAAATGAACTTATTTCCTACATCTTCAATCGTATGACAACGTTTTTCCTTTAACGTCTTTACCATGGGAATGACTCTTGTAAAAAGAAAACTCTCTAAGAAATATCTGCAACTAAAGCTTTAAAAATTATTACGATTTTGGTCCAAAATTTGGTACCCATTAGCTGCAACCAACATTGGGTGATTAGTTTCACTATTTTACGGTGTGACGTTACACCATTTTATGGCGAACCTTTAAACTAAAATTCGATTATTCGCTCACCATATTTGTTGGATGTTCTTTACGATTTTCTAGTTTTTTTGTAGCGAAACTGGCAATCCTCCGATCGCAAGATGACTACTTTTTTATGTCCCCCACACAAGCTTGAACTAGCTGTACTCTGATTACCAGCTCAGCACCTTTATCCACTAGACAACTGGGCTCGTAAGGCAAGATAATTGAGGGGATTGTAGATTCAGCAAAAGTTTCGGTTGCAGTTTAGGAGATTGCAACATTTTTTGGTAAAACCTGCTCTATTCTCTGTCAAGAATTTAACCTAGATTGTACCATAATATGGTGTAGTTAACCTGAAATATTTAACAGTGTAGTTATTTCAATATATATATATATATATATATATATATATATATATATATATATATATATATATATATATATATATATATATACAGAGAGAGATATAGATAGATAGATAGATAGATAGATAGATAGATAGATAGATAGATAGATAGATAGATAGATAGATAGATAGATAGATAGATAGATAGATAGATAGATAGATAGATAGATAGATAGATAGATAGATAGATAGATAGATAGATAGATAGATAGATAGATAGATAGATAGATAGATAGATAGATAGATAGATAGATAGATAGATAGATAGATAGATAGATAGATAGATAGATAGATAGACAGACAGACAGACAGACAGACAGACAGACAGACAGACAGACAGACAGATAGATATAGACATAGATATATACATAGACATAGATATATATATATAGATATAGACGTAGACATAGATATAGACCTAGACATAGACCTAGACATAGACCTAGACATAGATATAGACATATATATAGTCATAGATATATACATAGGTATAGATAGATATATAGATAAAATTCTTTGCTTGATAAGATTTGCGCTTGTAAGGGGCATAAAAGAGATCTATAACATATAAATAACATATATTATAATGTGTAATGGCGCTTGTACATCCTTATACTGGGTATAAACTGTCTTAAACAATAATTTTTCTCCTACTATATACAAATATAATATAAAAGATGCATTTATTTTAATTTTAATTCACCAGCACACTTGCCAATCGCTTTACAGAGAGAGAGAGAAAATCAAAAATACTATAAAATAATATGTAATTATACTAATATCCACTACAAATACTGGTATCCAAAACCATTATACAAAATCAACAAAATTTAAAATAGTGAATAATAACCTCTATAAACATTGGTTAACTCTTTCCACAAATAACAAATTTAAACTTGTCAAATTCACGATCTAGTTAACTGTACTATTACTCTCGCTGCTCCAAGCACCCTTCATTAAAGCTTAATGTCATCTCCTCCAAACTAAATGCTTGGATTAACTATTAGAGAATAGTTATACACTGCACAATCAACCTGACAGGTTGTCTCAGTGCTTGAAGCGGACATCAATTCTTGTTATTATCATTTTATGCCTCATAAGTTATTTAATTTATTTATGCCTCATAAGTTAAAAAGCAGTTATGTTGTGAATTAAATCCGAAGTTTTACGCGAGGTCGTATTATATGGTTGGACAGGTAAAGGAATTAGTTACTAGAAATTGCGGAGTTGTTTAGTGGTTAATGTAATGTGACGGTTAATTTAGTTATTGTAACGTGGTTTTGTTAGTGCTTATACAAATGTAGCGGGAAGACAAATGAAGGGAGCAAATTACTGGTTTATATTTTTAATTACTTATTGAAAGAGATGGGGACAGTCATTTTGACAAGAACATAATATACATATAAATATATATATATATATATATATATATATATATATATATATATATATATATATATATATATATATATATATATATATATATATATATATATATATATATATACATATACATACATACATACATACATACATCATAAATATATATATATATATATATATATATATTTCAACATGTGTCATTTTCAAACATTAGGCTAAATAAAATAATATATGTGTATTGAGAAGTCGAGAACGGCAGCTTCATCATTAAAAAAATGTGTTTAACAAAAAAAAATAGATTAATGTTAGTTTAATCGTAACTACTATTATATAATAAAAACACTTATATTTAGATCTTAGAAAAAGTTTAATTTTATAGAAGGTTGATTTTCGATGCCGTTAAAAACAATAGTCACTTGGTGGTTCAATTTATATTATTTTCCGCTAAATTAAATATAAAACTGTGTTTTCATCACTACGATTAATTCCGAATTACACATAAAATTATTCGAAATAAGCTAAAATCTTTATTATTGATGAAAGTTTAATAAGAATATAAAACGTTGTTTGTTCCTTATTATTTGTGTATGCAGGTATGCAGGTTGAAGAAAAAAAATTACCGAAATAATTTTGCAGTATCAAAAAATAATTTGATCTCCATTATCATAATCTTCTTAATAACAAAGCTACTTTGCATAGTATTTAAAAGTCCATTCAGTTACTCCCGAGTTAGACTGAAGCAAACGTCATTACAAATGGTTACTAAAATACTGAACAACAAGAATGTTGTCACGTTTTATCATGCAAATGAAAAGTTTGTACTACAATTGTGCGAATGGTTGTATTAGTCGCTCAGAATCGCTAATAACATTAATTTAAATTACTTTTGCAGAATTAATACGGTATCGTTTCAACCTTGACGCGTATAACCAGTTGCATGAGCATATTTCTAATATATATATATATATATATATATATATATATATATATGTCTATCACTATATCTATGTATCTATCTATATAAATACAATGTATTATGTATTTAAAATATAAATATAAACTACTTATATATGAGGAACAGTAGAACACTTATCTTGAATATATAATTGATTGATTAATTTTCTAAATAATTTATAGAACATTTTTATACGAGATAGGTCAGATTTTTTTTAGGAGCGTTAATATCATTTTTTGAAAACATAATTATTGTTAAAATTATAATAAGACTTAACCTTAATTCTTAAATTTATTAATAGATTTTTCTAAGGTATATATATTTATTAATATTATGTATTTATTACCATCAAAAATGTATCAAAAAAAGTATTTTATCATTACAAAAAAAAATTACGTCACAAGTTGATGATTGTATATGCAGAAAAATGCATAATAATATTCCATAAAAGAAGTCTTGATTCAATTATCAGCACATTTTAATAATTTTAAATTATCTAAACTTTTAATAACTTAACATACCATGAAAAATGAGCTTTTAAGAGAACCGCTAATTCATTTCGAAATTTCCTTATTACCCCATTTAAATCGCAACTTTAAATAAACTAAAACAAACTCAAACACAAACCTAACGGAAACCTAACTAAATTAAACACAAACTAACTCACTACTCTTCCATTTCAACCGAGGAAAATCCAAACAAAAAAGTTAAGTGCTTTTCCTCCCTCCCCCCCCCCCCCCCCCCTCCTCCTCCTCCCAACCAAAACAAAGCGTATTCATTAACTTTTTAACGAGATTCGGTCAAGAATACAAAGTTTAAGAGAGAAAAAAAAAATCACAAACTAAAACCAAACCATAAAAGGAAGGACGCAAGTGATAAATAATGTATGCGGTTCCCCTCGACCGCTGATTGGATGAATTATTTAGCTCCTGTATCAAAACAAATCAGTCATTAAGAAAGACCAGAGATTACTTTAATGTGTCCTGGTAAAAAAGGGGTGAAGAGGGGATAGGACGGTTCCTGATTGAATTTTTCAGTGAGTTACTGTATGAATAAATAACCGAATTTATAAAAGGAACTTCGCCTAAAGGGCGATATGAAATGTGACTTGGGAACTTTATCTGTAATCTAATAACCGGGAATGGGAGATGTTTTTAAGAAGTTTGCGGAATGTGGGGTTTCTATAAAAACTTGGGGATGTTTTTATAAAGTTTTTGAAGATTATATTAGGTATTCTTTAAAGAAAATGAAACGGTCTTGTGGTGTGGTTTTTTTCTTCCTTACTTGTTATTGTCAATGATCAAATAACTTGTTCGAATTTAAAATCAAAAGAAAGAAAAATTGTGTAGCTTATTTTTTATACCGCAAGTTCAGCATTAACAACTATATATTTTTCGAGCTTGTTAAAAATAGAGCTTTATTTTGGCGAGTTTGAACTTTTCTTGGAAGTTTTTTAAAATGTTTAAAGTTATAAATTTATTAGCTTTACACACAGTTTCGCAAGCGAAACGTATTGCTTAATTTAAATTGAAACTGTATATAGATTTAGGGGTTATGGACTATTCTAACAGAATAAACAATTATGTTGTAGTTCCCGACAGGTGTCCACGAGTCGTTGTAAGGGGGGTCCAAGTTGGAAAAAAAGGTATTATTAAGGTATTGTATTCCTTTTTACGAAATTTGTAGATTTAACACGCCTTCCATGCGCATACATGAAAAATGGGGTTCCCGTTACTATTTTAGATTTAGATAGGGATTCGTGACTTAATTTTATTTGGGAACTGTTGCATTGTTAAAAATAGGTACTCAAAACAAAGTAAAATATTTTCTATTCTGAGTTCATTTGATGCCTATCATAGTTCCGAATATATGTTTTATTTTTGAAAAATGCATGTACTCAGAAATGAATAAAAAGAACAGTTGCTTACATACATAGACTGGCCTCATAAATCACTTTCAATAAAAATCAGGTCATAGGATGTTCCCTATGACCTGAACATGACTCAAAATTAAAGGCTATGTCCCCCTGTCTTTTGATCAGGATAGATCCTAAATTGTTGTTAATTTGATAATTCAACCAACCCCACTAAATAATCACAATGACATTTAAAATATTAAATTATTATTAGTTACTACCACTAATTTAGATAATAAACCTGTTACATATAAATTTTAGTAGTAATAAATCTTGTAATCATCAACCAAATATAATTAATTGACTTAATTGTTTAAAGTTTTAAAATTGTTAATTTTAAAATTTAACTTATTTTTCATAATTTAAAAAAATTTCTGCAAAATTTTAAAAAAATTTTAATTTAGAGTATGTTTCATCTAATTTTAAGACTATTATAAATTTTTAGGATTTTTCAAAAATTGTAAAATTTATTTTAAAAAATTGTAACTGCCCAAGTCCAAATTTATACGTTCTCATTATAATTTAATCTTCCTATACTACTTCCAGTAATTTAATTTCATGGACTGCAGACTTTAAACTAGCAAATTAACTCATTATACAAAGGTCAGCACCTCTTCAATCCAGGCTGACCTTAATTTCGTTAATCGAACTAATAATAGAAACTGTTTTTAGTTTGAACATCAACAAACCCTACTCTTTCCCTCTTTTCCAAACTCTTTTCGATCACGTGACCGGCGCCGACAAATCGTCTTGACGATACTAGGCTCCGCCCACGTCCCACTTCTAACATCTCTCTCTCTCTTGTCAGCTCATTCCAGCACTTGCCTCCCTTGACAGCAGACTCGCCAGCTACGATTTCCCTCTTCGACCGCTTGCCATTTAAAATTTAATTTTTATTCGATGAGTGGAAAGGTGCCCGGCTCTGCCGGGTCGAATACCACTTTAACCAACTTTTAAGATTTTTACACTTGTAATCAATCTATCCATCATCATTCATCATTTGCGGCGAGAGCTCACGACGGTTATGTTTTCGTCTTGCTCCGCTAAATTTGGATTCTTCTTTTAATCAAAATCATGGATGTTTCTCATGACGATTGGCCGGAGTTAGGAAAGGATTTCAAGGAACCACCTGCTCAAGCTCGTCGAAATGAAAAGTTTAAGTCTCAACCTTCAAAATCTAAAGCTACAGCTCAAATAAGCAATTGTGAGTGCCCAACGGAACCACTAATCGTGGAGGAGTCGAAGGACATTAATTCGCTCAGCAAAATTGAAGCTTTCATGGAACTCTTCAAGGAAATGCAAGAAATTGCAATTTTCAAGAGGGACAATCCACATATTGTTGAACAATTATCAGTCGACCTCAACCATCATGTGGACAAGGCGCTGGTGACTGACACCAACAACTCCGACAATAACACTAATTGAACAATCATCAGACGACCTCAACCATCAGGTGGACAAGGCGCAGGTGATTGACACCAACAACTCCGACAATAACACTAAAATGGACACAGGAGAGGAGGTGAGTTCTCTCCCCCCTCCACCTATTTTTATTAAAAGCAATTGTGATTCTCGTAAACATCTCAGTGAACTCTCTAAACTTTCTTTTGGTCTCCTTTACTGTGAAAAATCTGGTGTTTACATCAAAATTAATGTTCCAAACGCTGTTTTGCGTCTCATCCTTACTGATTATTTGAAAAGTGTGAACTGCGGATTTTTTTTTTACCTTCACTAATAAAGTGGAGTTACCGCTTAAAATTGTTATCAAAGGTATTCCCTCTCAGTTTAAACCAGAGGAAGTCAAAGATGAGCTTATGAATTTGGGTTTTCCCATTACTAAATGTACCCAATTCTTTAAGAGACCCGCTAAAACTCCAATTGGCATTTTTCTTATTGAACTCCCAAAAATTCAAGAAAACCAAAACATTTTGGATATTAAAACCTTGTGCTTTTTCAACATCAAATGTGAACTTTTCCGTCCTAAACGTAAAGCTGCACAGTGCTACAACTGTAATCATTTTGGACATTCCTCAATTAATTGCTCTATGCCTGCCCGATGCCTAAAATGTGGCGAAAATCACGAAACCCGTCAATGCACAATCAAATGGGTAGAGCATCCAACCTGCATCAATTGCGGAACGGAAGGGCACGTCGCGTCATGGCGACAATGCTCTAAGTTCCCAAAAGCCAAAGTCAACAAAAATGAAAACAACGAAAAAGAACACGTCTCACAAATCGGCCAAAGGAAGCGAAAAGTGAACAACCGTTCTGTCCCAACCAAAGTAAACAACTCTTCTCCAAAGGCTTCGACCCAGTTGCAAAATAATGAATATGCATCGCTTCTGGAACTTTTGAAAGAACTTAAGTCACTTTTCAATGGGGAAGAAGGAATTATGTTCCTCTTGAATTCCATCAAAGAAAAGCCAAGTGTGTCTTCAAAAATGCTAGCTATCGTCGACTTCTTCTCTTCCGAAGATGCGATCACATCCCATGCTAAAAGTTCACCAACTTATGTGGCTGCACCTGTGCACACCCCTAATGTCGGACTTGGCTCCGCCCACCATCAATGATCCTACTCCAAAATTGTGCGAAGGCACTGGAAGCACCTTCATCAGGAAAGCAAGGGCGCCAGACTGTCTGCATCCCATGTTAACTCTCCCCTCCAATCAGGTGGAGGCATGCTCATTTACCAGCCAATCGGATAAACTCTCATCCAATTGTGACTTTTTACCCAAGTAATCATACCGTGTTACTCCGCTTGCGGATGAATACGGCGAACTCTTTGAATTTTGTGCCAATTTTTCTCCCCTCCAATCAGGAGGAAGCATATTTAGGATTCATCCAATCAAGTGTAACTTTTCTCTGCCTGTGACTCTCTCGTCCCCGACGGTGCCATTTTAAGTCTATCTCAGTGTTCACCCTCACTCTGAGAATGTACTGGATTTAGACGTTTTGATTTTTTGTTCTATGTGTGTGTTGTCACGTGTTTTGTCCTCTTACCTTATGTACTTCAAATCATGCACTATTTATGTATCAGATATATTTGTAGGAAGGGTTAAAGAAGCTTCGCTTCTAGGTACCTAGACAAATAAATTCAGTCTATAAAACTTGTAATAACAAACAAAATTTCGTTTCTGACATTGTGTTTGTTAATAATACTGGTTTGTAATGTACATTCATATGAATGTACATTACAAACCAGTATTATTAACAAACACAATGTCAGAAATTTTGTCCAAAAAAATGTCAAACATTTTTTCTATTTCTTAATCGCTCTTTAAACTGAATGTGTGGTTCAACATACCTTCGGTTCTAGGTACTAGTTATAACAATTTCGCTGAATGACGCAACTTCTTTCTTTGTTATTATTAATAAACATTTTAAATTACCAGCTGATTTTTAATAATCAGTAGTTTATAGCAATTGATTTGCAATTAAAATGGATATCTATAAAAAATGTATTTATGTCATTCATATATTTCTTATGCAGTATAACGGCTATATGTTTACAAGTATTGCCTAACATGTAATGTGGAACCCAAGGAATATTATGCGATACTTTACAAGAATTTCAACATTATAAGAACTTTATTTATATGTCGTCCATGTTAAAAATATAACCAATACTCGTTTTGGGGAAGTTAAACTTTAGCCAAAAATCCTCTAAAATATTCAAAGATTACAAATTTACAATCTCTTGGAGAGTTAGGTAACATAAGAGGTGTTTCCTCGTCATATAAATATGTATCAAAATTACAAGGCTGTGTTCCGAGTCTTTTGATCGAGATAGATCCCGAATATTTGCGAATAGTCCATTGTAATTATTTTATGCTAGGCTAATTCAACAAACCAAACATGTTTTATACATTTTTCATTTAATATACAATTAATTACTACCACTAGTTTAGTTAGTATAATTTATATTTAAAAATATAAATAAACATGTAAAATATTGTGACCTTGTTCAACATATATATGAATGACATTCCCCAGGACCCAAGGACAAGCCTGGCTCTGTTCGCAGATGACACGGCTGTTCTAGCCAAATTCAAATCCAGAAACTATGTGAGAATGGCGCTTCAACGTCATATCCATGATATTGAAAACTGGCTCCAGAGATGGAAAGTCCAGATTAATGTGGAAAGGAGTGTGGCGGTTCTTTTCACCAAAAAAACTTTTACCAAAAAACAAAAAAAAACTGAACCACTTAAACTCTTTGGAGTCGACATCCCATGGAGCTCAAAGGCCAAGTACCTGGGTGTTATTACCCTTGACTCCAGACTCACTTGGAGAAGTCATTTTCGATGCACCAAAGACAAGCTTAGAAAGGCTAAGTTTGCCCTCTTCCCGCTCTTAAACCGAAAGTCCTACCTTTCCATGGCTAATAGACTTCTCATTTTTAAGGTCATCCTGCGACCTATTGTCACATATGCAGCACCGATCTGGGCGTTTGCATGCAGAACTCGGCTGAAAAACTTTGAAAAGCTACAAAGTCAATTCCTTAGATATTATGTTACCAGATCTAGCTGGTACATTCGTGATGATGACATTTCCAGGTCCCTGGACATGCCTTCCTTGCTTTGTTTTATTGGAAAAATTGCAAGAAACTTCTATAATGGAATTGCGCTAACAGGCAACACTGAACTAAGTAAACTTGAGGTTTATGATCACTCCAGCGTGGAAAACGCCCATCGTCCTAGAGCGTCGCTCCTTCTGGACACCTCTTAAACATGTATATCTGTAAATACTCGTTCTATTGTAAATATTGGATGTTTGTATATAAAAAAAAAAAAAAACATCATTCATTCCCTTGGAACACACACTAATTATGTTCCATTATGTTCGGAAAACCTCGCCAAATGTCCGCGAGTCTCCTTCATCATTCTCCCTATGTAAAAACTTTAATTATGTGTCGCCTTGAGCGCAAGTTATGTGTTTATCACTGTTATACTGGAGGCGAAGGGCCGCAAGCCCATGTCCTTCGAAATCACCGTTGATTGTATTGTATTGTAAAATATTGTTAAAGTACGCAATTTGAACTTTAAGTAACAGCATAAGTACTCACTATGCTGCTGACTTCTAATAAGAAATTGTTTTAAGCAATTGGTTAGCTAAAAAAACGGACATATGATATTAAAAATAAATTTTTAATTTATATATTCGCTACTTTTTTCCATATGCAAAATATCATATATATGCCTAATATGTAATGTAAAAATGAATGAATTTTACAGCTTTATAAGATTCACATATAATAAGCAATTTTCCAATCCTCGTACTTATTTGACTTTTAATAATACATTGTTTGCAGCAATTGGTTAGCTAAAAAAACGGACATATGATAAAAAATAAAGCACTTTTTTAAGTTATACCCTCGCCACTTTCCTTATGCAAAATAATGGCTATATAGCCTAATTTGTGACGTAAAAACAAGGAATTTTAGAGCTTTATAAGATTCGAATAATAATAAACAATTTTCCAATCCTCGTAATGCAAATTAACCATTCTTCTGAAAATAATTCTGAACACAATTATTGAGTATAAATAGGTATATTTCGTACATTTTACCATTTTCTTTGTAGACTTTAATTTAATCCCAATTCAATTTTTACTTACAGAAATCGCCAATATACTTTCAATTCGTTTCACGGTATTCGGCTCCTAACTGAGAATGAAAATTGGCTCCATTTTTATGACATTTTTACGCCTTGTAAGCCAACAGTCTTTTCAAGAACAACAACTCGTAAAGATTAGGGCAAGAGCGGAGAAAACCGATTTGCTACCTTCTAAATCCTATTCTCGCTCTTCGACACAGAACTATTTTTTCTCGAACATATATATAAAAAAAATAATGTCCTCTGTCGCTATCCATATCTTTACAGAGCCACACATTGTAAATAAAGGTATATCTCGCCAGTCTTCCCCATCTTTTCTCTATTCCGTTGGCAACAGTCATTTTTCATAACCCACGCGTTTATCAGGATTGGGGGGCGGCCATGTTAGGCTCAAGAGTCTTAGGTCTTTTCTTTTGTTAGGCGTTTTTACGGCTATAAAATGTCGGATCCTTGTTGTATGTTTTACTCCTGTAACGTTTTCAATAAGTCAAAAAGAATGACGAACTATGTTCTATTCCTCAGGCTCGGTTAAAGTCACAGTTTTAGGGGATGTGTTACATAATATTTTATTGTGTTTGGTGGCTTGTATATAGTTTTGTTATTTTCTTATATTATTTTATTCTGTTTTTTTAAGTAAGGTTTGGTTTAATTAAGTTACTTATAATATGGTTTTTTGGTTTTGTTAATTAACGTCGCACTAGAGCTGCACAGTGGGCTATTGGCGACGTTTCTGGGTCAATCTCGAAGGAAACACCCGGGAACACATACACATTCACACACACATTCATACATGCACCTCGTTATTTTATAACCATGGTCAGATGACGAGGAAACACCTGAACTGGCACCCAACGCCTTCAATAGACGTCGGGACTTTGGACCCCTATCAGATTTATCGTGCACCAGTCCCGTATACACGCCAGTATAATTTGTTGGATATTCTGGACGACTTTCTAGTATTTTTGTAGCGAAGCTGGCAACCCTCCGATCACAAGATCACTACTTTTTTACTTTTCTATGTCAAGTCCATTTCACGGATTCGAACAACCAATCCTCTGATTAGTAGCTGAACGCCTTACCAACTGAGCAACTGGGGCCATGTTAGGCTTAAGAGTCTTAGGTCTTTTCTTTTGTTAGGCGTTTTTACGGCTATAAAATGTCGAATCCTTGTTGTATGTTTTACTCTGTAAAGTTTTCAATAAGTCAAAAAGAATGACGATCTATGTTCCATTCCTCAGGCTCGGTTAAAGTCACAGTTTTAGGGGATGTGTTACTTAATATTTTATTGTATTCGGTGGCTTGTATATAGTTTTGTTATTTTCTTATATTATTTTTATTATGTTTTATGAAGTAAGGTTTGGTTTAATTAAGTTATTTATAATGATAGTGCATTGTTATAAATATGTACTTAAAAATAAGTAAATTGTACTCATTTTTTGATTACATTCGATGTTTATCATATCTCCGAATATATAAGTTCCATTTTTGAAAAAGAGATTTACTGAAAAATGTGTACAATGAATAAAAATAGTTGCATGTATACAAAGGCTACCTTCATAAATCCCTTTCAATAAATTTCAACAATTACAATAAGGACATATCGGGAATCGAACACAGTCCGTCTACCTGATGTCGTCCGCACCCACATTCAGGCCTTTGTTCGTTGTACCACCAGAGCGACGTGAAGAAGTTATAAACACCAGTACTGTTAAAAAGGCGTGAAAAAAGAAAGGAAAGTAAGATAATTGAGTCGTAATAACTCAGTTTCCATTTAAACAATCGGCATCATAACAATGTGGCAAACCTTCTTCTGACAACTATTTAAAGTTTGCCAGGTCTCTTTGTTAAATAGGCTTAACAGAAAATGATATTAGCAAAATTTAACCCTACTGCCCATTTTTAATAAAGTACGATGAATTAAATTTAAGTACTTCATAGCTCATTTACGATGCGATTGCATTCAAAGAAAAACGAGTAGAACATTTTTTTTACTGTACATTATTACAAGAACATTTTTTACAGTGTACATCATTACAAGAACATTTTTTTTACTGTACATTATTACAAGAACATTTTTTACAGTGTACATCATTACAAGAACATTTTTTTACCGTGTACATTATTACAAGAACATTTTTTACAGTGTACATTATTACAAGAACATTTTTTACAGTGTACATTATTACAAGAACATTTTTTTTACAGATTACATTATTACAAGAAATTTTTTTACAGTGTACATTATTACAAGAATTTTTTTTACCGTGTACATTATTACAAGAACATTTTTTTACCGTGTACATTATTACAAGAACATTTTTTACAGTGTACATTATTACAAGAACATTTTTTACAGTGTACATTATTACAAGAAAATTTTTTTTACAGATTACATTATTACAAGAACATTTTTTTACAGTGTACATTATTACAAGAACCTTTTTTACAGTGTACATTATTACAAGAACATTTTTTTTACAGATTACATTATAACAAGAACATTTATTTACAGTGTACATTATTACAAGAACATTTTTACAGTGTACATTATAACAAGAACATTTTTTTTACAGATTACATTATTACAAGAAATTTTTTTACAGTGTACATTATTACAAGAAATGTTTTTTTTACAGTGTACATTATTACAAGAACATTTTTACAGTGTACATTATTACAAGAAAATTTTTTTACAGTGCACATTATAACAAGAACATTTAGTAGATGAATATGTAGTATGATGTAATTGAATATATAAAGGCGTAGAATATCAAACTAAAGTAGACATAGCATTTTTGGATTCCGGACACTATTTTCCACAGTATGCTTCGTTCTCAGAATGACGTTTGCAATTTCTTGACTTGCGGGAAAAATGCAACCGTTCTTACACTGTTTCGCGACTCATGTTTGCGCTAACATTGTATATTCCTATACCTTTACTTTATTCAGATAGCTGTGATTCGGTCATGAGTGATATTTATGATGTAATTGAATATATAAACTTATAAAAATATGATTGGTCGTATTAAATCTCTCTTAAATATTTAGGGAATCTTGTTAATTTTCACTTTTTTAAGTATGAAATATCCGAAAATACAAATTAAATTAGAAAACCGAAATTAAAATTCATATTTTTATAAATTTGATACCAGTAATTAATTTAAAATATATTTTTTAATAATTTTTAATTATTAAAATACTTCTAGAAATACTACTTGATAATTTTTTTTAAGTGCGATGCTAAATTTTATAAGTTTGGTGTCCATTTTAACCAAGAAATATTTTACAAATGATTAGGAATTTATTTTCAGTAATTTTTATAAAAACTACAAATCAGTGTTCAGTTAATCTACAAAAAGTGAAAAAGTACAAAAATATGAAAAATATTTTGAAAATGAATTTATTTAAAGACATTTTTACACTCATAATGACACATAAGAACCTACACTAAAAAAAACCATAAATCCATACACATCGCATAACGCCTCAATTATTTTTTAATAGAGACGAATTCAAATTCTTCAGGTGCACCAAACATACCCAAGAACGTCCATAGGAAAACCACATAAAAATAATGATAAAACTCTTACAACTTTGTATAAGAATGGCCTCTCTTTGGCAACTTACCCACATTATTTTCATCTGCAAAAAAACGAAGATGGGGCAGGGGAAAAAATTTAATATTTTTTTACCTCCCTAAAAAATATATAACAAACCAAACAAAACCGGACATCCTCGCTAGAGGAGGTAGTAAACCGCGCACTCTGCCAATCGGCTTTTGCGTATTTGTTTTTTCTTTTACTAAGCCGTAATAACGGCTTAGTAAAAGAAAAAAAATCGCCAAAAGCCGTTGGAGAGTGGCGGTTTTTGGAGGATGTCAGGTTTTATCGAGCCCTATAAAACATTATGACCGAAATATCCCCCCTCCTCCGCTCCCCCTCCAGTATTTTAAGTTTTTGTATGTGTCAGTTTTCATATACGCAGCGGGGTTAACAGTATTTTTGGAGCTTTTATTGCCAATGCGAGTTCGAAAAGTCGCCAACGTCGATGAAAGAAATTCGAAATAAAAAAAACTTGGATTTGTTCTCGTACTCTAAGATCTAGGGTACTGAACTGCACTGCTGAGGTCTGAGTTCGATTCATATATATAATATATATATATATATATATATATATATATATATATATATATATATATATATATATATACCACTTAGACGCAACACATTTTAACAACTGAGGTGTCAAAAGAAAGAAAAGTTTCTTTACCAGGGATGAATCATACTTTCATCTCATAATTATCAACGGTTTTTGTTTTAAAGACGTTTAAAATAATTCATTTTAACTATATTTTTTAAATAAGTCGTTGATCATGCTGCCATCTATGGGCAGATTCACCAATGAATATATTCGCTAATGTGTTTCATGGGTGTGTGGGGGGGGGGGGGGGGGGGAGGGGGAAGTATGCAACAAATATCGTACGGGCATGCTAGTATACATTATTTCTGTAATTAGTAAATATCCCTTTTCCAACCATTAGACCCAACGAATCTTAACAATTTAAGTATATAAATAAAGATAATTTCAGGGACAAGTTACGATTTGTAGTCGACAAATCGTAACTTGTTTAATAATTCTAGTATTTTGTACGAATCTTAACAATTTAAGTATATAAATAAAGATAATTTCAGGGACAAGTTACGATTTGTAGTATCATCTAATAAATATCAAATTTTTTTAATGCATTTAAAATAATTCATTTTAACACTTGTTTTTTTAAACAAGCCATTGATAATGCTGCTATCTATGAGCATACCGATAGACTTTTGATTTTTTTTCTATAAAAGATTAGCCAATATCTTTCACCCTTATAAAACGAATGGGTGTGTCGTGTGCATGCTATTTCAAAAATCTGTCATAGTAACTAAGAAAGTGACACGCAAACCCTCTCGGAAACTTATGTATGTTGAGCCATTATAAGTATCAAATGTACTCAAAATGAGTACATTTTACTTATTTTCGTTTGGTTTGATTAATCCACGTCGCACTAGAGCTGCACAGTGGGCTATTGGCGACTGTTCGGGGTCTATCTCGAAGGGAAGACACAGGAACACATTCATACATCCACCTCGTTATTTTAGAACCATGTCAGATGACGAAGAAACACCTGAACTGCCACCCAACGCTTTCAATAGACGTCGGGACTTTGAACCCCGATCAGAATTATCGTGCACCAGTCTCGCATACACCCGTTAATTTTTTCGGTTGTTCTGGACGACTTTTCTAGTATTTTGTAGCGAAGCTGGCAACCCTCCGATCACAAGATCACTACTTTTTTTACTTTTCTTTGTCATCCATCGCCTAGGATCGAACCAGGCTGACGCCTTTAACCAGTCGACCACGGAGGCCTACTTATTTTCGTGTTCATATTTTTAACAATGTATTGTATAGGTCAAGTGCGATGTAAATTCTATATGAAAACAATATATACCAAAAGGAAAACTAGGGAAGAAAGTTTGATAATATTGAACCAGATGTCAAGAACTTTTTTGAGATGGATTTAAAGTTATTAGGATTTCAATAATTTGTTAATGTAGGCAAGAAAGCGAAACCCAAACCCACTCGGGAACTTTTGTATGCGGAGACATTATAAGCATCAAATGTACTCAAAAATGAGTACCTTTACAAATTTTCAAGTTCCTTTTTTTAACAGTGTATTATGTAGTTCTAGTGCGACGTACATTCTATAAAAAACATATTCAATTAAAGAAAATTAGTAAAATGTACTCAAAAATGAGTACATTTTACTGCTTTTCGAGTTCTTATTTTTAACTATGTATGATAAAGTTCTAGTGAGACGTAAATTCTATTAAAAAACATATTAAATTAAAGAAAATTAGTAAAATGTACTGAAAAATTAGTACATTTTACTAACTTTCAAGTTCCAATTTTTAACAGTGTATTGTAAAGTTCTAGTGCGACTTAAATTCTATAAAATACATATTAAATTAAAGAAAATTAGTAAAATGTACTCAAACATGAGTGTATAAAATGTACTCAAACATGAGTGTATAAAATGTACTCAAACATGAGTACATTTTACTAATTTTCAAGTTCCTATTTTTAACAGTGAATTGTGAAGTTCTAGTGAGACGTAAATTCTATAAAATACATATTAAATTAAAGAAAATTAGTAAAATGTACTCAAAAATGAGTAAATTTTACTGCTTTTCGAGTTCTTATTTTTAACTGTGTATTATAAAGTTTTAGTGAGACGTAAATTCTATAAAAACATATTAAATCAAAGAAAATTAGTAAAATGTACTCAAAAATGAGTACCTTTTACTAATTTTCAAGTACTCATTTTTAACAGTGTATTGTGTAGCTCTAGTGTGACGTAAATTCTATAAGGAAACCATACATACCAAAGACAAAACTAGTGAAAAAAGTTTGATAATATTGAATCCGAACTCAAGAATTACAAGTAGATGTATTTAAACCTTCGAGCATGAATGGACTGTATTAGAGTGAATATGACGTCATAATCGTGAAACCAACATCTCAGACCGAATGGCCTCAGACACGTGACTTCTTTTCAAAATTATGAATTAAAAAATACTCGCGATTGTGTGATGAATTGGGAAATATGTAACAGTGAAAGTTTATGAATGGAATGACGTAATTAACCACGTGTCTGATGCCATACATGTTGGCCTCACTTTGATGTTAGCGAGATGATAAAAATATGTTTTCTCTACTATGAAATTTCCATGCTAGAAAATTTAAACTTTCAGTAATTTGTTAAAGTAGCCAAGAAGGCGATACCCGAACCCACTTGGCAATCCCATCACTGTTATTTGTGTTGAAGTCTTCAGGGTGGATATGAAGTTTGGGAAAATTTTAATCTTCGCAACAGAGAGGGGAAAAAAAAGAAAGCGTGGTTTTTAGTGGGAAAACTCTGGCGGGTCGCTTCAACTACGCAATAAACCACGGTCATGATATTTTGTGAGGTTTTTCTCGGGTTTTCATACGACTGTTCGAAGCCTTGGCGAAAAGGAGCAGTTCTTCTCAGAGTTTGAGATTGTTTTGAGGAAAATAGGAGAACTTGACGTTTGAAGAAAAAGTAATTTATTTTACCACCACTCTTTTCGAAGTTGCTTTTTCGAATGGATAAAATGGAATGTTTTTTATTTGATTCGAGCGCATGGATTCATGGTTTGGAGTTCTTGGAGTTTTATTATATTGAAAGTAAAAGTGGGAATCTGTGACACTCTCTACCAATATGGAATTTCATCGAATTGAAGTTGAATTTCTATATATTTCACAGAATAAAATAAATAATACTACTATCTTAGAGCCATCATATATGTTATACATTTGTGAACTAAGTCTACATAAATATGTATATATGCATATAACATGTACTCCAAAATTTGAGTTCAATTTATTTACAGCTCATATATATTGATTTCTATTCGCATTTTTTTTTAAAGTACCAGTAATCCGTTAAGGTAAGTGTTCTTTCTATAAGAACACGAAACTTTTGATACCTTAACCGAGATGCCCCCTTCAAAGTTCACATTTCAGTTCACATTTGCTTCATTTATGTAGCCTAGAGCTAATGTTACGTTAAATTAATTGTCATACTGGAGGCGAAGGCTTCTTCGGAGCCACGACCCTAAATACTAAAAAAAAAATACAGTTGTCTTATGGATAAATATTGCACTGTAAAAAAATTAGGGTTTAAAAATTGGTACATGAACGTACTCGTTTTTCTTTGAGTACAAATGTATCGTAAATGAGCGATGACGTACTAAAATATAAGTAATCGTACTTTCGCAAACGTGAGCAGTGGGATTTAATATTGCTAATCTCAGCATTTGTTCAAACCATCTTAACAAAGCGACCTGACAATCTTAAAATAGTTGTTCATCAGATGGTTTTACACGTTATTTGATGTCGATTGCTTAAATGGAAACTGAGTTATTACAATTCAATTATCTTACTTCCCATTCTTTTGGCAGACCTTTTTAACATTACTTCTGTTTATAACTTCTTCACGTCGCCCTGGTACGACTCTGGACAGCGATGCCTGCAGATCTGGGTTCGATTCCCATTATTACTTGGATGTAATTGTCGATATTTATTGAAAATGATTTATGAAGCAGCTTATGTAGGCTACCATCTGCTCTTTTTTTTCATTTTTATCCATTGTATATGTCTTTTTCAAAATTTAAATTTATGTATTCGGAGCCCATGATCAGCATCGAATGTATTCCAAAATAAGTACATTTTACTTATTTTTAAATACCTATTTTTAACAGTGTGATCATGCACAAATTGGGATGTCTGTATATCACCTAAGACATAGATGTGAATGTTTCTTAAATTTGAGGTTAAAGCTCAATTAAGTTCGCAAATTACAATCTATTTAACTCCAAATTAAGGTAACGAAAAATAACAAATGTTTAATCAGCAAAACTCTCCATCGGTTATTTTTCATTCTTTATGAGAGAGGTTACTTTTTCATTCTTTAGGAGACAGGTTCACTTTTTCATTCTTTATAAGAGAGGTTCACTTTTTCATTCTTTATAAGAGAGGTTCACTTTTACATTCTTTATGAGAGAGGTTCACTTTTACATTCTTTATGAGAGAGGTTACTTTTTCCTTCTTTAGGAGACAGGTTCACTTTTTCATTCTTTATAAGAGAGGTTCACTTTTACATTCTTTATGAGAGAGGTTCACTTTTTCATTCTTTATGAGAGAGGTTACTTTTTCATTCTTTAGGAGACAGGTTCACTTTTTCATTCTTTAGGAGACAGGTTCACTTTTTCATTCTTTATAAGAGAGGTTCACTTTTACATTCTTTATGAGAGAGGTTCACTTTTACATTCTTTATGAGAGAGGTTACTTTTTCTTTCTTTAGGAGACAGGTTCACTTTTTCATTCTTTATAAGAGAGGTTCACTTTTACATTCTTTATGAGAGAGGTTCACTTTTTCATTCTTTAGGAGACTAGTTCACTTTTACATTCTTTATGAGAGAGGTTACTTTTTCATTCTTTAGGAGACAGGTTCACTTTTTCATTCTTTATAAGAGAGGTTCACTTTTACATTCTTTATGAGAGAGGTTCACTTTTACATTCTTTATGAGAGAGGTTACTTTTTCCTTCTTTAGGAGACAGGTTCACTTTTTCATTCTTTATAAGAGAGGTTCACTTTTACATTCTTTATGAGAGAGGTTCACTTTTTCATTCTTTATGAGAGAGGTTACTTTTTCATTCTTTAGGAGACAGGTTCACTTTTTCATTCTTTATAAGAGAGGTTCACTTTTACATTCTTTATGAGAGAGGTTCACTTTTTCATTCTTTATGAGAGAGGTTACTTTTTCATTCTTTAGGAGACAGGTTCACTTTTTCATTCTTTATAAGAGAGGTTCACTTTTACATTCTTTATGAGAGAGGTTCACTTTTTCATTCTTTAATGAGAAAGGTTACTTTTTCATTCTTTATGAGAGAGGTTACTTTTTCATTCTTTAGGAGACAGGTTCACTTTTTCATTCTTTATAAGAGAGGTTCACTTTTACATTCTTTATGAGAGAGGTTCACTTTTTCATTCTTTAATGAGAAAGGTTACTTTTTCATTCTTTATGAGAGAGGTTAATTTTTCATTCTTTATGGGAGAGGTTCACTTTTTCATTCTTTATGAGAGAGGTTCACTTTTTCATTCTTTATAAGAGAGGTTCACTTTTACATTCTTTATGAGAGAGGTTCACTTTTTCATTCTTTATGAGAGAGGTTACTTTTTCCTTCTTTAGGAGACAGGTTCACTTTTTCATTCTTTATAAGAGAGGTTCACTTTTACATTCTTTATGAGAGAGGTTCACTTTTTCATTCTTTATGAGAGAGGTTACTTTTTCATTCTTTAGGAGACAGGTTCACTTTTTCATTCTTTATAAGAGAGGTTCACTTTTACATTCTTTATGAGAGAGGTTCACTTTTTCATTCTTTATGAGAGAGGTTAACTTTTTCATTCTTTATGAGAGAGGTTCACTTTTTCATTCTTTATAAGAGAGGTTCACTTTTACATTCTTTATGAGAGAGGTTCACTTTTACATTCTTTATGAGAGAGGTTACTTTTTCCTTCTTTAGGAGACAGGTTCACTTTTTCATTCTTTATAAGAGAGGTTCACTTTTACATTCTTTATGAGAGAGGTTCACTTTTTCATTCTTTATGAGAGAGGTTACTTTTTCATTCTTTAGGAGACAGGTTCACTTTTTCATTCTTTATAAGAGAGGTTCACTTTTACATTCTTTATGAGAGAGGTTCACTTTTTCATTTTTTAATGAGAAAGGTTACTTTTTCATTCTTTATGAGAGAGGTTACTTTTTCATTCTTTATGGGAGAGGTTCACTTTTTCATTCTTTATAAGAGAGGTTCACTTTTACATTCTTTATGAGAGAGGTTCACTTTTTCATTCTTTAATGAGAAAGGTTACTTTTTCATTCTTTATGAGAGAGGTTAATTTTTCATTCTTTATGGGAGAGGTTACTTTTTCATCCTTAATGAGAGAGGTTACTTTTTCATTTATTATGAGAGAGGTTACTTTTTCATTCTTCATGAGAGAGGTTACTTTTTCATTCTTCATGAGAGAGGTTACTTTTTCATTCTTTATGAGAAAGGTTATTTTTTCATTCTTTATGAAAGAGGTTACTTATTCATTCTTTTTGAGAGAAGTTACTTTTTCATTCTTTATGAGATAGGTTTCTTTTTCATTCCTAATGAGACAGGTTCATTTTTCAATTGGCAGTCCTGAAAAGTTAATGAATTTTTACTTCATACATCAGTGCAGAAAAGCATCCAAGTATATGCATAAAACTCTAAATTCTTATTTCTGTCTTTTACACAATCACTCACATTTGTCAATAGTCCACTGTGCAGCCGTACTGCGACGTTGATTAACTAAAACAAAAAAAAATCATTGTACACCTATATATATATAGAGTTTATAATTTTATTAATATGTAATATATGTATATATCAGACCCGATCATTTATCTATGCTCATATACGGCTGTATATATGTCTTATATACTTTTATAACGGTATCAAATTGCAAAAAAATTTCTCCACTGTCAATTTCAGGCGGTGGGATATTTTCTTTTGTGCAACATTTTCCAATCCGCTACCTTGTATATACAAGTCGATCTGAATCTCCATAGTAAGAAATCCACTGCTCTCTTTCAAAATAATTCAACTCGATACACCACCCACCACAAAACTCTCTCAAACCACCCAAACCAAACAACAACAAATCCCCGCAAAAACACCCAATCTAACCCCTCCCCCCAAAAGACAATACCCCAAACATCCCCCCACAAACCCCATCATCACCCTCTTATCCCCAATCCAACAACATCCCCCCAAAAAAAACCAAAAGCCTGAAACAAAACGTACTTCATTGCGTATTCCCCTCTACCCTCGAAACGCAAATTTGTCTGGCATTGGCACCTGAATCCAAATGCACAACCTTTTCCGACCACCCCTGTATATCCAGGAAAAGGGGGGGGGGTGATAACACCGCCCCTCAGCCCCTACGAATTGTCATTCACAAGAGAAACCTCATCAGAAAGTTTTTACTACATCCCCCTATTGAATTACGGGAACGCATGCAAAGGAGGTTTGCAATTCTGTGCATCATCAATCTTTCGCCCGGGCTGTTGTGCGTTGCCCTTCTGTGCGAGGGCTCTTCTTTTTTGGATCTCAACCACCCCCTTCTCTTTTGCTGGGGCGTCGCTGCTGAATTATTATTTTAGGGGAGGTGTTTCTGAATAATTTGAGTTGGATTAATGCGCGGGGAGCATAGAAAAAATAAATGGAATGTCTATTCAGGTTGCGACGGGTGCTATCTCAGTTGTTGTCCACATCATCTGACCATGGTTCAAAAATACGATTCATCGTTCCCGGGTCTTACCTTCGAGATAGACCCTGAACCGTCGCTAATAACCCATTATGCTTTTCAAGCAGGTTTGGTTTATTAACGTTGCACTACAGCTGCACAGTGGGCTATTGGCGACGGTTCGGGGCATATCACGAAGGAAATGCCCGGGAACGATGCCTCGTATTTTTGAACCATAGTTAGATGACGAGGACACCACCTGAGCTGGCACCCAACACCTTCAATAGACGTCGGGACTTTGGACCCCCATCATATGTATCGTGCACCAGTCCCGCATACACGCCGTTAATTTCTTGTGGATGTTCTGGACGACATTCTAATATTTTTTTAGCGAAGTTGGCAACCCTCCGATCGTAAGAAGATCTCTACTTTTTTTTACTTTTCTTTGTCAAGTTCATCGCACGAAATTGAACCACCAATCCTCTGATTAGTAGCTGAACACCTTATCCACTGAGCAACTGGGGCTCGGAGCATGGAAAAAGGAAATGGAAAGCTTATTGAGGTTGCGTAGGGTGCTATCTCAGTTGATGTTCCACATCATCTGACCATAGTTAAAAAATACGAGGCATCGTTCCCGGGTCTTACCTTCGAGATATACCCTAAACAGTCGCTAATAACTCATTATGCACTTCGAGCATGAACGGTCTGTAGTAGGAATAATATGACGTCATAATCGTGAAGCCCGGATCTCAGAGCGAAAGGCCCATATCACGTGCTATCTCTTCAAAATTATGAATTAAAAAATACTCGCGATTGGCTAATGAATTGAGAAATGTGTAACAGTGAAAATTTATGAATGGAATGACGTAATTAACCACGTGTCTGAGGCCATACATGTTGGCTTCAGTTTGATGTTAGCGAGAGTGACGTCATGATTCCTCTACTACAAAGGATCCATGCTCGAAGATTATGCAGCTACAATGTAAAAATAATTTGCTTAAAAAGAGTGCATGAACGTACTCGCTTTTCTTTGAGTACAATTGCATCGTAATTGAGCGATGGCGTACTCAAATTTAAGTAATCGTACTTTCGCAAAAATGAGGAGTGTGATTTAATATTACTAATCTCAGCTTCTGTTTAAACTATCTTAACAAAGCAACCTTACAAACTTAAAATATCTATTCAGAAGACGGATTTCCATATTATTTTATGTCGATTGCTTAAATGGAAACTGAGTTATTACGATTCAATTATCTTACTTCCCATTATTTTGGCACAATTTTTTAACATCACATCTGTTTACACAGTCGTCACGTCGACCTGGTATCTTAACGGATAAGGCTCTGGACGGCCTAATAACATAATACTTATGATATGTATAACATTGTTTTGATACAAACCCTATTATAACTCTTTATGTTTTAATTCCTCAATTGCATAATTTCATTTAGGAAATTTATAAGAACACAATTTTTTATTATCAATTATAATACTTAGCACATACAACTGCCTAAGCGTATACAAATGCTTATTGTACAAGATGCAAATTTTACATTAATTCCTTGTTGCAAGTTAAATCAATACAAATCGCTAAAACAAAGTAACATAAAATCAATCTTGGTATCAATATGATATTCGATTTAACAGAGTAGCTCCACAATCGCATACTATCATATAGGAAATTTATTACATCACAATTTTATCAATCCTAATACTTAGAACATACAACTGCCTAAGCGTATACAAATGCTTATTGTACAAGATGCAAAGTTTACATGAATTCCTTGTTGCAGAATAAAACAATACAAATCGTCAAAACTCATACATAAAATCAATCTTGGTATCAATATGATATTCGATTTAACAGAGTAGCTCCACAATCGCATACTATCATATAGGAAATTTATTACATCACAATTTTATCAATCCTAATACTTAGAACATACAACTGCCTAAGCGTATACAAATGCTTATTGTATAAGATGCAAAGTTTACATGAATTCCTTGTTGCAGAATAAAACAATACAAATCGTCAAAACTCAGACATAAACTCAATATTGGTATCAATATGATATTTGATTTAACAGAGTAGCTCCACAATCGCATACTATCATATAGGAAATTTATTACATCACAATTTTATCAATCCTAATACTTAGAACATACAACTGCCTAAGCGTATACAAATGCTTATTGTACAAGATGCAAAGTTTACATGAATTCCTTGTTGCAGAATAAAACAATACAAATCGTCAAAACTCATACATAAACTCAATATTGGTATCAATATGATATTCGATTTAACAGAGTAGCTCCACAATCGCATACTATCATATAGGAAATTTATTACATCACAATTTTATCAATCCTAATACTTAGAACATACAACTGCCTAAGCGTATACAAATGCTTATTGTACAAGATGCAAAGTTTACATGAATTCCTTGTTGCAGAATAAAACAATACAAATCGTCAAAACTCATACATAAACTCAATATTGGTATCAATATGATATTTGATTTAACAGAGTAGCTCCACAATCGCATACTATCATATAGGAAATTTATTACATCACAATTTTATCAATCCTAATACTTAGAACATACAACTGCCTAAGCGTATACAAATGCTTATTGTACAAGATGCAAAGTTTACATGAATTCCTTGTTGCAGAATAAAACAATACAAATCGTCAAAACTCATACATAAACTCAATATTGGTATCAATATGATATTCGATTTAACAGAGTAGCTCCACAATCGCATACTATCATATAGGAAATTTATTACATCACAATTTTATCAATCCTAATACTTAGAACATACAACTGCCTAAGCGTATACAAATGCTTATTGTACAAGATGCAAAGTTTACATGAATTCCTTGTTGCAGAATAAAACAATACAAATCGTCAAAACTCATACATAAACTCAATATTGGTATCAATATGATATTCGATTTAACAGAGTAGCTCCACAATCGCATACTATCATATAGGAAATTTATTACATCACAATTTTATCAATCCTAATACTTAGAACATACAACTGCCTAAGCGTATACAAATGCTTATTGTACAAGATGCAAAGTTTACATGAATTCCTTGTTGCAGAATAAAACAATACAAATCGTCAAAACTCATACATAAACTCAATATTGGTATCAATATGATATTCGATTTAACAGAGTAGCTCCACAATCGCATACTATCATATAGGAAATTTATTACATCACAATTTTATCAATCCTAATACTTAGAACATACAACTGCCTAAGCGTATACAAATGCTTATTGTACAAGATGCAAAGTTTACATGAATTCCTTGTTGCAGAATAAAACAATACAAATCGTCAAAACTCATACATAAACTCAATATTGGTATCAATATGATATTTGATTTAACAGAGTAGCTCCACAATCGCATACTATCATATAGGAAATTTATTACATCACAATTTTATCAATCCTAATACTTAGAACATACAACTGCCTAAGCGTATACAAATGCTTATTGTACAAGATGCAAAGTTTACATGAATTCCTTGTTGCAGAATAAAACAATACAAATCGTCAAAACTCATACATAAACTCAATATTGGTATCAATATGATATTTGATTTAACAGAGTAGCTCCACAATCGCATACTATCATATAGGAAATTTATTACATCACAATTTTATCAATCCTAATACTTAGAACATACAACTGCCTAAGCGTATACAAATGCTTATTGTAGAAGATGCAAAGTTTACATGAATTCCTTGTTGCAAGTTAAATCAATACAAATCGCTAAAAAAAAGTAACATAAAATCAATCTTGGTATCAATATGATATTTGATTTAACAGAGTAGCTCCACAATCGCATACTATCATATAGGAAATTTATTACATCACAATTTTATCAATCCTAATACTTAGAACATACAACTGCCTAAGCGTATACAAATGCTTAATGTACAAGATGCAAATTTTACATGAATACCTTGTTGCAAATTAAAACAATACAAATCGCCAAAACTCATACATAGACTCAATATTGGATTCAATATGATATTTGATTTAACAGAGTAGCTCCACAATCGCATACTATCATATAGGACATTTATAACAACACAATGTCATCAATCCTAATACTTAGAACATACAACTGCCTAAGCGTATACAAATGCTTATTATACAAGATGCAAAGTTTACATGAATTCATTGTTGCAAATTGAAACATTACAAATCCCCAAAACTC
The DNA here is from genome assembly GCA_963932185.1 of Troglohyphantes excavatus. Taxonomy (NCBI): domain Eukaryota; kingdom Metazoa; phylum Arthropoda; class Arachnida; order Araneae; family Linyphiidae; genus Troglohyphantes; species Troglohyphantes excavatus. The sequence continues at coordinate 28,645,435 of OZ010678.1, forward strand.
ATACATAAACTCAATATGATATTTTGTAACACCCTGTTTACGAAGCGCCCTCTATAGCGACTGTAGTGCCCTCTTCTGGTTTGTGAGTGAAATCGTCAGTCTTGAGCCATATTTCATCAAGCACGGTTTGATGTATTGGTATCCAAATTTCGTATGTCTGTGCTGTGTGTAACTTTGAATTTTAATTAAATTTGTTACACTGAAACACAAATGGCCATTCCTTGTCTTGATCAGCAAAGAACCCTATCCGTAGAGCTAACCCCAAACTACACAATTTGATTTAACAGAGTAGCTCCACAATCGCATACTATCATATAGGAAATTTATAAGAACACAATTTTTTATTATCAATCCTAATACAGAACATACAACTGCCTAAGCGTATACAAATGCTTATTGTACAAGATGCAAAGTTTACATGAATTCATTGTTGCAAATTAATACAATACAATTCGCCGAGACTCATACATAAACTTAATCTTGGTATCAATATGATATTTGATGAGAAAAAAATAATTCTAGTAATGAAAACTACGACCACGAAGCATTAAAGTATAAATTGAGACCCTATATTATTTAATTAATTTGTAATCAAATTTTTTATTTCAGCAGTTTCGTAAACACATACTTGTGGACGTTGGCGACATGAAAAATCTTTATGTGTCCCCTAATCCCAAGCATCGCCAACGACTGCATTGTTCCCAGAGCATCCACAAATATTTATGGCGCTCTGTGTGGCTCCCTTGGCGGTGATTAGGAAGGAAATTGGCGAAACGTTAATTTCTTCATCTTTATTTGACGCAAAAATTATCTCCCTGGTTTTTTTTAGCTGCCCTATAGGGATTAACTTTAAAAGCCAGCAGGGGACTCTTACCCTAGGCCTCTTCAACCTAGTACCGTACTGGTTTTATTGTGATTGTTCATTAAGGCATAAAATTAAGTGCAGGAAGTTTATGGTCCGGAAGTTATGGATGACAGTAAAAATAAGCTTTTGATTTGGGTCTTTAATCCAATGCAAATACCCTATCGATTTTATACCTTCGTAACAAAAAGAAAATAACTGCAGTTTTATTATCTTTATACTTTATTCAAAAAGGAATAGCCCCGCTTCGGGCTATTTATTATATAATTGGCTTTAGTTAGGGATTCTTTTTTGAATATTAAAGTTAATATATGCGGTTAATGCGTTTGTAGTGCAGGGTTATTCCACTTAATATTTATTAAGTGTAAAGTATTGATGTGTAAAAGGATAAAATAATCAATGTAATATGCGATGTTATCGTTAAATGTTAAATTTATTTAAAATCCTAATTTATTAAATTAATTTTTAAAAATTTGGTTCACTTTTTAATTGTTTGTTTTTAATTAGAAATAAAATAATATTAAAAAAAAAAAATGAAAACCGACTTTAAGAAAAATGCGCTAAAAAGTAAAATGATATTTTTTTAATTTTACGAAAGTGTTGAAAAAATTAAATTATTTAATATAAATTTTATACTTATTAAAACTTTTTGAAATCGGCGACAAAATTTATGTAAGGTTTTTGTAAATTGGTTTTGTAAATTGGTCAATTATAATTTATTGCATATTATAATTTCAACGTAATTAGTTTTATTATATTGCATAATTTTTATATTGATTTCAATGTAAATTTTTTAAATGTATTACATATTTTATATACTTATTTCACTATAATATATTTAAATTAATAGTAAGCATATTTTCATAACTACATAAATATAATTAACTTTATAATCATTTTAATAAGAATCATTACAATCCAGTACAATTATTCATTTTGTAATCAGACTAATTTACTTCATTACAACTGAATGCAAACTCGTATTCTATAAGTATTCCAAGTGAAGCTATTTTAATTTGTTCTAATTACTTATTTTATAGTAATTTAGTAATTTTAAATAAAAACTTAATCATGACCTGTATACGTGAAGTTATTTTGTTGGCATATGGACCATTTATTTCATATCCACTTCAACATAATTCACTTAATAATTATTCTAATTCAATATAATAATTTATCTTGCAATTATTCTGGTTTACCTTACTTCAAATCCATTCTATCAATCATTTCACAATAATTTCAACTTAATCCATTTCAATTCGCATTTTAAAGTAATGTCAAATTAAATCCTATTCATGTCCTGCATTAACGAACTGACTGTGTAATATGGGCAACGTATTATCGTACCTTAGATTAAAACCTATGTTTTTAAGACATTTAAATTATAAGACACTTAGCATTTAAATTATAAGACATTTAACATTTAAATTATAAAACATTTAACATTTAAAGTATATGACATTTAACATTTAAGTTATAAGACATTTAATATTTAAATTATAAGACATTTAACATTTAAGTTATAAGACATTTAACATTTAAATTATTATAATACAGTTAACATTTAAATTATTATAATAGAGTTAACATTTAAATTATTATAATACAGTTAACATTTAAATTATTATAATACAGTTAACATTTAAATTATTATAATACAGTTAACATTTAAATTATTATAATACAGTTAACTTTTAAATTATTATAATACAGTTAACATTTAAATTATTATAATACAGTTAACATTTACATTACATGACATTTAACATTTACATTACATGACATTTAACATTTATACTAAAAGACATTTAACATTTAAATTATAAGACATTTAACACTTAAATTATAAGACATTTAACATTTAAATTATATGAGATTTAACATTTGAATTTTAAGACATTTAACATTTGAATTTTAAGACAATTAATATTTAAATTGTAAGACATTTAACTTTTAAATTATAAGACATTTAAAATAAAAGACATTTAAAATAAAAGACATTTAACATTTAAATTATAAGACATTTAACATTTGAATGATAATACATTTAACATTTAAATAATAAGGCATTTAACATTTGAATTATAAAACAATTCATATTTAAATTGTAAGACATTTAACTTTTAAATTATAAGACATTTAAAATAAAAGACATTTAACATTTAAATTATAAGACATTTAACATTTGAATGATAATACATTTAATTTTTAAATTATAAGAAATTTAACATTTAAATTGTAAGACATTTAACATTTAAGTTAGAAGACATTTAACATTTTAATGATAAGACATTTAATATTTAAATTATAAGAAATGTAACATTTAAATTATAAGGCATTTAACATTTGAATGATAAGACATTTAACATTTAAATTATAAGACATTTAAAAACAATCTAACATTCCCAGAATAAAATTCCCCAGGTACATATTAACACAAAACAAATTCTCCCCATGTAAAGCAACTCATTCTCTACGCGTCAAAAAAATCATTGCGAAACCTTTCAATTCTACTCCAAACCCAAACGGGGAAAAAAAACAAAAGAATGACAAAGAGAAAGGATAAAATACCTTACGAAATGTCATTCTCACTGCATACTGCGCGAAAATGAATTTAACTAGAGGGAGAAAAAGGGAAAATGCGCCTTTGACTGGATTTCTACCTTTGGGCTGCCGCTTTTTAAAAGCCTTTTTTTTTTCCCTTAGAGGGGGAAGGGGGTTGCAACAAGTAAAGAAGCGAAAGAGGGAAGGTCGAAAATTGAATTTATTTTGCAGGGATCGCTCATGAAATGAGACAATTTATCCCTTTTAATGAACGTTGGATCAGGGATTTTGCTTGGCGATGGATTTTAGCGCCAAGTGGAACTGGAAATTATCGCCAAAGTAGGGAGGTTTCAATGGATGCTTTTATATTTCTAAATTTCCTCACATTTAGTATAAAAAGACATATGCCAAAAGCCACAATTATTTATGAATAATAAATAATAAAACACATTTTCTAGGTCACTAGTACCATACCTAAATAATGGAAAATATAGGTTTTTTATAGTATCTGTTTTTTACCAATATTTTACTAAATGGTGACCTGACCAACTTAAAATAAGTGTTCAAAAGATGGTTTTCCACATTATTTGATGCCGATTGCTTAAATGGAAACTGAGTTATTAAAATTCAATTATTTTACTTCTCATTCTTTAAGAATACGTTTTAATATTTCTTCTGAATATATAACTTCTTCACTTCGCCCTGGTAGTTTAACAGATAAGACTCTGGACTGCGGTGCCTGGGGATCTGGGTTAGATTCTCGATAAGTTTTAGTTGTAATTGTCGATATTTATTGAAAGTGATTAATGAAGGCAGCGTATGAAGGCTAGTTAAACCCAGAAGTTAAATACAGCTATTTAGGGAAATAAATAATAATAACGTTGAGATTAAAAGTTTGACACATATTAACAGTGTTTTAATACTTATATATGTCATTTCAGTACACATTTGGTTTTTTAAAAGGTGGTGTGTATACCGTGTCCTATGCAAGCGAGTTTGATATGCAATATACATCCGAAAACTGAAAATACTACTAATTTTTGTATTTAATACGAGTTGTAGAACGGAAGGTTTAAACCAAGGAAGGGGGAAATCAAGATTTTTTTAATATGGGGATCGACAAATGGAACAACTTGTCTCTACAATTAGTTAATTAATTAGTTAATTCTACAGGATTAATTGGTTTTTATAAGTTTGATAATCTTTGGGGAATAGTTAGGAGATACTTGACTGGATCAACTTTGTTGGGCTTCGAGTCTGCTGTTTCCTTCAATATTGGAATTTGAAACAACATTGTGTAAGTAAGTCACTGGCGAATATAGAGTATAAATTTGAGCAATGAATCAAATAAAATAAGAAAGATAGATAGGAACATAGATAGAACAAGGATATAATTTTAAGCATTGCTCAAAAACAGTACATATATATTTTTAATTTATCATAAAAGCATATTTTATTTGCTTTTATGTCAGTTATAACAATACCCAAAAACTACAAAAGATTCGAATTTTTATGATTTTGCAATGAATTCTATATTTTTGCTACTGCCCAAATGCTTTTTGAGTTAATGAAGGAAATACAGAGAAAAAATCACAAAGTTGAATGTCATGTTCTTCTAAAACAAATTTTTTTTTCGACAAACAAAACACAGACAAGAAAAACAATTTTGTTTCGTGTGTATCAGGCGTCCAAGTCAATTTTTTTGTGACTAAAATCAGCATCTGTTACATGATACCTAATGAATGATTGAACAGTAGTTTTGGAAAATAGTCATCTACTTTATTTTTGTTCATATGTTAGCAAAGCACTGAGTATTTACAAATTAAAATTCTTATTTACATTTCTTATATCTACCAGTTTATATATTTTTCCAAATACTATTTAAATTTAATAAAGCAAAAATAAAAATCCTGCAGAAATAACAATAAGCCTAATACTCCTCCTGTTCAACAGTTATGCCAGTTGATAGGACCCTACCTTAACCGAGATGCCCCTTCAAAGTTCATATTCGCAATTGTAAACTTTATTTATGTATCCTAGAGCTAATGTTATGTTAAATTATTTGTCAATCATTTCAGGCGAAGGCTTCTACGGAGCCATGACCTTCGTAAACCATAAAGACTCAACAGGCCTTTGCCTGTAAAACCAGACTTGATAACTTTGACAAATTCCAAAGAAACCTACTGAGAGTCTACATCACAAGGTTCAAATGGTTCGTACGCGACATCGACATAGCTAGCTCACTACATCTTCCCTCACTACTTCAATTTATTGGCAAGCTAGCCACTAACTTCTATGGATCAATAGACCATATTGACAATGAAGAGTTAAAGGATCTAATGGTCTATGATCACACAGATCCCCTACATATTCACCGTCCAAGGGCAGAGCTCTTGCTAGCAAGTTAATTATTGTAAATCTTTGATAACCTTCTGTAAATAAAATTATGTGAAGAAACGAAAGAAATTTTAAAAAAATCCTGAAGAACTAACAACCTGCCTAATACACGTCCTGTTCGACAGTTATGCCAGTTGATCGGACCCTACCTTAACCGAGATGCCACCTTCAAAGTTCATATTCACAATGATAAAACTTCAGTTATGTAGCCTAGAGCTAATTTTATGTTAAATTACTTGTCATACTGGAGGCGAAGGCTTCTACGCAGCCACGACCTTCGTAAACCCTAAAGACTCAACAAAAGATATATTTTAAAAGATGCAAGAAAATATTTAATTCATAAAACTAATAGTATGTATATTTTATTTAACTCTAATGTTTATGTCTATAAAAATATGGGATTTATAGAAATACACGACTAAAACCTAAAATTTACAGAAGTTTAAATGTCCATACCAAAATTTTAATTTATAAAAATAAAGTAGCCAAAAAGGCAATTATTCGCCAATCCCTCTTCCCCTTTGCTAGAAAGGGATAAGCAAGCTCTGATGTTAAATCCCCCAGGTCCCTAGCATGAGAGATACGGGGGAAGCAGAATCGGTTGTTAAGGGATTTCAAATTGGATTTCCCCATTAGAGAAAAGTGATGGGATTTTTTTCCCTATCTCTATCAGTAAAATTTGACGAGTATATTTTTGGTCATTTTTGGAGATTGGATGAAGGAGGAGTAAAACGCCGAGGCTGCAAAACGGAAATTGATATGAAGAAGATAAATTTAAATACCGCGCTAATTCTAAAAGTGCAGTTTTGAACTTTTATAGATTTTGGGTTTGATTGAAATGCATTGTTGAATTAAAAAAATAAAATGATATCTATAAAAAAAAAAGGAAAATCGACTTAAGGAGAATGCGCTAAAAAGTAAAAAATAATTTTTATTTTTACGACCAAGTTGAAATAATGAATTATTTCAAATCAATTTTATACTTATTACCACTTTTTGAAATCGGCGCCAAATTTAGGTACAATTTTTGTAAATTGGCAGCAACTTAAAAAAGTTGTAATAAGTATAAAATTGATATTAAGTATTTCCATTTTTTCAACTTATTCGTAAAAAAAAATACTTTTTAGCGCATTTTCTTAAGTCGATTTTCCTTTTTTTTAAAAAAGATTATTTTAATTTTCCCTTTTTAGTTTTTGATTTAGCAGCTGATTTCGTCCGCTATTATTATTCACCAAGAAATTCAAGTAGAAACTTGTGCTCAACAATGCATATTGTGAAACAATCCCTATCCATGCCAATAAATGCTGGATAAAAGAAATGTCACTGTTGCGTAATTTCCGTTAAACAATGGAAATCTTTTGAATACGGATAAATTGTTTAAAAAACTCCGGTTAATCGACACTTCTGAATAAATAACAGCCGGATAACCGATTATTTTTTTGCAGATTTTGCCTAAGTGGATTTTTCTTTATCCAACAAAAAAAGAATTTTTGAAATTGGACAATCTTTTTTTTTAAACGGTCCAGTAAATTGAGAATTACGGATAGTTAAATGCCGGATAACCGGATATTTTTTTGAAATTGCTCCCAAGTGAAACATTGCCTATACAACACAAAAAAATTTGCAAATATCTGAATTAAAAACGAAATCCCGCACTAACTTACATAACGGTCGAATTGATAACCTCTCGACTTTGGCGTTTTTAATTTAAAATTTCTGGTGGTTTTATTTTGGAGTTTTGGTTGGGGCGCTATTCAGTCGGTTAATAAGACTTATTAATAATAAAATATATCACGGGGACAATGTGAAAATTATTAATTCTATTTTTGTTGAAATTGAGAATACAAATATCTTTGTTTGCTACACGATCTATATATTATTCCTTATTATTTATTTTTTGTATAATATCTTTGAATGGACTAAAGTTTGCATAACTCTTGATATTTTTTTTTAAAGTATACGCATCATTAAATATACGCATCATCGCTAAGATCCCTTCTTATGAATAAAAAAAAACGAAAATTTATTTAAATATTTATTATCCCTAAAAAATCAACCAAGGCGATAAAATCCGTTTTCAAAAACCTAATTTCCGTACAACCAACCAAAGATAATAACCCCAACACAGCAAAATAATTGAACAATAAAAACCACCCCTCAAAAAAAATCTAATTTCAAGAAAGTAACAAAAAAATCAAATATATTAGAAAGTCATCCAGAACATCCAACAAATTATACCAACGTGTATACGACACTGGTGCACAATAAATCTGATCGGGGTCCAAAGTCCCGACACCTATTGAAAGCGTGGGGTGCCAGCTCAGGTGTCTCCTTGCCATCTGACCTGTGTTCTAAAATAACGAGGTGCAAGTATGAATGTCTATGTGGATGTGATAAGTCTCAATACGAAGACAGAAATAGGCAACCGGAAAACGTATAAACCCTTCGAGCATGGACGGACTGTAGTAGAGCGAATATGAAAGCATGTTATTAGTATGTTTACAGACACGTATATATTTTAAATATACGCATCATCTGTAAGGGGTCCCTTCTTATGAATAAAAAACGAAAATATATTTAAATATTTATTATCCCTAAAAAATCAACCAAGGCGATAAAATCCGTTTTCAAAAACCCAATTTCCGTACAACCCACCAAAGATAATAACCCCAACACAGCAAAATAATTGAACAATAAAAACCGCCCCCTCAAAAAAAAAATCTAATTTCAAGAGAAAGTCACAAAAAAAATCTACTTTACAACCGCATACTTCATAAAAAATCACGAACACCAATCTCAAGTTAATCTTAATAAACTCAGCAACGGGGAAATACGACCGCAACCCTCCACAGACGAGTTCCTTGTCTCATTCAAGAATAAAAACTATCAACGGAGCCCTAAAAACGGCCGGGAAATTTAACGCTCATTCATAAACGTACGCCCATGTCACGTGACTGCCGTGAGCGTACTACTTTCAATTAACAGTGTACAGCTCTTAATCACTGGGCAGGGAGTCGTGTAGCGCAGGACGTGGGTAAAGAGAGAGCTGCCGTTAAAGTTTATGTTCTTGCGGGTGTTCTTTGTTCCTGTTGAGGATCTGTTGCGTGGAAAAGCTGGGTTGTTGGTGTCGCGGCCATGTTTGGTCACAGTTCGACGGTAACATTAGAAAATATGATAAGAGTAGTGGTAGATGGTTGGTTGGTTGGTTGGTTGGTTGCATGGGGTTTAATGGCGCAAGAGCCAAAAAAGGCTAAGCTGCTCCAAACACTAGATGATTCAAACCAACATTAATATTCTAAAAGATACATATAAACAAATTAAATTTCAAATCAACGGGAAAAATCCTGTGTAGTTTAAAAAGATAAATAGTGATGAATGAGGTAGATGATTCAATAAATAGGACAAAGTGGGAGATGGAGTAGTGGTATAACCCAGCAAAAAAAGTCAGCATAAAACCTTCGTCAAAATTTTGAAATTGAAGGTTTTATGCAGGAAAACTGCAGTTTTTTTGAAGATCTATAAAATTAAAGGTTTTTGTTTCAATATGCTTCATAAAAACTGTAAAAAAAAAACTTCATTAATACCTGCAAAAAAAACCTTCATTAATACCTGCAAAAAACCTTCAATTTTTAATGATAAAGGGAAAATGCAGATATTTTAAAGGTTTTATGCAGGAAAATGAAAAACTTAAAAAAAACTGCAGTTTTTTTGTTTCAATATCCTTTATAAAATCTTCAAAAATCCTTTCAATTTGATCATTTTGATGAAGGTTTCATGCTGACTTTTTTTGCTGGGAACATTGTAGTTATACCATGACAGCGTAGCTCGATTTGTCATTTAGGATCAATTACGATTTCAAAGCAGATAATCATATTGTCCGAATATCTAATCGACATGTCAACTATACAATGTAAAAAAAGTACTTAAAAATGAGTACATGAACGTGCTCGTTTTTCTTTGAGTACAACTGCATCGTAAATGAGCGATGCCGTATTAAAATTGAAGTGATTGTACTTTTGCGAAAATGAGCAGTGTGATTAAATAAATTGATAATTTCGGTTTTTGTTTAACCCATGTTAACAAAGCGACCTGCTAAACTTAAAATAGTTCTTAAGAAGATGGTTTTCCACGTGATTTGATGTCGATTGCCTAAATGGAAACTGAGTTATCGCAATTTAATTATATTACTTCTCATTCTTTTGTCACACCTTTTTAACATTCTTCAGTTTGTAACATTTTTATGTCACCCCTGGTAGCTTAAACGATAAGGCTCTGGACAGCGGGTTATGAAAATGTGAGTTCGATTCCCGGTAATTCTTGGTTGTGATTGTCGATATTTATTGAAAGTGATTTATGGCCTAGCCTATGTTGGTTAACATCTGCTCTTTTTATTCATTTTTACACATTGTGCTCATTTTTAAGTACATGTCTTTTTCACAATTGAAACTTATGTATTCGGATCCATGATTAGAATTAAATATATTATAAAAAATGAGAAAATAAAATTTTCTTATTATCAAATACCTATATTTAACATTGTTGGAATATATTTTATTTATTATTGATTGATAAAAAAACATAACACATATTAAATTTTGGGGAAAACAACCGCGATATATTCATCTGCCATTTAAAAATTATTAAAGATAAGGGGGTTTAGCCATGCGCGAACCAACATAAAAAAAGTACATAAAGAAGTTGAAAAAATTCAGTTTCTTTTTAGCATATCGACACAAATTGAAGTAAAACATATTATTTATGTTAGATAAAATTATTAAGTTTTATTACGATCGCTATTACTGATAATGGTACGAACGTAGTTTAACTTTACCTGAAAAAAAATAAGAAAAAAAAATGTCAGCTACAAATCGTTATTTTTTTGTTTTTTTTTCAACAAATACGTCGAATTTGAGTGTAATAATTGTAATTTAATAATAACTAATCAAAATTGAATTATTAGTTTTAAAAATAATCGTGGGCAAATACATTTACTTTTTTAGTTTTATGAGTATGCATTTAAAAATTACCATGCTTCAAAAATAATTAATAACAGTTCAACCTAACTTCGAATATTTATATTTAAAAGTATACAAAAAAAATTAAAAAAGTAATCGTGTATGAATTAATAAAAGTTTAAGATATATTTTATAAATTTCAAGTTAGCTTAAAAGCTATTGACTTTTTAAATCGTAGCATACATATTAATTATATGTCAGATTAAAATTAATATATCGTTTTCTTAAAACGTCTATAAATATTTTTTTAATTGCTAAGCTAATTGCTAATTGCTAAAATTGCTAAACATATTATTATTTTGTAAACATTTTTAAAATCTAAATTTTAATGACTTTCAAATTTACCAATGACATAAGAGCACTATAAAAATAGCAAAAGTGCGATTTTTAAAAAGCATAATATTACAAAGTAGTACATATATACAATTATAGTCTTTAATGCTTAATAAAAAGCTTAGTTTAATATACTTTTTTTTACATTTTTTTTTTCTAAAATAACAAATTCCCCGTGATCATTTAGAAAATAATTAGACAATTCATAAATTTCAATTTTTTCAAATATCTAATTTTTAGAATGAAATAATAAGATACCAATAAAATGTGAACATCCAAGATTTTTACTCACTGGATTAAAATAATAGAGAATTTCTTCCAATAATATTATTTGCTTGTTATGATAACGCAAAATTACAGAGAACATGGAAATATGAAAGTGTAACAGCTATAAATAATTTCAAATATAAAGCTCTTTCTTATTGTCTAATGCTCAGAAAAAGATTAGGCCTTGAACACAATATATCTTATCTTGTCTTATTATATTAAATCACACTGCTCATTTTTGCAAACGTACGATTACTTAAATTTTAGTACTTCATCGCTCATTTACGATGCAATTGTACTCAAAGAAAAACGAGTACGTTCATGTACTCATTTTTAAGCAAATTTTTTAGTTTTGAATGTACACATAATTTTGATCGTATAAACTCTTTTTTAAAAACAATTATCATTATTTATCTGTTTTCCAATTTGGTGTACTAAAGTTTCTTTAGATAAATATCTAAGATAATATACTTATATATCAATTTAAACAAATGTAGAACCCTCATGACTTTCGTCATAGACCCTACATGTATTAAATTCAACACATCATTTGTGGTCAAAGATGGCGACCGGTGCTAAACTTGGGATTAGAAGGAACGAATCGTAAAGCACATTGCTATAAACCTCTGGGTATTAAAACTTGATTCGCCGTTTATGTTATGTCGATAACAAAGACACGGGCGACGTATCAAACCTCTTGTTACCGAATTTAGTTATTATCTAGGACATAAAACGGTTTTACGTGAGTCTTCTTTTTTCGAGTTGTTAACAACATGTAACAAATGCACAACAAACTTATTGCTTAGTATCTCTAGAGTATTATCCAGGCTTTCGGCTAAGCATGAATGATAAAATCACAAAGATAGAGTAACCTGAGATATATTTTAGCATGTAAATATGCATAAGGATAAGAAAGAATTAAACGTTCGTAAATAGTTCTACATAGTTATTTTGAATATTTTTTTTAATTATTTTGTTAGTGAAAATAGTACATTTATCAATCACGGCCTGCTTGTGAATTTACGTATGAATATTAGAGAATTATTTGTCAAAATGTGTAGCTGGTTGGTTAATTAAATTAAAATACTTTGCGGTAGAAGAAAATGATGTTGACAGAAATACCAAACAGTTGCGTCAATGACATATACAGTGAATTGGAATTTAAATAATTAATTTTATTGTATTATTATTATAATATTATACAATAATATAATATAATTAAAATATTATTTTTTTAATATATTTTTTTTATTTTAAATAACTTATCCCGATTATTTCTTTACATATACTGTTAAAAATGTGTACCAAAAATAAGTAAAATGTACTAATTTTTTGGTACATTCGATACTTATCATGGCTCCGAATTCAAAAGTTTCAATTTTTAAAAAAGCCATGTACCTAAAAATGAGTACAATGAATAAAAAGAGCAGATGCTAGTCTACATAGGCTGACGTCATAAATCACTTTCAATAGATATCGACAATTACAACCAAGAATTACCGGGAATAGAACCTATATCCTCAGACACCGCAGTCCACAGCCTTATCCTTTAAGTTACCAACGCGACTTGAATGAGATATAAACAGAAGAAATCTGAAAAAGGTGTGCCAAAAGAATGCGAAGTAAGATAATTGAGTTGTAATAACTCAGTTTCCATTTAAGAAATCGATATAAAGAAATGTGGAAAACCATTTTCTGGACAACTATTTTAAGTTTGGCATGTCGCTTTGTTAAGGTGGTTTGAACAGAAACTGATATTAGCAACATAAAACCACTATGCTCATTTTCAAGAACGTACGGTAACTTAAATTTGAGTACGTCATCGCTCATTTACAATATTTTCTTCGAGTAGCAATTGTACTTAAAAAAAAGAGTAATTTTAAGTACTCATTTTTAAGTACCTTTTTTACGATGTAAGAGCATGGGATTGATGACACAGGTCCTTTAAAAAAATTATGTACATTAAATTAACATAATTTTTAATTCGTATTTAGTTGCAATTATTATGACTAATATCGCATTGCAACTGCGTTTGAGTAAATATGCCAAGTTTCAAAAGAATAAAAATTCAAAAAAGGGTTCGAATATAAATGTAAATTTTCCCTGTAAAATTTTTTTTTTATACAAATCGTGTAACAATAACGATAGTATTAATGTTTTCATTTAAATACTATACAATACCAAACTAAGCTTACATTTATATATTAGATACATTTCTCGGAACAGCAGGTGAAAGGATATGTTTGTTATTTTTTCCTTTTTTTTATAAAATATCATTCTAAGCAGAATAATATAAAACATCTTTCTCCCCAGGTTGTTATCAGCTTATATAATTCTACTCCTTATCGATAATAGCCATGCATCAGCTTTTGTTATCAATTTCCAGACCGTGAGTTAAAACGTATGGTTTTCTTATCTTGTCTGGGTAAAATGTTTAACAGGTTTAATTTGATTTTAAGAGTGTGAGCTGTATGGGGATATAGCTCAGTGGTAGAGCATTCGACTGCAGATCGAGAGGTCCCCGGTTCAAACCCGGGTGTCCCCTGTCGTTTGGTTTTTAATTATATTTTTTTTAAAAAAACTGAAAATACTAGAGTCTTCAGTTCAGTTGATTCAAACGTTTTCTATCTAAACCTGAAATACATGTTTAATTATGAACAATTCAATTATATAGGTTTTAAAATTCATTAAAATATAAATGCCTTGTTATTGTTACAAAAACTAACATTGTTTCTTATATATTATTAGTTCGACTCCAAGTTAAAGAATTAAATGTGAAATATTATTTTTAATCTTGTTTTAGTAAAAAGCCAAAGGGAAGTCAACATGAAATACATGTTAAATTATGAAAAATTCAATTCCAAAGGTTTTAAAATATAAATGCCTTGTTAAAATTACAAAAAATTACATTATTTCTTATATATTATTAGTTCGACTCCAAGTTAAAGAATCACATATGAAATATTTTGTTTGTCTTGCTTCAGTAAGAAGTCACCGGGAAATCAACAGAAATAATGTTTAATAATGAACAATTCAATTACAAAGGTTTTTAAATTCATTAAAATATAAATGCCTTGTTTTTCTAAAATAACAAAGTAAATAACAAGTTATTGTTACAACAATTAACATTGTTTCTTGTATATTATTAGTTCGACTCCAAGTTAAAAAATCACATGGGAATTATTTTTTTTATGTCTTGTTTTAGTTTTAAGTCAACATGAAATAAATGTTTTATTATGAACAATTCAACTCCAAACGTTTTTAAATTCATTAAAGTATAAATGCCTTGTTATTGTTAAACAAATAACATTATTTCTTATATATTATTAGTTCGACTCCAAGTTAAAGAATCACGTGTTTGTGGTTCTCATGCTTATGGATATGTTTTTTATACAAATCTACATATTTATTCCGATCTTGATGACATTTTGTACACTTGACCTTCAAAGCAAGGGGAAGGTCACTGTCTACATCAAATTTCGAACAAAAAACTTCATCCTTCCCACCCTTTAGCCCCGAAGATATCTTACTAAAACAATACTAAAAAAAATATTTCACATGTGATTCTTTAACTTGGAGTCGAACTAATGCTCGAACAAAATTTTGACAAAAAAACGAACAAGTTTCGTCAATGAACTGAAATATATTAATTTATTATTACATGCTTTTATATTTAACTCACACTGTCTGGTGTGATGTGTCCTCAAATCTTGTAACTCAATTTAAACCCACTTCTAATTGTCATAAAAATTTGAAACTTGGCATACATACGTAATCCCGGTGACAATACAATAATTAGCCATAAAATTGTTAATTACTAATTAATTCTAATTAATAATGAATTTTCTTTAAAATCGACAAATCTGGCGAAAGTCAGACCAGAACCCATCATGTACAAAAATGACGTCAGATGAATGCGCGAAAAATTATGCGCAATGATCTTGTTTTGCTTCAACAGAAAAGCTTTCCGTCGCCATTTTGAATATTTTTAAACCAAATGATAGATGTTTATGGTAATAGTTTCTTCTTCAATTTTATTATTGACAGAACTGTCCGCTATTAAACAATTTTGGTTTTGTAAAGCACATTACTAAACTCTGATAGGTTATAACTTCGGAGGAGTTAAAAGTAGAAGGATTTATAGGAAACAAATTAATTTGTGTAACAACAAACAAGTGAGTTACCTATTCATTTAATTTGCATATAGCGATGTTTATTGCATTAGTTAAATTTTTATGATATATATAGATGAAATAATTTTATTCGTTGAGAAAACGACAATAAGTTTTTAATATGTTTAAAAAAAATAGAGTAAATTCCTAATGTACGGTGCCCCGTTGTCGCCAAGTCCAAAAATTGGCGCCAAGGTAAAAATGACGTTTTTTTCTTGGCGCCAAATCAAAATGGCGGTTTGGTTTAGTTAATTAACGTCTCACTAGAGCTGCACAGTGAACTATTGGCGACGGTTCGGTGCCTATCTCGAAGGAAATCAATATCGGGAACGAATGCCTCGTATTTTTGAACCATGGACAGTTGACGCAAAATGGCGGACATTACGTTGATCTGGGAAGTCGATCATGGTGCTTACAGGCGATCCTTCGGACAGTTGTTTGGGGCATTTCGATGGCACTTTTAAGTGCTCACGCGTTCCGCGCGCTAAAAAGATGCGCGGCAAGCCTTGGGCTTCCCCGGACATGATTGGAGGGCGTTTTTGGTAACTCGAATGACAAGTGTTCCTGCTCATTCATCCAAACATTAGCTATGAAACCGTCCAAACCATAGAAATCACTGATGCAATTCGCAGTCTCAAAAGCATGGATAATGTCATCCCTAATAATGTCAACAAAACTGTCGGGCTTCCAAAAGAACTGGACATATTCGTAGGAGCTAAGGTAATGCTGCGATCCAATATAAATGTATCCAAAGGATTGGTCAATGGTAATATTGGTTTCATTACCGAAATAACATGGCCGCACTTTCGTCGTACACAAATGTATGAAACTGACTTGCCAACAGTCCATGTGAATTTCGGTAGAGACGGAATACATAAAATTGAACCGATATCCATTCAGTTCCCTGCCAAATACTCCTATGGTACGGCTGAAAGGAGAATGTTACCGTTGATTTTGAGCTGGGCCTCAACAGTGCACAAAATGCAGGGTAGTACTGTAGACTATGCGGTAGTTAATCTAGGACCTGCACTCTTTGCTGATGGACAGGCATATGTTGCTTTGAGTCGTGTAAGATTATTAGACGGCTTGCAAATTGAAGAAATAGACAACGTAAAGTTAACAGAAAAGAAACCTTGTAACACTGAGGCAGTAATAGAAATGGAGAGAATGAGAAATTACCACCCTAATCAAGCCAAATAGCCTTAACTCTTTTTTTGGTCAAGGTTGATACATCCATCAAGATTGGCATATATTTCTATTACTTCATTTATCAAGTTTGGTAACTCTTTCTGATCTATCAAAATAATTAAAAAGGTATTAAAATAGTAATATTGTTATTAAATATCTCGATTAAAAAAATGACTACGTTCTATTTTTGTAATTTAACGTTATGATCAAATAAAGGTAAACTGTTAAATAATTTATGTAGCATGTTAGTAAGTGGAATTAATGTTTGAATAAATATATGCTATAGCCTTGAAATAATTTAAAGAGGTTTAATTATACAAAGCAATGGTAATATACATGTTTATATAACTAAAAAGCAGAAAATAAAATATATATATAAAAAAAAACTTTTTAAAGCACATGCTTTTATCAAATGTACTAAAATGCAAAAAATAACCATTCTATACTTCTTGAAAACTGACTTTTGTAACATTACCTTTTCCTCCACTTGCCCCTTGAATTCTTTTCTCTTCAACTACTTTGAAATATGCTGAATATACTTTTGTTGGAACTGACTAAAAATAAAAGCGTGGGGCGCTCACACATGATATCTAAAACCTTAATGTCTTCTTTTATCATCTTGAAATGTTAAATAATTCTTAATAAATCTTAAATATAATATCAATAATAAGCGCCCCACGCTTTTATTTTTAGTCAGTTCCAACAAAAGTATATTCAGCATATTTCAAAGTAGTTGAAGAGAAAAGAATTCAAGGGGCAAGTGGAGGAAAAGGTAATGTTACAAAAGTCAGTTTTCAAGAAGTATAGAATGGTTATTTTTTGCATTTTAGTACATTTGATAAAAGCATGTGCTTTAAAAAGTTTTTTTTTATATATATATTTTATCTTATTTTACTAGCAATATTTTGATATAATTAAAATAATATTTAGTTTTTTTTTTTTTTAATTCTAAATTACTTATCATGAATATTTTTTTACACACACTGTTAAAAATAGGTACTCAAAATTAAGTAACATGTACTAATTTTTGAACACATTCGATGCTTATCATTGTTCCGAATTCTTAAGGTTCAATTTTGAAAAAGACATATACTCAAAAATCAGATGCTAGCCTACATAGTCTGCCTTCATAAATATAGCTCAATAAATATCGACAATTACAACCAAGAATTACCGGGAATCTAACCCAGATCCATAGCACAACAGTCCAGAGATTTAAAGATGAACAATTCTTATAACTGTTAATACTAATTATTATAAGAAAGGCGAAATATTTATTTATTTGGCGACATTTCTTATTTATTTGACGACATTTTGGCGATATTTAGTCATCAGACATATTATTAAAATTTTCCATTCTTTCAATCTTGAAATATTGCATTGTTACATGTTCTCCATGTTAATCCTATGGAAAGGTTTTTAAAAAAACTTTATATTGACAGTTCGAGTTCGAATTTACAAAAATACCTCCGTGGTGCGTCCAACAAGACTAAAAAAAAAATATTTCACATGTGATTCTTTAACTTGGAGTCGAACTAATAATATATAAGAAATAATGTTAATTGTTGTAACAATAACAATTCATTTATATTTCAATCAATTTAATAACCTTTGGAATTGGATTGTTCATAATTAAACATTATTTCATGTTGATTTCCCGTTGACTTCTTACTGAATCAAGACAAAAAAAAATCATATGTGATTCTTTTACTTGGAGTTAAACTAATAATATATAAGAAATAATGTTAATTTTTGTAACTATAACAAGGCATTTATATTTTAATGAATTTTAAAACCTTTGGAATTGAATTGTTCATAATTAAACATGTATTTCGTGTTGACTTCCCACTAGAACAAAACTAAAAAAAAAATCCCATATGATTTTTTAACTTGGAGTCGAACTAATAATATATAAGATATAACATTGTTAACTTGTTATTAAATATAAATAACTTGTTATTGTTGTAACAATAACAAGGCATTTATATTTTAATGAATTATTATATAGGCATTTATATTTTAATAAAGATAAGATTGTTAATTTGTTATTGTTGACTTGTTATTAAAATATAAATAACTTGTTATTGTTGTAACAATAACAAGGCATTTATATTTTAATGAATTTAAAAACCTTTGGAGTTGAATTGTTCATAATTAAACATGTATTTCATGTTGACTTCTTACTAAAACAAGACTAAAAAAAAATATTTCACATGTGATTCTTTAACTTGGAGTCGAACTAATAATATATAAGAAACAATGTTAATTGTTGTAACAATAATAAGGCATTTATATTTTATTCAATTTAAAAACCTTTGTAATTGAATTGTTCATTATTAAACATTATTTCATGTTGATTTCCCGTTGACTTCTTACTGAATCAAGACAAAAAAAAGTATTTCATATGTGATTCTTTAACTTGGAGTCGAACTAATAATATATAAGAAATAATGTTAATTGTTGTAACAATAACAAGGCATTTATATTTTAATGAATTTAAAAACCTTTGGAATTGGATTGTTCATAATTAAACATGTATTTCATGTTGATTTCCAGTTGACTTCTTACTAAAACAAGACTAAAAAAATATTTCACATGTGATTCTTTAACTTGGAGTCAAACTAATAATGTATAAGAAATAATGTTAATTGTTGTAACAATAACAAGGCATTTATATTTTAATGAATTTAAAAACCTTTGGAATTGGATTGTTCATAATTAAACATGTATTTCATGTTGATTTCCAGTTGACTTCTTACTAAAACAAGACTAAAAAAAATATTTCACATGTGATTCTTTAACTTGGAGTCAAACTAATAATGTATAAGAAATAATGTTAATTGTTGTAACAATAACAAGGCATTTATATTTTAATGAATTTAAAAACCTTTGGAATTGGATTGTTCATAATTAAACATGTATTTCATGTTGATTTCCAGTTGACTTCTTACTAAAACAAGACTAAAAAAATATTTCACTTGTGATTCTTTAACTTGGAGTCGAACTAATAATGTATAAGAAATAATGTTAATTGTTGTAACAATAACAAGGCATTTATATTTTAATGAATTTAAAAACCTTTGGAATTGGATTGTTCATAATTAAACATGTATTTCATGTTGATTTCCAGTTGACTTCTTACTAAAACAAGACTAAAAAAAATATTTCACATGTGATTCTTTAACTTGGAGTCAAACTAATAATGTATAAGAAATAATGTTAATTGTTGTAACAATAACAAGGCATTTATATTTTAATGAATTTAAAAACCTTTGGAATTGGATTGTTCATAATTAAACATGTATTTCATGTTGATTTCCAGTTGACTTCTTACTAAAACAAGACTAAAAAAATATTTCACTTGTGATTCTTTAACTTGGAGTCGAACTAATAATGTATAAGAAATAATGTTAATTGTTGTAACAATAACAAGGCATTTATATTTTAATGAATTTAAAAACCTTTGGAATTGGATTGTTCATAATTAAACATGTATTTCATGTTGATTTCCAGTTGACTTCTTACTAAAACAAGACTAAAAAAATATTTCACTTGTGATTCTTTAACTTGGAGTCGAACTAATAATGTATAAGAAATAATGTTAATTGTTGTAACAATAACAATGCATTTATATTTTAATGAATTTAAAAACCTTTGTAGTTGAATTGTTCATAATTAAAAATGTATTTCATGTTGATTTCCAGTTGACTTCTCACTAAAACAAGACTAACAAAAATATTTCACATGTGAATCTTTAACTTGGAGTCGAACTAATATTATATAAGAAATAATGTCAATTGTTGTAACAATAACAATGCATTTATATTTTAATGAATTTAAAAACCTTTGTAGTTGAATTGTTCATAATTAAAAATGTATTTCATGTTGATTTCCAGTTGACTTCTCACTAAAACAAGACTAACAAAAATATTTCACATGTGAATCTTTAACTTGGAGTCGAACTAATATTATATAAGAAATAATGTCAATTGTTGTAACAATAACAATGCATTTATATTTTAATGAATTTAAAAACCTTTGTAGTTGAATTGTTCATAATTAAAAATGTATTTCATGTTGATTTCCAGTTGACTTCTCACTAAAACAAGACTAACAAAAATATTTCACATGTGAATCTTTAACTTGGAGTCGAACTAATATTATATAAGAAATAATGTCAATTGTTGTAACAATAACAATGCATTTATATTTTAATGAATTTAAAAACCTTTGTAGTTGAATTGTTCATAATTAAAAATGTATTTCATGTTGATTTCCAGTTGACTTCTCACTAAAACAAGACTAACAAAAATATTTCACATGTGAATCTTTAACTTGGAGTCGAACTAATATTATATAAGAAATAATGTCAATTGTTGTAACAATAACAATGCATTTATATTTTAATGAATTTAAAAACCTTTGTAGTTGAATTGTTCATAATTAAAAATGTATTTCATGTTGATTTCCAGTTGACTTCTCACTAAAACAAGACTAACAAAAATATTTCACATGTGAATCTTTAACTTGGAGTCGAACTAATATTATATAAGAAATAATGTCAATTGTTGTAACAATAACAATGCATTTATATTTTAATGAATTTAAAAACCTTTGTAGTTGAATTGTTCATAATTAAAAATGTATTTCATGTTGATTTCCAGTTGACTTCTCACTAAAACAAGACTAACAAAAATATTTCACATGTGAATCTTTAACTTGGAGTCGAACTAATATTATATAAGAAATAATGTCAATTGTTGTAACAATAACAATGCATTTATATTTTAATGAATTTAAAAACCTTTGTAGTTGAATTGTTCATAATTAAAAATGTATTTCATGTTGATTTCCAGTTGACTTCTCACTAAAACAAGACTAACAAAAATATTTCACATGTGAATCTTTAACTTGGAGTCGAACTAATATTATATAAGAAATAATGTCAATTGTTGTAACAATAACAATGCATTTATATTTTAATGAATTTAAAAACCTTTGTAGTTGAATTGTTCATAATTAAAAATGTATTTCATGTTGATTTCCAGTTGACTTCTCACTAAAACAAGACTAACAAAAATATTTCACATGTGAATCTTTAACTTGGAGTCGAACTAATATTATATAAGAAATAATGTCAATTGTTGTAAGAAGAACAAGGCATTTAGATTTTAATGTATTTAAAAACTTAAACTTTTTTAACACTCTCCTTTATATATGGCCAGATTCACTGTTCCCGTTTTGAATACAACAAGTTACTAAAAGCAATTCAGTTACTAAAAGCAATTCAAAATGCCCAACCTTCACGAATTCAAAGAACCGTTTACACCAAAATCCATAAGGAGAATAACAAATCTCCCAACATACATCAACTCTCCCATTTGAACCGCGTTTCCTAATATTTTGACTCTATAATTCAGGGGACACCCATGCAAGAGGGGGGTAGGGGGGAGAGCCCCATTCATACTTTTGTCGTCTGAGCAATTATTCACAGACGATTCTATTCAGGGAGAACACCCCCTCCATGCCGGAGGGTTATGAGTTAGAGTCAGGAAAAGAACGTGAGTTATGCGACGCATTCCTGGAAGGCGGAGGATGTAAATCTAAGTTCCCTGTTCGTATTGACAGCTCGGCTGCGATTAGGGGGTGAGATATGAGTTGGCGATGGTTTTGGCTGCTTTTGTGGGGTTGTAAATAGCTGCTGCTCGGCTGGAATGGAGTGTTTTCGGAATCAGTTAAAGTTCTGCTGTATATAATTATATATTTTCTGTTTTTAAGTTAAATTATTGGCTCTTGACGTAAATAGGTCTTTAAAAACGGTGCGGATACAGAGGTCATCGGAAATAGGAAGTGTTGATATCGCAGAGCCACATAATTCTAAATGTTTGGTTTGGTTAATTAACGTTTCACTAGAGCTGCCATGGTCAGATGACGAGGACAACACCTGAGCTGGCACCCAACGCCTTCAATAGACGTCGGGATTTTGGACCCCAATCAAATGGTTTGTGCACTAGTCCTGTATACACGCCGTTAATTTTTTGTGGATGTTCTGGACGACATTCTAGTATTTTGGTAACGAAGTTGGCAATCCTCTGATCGCAATATCACTACTTTTTATTATTCTTAAGTATAGTCCATCGCAAAGTTTTGAACCGGGGACCATTGGATTTCCAGCAGACTCCTTAATCCACTCGGCCACGGAGGACTTTAATAATTCTAAAGGGAATCACTTTATAGGGATAAATGACATACCATCGATTAGAGGAAGGTAGTCAGTGTTCAGCAAATGTGCATATTTCAAAGCCACATAACTATAAAGGGAATCAACATATGGATAAATAACGTACGATCGTATAGGGCAAGGGCCGAATGATTAAATGCGTCAGCTGGGAATACGAAGATTCCTGGTTTGATCCTAGGCGATGAACTTGACAAAGAAAAGTAAAAACAAGTGAGTGATCTTGTGATCAGAGGGTTGCCAGCTTCGCTACAAACTACTAGAAAGGTCGTACAGAACATCCAATAAATTATACCGACGTGTATGCGGGACTGGTGCACGATACATCTGATCGGGGTCCGAAGACCCGACATCTATTGAAGGTGTGGGGTGCCAGTTCAGGTGTTTCCTCGTCATCTGACCATGGTTCTAAAATAACGAGGTGCAAGTATGAATGTCCATGTGGCTGTGATAAGTTTCAATACAATAACAGAAATAGACAGCCGGAAAACGCATAAACCCTTTGAGCATGAATGGACTGCAGCAGAGCGTATATGACGTAATATTCCTGAAACCAACATCTAAGACCAAATGGCCTCAGACACGTGACTTCTTTTCAAAATTATGAATTAAAAAATACTCGCGATTGGCTGATGAATTGGGAAATGTGTAACAGTGAAAATTTATGAATGGAATGACGTCATTAACGACGTGTTTGAGGCCACATATGTTGGCCTCACTTTGATGTTAAAGAGACTTTAACATTATGTTTTCTCTACTATGAAGAATCCATGCTCGAAGTATAAACCAAACCAAACCAAACCAAACCATACCAAACATAAAACTAAAATTAATAATGCTTATTTTAAATTAAATATATTTTATAACATATTGTGAAGTACTTCGTTGCAATGCTTAAACCAACTCAACCTATCTTTAAAGTAACGCTTGTGGTGAGTTACTGAGAAGAGGTTTCTACATTTCAGGAGACATCACAGAAGAATATATTTAATCAACCCACCACTAACATTAGCCCATCCACTTACACCTAATGAAGTGGGTATCTTCAAAGTAAAGGCCTCCCTACAGGGACTCGAACCTAAGCACCCGCACTTGATATCCTTCTACAAGATCAGATTAAAATGAGGTTCGCACGGCGGTTTTTCCTCGGCCCTCGACAGTTAACAGCATTGTTATTTAAATTAAATCTCTCCAAGTCGCAGAATAAATTATACCGAGAGCAATTTTTCTTCCTGAATTATTCAGGGGGTCTTTCTCTTGAGATTTTTCCCAAGAAAAAATAGTTTGTATATATTTTTTTCTTTTTCAACTTCTGGCAACACTTGAATTAATTGTTATTCGGATTTAAGGACGTGCTCCATCAGTTACAGAGTCCACAATGGGATTTTTTTTTTACGGCCACTGTAATCAACATCCACTTTTTTTTTTGTAATCGATGTTAATTCATCCGGTTGTAACACTCTCTTGTGATTAATAGTGTACATAATAGGGTTCTGATGTACAAAAATGAATAGAGTTACTTTTAAAAATCACTTAAGGGGGATAATCAATTATGTGAGTGATAATTAGTATTACGAGCCACGGATAAGCATGGAAACTCGTATATAAAAGTACCAATAAAGTTGCTTGTGTTACGTAACAGTAACTAATTAATATTACTCGCAAAATCTCCCAATACAATTTCATTAATAATGTGTATGTTAATGTGTGTTATTAATTTCATTAATAATATATATATATATATATATATATATATATATATATTTGGTTTGTTTAAATAACGTCGCACTAGAGCTGCACAGTGGGCTATTGGCGACGGTTCGGGGCCTATCTCGAAAGAAAGACCCGGGAACAATGCGTCGTATTTTTAAACCATGGTCAGATGACATGGACAACACCTGAGCTGGCACCCGTCGCAACCTAAATAGGCGTCAGGACATTGAACCCCGATCAGATTTATCATTCACCAGTCCCGTATACACTCCAGTATAATTTGTTGGATGTTCTGAACGACTTTCTAGTATTTTTGTATCGAAGCTGCAACCCTCCGATCACAAGATTACTTTTACTTTTCTTTGTCGAGTCCATCGCACGGATTCGAACGACCAATCCTCTGATTAGTAACTGAACGCCTTTATCCACTGAGAAACTGGGGCTCGGGTCAATTTTTGAGGAGTGTGTCACAGGTGCATTCGCACTGTGTACCCGCGCTGATAAGGAAACACTTACTATAATTTTTTTATATATATAAATGTAATATTGTTTTTTGATGCAAAATGTCTTTAAAATCATCTACGTGGAATATCAGGATTTAAACATTATGTTATGATTTTTGGGTGATATATTTCGACACTGAAACTCCGTGAGAAATAGCACGATTGACATAAATTTGACTTTGTTTGATAAGAAATTAGGTACGATAAGTATAAAATCTTGGAATTAAGCAAAGCACACACGCGGCGTGGACGGTGGCGCACGCGACTGCTTGCAATGTTTTTATCTTCCTTCTCTTAAGGAATAATTCCTATTACAATAATCTCATTAAATAACTAATTTTTAATCCATATGGCCTTGCTCCGACTACCTTTCAACACACCTCCTGGATTATTTATTTATAAATTTATTTTATTTAAATAACACTGATTCGCTATAGTATTTTAATTAAAAAATATTTTAAATAATGTTTTAAAGTGAATTTAAGCGCAAAAAGGAAGTTTTGTTATTGCTACATGTTATTTACACAGCACACTTTTTCATTTATTATTGACAAAAAAAATAGTGCCAAATCGCATTTGAATTGGTCTAGCGAAAATAAAAACGCACTTTAAATCTAGTTTAAGAGTTTAAGAGGCGTTGTAACTTCTTAAGTACGGCCTTGACTAGAGAATCTATATTGAATGAAAGAAATTGGAAATACAATATTAGTGACAAATTGGAATCTATTGAATGAAAGAAATTGGAAATGAAATATTGTCAACAGATCGGAATCTGTATTAAATGAAAGAAATTGGAAATGAAATATTGTCAACAGATCGGAATCTGTATTGAGTTAAAGAAGTTGGAAATAAAATATTGGCGACAGATCATAAGCTATATTAAATGAAAGAAATTGGAAATAAAATATTGACGACAAATCGGAATCTATATTGAATGAAAGAAGTTGGAAATAAAGTATTGGCGACAGATCGGAATGTATATTGAATGAAAGAAATTGGAAATAAAATATTGATGACAAATCGGAATCTATATTGAATGAAAGAAGTTGGAAAAAAAGTATTGTCAACAGATCGGAATCTATATTGAATGAAAGAAATTGGAAATAAAATATTGGACAAATCGGAATCTGTATTGAATGGAAGAAATTGGAAATAAAATATTGGCGGCAGATCGGAATGTATATTGAATGAAAGAAATTGGAAATAAAATATTGGACAAATCGGAATCTATATTGAATGAAAGAAGTTGGAAATAAAGTATTGTCAACAGATCGGAATCTATATTGAATGAAAGAAATTGGAAATAAAATATTGGACAAATCGGAATCTGTATTGAATGGAAGAAATTGGAAATAAAATATTGGCGGCAGATCGGAATCTGTATTGAATGAAAGAAATGGGAACACTTCCTCCAAATTTTAAACAATACATTCGGATGACCGGGGTGCTCTTGTAAAAAGAAAAGAGAGTTCTTAATCGGAGGATTGTGAGTTTGAACCTCGTTTTGGAAAAGAAAGGGAACTTCCTCGTCTGTCAAACATTATCTGGCGGTAGTGACTGTTAAAGCTGTTGTCCCTCAAATGTCCTCACGATGGAGGATGTGATGAAGTACATTCCTAGATGAATCTTGTGCTGTCCTAAAAATACTTGGTTTCAAATTACAAGATCAAGACTAAGACAAGGGCAAGGGTTTTTTCTTCATGATAGAACCTGAAGAGTCGCCAATAGTTCCTTGTCTAGTTTTAGTGTGTGGCGTTAATTCCACCAACCAAGCAACCTACAATACGCAATTGAAGTAAGCATTTAGTAGTCTCTATTACATAAAGTACAAATGTTAAACCTGGTTTAGATTAACGCTGTCTTTTAATTTCTAATAACGCTGTCTTACAGCTAATAAAGACAATGGGTTTGTCTTTTATTGTAGCTAATAAAGACAAACCCACTGTATTTATCAACAGAAAAACCCACTGTCTTTATTAGCTGCTTCAAAAGACAAACCCACTGTCTTTATTGGCAGCATCAACAAACAAACACACTGTCTTCATTAATTGTATCAAATGACAAACCCACTGTCGTTATTGGCTGTATCAAAAGGCAAACTGATTGTCTTTATGAGCTACAACAAAAGAAAAAAAACTTATCTTTATTACATGCATCAAAAGACAAACTCACTGTCTTTATTAGCTGCACAAAAATACAAATCCACAGTCTTTATTAGCAGCATCAAAAGACAAACCCACTGTCTTTATTGGCAGCATCAAAAGACAAACCCACTGTCTTTGTTAACTGCATCAAAAGACAAACCCACTGTCTTTGTTAACTGCATCAAAAGACAAACACACTGTCTTTGTTAACTGCATCAAAAGACAAACACACTGTTCAGTGGGCAAACGGGAGTAAGTATAAGTATTCATACGAAAAAACGAAAGACGACTAGCTCCAAGTTATGCTAAATCTTTATTACGCACATCCAAAAACCAAACCGATAGTACATCTCTCGCGTAAGATGACAACAGAGCGGAACGCCAAAATCAAAACAAAAACGTCACGCCTCACTGCGCCTCTTCTTCCCCGCAGACGATCGGAAAATAAATGACTTATACAAACCAAAACTATACGTCACAAAGGGGAGAAAGGTCAGTCGGCAACATTCCGCTCCGATAATCAAACGTTACAACCCAACATACCGCCCACCTTGAAGTACCTTACTTCAAAATGGATGAAAATTACAGTACAAATAAAAGTTAAGATTGTTCATCAGAGTCTATTGGTAATCGCACCAGCTTGATGATTGGTCTCATCAGACTTCCTTCACATGTCTTCAACTGCACTACGCGAACCAATTTGTCCTTTCCAGGATACGTGTTTGTTACTCTTCCCAAACGCCATTTAAGTGGAGGCAAGTTATCTTCCTTTATGAGGACCAAATCACCCTCTTGCAGATTTTTCTTTGGCTGCAACAATTTTGGCCGGTTCTGTAGTCGAGAGAGATATTCCGCTGTCCACCTTCTCCAGAAATGTTGAGTGATTTTCTGAAGCAATTGCCATCTGTTGGAATATTCAAGAGATCCCTTTCCGGTACGGCTGTCAGACTGTCTCCGATCAGGAAATGACCTGGTGTTAATACTCGAAGATCATTTGGATCGCTGGACATAGCTGTAAGAGGTCTGGAGTTTAAGCAAGCTTCAATTTGCGTCAGAATTGTATACATCTCTTCGAAAGATAAAATGACATCTCTAACTATTCGGAGGAGGTGGTGTTTAACTGATTTCACACCGGCCTCCCACAACCCTCCCATATGGGGTGCGCTAGGTGGATTGAAATGCCATTGAATACCTTGATCGGAAAGATGAGACGTTAACTTATGCATGTCAAACAAATCGGTAAGTTTCTTCGCTGCTCCAACAAAGTTAGTTCCTCTGTCACTGTAGATGTCGCTGCTCTTTCCTCTTCTAGATACGAACCTTCTGAGTGCCGCAATAAAGGCGTCTGTACTGAGGTCACTCACCAGTTCCAAATGAATTGCTCTTGTAACGAAACAGACGAAAAGTGCCACATATCCCTTGAAGGTAACCCTTCCTCTGCCAGATGACGCTCTCAACTGGAATGGTCCGCAGTAGTCGACACCGCATTTCAAAAAGGGGCGACTGGGATTTACTCGTGCAGATGGATAGTCTCCCATAGTTTGTTGTAAAACCTGAGCTTGTTGGCGACAGCAAACAACACATTTCTTCACTATTCGGCGAATTGTATCTCTCGCAGAAATTATCCAAAACCTTGTTTGAACTACGGCTTGCATCAGTTGTATCCCGGCATGAAGGTGATCAATATGAATCTGCCATAGTAATAATTCTGTTAAGCGATGTTTCTGTGGGAGCAATATTGGATGTTTTCTTTCGTTTGAAAGTTTGGCATGTCTCAAACGTCCGCCCACCCTGATAATATCTTGGTTATCTAGAAAGGGGCTTAGGCATAGAATTTTACTTTGACATTTAAGAGTCCTACCCTTTCTTAAATCATTAATCTCTTCCGAGAAGATATCTTTCTGGGCTTTCTTTATCCATACACTTAATGCCCTTTCCAATTCTTCAGTAGTCAAAAATCCAAATTTTCTTTTGCCCTTTGTAGTACGTGAATTTTCGATAAATCGTAAACAGTAGGCTGTTATTCTTTTCAACTTCTGTAAACTGGAATACGTCTCCAAGATTGATCCCTCTGGGTCAGTTGTGGTAGTGCACGTGACCTCTATTTCGTGCACTGGAAGCTTATGTGATCGTTCCTCTTTCAAAGCCTCTTCGTTTGGCTCTAGAGTTGATTTCGGTGGCTCAATATTTTCTTTGAGAAAGTTTGGTCCCGTCCACCACAGATTGTGCACTTGAATATCTTGAGCGGATATTCCTCGAGAAGCACAATCAGCAGGATTCAATTCGCTGCATACATGATGCCACATTGCATTTGGAATAGTGGTCTGAATTGCACTGACACGATTTGCTACAAATGTCTTCCACCTTGAGGGCTCTGAATTTAGCCATGCTAAGACTATGGTGGAGTCTGTCCAGCAATGTACTTTGCCTGCAAAGCTCAAGGATTTTAAAAGAGCGTCCAACGTTTGAACCAACAAGACCGCTCCACACAGTTCTAGACGCGGAATGGACAAGGTTTTTACCGGAGCTACTCTAGTTTTTGCGATCATCAGTCGTACTGTTGGTTGGTTATAAGGCACATCTGAACGTAGATACACGGCCGCAGCATAACCGCTCTCCGAGGCATCGCAAAATCCATGTATTTCGTTATCTTTCGCTTCTTGATCTAAGACACACCTTGGAATTCTAAGATCTTGTAGTAGAGGTAAACCCCGACGGTGATTTTTCCACTCATCAACAAGATCCTGAGATAGGGGCTCGTCCCAATCTATGTTTAGCTTCCACAGCCTTTGTAGAATTATCTTACTGCGGATTGTCACAGGCGCTATCAATCCCAAGGGATCGAATGTCTTTGCGATGTCAGAGAGAACAAGTCTCTTTGTAGGAGTGATCTGGTCATCAGAATTCGCAACTTTGAACGAAAATGAATCTGATGCTGGATGCCACTGTAGACCTAGTGTCTTAACAGACTCGTCACTATCAAATGTGATTGCATCATTGAATTGCCTCAACTCAGGAGGCACATTCTCCAACACCGACCTTTCGTTCGAACACCACTTTCGAAGTTCGAATCCTCCTTTCTTCAAGAGATCGATGAGTTCTGTCTGTAAACGAAGTGCTTCTTCGATAGTTTTTGAACCAGACATCAAATCATCTACATAGAAGTCTTTAGATAGTATCTCAGCTGCTTGTGGGTAAAGACTTCCTTCATCTTCCGCAAGTTGTTGTAGGCATCTCGTGGCGAGATAAGGTGCAGATGCCGTTCCATATGTGACTGTTAATAGCCTATAAGTTTGAATCTGATCCTTTAACGAAGCTCTCCAAACTATTCTCTGGAAATCTGTATCTTCAGGATGCACCCTAATTTGACGATACATCTTGTTGATATCTGCTGTTAGGGCTACTTTATGCATTCTAAACCTCAGCAATATGGTCACAATTGAATCTTGGATTGTAGGTCCGACTAACAGTCTGTCATTCAGTGACACCCCAGAAGAAGTTTTAGCGGATGCGTCAAAAACTATTCGAAACTTCGATTCTGAAGATAGTTGTTTGAACACTGCATGGTGTGGTAGATAGCAAGTTGTTAATGTTGAATCTTCCGAGCTTCCATCTTGGATTCGTTCCATATGATCCAAACTCTCATACTCTCTCATAAAGTTAGTGTACTTTTCCATAGTTTGCGATGATTTCCTGAAGCGGGTTTCTACTTGTAGTAAACGCTTGACAGCAATTTCCTTAGAAGATCCAAGATCAGTTGTTTCAGATCTGAAGGGTAGTCGTACCACGTATCTTCCTTCCGAGTTCCTAATAGTAGTCTCCTTGAACCTTTTATTACAAGGATGATCCTCTCCTGGTTTCGTTTGATAGCCTACTTCTTCAATTTCCCAGAATCTCTTCAAGTGGTGATCAATAGCACAATGAGTCACCACATTTCTGATTCGTTGCTGCCTAGGTTCTTGAAGTCTTGCTCTTCCTGACAGCACCCATCCAAAAACTGATCTGTTGGCTACTAGGCATCCATCTGGGGATAGTACTTGTTCTCCACAATAGACTTCCGGCCAAATGTCAGCACCTAATAGAATATCTATTGAACCTGGAATTGTACAACTTGGGTCAGCTAACTTCAGATGTTTGAAGAACGTCAGACTGCTGAGCTCCACTGGCAGTTGCGGCAAATTACAAGTAAGTTTCGGCAAGATATGTGCTGTGACTTGTATCGTAACTCCTGGTTCAACCAAAGATGATATGTTCAAAGTACATGAGCCTTTAGAACGACCTACAACATTCGATGATAAGCCACTAACCTCCAAACATGTCTGCGATCGATGAAGTCCCAACCGCTGTACACAGTCGCTCTTGACAAATGTTGATTGAGATCCAGAATCGAGCAGAACCCTACAACGTTGTGGTTGATTGTTTTTGTCCATGATGGAGACTATTGCTGTGGGTAGCAGAGTTTGACGAGGCAGATTTTCTGATTTAATGAAATGTCCCGATATCGAGGTCGGATTTCCTTCAGTTGCTGAAACTTGTACATTGACTTGCTCCGATGACTCAGAGTGAAGTAGACTGTGATGTTTTCTTTGACATTTAAAACAATGTCTACTCTCGCATTGTCTTGAAAAGTGTCCCTTTCGAAGGCAGTTAAGACACAGTTTCTTCATGCGGACTATCTTCTGGCGCTCTTCCATTGACATATTCTGGAATGTCTGGCACCTGTAGATGCTGTGCGACTCACTGCAAACAGGACAACAATTTACGTCAGCATGATGTGTAGCTACCTTACTGGAATGGACGCCTCCAAGTGCTCGTCCTTGGATTTTCGCAGGAACAAGGGCTTGTTTACAACTGTCCATTGCTTCTAATGCACAGGCTCTTTCTTCCAAAAACTTCTTAAATTCTGTGAAAGTGCGCCGAGTGCCTTTCGTCTGTGACAATTCCCAGCTTCGAAGTGTCTCTGGATCCAATTTCTGGCGCAGTATGTACACTAAAACAGTATCCCAACTATCTACAGGCTCCTTTAACGCACGTAAGGACTCAACGCTGTCCACTGCCATATCCAAGAATCGACGCAAGTTTTTCGCGGATTCTTGTTTTATCTGATTTTGATTAAATAATCTATCTAAGTGACAGTAGATAATATCCAGTTCGTTTTGATATCTGTCATTCAGCATCTGCCAAGCTTTAGCATAGTTGGCTTCAGTTACTGGAACAGCTTGGAGCAAAGTAGAAGCATTTCCCGTCAAAGCAGACTTTAGGTATTGCAGCTTTTGGACATTAGACAATTCGCAATTCTTATGAATAGTTGCGTCGAACATATCTCTGAATGATAACCATGTGGTTAGATCACCAGAAAATGCAGGCAATTCTATTCGTGGTAATTTAACATTTGAAAGCATGTGCGACGCTTGGACAGGAGTCGTTGCTGGCTGTACAGTTTGTGATACAATTGTTTTAAATTTGCCAATTACAAATTCTATCTTCTCTAGTTTATCTAATTCATCGTGAAATTCTTTCTCAATTGTATCAAATTCTTCTTTTTCAGTGAGAGTTAAAATAGAGTTAAAAACATCGTTTAACTCACCCGACAACTCGTCAATTTTGGGAGCGTAAACTTCAATGGCTTCCGTTTTTTCCGTAACGCTAGATTCTGCCGAATATGCTTGCAGGTTGTTGCTCAGTCGCGTAACCTTACCCTTAACAATTCTTTTCTTGCAGAGAAGCGCTTCCATCATTTCTTACTCGACCGTCAGTTCCCAATTCTAAAAAGTTACAATCGAAATAGTCCGTGTTCCGGGCGCCAATGTTCAGTGGGCAAACGGGAGTAAATTTAAGTATTCATACGAAAAAACGAAAGACGACTAGCTCCAAGTTATGCTAAATCTTTATTACGCACATCCAAAAACCAAACCGATAGTACATCTCTCGCGTAAGATGACAACAGAGCGGAACGCCAAAATCAAAACAAAAACGTCACGCCTCACTGCGCCTCTTCTTCCCCGCAGACGATCGGAAAATAAATGACTTATACAAACCAAAACTATACGTCACAAAGGGGAGAAAGGTCAGTCGGCAACATTCCGCTCCGATAATCAAACGTTACAACCCAACACACACGGTATTTATTAGCAGCATCAAAAGACAAACCCACTGTCTTTATTAGCTGTATCAAAATACAAACTCACTGTCTTTATAAGTTGCATCAAAAGACAAACCTTAATATCCCAAATACACGCGAATTACTTAGTTTGTGTTTCCTTCAATTCCACGATATCACCAAAACATTTTCAATTACCCTAATGTTGTCATTCTTCTTTGTTGGGATTCCCCCAATATTTTACTCAAGATCTACAACAACAGAGCACAATATAAAATATCGAAAACATAATCAACCTGTTGCGCAATAAACATTGCGAATTAACTGAAGAGCTTACAATACTATCCTAAACATGCTACAGCACGAACCACATCTTGTCTCAATGTATATGAGAATGACATTCATCCCTTCTTCAAATAAATCATTCGTAAAACGAAACAGAAGGGTAGGGAACAGGGGTCCTTTGCTAAAGACAAGTGTACAAGGGGGATTGGTCCTCTGATGAAGTGCCCTGTAAATTCTCCAGGGAGTTCCGTGCAGGGGCCTTTTGACCATTTCTAATAACGCGTGGGAATTATGAGGAACCATCATTTACTGCTGGAGCACGGTCGGTATTTTTCGTAATTGGGCTATAAAGTTGCTCGGCTTTGAGGATAAATTGACTTCTTCCAAGTTGTTGTGGCGGGTTGTCTTTGTGGAGGGTATTTAAAGGGTAAAGGGGAATGAGGTATGGGTTGATTCATCCCTCTTGTTAGGAGGTATGGGAAGCTGTTTCAATCATGGAAGGTTGGTTGGTTTCATGCACGACCTTCTGTAGCTGGGGACATGCAGCTAATAAGTAAAAACAAACACTGTAAAAATATACTTGAAAATGAGTACCTGTATCTACTAGTTTTTCTTTGAATACAATTGCATCGTAAATGAGCGATGACGTACTCAAATTTTAACAACCGTACTTTCACAAAAATGAGCAGTGTGATTTAATATTGTCCATCTCAGCTTCTGTTCAAGTAAACCTTAACAAAGCGACATTACAAATTTAAAATAGTTGTTTAGAATATGGTTTTCTGCATTATTTGATGTCGATTGCTTAAATGGAAACTGAGTTATTACAGTTCTATTATTTTACTTCCCATTCATTTAGCACACTTTTTTAACATTTATTCTGCTTATAACTTCTTCACGTCGCCCTGGTGGCACAACGGATGTTGAACTGGACTGCGGTGCCTGAGGGTCTGGGATTGGTTCCCGGTAAGTCTTGGTTGTAATTGTCGATAGTTATTGAAAGGGATTTATGAAGGCAGCCTATGTCAGTCTAGCATCTGCTCTTTTTATTCATTGTGTTTATATTTAGTACATGTCTTTTTCAAAATTGAAATTTATGTGTTTGGAGCCATGATAAGCATCGAATGTAATCAAAAATGAATACATTTGACTAATTTTTGAGTAACTGTTTTTAACAGGGAACATTCAATAATTTAAAATTAAATTTTTGCTGCCAATAGAGGATATCCAATTGTCCTTTGTTATTACTAAGACGGTTGGATCTTTGAAGACTTGCTGATGAATGGCATTAACAATTTCAAGTAAATTTCTCCAATCACAAATACACTCTATTTGATTTTTCGAATTGTACAAGAAGAACACTGTAATGTTTAGTAGTGTATTAATCGAATATTTCAAGAATGTAAGTAGATCTATCCTAAATAGCAAGTTATTATTTTCGAGTATTTTCTTTTCACATAAGTTCTCGCGCAAAATACTAAACTTTTCATAAAATGTTGTAAGTTTCTTAAACTATAAACGACATCATTATTCTTGTTAACGAATTGAGTTTCACATTTTCCATTCAACGCCAAATAAGTCTTCACCCAACACCTCCTTTGCAAAAATTCCCGGCCTTCGTCTTGTTTTCTGCACTTTTCTTTTTGACAAACTTTTAAAACATCTTACATTAGAATATTTCTTTGACTTCCTAAAACATTTTAAAACACCTTGACAATTATAAATTTCTTAAATTATAAATCGTCCCATAAAATAGCTTGTTTCAGACTTGAGATTCACGATTCGCCAGTTGGCACATCTTTGGCGACATTTAAAACTGCCATTTTTTTTAACGCGTGGTTCTCGGATAATATATTAAAACATATTAAATTGTAAAACATTTTATATTAATGCAACATTTCATATCATCTTTCCATTTTGAATTCCTAAGTTTGATATAAAATTGATTGTTACCAACTTAAATTAGATTTATCGTCCACCGGCAAAGGATTGGTGAAAAACAAGACCGTGATTTTGCTTTTGTCATTCTTTATTGGATTCATTATACGTCTTAAAACATCTAAAATCCAAAATATATGTATATTTGCATTTTTTAGTTTATTATTGATGGTAGAGACTGTCCTGTTACCGACATTAGTTCCGACGCGACACATCCTTGGCGACATTAAAAACCGCCATCTTTTTTTTTAACACGCTGTTCTGGGACAATATATTAAAACATTTCAAATTGTAAAACGTTGTATATTAAAGCAACATTTCAAATTGTAAAACATTGTATATTAAAGCAACATTTCAAATCATCTTTACATTTGTGAATTTCTTAGTTTGATATAAAATTGATTATTACCAACTTAAACTAAATTTATCGTCAACCGGCAAATGATTGGCGAAAAACAATTCAACACGATTCGAAAAACAAAACAACACGATTCGCCAAATGGCGAATTTTTGGCGACATTTAAAACCAGGATTTTTTTTTAATACCTGCGGTTCTCAGACAATATATTAAAACATATTAAATTGTAAAACATTTTATATTAATGCAACATTTCAAATCCCCTTTACATTCGTGAATTTCTTAGTTCGATATAAAATTGATTGTTACCAACTTAAATTTAATTTATCGTCAACCGGCAAATGATTGGCGAAAACCAAGACCCCCATTTTGCTTTTGTCATTCTTTATTGGATTCATTATATGTTTTAAAACATCTTAAATCCAAAACAAATGTATATTTGTATTTTTTAGTTTATTATTGATGGTATAAACTGTCCTGTTACCAACTTGAGTTTTGACACGACACATCCTTGGCGACATTTAATACCGCCATCCTTTTTTTTAACGCGTGGTTCTCGGACAATATATTAAAACATATTAAATTATAAAACATTGTATATTAAAGCAACATTCCAAATTGTAAAACATTGTATATTAAAGCAACATTTCAAATCATCTTTACATTCGTGAATTTCTTAATATGATATAAAATTGATTGTTACCAACTTAAACTAAATTTATCGCCAAGCGGCAAATGATTGGCGAAAAACAAGACCGCCATTTTGCTTTTGGCATTCTTTATTGAATTCATTATACGGCTTAAAACATCTAAAACCCAAAACAAATGTATATTGGCATTTTTTAGTTTATTATTGATGGTATAAACTGTCCTTTTACCGACTTGAGTTCTGACACGACACATCCTTGGCGACATTTAAAACCGCCATCTTTTTTTTAACGCGAGGTTCATGACAATGTATTAAAACATATTAAATTGTAAAACATTTTATAATAAAGCAACATTTCAAATCATCTTTACATTTGTGAATTTCTTAGTTTGATATAAAATTGATTTTTACCAACTTAATTTAAATTTATCGTCAACCGGCAAATGATTGGCGAAAAATAAGACCGCCATTTTGCTTTTGGCATTCTTTATTGGATTCATTATACGGCTTAAAACATCTAAAACCCAAAACAAATGTATATTGCATTTTTTAGTTTATTATTGATGGTATAAACTGTCCTTTTACCGACTTGAGTTCTAACACGACACATCCTTGGCGATATCCACAACCGCCATTTTATTTTTTGGCCCGCTTTCCCCGGAAAACTTTAATTAAGATTTGCTGCATTTTCCCCCACAGCGGTAATTATTATTAAGCGTGTTTTGCCGTTTCATTGGCGTTGACAGATGATAAAGGGCAACAAGGATGGTCGCCAATAATTGTTTTATTGTGCCAAGAAGGGGGAAAGAGAGGAGCACTTATCAAGATTCTTCCACCCTCACAACAATGGTAAAAGGGGGGGGAAATTGCAAGTGCTGGTGCATTTCGAGGTAATTGCAATTTACGATAACGAGGAATGGTGTCAGGTGAAAGGGTTGAGCTCGCGTAAAGGGTTGCATTTGTTTTGTTCCGTATTGATTTTGGATCCCGTGAAAAGCGTTTTCATTTTGGGGGGAGCATTGTTTAGTTTCGTACTGTAGGAAGGGTGAAACGTAGGATATTAATGATCTCGGGAATACAGGGGAACACGTTCCTGCAACAAAGGTTCCGGAGATTCATTGGCTTCAGTATTTCGATTCCGTGATAATATATCTGCTCTTGTTTGTTACAGAAAGCAATTAAGTATATGGTTGTTATTGCGAAAATGAAAAGTGAACTGGTTCGGATATTTGTGTCTGAATAGTGTTACACATTCAATATGTATTTTAACATAAAAGGAGATGCATTAATATGGTTAGACAAATAACCATTTAAATGTTTGTCATAACTAATTTAATTATTTTCTGTAATTACAATAATTATGTAAATAGCCATACGTGTAAGTAGTACTAATCATGAGTGCCTTGAGCAAAAGCCATGTAATTACATCCCAGCCATACTGAAGGCGAAGGGCCACAAGATAATGACTTTTGAGATCACGTCTTATTGTATTGTATATACATGTAGTTTGATTTGGTTTGGTTAATAAACGTCGCACTAGAGCTACACAGTGGACTATTGGCAACGGTTCGTGGTCTATCTCGAAGGAAAGATCCGGGAACACATACACATTCACACTCAAATTCATACATGCACCTCGTTATTTCAGAACCATGGTCAGATGACGAGGAAACACCTGAACTGGCACCCAACGCCTTCAATAGACGTCGGGACTTTGGACCCCGATCAGATGTATCGTGCACCAGTCCCGTATACACGCCGTTAATTTTTGCGGATGTTCTGGACGACTTTTCTAGTATTTTTGTAGCGAAGCTGGAAACCCTCCGATCACAAGATCACTACTTTTTTACTTTTCTTTGTCAAGTCCATCGCCTAGGACCGAACCAGGAATCTTCGTA
This sequence comes from Troglohyphantes excavatus, assembly GCA_963932185.1. NCBI lineage: Eukaryota > Metazoa > Arthropoda > Arachnida > Araneae > Linyphiidae > Troglohyphantes > Troglohyphantes excavatus. The sequence goes on from OZ010678.1 coordinate 28,684,039, forward strand.
TTCCCAGCTGACGCCTTTTACCTCTCGGCCACTGTGGCCTCTGTATATACATGTAAGTAGAATATAAGAGTGGCCACAATCGAAGGCAACTTACTGTAAAAATACACTGTAAAAAAAAAGGTTCTTAAAAATGAGCACATGAACATACTTGTTTTCTTTGAGTACAATTGTATCGTAAATGAGCGATGACGTAATAAAATGTAAGTACTCGTACTTTCTCAAAAATGAGCAGTGTCATTTAATATTGCTCATCTCAGCTTCTGTTCAAGCCATCTTAACAAAGCGACAAGGCAAACTAAAAATAGTTGTTTAGAATATGGTTTTCTGCATTATTTGATGTCGAATGCTTAAATTGAAACTGAGTTATAACAATTCAATTATCTTACTTCCCATTCTTATAGTACTCATTTTTAATATTACTACTTTTTATAACTTCTTCATATCGCCCTGGTATCTTAGCGGATAAGACTCTGGACAGTGAGGTGCTTAAAAATGAGTACATAAACGTAGTCGTTTTCTTTAGTACATATGCATCGTAAATGACCGATGACGTACTCAAATTTAAGCACTCGTACTTTCTTTAAAATGAGCAGTGTGATTTAATATTGCTCATCTCAGCTTCTGTTTAAGCCATCTTAACAAAACAACAAGGCAAACTAAAAATAGTTGTTCAGAAAATGGTTGTCCACATTATTTGATGTCAAATGCTTAAATGGAAACTGAGTTATCACAATTCAATTATCTTACTTTCCATTCTTTTGGCACAGCTTTTTAACTTTTCTTCTGTTTATAACTTCTTCAAGCCGCATTGGTAGTTTAACAGATAAGGCTCTAGACAGCGGTTACTGAGGATCTGGATTTGATTCCCGGTAAATCTTGGTTGTAATTGTCAATGTTTAATGAAAGTAGTTTATGAAGGTCAGTTTATCTAGGCTAGTATCTGCTCCTTTTATTCAGTGGACTCCTTTTTATTTTTCAAAATAGAATCTTATTTATTCGTCGGAGCAATAATAAGCATTGAATGTACTCAAAATTGAGTATATTTAAAAAAAATTTGAGTACCTATTTTTAACAGTGTATAAATAAGAATTTATGATTCATATGAAATGTAGTATATATTGTAATATTTAAGTTTGTATAATATAATCTTATACTTTTATTTTTGTATAACACAACATAACATTACCATTCTTGTATACAGTTTGTTTGATATTTATTCTACGTCCTAACACCTTGTAAATACCTTACATATATCAATTTAGTTGTGAAAACACATTTATATTTAAATATTAAAAGGTTGTTTTATACTCTGTAATATAAATCGAAATATATAGGGTATTTAAAATGTAACACATGTATAACTACAGGGGCTACCTTCTACCTAAAAGTATACGTTCATTTAAATATATGTTAAGGCTATCAAAGTAACAGTTTATAGATATAAATATTTTCCAGTCAAAATGTTAATACAAACTGATACTATATTATGGTTTAAAAAATGAAATACTCCATTGCATTTCGGAAAATGTATGCGTTTAAGTAAATATCTTTTAAAGTGTAAATTATACAACGGATTTAAAGTCGATTTCCTTAGGTACATGTTTATAACAAAAATGTATTTCATACCACACATTCGCGGATGCAGATATTAGCATAATATCACAATACAAAGTATATAAGTGTTACCAACATAAAACCCAACGTGATTTCGTCGTTTACCAGTAAGACCTTTATACACAACGAGTAGTTTCAATCGTTGTAGAATATAACAGCATCTATACATTTCCTTGTTGAAACGCGCCAATAAATTGTTTCAAGATTCCACCTTGGCGGGGTAATGTATATTTTTAGAGCCATTTTGATGCAAATTTAGGCATTTTATGGTTCACGCTACGCGCCTCACAATGGCCAACCATGCCAAGTTTGTCAGTCGTATCCGGTTTTAAATGATAATGGCGGGATAAAGAACTTCTGCTGCGCTTTTCAAAAGCACAACCATGTCGAGTTCCTTGCCAAAATGAGCGCCAAGATAAAAGAGTTGGCGTCAAATATTGAATGGGAGTTAGGGCATTTAAAAAAGAGCTGTGTTTCAAAACGGATATTGTTAAACATTCATAAAAGGTTTAAATGTTGCAGTATGCGAAAAATATATATTACTTTGTGAAATGTCAGATATATTTTAAGTGTGTGTTAAATTAAGTGTAAATGTTATAGAAAATGTTTGGGAATGTAACTTTACTTTATTTAATCTAATGATGATAGTGTAAAAGTATGTAAATATGTTTACGAAATAAGACAAACATATTTAAAATAATGTTGTTTATTCACTGTAAAAAGGGTACTTAGAATGAGTATCTGATACTACTCGTTTTCTTGAATAAAAAGAGCAGTAGCATGCTTATATAAGCTACTTCATAAATCACTTTCAATAAATATCGATAATTACAGCCAATACTTACAGGGAATCGAACCCAGATCTACAAGCACCGCTGTCAAGAGTCTTATCCGTTAAGATACCAGGGCGACGTGAAGAAGTTATAAACAGAAATAATATTAAAAAGGTGTGGAAAAAGGTAAAGAATGGGAAGTAAGATAACTGAATTGTAATAACTCAGTTTCGATTTAAGCAATCGACATCATATAATGTGGAAAACCATTTTCTGAACAACTATTTTAAGTTTGGCAGGTCGCTTTATTAAGATGGCTTGAACAGAAGCTGAGAGTATCAATGTTAAATCACACTGCTCCTTTCCTCAAAATTACGATTACTTAAATTTGAGTACGGCATCGCTCATTTACGATGCAATTGTAAAAAAAAAAAACGAGTACATTAATGTACCTATTTTTAATCACCTCACTGTGCAGAGTTTTATCCGTTAAGATACCAGGGCGACGTGAAGAAGTTATTAACAGGATAAATGTGAAAAAGGTGTGCTGAAAGAATGGGAAGTAAGATAATTGAATTATAATATCCCAGTTTCCATTTAAGCATTCGACATCAAATAATGTGAAACACCATTTTCTGAACAAATATTTTAAATATGTCAGGTCGCTTTGTTAAGATGGCTTGAACAGAAGCTGTGATAAGCAATATTAAATCACACTGCTTATTTTTGCGAAAGTACGATTACTTAAATTTGAGTACGACATTGCTCATTGACGATGCATTTGTACTAAAAAAAAAGAGTTCGTCCATGTACTCATTATTAAGCACTTCACTGTCCAGAATCTTATCCATTCAGATACCGGAGCGATCTGAAGAACTATTCTGAACAAATATTTTAAGAGTGTCAGGTTGTTAAGTTGGCTTGAACAGAAGCTGAAATTAGCAATATTAAATCGCACTGTTCGTTTTTGCGAAAGTACGATTACTTAAATTTGAGTACGACATTGCTCATTGACGATGCATTTGTACTAAAAAAAAGAATTCGTCCATGTACTCATTATTAAGCACTTCACTGTCCAGAATCTTATCCATTCAGATACCGGAGCGATCTGAAGAACTATTCTGAACAAATATTTTAAGAGTGGCAGGTTGTTAAGTTGGCTTGAACAGAAGCTGAGATTAGCAATATTAAATCGCACTGTTCGTTTTTGCGAAAGTCCGATTACTTAAATTTGAGTACGACATTGCTCATTGACGATGCATTTGTACTAAAAAAAAGAATTCGTCCATGTACTCATTATTAAGCACTTCACTGTCCAGAATCTTATCCATTCAGATACCGGAGCGATCTGAAGAACTATTCTGAACAAATATTTTAAGAGTGGCAGGTTGTTAAGTTGGCTTGAACAGAAGCTGAGATTAGCAATATTAAATCACACTGTTCATGTTTGAATAAAGTATCACACCACCCACCACACTATACTATTAGTGAATTTATTTCGAAATTATAACTATAACTAATTATCACACTGTTAAATATAGTTATACGAAAATAAGTACAATGTACTCATTTTTGATTACATTCGATGCCAATCATAGCACAGAATATATAAGTTTCATTTTTGAAAAAGACATGAACTCAAAAATGAGTAAAATGAATAAAAAGAGCAGTTGCTTGCCTACACAGTCTGCCTACATAAATCAGTTTCAAAAAATTTTAACAATTACAACCAGGATTTACTTGGAATCAAACCAATACTTCTACCTAATGTCGTCCGCAGCGAAGTCTATGGCCTTATCCGTTGTACCACCAGGGCGACTTAAAGAAGTTATAAATAGAAGTAATGTTAAAAAGGTGTGGCAAAAGAAAGGGAAGTTTAAATAACTAAGAGGCTCCGCCGCCTGCTTTGCTAACGCTCCGCCAACCCCCGGAGTATTGTTACGCAATCCTCATAGGTTTGCTTCGCAAACCACTTCTAGCTTCGCTCGCTAAAAGGTAGGACACAATAACAATGTGTCCTAGTAACAATACTTTTTTAATTATATTACTAAATTTACATCACTACATTTTTTCGCCATGTAAGTCGATATAAAATCATTTAAACTAATTTCGTTTTAACTACAAATGAGAACTATAGTACCACTGACAAGCCTACCATTATTTATTATTTTTCACGTTATTTTCACACCTTTGCGGCGTTTCAGTTAAATTTCTAACATTATTGGTAGTTTGTTTTGACCGTAATTGACGTTAAGCTTGCCTAAATCTTGCCTACCAGAAGTGTGTAATTTACTGAGTTTATACGTCATAAAAATGAAGCTCATAGAAATCTAGTTTTCAAGATTGCCAACAGATAACGCCACATCAATTTTTCTTCATTTAAAGTGTGGAAAAGAGTTTTTCAAAACTTCTATTTTTTAATTTAATAAGGCTTATATTCTTCCTAATTTAAACTGACATCATCAAAATAATTATTTACCAATGAATTGAAGGGGTTAATCCAGCGATTCTCAACCTTTCAGTATTCGCGGCCCAGTTTTCAATCCTAATTTTCATCGTCCCCCCCCCCCCCCCCCCCCCCGCTTACAATAAAATGTTTACAACAATAATGTATATTTGTATATTGAGTATTTTGGATTCTGTTTTCAAATTATTGTTAACTAACTGCCCAAACAAGAGTAAAAGTAAGCCAACGTTGGCGAGAAATCTCATCTGACATTTTGCCAAGCAGGCGGTGAACAGATGAAGCGAATGAAAGCGGGGAAAATTTAAATATTATATTTGAAATGAAAGCCAAACAGGGAGATAACGTTAAAAGAATATGAAAGTAGAAAAATTCGTTAATGAAAGTTAACCTAGAAGGGGTGAGCTAAATTTAGAAACTGGGAATACATTTTTTCGAATAATAAAAGAAAGAAAACAGAAGCATGACTAAACAAAAGAGAAAAAATAAGTAATGTTTGTGGAAGGGAATACACACGACCGATATCATCTCGAGCCAGTGGCGTACACAGAAAATTTATAAGGGGGGGGGGGGGTTGATCGTTAGATTACTTTACACGTGTATAAATATATATATATATATATATATATATATATATATATATATATATATATATATATATATATATATATATATATATATATATATATATATATATATATATATATATATATATATATATATATATATATATATATATATATATATATATATATATATATATATATATATATATATATATATATATATATATATATATATATATATATATATATATATATATATATATATATATATATATACGTAGGGTGCGGCAAGTTAACTTCCTTTTTCGAAGTGAGTGCTCTAAAGCTTACAGCAGCCCCAGGCAGGTAGGCGTGGTCTCGAATACATTTTAAAGTTTTGTGGCCTTGTGGTTCAGACGCCATCATACGTTGGAGTAACGAATAGCGTGCATTTGCCGTAGAGGCCTATTTTTCCAACGGAAGTTCGGTGGTTTCAACCCAGCGCGCTTTCCGAAATCGCTTCAATATTGAGCCTTTGGGACATATCCCGGAGCGGAAATCTATTTTTTTGGTGGGTGACAACGTTCAGGGAAACTGGTTGTGTGCAGAAAAAAAGAAGTGGAGACGCACGTCCCATCAGATCACCCATGGTTTTTCGAGGAAAATGAACAGACTATCACAGTCTCTTCAGACCATTAAGTAAACATGCTCGAAGAGGTTTATTTTGCTGATTGATTTAAAAATATATATATACTTTAAGAAATAAAATACTACATAGTACAAAAATTTTAATTTCGGGACTAGTGGAAAAAAAATAATCATTTAGAATTAATTTTGTACTTTTTAACACTCTTTAAAAAATTTGTGCCAATTCACAAAAAAAAAAAAAACCTAAATTTTAGAGCCAATTTCAAAAAGTGATAATAACCATAAAATTAATACTTAAATATTAAAAAAAAATTCCACTTTTGTTCCTTAAATTAATAATTATTTTTAAAAAAACGTTTTAAAGCTTTTTTTAAAGCCGGTTTTTATTTTGAAAAAAAGTTTATTTTATTCTATATTTTATTCACATTAACTATTGATTATTATGCTTGAGTTTACTTGTCATTCGGGCCCAATTAATTTTCATACTTACGAATCTGCCATTGTTTTTCACATACATTAAAAAAAATTGCATATGTTTGCACAAAATATAAGTCATTTGTATTTTAGCAATTGAATTTTAAAGTAAAAGCATTACAAATGTTATAATTCTTCTAAATTAATATGCATGGGAACTGACAATAGGAATGAAGTCTTTTAAAAACACATATGGAATAATCTCCCCTTTCCTGATTAATCTTTGGGTTGCCTTTTCCTTCGCTTTTTTTTAAAAGAAAAAAAGCAACACAACTAGTATGTTATTGCCTTAGCTTTCTTCTAGAAAATAATTTAACACAATCATCTGATACATGTTTCATTTTGGCTTTAAAAGGCAAAACAAAGCACCATAACTTTCAGAAATACTAAACAAATAAAAGGCCTCAAAAACTAAAGTCCAATTTTCAGGAGTACAAAAAGTAGAAACTGTTCAAAACATCTTTTCATTTGACCTTTATTTTTGACCTGACTATTTTAGTCATCCTTTACTTCTACACTACAAGACTTACAAGATATATTCTAAATGACCGGCGACAAAATTTTTGAAACAAAATATTCTAAACCAAAAAAAAATGCGATATTTTATTTACTATTTAAAAAAAAAATATTTCGTATTGACTTATTAAATTTTCAACGTGGACATATATCGGCGCCAAAATTGCTCCCGCCTTCTAAAATCGAAACAGATTGCTTTTTGTTTATCTTATATTTTCTTTTTATTTCCTGTCAAACGATGAATATTTTGTAATGACGGAAATGGGATGGCGCCTAAATGGCTGTTAGCTGTCTGCCTGTTGGAAAAGATTATACGAGCCCCCCCCCCCCCCCCCCACACACACATACTTTTAAATAAAAAAAAACTTTGTATTTTTTCTAAACTTTTTGTTTTGTTTTGGAAATGTTTATTAATTGGCGGAAAAAAGCATTATTTTTGTATTAATTTTTTTTAAACTTCACACCGATGGGGGGGGGGGGGGGGGCTGCGTACGCCACTGTCTCGAGCATGCGCAGCAGTCAGTTAATCAATTTTTTTTAATAATATTTTCTCTTGGATATTCTCGCGCCCCCCTTCTAGTTTGCAAGCGCCTCCCTAGGGGGGCGCGCCCCACAGATTCAGAATCGCTGGGTTAATCTTTAAAATGTCTTACATAATTATAAAATAAAAATGCGGGCCCAACATAATTATGTAAATAAAGTAACTGTTGCCATTCCATATAGAGAAAAACAGCGCTCTTCAATCACCGCGTAAGAGAATTATATATAAAGATTGAGTCGTAATAATTAAGCAATACTGCTCATATTTCGGAAAGTACGATTACTTTTAAATTTGAGTACATCATCCCTCATTTACGATGCAATTGTACTAAAATCTTGTATCTTTAAGCATCTTTCTTTTACAGTGTATGTGTACTACAACTCAATACATAAAAATGAACCGAACTGATTCCCAACATAGTTTTAATCAATGACCCACAAATATTGCCATGCTCGGTTATCTGAGATACGCAAGACGACCCCCTGTCGATACATCTATCCCAAGATAACAATAACAAAGGGAAGAATACTGCGTTTTCCCTGATAAGAAAGAATGGTACGAACAGCGCCATCGAGAGAGGTTTAGCAATTACCTCTAAGTGAGACTCCAGAGCAGAGTTTGTCTTCTGGAGAACTAAATTCTTTTTTATCCTCATTGTCCTCCCTTCCTTGTCCTCCTAAAAGATGATGCACTCGATGGGAGGATAAAACTGCCTCCAAGGGGGACTTTGACAGGAAATGTCAAACGCACAAAACCGGCGTCGCTGCAAATTGGAAGATCTTTATCAGAAAGGGGGGAAAAAAACGCCGAACGATTTTGGAGACAGATTGAAAGGGGGAAAATAAAATAAGAGTTTTAGTTTGTGTATGGTAAAAGAAGACGAGGAAGTCAAAACTATGGAGGCCGTTTTGAAAGAATGGAGGGCTTATTTTTAGAGTTTTGGATCTTGAAAAGAGTTGTGGATTGTCGGTTGACAGTGGTTGAATGCTGTTTCCTTGGAAGAATCCGACTTGTAGAAAAGGTTTTTGTGTCGCAATCGGACATCGATTGGTTTTGAAGTTTTGTAGAGCTCTTGATGTCTCTGAAAGCGCACTGTCAAATACAGGTGTCAGAACAAATGACATCATAACAGGTTTAAAGTTGTTGTAAACTTCAGTACATTGTTTAGTAAGTTCATATCACAGAACATGCTTTTGAGGTTCAAATTATTGTTTACGAGCAAAAACTGTTGTTCCAATGCCGAATATAGCTAATTTTAAGTATGAGTCAGACATTTGCATATAAAGTCAAAACTATGGAGGCTGTTTTGAAAAAATGGATGCCTTATTTTTAGAGTTTCGGATCTTGAAGTCTTTCTATAGTTATATTACAGAACATGCTTTTCAGGTCCAAATTATTGTTTACAAGCAAAAAATGTTGTGCCTATGCCGAATATAGCTAATATTAAGTATGAGTCGGACATTTGCATCTAAAGTCAAAACTATGGAGGCCTTATTTTTAGAGTTTTGGATCTTGAAAAGAGTTATATAACAGAACATGCTTTTCAGGTTCAAATTATTGTTTACGAGCAAAAAATGTTGTTCCAATGCCGAATATACCTAATTTTAATCATGAGTCGGACATTTGCATCTAATACAATCAAGAAATATCATATTTGCGTGCATTCGGTAAAATAATAAATGATATTTTAAACAAAAGTTATAATTTACTAAATGCTTTTTCCATATCCTTTGAATATCGAGAAAAGAATCAAGAATCGAATATGTTAAATTATTTTCAATGACAGATAGTTTAAGCAGAACCAGAAGGTTAAAATTTAAAATAGTTGTACATGGAAATAAAAGTTATTTATTTAATAACATACTGCCTTAATATAAAAATAAGTTTTATTTAAATTTTTTTATTTGTATATCCCCCTTACCATAAAAAGCAAACGTTCCTTAAGCTGACTTTCCATGGGCTGAAGAAGCATTGCTTTTTTTCTAGAGGTATATTTAGAGTATCTAAATAAATGTTCTCAGTTTCATATCGATACCAACCTACTACAGGTTGACGTTATTTAATTGGACCTTTTTTAGTCAATCGAGAATTTTTTTATTTTATAAATATATAAATAATTTTTGTTATAACAAAATAGTGGTAAACAAATAATCAATTTAATATATTTGGAAAAAAAAATTATTTTTGCATTTACTTAGAAAGAAAGATAGTTATTACAGTACAATAGTATACGAATAACGACTTGTCCAATAGTTTTAGATAAAATAAAATGTTCGAAAATGGAGAAAAAATATAAAACCTATTTTTTTAATCAAAATAGGTTCTGCTTATAAATACAAATAACATAGATAAAGTCGCAGAAAATCCAACTAAAAGCATTTTAAATATTCTATACTTCTCTGCATATAAACCCACTTTCATGATAATGTCCATTACGACTTTACATCGGTTTACAATTAAACCTTCGAAACAACTCAAAACAACGACTTAAACTCCTTGTTTTAAAACAACCCACATCTTAACAGACAATCCATTAAATTTTAATGCCATTACCGGGAATTACCAGAGATTTCGAATCTGCTGCGACGACGCCAACACAACCGCCAAATCCATAATCCCATCCATTAAACTCAGCAACAGAACCAGTGATCTCCCCTCAACAGTTTTCCTGAGAGGGTTTACTGGTGCGTTCCCATGGCTAAACTATTAAATGTATATTTTTAAGAATTTTTCAAAAATCCAATCAGCCCCCCTTGCAACGCGGCTTCGAAGCGATTATGTTAAAGGCATTAAATCAGAAACATTCTCCCACCCTAAGTTATATCAATAAATAAATGATTCGCGTTTAGAATGGACGACGGGTAATAAAAAATAGGGTTGTATACGAGGGGGGAGGAGTAAAATCATAAATCGAGGGTCGTAAAATATTGTAAGGTGGTTTTTAAGGGAACTCAACAAGGAAGGGCGATTTTGTGAATTTTTATTATGCCAAATCGCTGTGGGGAATGTTTTTGGCGATCGAACGTGTATTGGGATGGCGATGTTTTAAAGTATTTGTTCTGCATAAAAATAGGCTGTGGATACAACGCAAGAGTTTTGAGTCTAGTTTTTTGAAATATTGTGCCTTGTAGGCGGTTGACGGGAGGTGTATTTTTTTTTATTTTGGTTGCGTGTCGATATTTTATAGATTCTTCAAAATAATGGAGTGGTGTTGTATAAATCGTAACAATAGAAAATCTGCGAGGTTTTTGAATGGTAGAGTAGTGGGGTCTTTTATTTAATGGGTCTTTCAATATTTCGATATATTGGTTAAAATAAATTAAAAGACTTTGCACTTGCTAAATTACACTTGCTCGTAATATGTATTACAAACTATTTGTACATACATGTAAAACATAGTATGCAAATATTGAGTTGAATTACCAATTTGAACAGAAATCCTATTTGGCGATATTAGTTTTGATGCCTTGGCGGATTGCACCCTTATTCTTTACTTTAACCAAAAGGAGTTTTAAAAATGTTAATAAACAACTTGTAAGGATTGAAGAATGTATTTATTTTAAAACATTGTTTTATCGCAAACTCCAAAACTGATTATTATATATATCATCGAAGACACTTAAAGTTTTGGGGGAAATGACAAGAAATGCAATTAATATTCAACGACTGTCTTCAGTTAACGAATGTTTGACTTATTTACTATATTGCTTTACAAATGAACTATTTACTATTAATTTATTTATAAACTCGCCAATACTATGTAAAACCTTAATTCCATAATCCAAAAACTATTTCAACAGTTTCTTTTACTTTTAAAGAATTTAATTCCATGATTCTTGAATGAAGATCAAACATTCAAAATATGTTTTGTCACTTTAAGTTGATTCGTGTGAAAACGCAAAAAATGTTTTCTAAATGTATTTATGCACAGATTCCGATCTTTGAAAGTTCGTTTCTACAGGTTAAAATGTACTTTGGACGATTAAAATTGATTAATTCTCTAAAAATATCTCGCGGGAAAACGCAAATAATGTTTCCTAAGTGTATTTATGTACAGATTCCGGTATTTGAAAGTTGGTTTCTACAGGTTAAAATGTACTTTAGACGATTAAAATTGATTAATTCAATTAAAAATCTCAAGGGAAAACGCAAATAATGTTTCCTAAATGTATATATGTACAGTTTGCGATCGTTGAAAGTTGGCTTCTACAGGTTAAAATGTACTTTGGATGATTCAAATTGATTAATTCTATAAAAAAGCTCACGGGAAAACACAAATAATGTTTCCTAAATGTATTTATGTACAGATACCGATCTTTGAAAGTTAGTTTCTACAGGTTAAAATGTACTTTGGACGATTAAAATAGATTAATTCTCTAAAAATATCTCGCGGGAAAACGCAAATAATGTTTCCTAAGTGTATTTATGTACAGATTCCGGTATTTGAAAGTTGGTTTCTACAGGTTAAAATGTACTTTAGACGATTAAAATTGATTAATTCTATTAAAAATCTCAAGGGAAAACGCAAATAATGTTTCCTAAATGTATTTATGTACAGTTTGCGATCGTTGAAAGTTGGCTTCTACAGGTTAAAATGTACTTTGGATGATTCAAATTGATTAATTCTATAAAAAAGCTCACGGGAAAACACAAATAATGTTTCCTAAATGTATTTATGTACAGATTCCGATCTTTGAAAGTTAGTTTCTACAGGTTAAAATGTACTTTGGACGATTAAAATTGATTAATTCTCTAAAAATATCTCGCGGGAAAACGCAAATAATGTTTCCTAAGTGTATTTATGTACAGATTCCGATCTTTGGAAGTTGGTTTCTACAGGTTAGAATCTACTTTGGACGATTAAAATAGATTAATTCTATAGAAAATCTCAAGGGAAAACGCAAATAATGTTTCCTAAATGTATTTATGTACAGTTTGCGATCGTTGAAAGTTGGCTTCTACAGGTTAAAATGTACTTTGGATGATTAAAATTGATTAATTCTATAAAAAAGCCCACGGGAAAACACAAATAATGTTTCCTAAATGTATTTATGTACAGATTCCGGTATTTGAAAGTTGGTTTCTACAGGTTAAAATGTACTTTGGATGATTCAAATTGATTAATTCTATAAAAAAGCTCACGGGAAAACACAAATAATGTTTCCTAAATGTATTTATGTACAGATTCCGATCTTTGAAAGTTAGTTTCTACAGGTTAAAATGTACTTTGGACGATTAAAATTGATTAATTCTCTAAAAATATCTCGCGGGAAAACGCAAATAATGTTTCCTAAGTGTATTTATGTACAGATTCCGGTATTTGAAAGTTGGTTTCTACAGGTTAAAATGTACTTTAGACGATTAAAATTGATTAATTCTATTAAAAATCTCAAGGGAAAACGCAAATAATGTTTCCTAAATGTATTTATGTACAGTTTGCGATCGTTGAAAGTTGGCTTCTACAGGTTAAAATGTACTTTGGATGATTAAAATTGATTAATTCTATAAAAAAGCCCACGGGAAAACACAAATAATGTTTCCTAAATGTATTTATGTACAGATTCCGGTATTTGAAAGTTGGTTTCTACAGGTTAGAATCTACTTTGGACGATTAAAATAGATTAATTCTATAGAAAATCAAAGTCAAATTTCGTGTAAAACAATCTCATTTTTAGAAACTGCACACATCGCGTTTTGAATATTTTCCATCATATAAGGAGATTAATCGAAATCAGTGATATACATTCTTATATAATCCATCTTAATTTAAAAAATATTCCTAAACTATAAATAGAAAGTAATATTATCCCCCTCCCTTCTTCCACTTCCCCTTTTTTTATTTTTCTAAGAAGATTAAGAAAATCAAACCCTACTTATTTGCACTCAAAGAGTGAAAACTGGTACCTTTCAATATCTAAATAATGATTTTATTCCTTTTCCTGAAAAAAGAAATTCAGGGAGCTCCACCAATTAAATTGAACTTACGAAGATATTGTTTCTGCATCCCACGCATCTGTTGATGAATTCGAACGCCATGTGGCGCTTCTAATTATAGCTTTTGACGTTTAGTAGTTCGTGGATTCGCTAGAATTTGAAGAAAACTGTTAAAGGTAATTGTGGTGTATATGTTTGATGTGATTGTGTTTAATTGTATCTATACAATTAAATTGTTAGAGAATTATAAAAATAATTTGTGTGGTTTTTAAACATAAAAAACTGTTCTTTCATGGATGGCATCTAAGACTATAAAGGTTGGGTCAAAGTTTTAACGGTTATTTCAAAAATACTTTATTGAAATAAAAGTATTTAAACATTCTCCTGGCATACTTAACAAATGATAAATACATTATAAGGACATATTTTTAAATAATTCTTTCGAACACGTTCTTACAAATAATATATCAATTATATATATTATTTTATTAGTAAAGATCCCCTTTACGGGTCTAGCACACAACGGATCGTAACATGTGAGGTATATACAAAAAATCAAATTTCTGGGAGCAGTGACGAATCATACTTTTGTCTCATAAATATTAAAGTTTTATTTTCTTCAAAAAATGCATTTAAAATAACAAGTTTCCGATCAGTTTTTAAACGAGCCGTTAGTAGTGCTGCCATCTATGGGTAGAATTCTTTTGAACAAAGTGACATCTAAGAGTAGTTACAATCAATGTGTGTAAGGGGGGGGGTATGCGACAGTAATCTCACGGGTATGTGTTAGCCTTTTCATATGTCTTTAAAAATAAATAATATGTAAAAAAGATAAATAAATATAAATTTAACAAAATCTAACAATGCCCACTTGTTATATACAATGCATTAATCTGTGTATATAATATACTATCATTAAATTGTAGTTTGTAGTTGGCCTTAAAATTACATGAAGGTCATAGCTAATTAAGTTAAATTTATAAATTATTTTTATTAATTAAGTTTTCTTAGTTAGGTTTAGTAGTTAAGTTTAATAAATATGTGTGTGCGAAATTAATGTTGAGTAATGATTTAAGGTCTCTTCCATCTATTTTTTGTAGAAAAACCAGTATTCGTTTAACTGTTAATTACCTTTTTTGTTTAACTGTTAATTACCTTTTTTTGTTTAACTGTTAATTTCCTCTTTTGTTTAACTGTTAATTACTTTTTGTTTAACTGCTAATTACTTTTTTGTTCAACTGTTAATTATCATTTCAGTTTAATCGTTAATTATCTTTTTTAACTGTTAATTACATTTTTTTTGTTTAACTGTTAGTTTCCTTTTTTTTGTTTAATTGTTAATTTCCTTTTTTTTGTTTAACTGTTAATTTTTTGTTTGTTTAACTGTTTATCACCTTTTTTTGTTTAGCTGGTAATTTCCTTTTTTGTTTAACTATTAATTAAATTTTTGTTTAAATTTTAATTACATTTTTTTGTTTAACAGTTAACTACTTTTTTGTGTTTAACTGTTAATTACTCTTTTTTGTTTAACTGTTAATTACTATTTTTTGTTTAACTGTTAATTTCCTCTTTTGTTTAACTGTTAATTACTTTTTGTTTAACTGTTAATTACTTTTTTGTTCAACTGTTAATTATCATTTCAGTTTAATCGTTAATTATCTTTTTTTAACTGTTAATTACATTTTTTTTGTTTAACTGTTAGTTTCCTTTTTTTTGTTTAATTGTTAATTTCCTTTTTTTTGTTTAACTGTTAATTTTTTGTTTGTTTAACTGTTTATCACCTTTTTTTGTTTAGCTGGTAATTTCCTTTTTTGTTTAACTATTAATTAAATTTTTGTTTAAATTTTAATTACATTTTTTTGTTTAACAGTTAACTACTTTTTTGTGTTTAACTGTTAATTACTCTTTTTTGTTTAACTGTTAATTACTATTTTTTGTTTAACTGTTAATTTCCTCTTTTGTTTAACTGTTAATTACTTTTTGTTTAACTGCTAATTACTTTTTTGTTCAACTGTTAATTATCATTTCAGTTTAATCGTTAATTATCTTTTTTTAACTGTTAATTACATTTTTTTTGTTTAACTGTTAGTTTCCTTTTTTTTGTTTAATTGTTAATTTCCTTTTTTTTGTTTAACTGTTAATTTTTTGTTTGTTTAACTGTTTATCACCTTTTTTTGTTTAGCTGGTAATTTCCTTTTTTGTTTAACTATTAATTAAATTTTTGTTTAAATTTTAATTACATTTTTTTGTTTAACAGTTAACTACTTTTTTGTGTTTAACTGTTAATTACTCTTTTTTGTTTAACTGTTAATTACTATTTTTTGTTTAACTGTTAATTACTTTTTTTGTTTAACTGTAAATTTCCTCTTTTGTTTAACTGTTAATTACTTTTTTGTTTAACTGTTAATTATCATTTAAGTTTAATCGTTAATTACCTTTTTTTAACTGTTAATTACCTTTTTTTTTTGTTTAACAGTTAATTTCCTTTTTTTTGTTTAACTGTTAATTATTTTTTTGTTTAACTGTTAATTATTTTTTTGTTTAACTGTTTATCACCTTTTTTGTTTAGCTGGTAATTTCCTTTTTTGTTAAATTTTTGTTTAAATTTTAATTACATTTTTTTTGTTTAACTGTTAATTACTTTTTTTTGTTTAACTGTTAATTACTTTTTTTTGTTTAACTGTTAATTACTTTTTTGTTTAACTGTTAATTACATTTTGTTTAATTGTTAATTTCCTTTCTTTTTGTTTAACTGTTAATTTCCTTTTTTGTTTAACTATTAATTACTTTTTTGTTTAAATGTTAATTATCTTTTTAGTTTAACTGTTAATTCGAATTTTTTTATTGAACTGTTTTTATTGAACCTTTTTTTGTTTAACTGTAAATTATCTTTTTTGAACATAATACTAGGTATTTGTTGTAAATGTATACAAAACAGCCAAAAATATCTAACTCATTATCTTTTTAGAAAATCAGAAAACTGGAATATATTCGAATAAACATTAAAGAACTATTTGAATCAGAAACATAAAACATTTATTTAATATTTCGTAGGGGGGGGGGGATCTATCATTATAAATTCATGCATTCCCGAATTCAAATCGCATTGATGATTGGAACATTTTTACGATAAAACCACCCACCCATCTTGCATAAAAATAAACCAAACGGAATGATAAAAAAAAAAATTAAATATCCCCCAACATTAGCATGCCAGTCACGTAACCCAAAACTTTTAAACGCCCCACTTTAAACCAATACATAAGCAACAAAACACTCGCTTTAGGTAATTACTTACAACACTTTCTACGATAACAGCTCAACTCAACTCGACCCAGCGCTTCCCGAACATGCTCACTCCGATTCTTTTGCTTTTGACCAATCACAAACGAGATGTGGTGCACGCATTTTAGGGAAGAAAAATAAATACCTTGGGGGGGGGGGAAGAATTTAAATCCTCGCTTGAGTTGCAAATAAATAATGCATCGTTAAAAAGATGCATTGAGTTTAGCCTGCATTTTAAATAATTCTTACAAATTGGTGAGCGGTGATATGCCTCCTATTCCACGCAGAGAGAGGATCTTTAGCAGACGATTTTTTGGGTGATGCCACCGCTTCCATTTGAAATAATTTATTTCGGAAAAGTAAGCGGGCAGTGGGGTATTTAAACTGCCTTAATGGTTTAGATAGCCGCAGGGTGAATAATAAATATATACTTTTTGAAAAAATCATTCGAAGAAGACTTTTTTGGGGGCACTTTAACTAGGTGAACGGTTTAAAAGAGATAAGCTGCTTATTTTAATTATGTAGAGACAAAGTAGCCGAAAGCGTTCGATGCATATATTTAATTGCAACTAAAATATTTTCTGGTCAATTAAATATTTAGTTAAAGTTTGTTTACTTGTATTGCATTTTATATATTGGAATGCTTATGTAATAGATAATAAGTAGTATATGAACAAACCACTGTGCAAAATTATTTTTTAAATATATAAATTATTAATATAAAATTTACTCAGTGTTAACATCTAATGGTCTAAATATTTTGTACGCGACATCGACATAGCTAGCTCACTACATCTTCCCTCACTACTTCAATTTATTAGCAAGCCAGCCACAAAAGTATATGGATACATAAACCATATTCAAAATGACCTAGTGGTCTATGATCACACACAGATCCCCTACATTTACCATCCAAGGGCGGCGCTCTTGCTAACAAGTTAACTCTTGTAAATACTTGATAACCTTCTGTAAATAAAATTATGTAAAGAAACAAAAGGAATTAAAAAAAAAAATCCTGAAGAACTAACAACCTGCCTAATACTCCTCCTGTTCAACAGCTATGCCAGTTGATCGGACCCTTCCTTAACCGAAATGTCCCCTTCAAAGTTCATATTCGCAATGGTAAACTTCATTTATGTAGCCTAGAGCTAATGTTATGTTAAATGACTTGTCATACTGGAGGCGAAGGCTTTTCCGGAGCCACGACCTTCGCAAACATTAAAGACTCAAGTGAATAGTAGGATATATATTTTAAAGTACCACTTTTTAAAATTATTTCTTAAATATATAAATTATTAATATTTGAAAGTTCTTCAATTAAATTTTATTCGTGGTAATTACATACTGTTGTTCAAGTTAAAACATAAATTTGGAGTTATAATACTTCGGAACTTCTTATTCTATCTCCTGTGATGATAGAGTAAAAAAATTTAACTGCACTGTTAAAAATAAGTACTTAAAAATAAGCAAAATTTACTCATTTTTGAAAAAGACATGTACTCAAAAATGAATGAAAATGCATAAAAAAAGCAGTTACTTTCCTACATAGACTGTCATCATGAATCACTTTCAAAAATTTCTACAATTACAACCAGGAATCGAACTCAATCCGTCTACCAGTTGACGTCCGCGCCGAAGTCCAGGTCCATATCCGTTGTACTACGAGAGCTACGTGCAGATTTTATAAACCGAAGTAATGTTAAAAAGTCGTGCCAAAAGAATGGGAAGTAAGATAATTGAATTGTAATAACTCAGTTTCCATTGAAACAATCGACATCAAATATTGTGGAAAACTATCTTTTGAACAAATATCTTAAGTTTGCCAGGTCGCTTTATGAAGATGGCTGGAACAGAAGCTGAGATTAACAATATTAAAACATACTGCTCATTTTTCCGAAAGTACGATTACTTACATTTGAGTACGTCATTAATCAAAATTTATGTGACCTTATTTGACAAATTACATTGAATGAGATAACTAAAAATTATGTTATTTGGGGGGATAAAACCAGTGGAAGCGCCATTTTGAGAATTTTTGGGATCTCATAAATAATTATAGTTTCCCCCAGGTTCAGATAAACTATGACTGCTATGTATGCAATGTTATATGACACGTGGATAATCAGCCCTACTGAAAGTTAGCCGACCAAATCCAATTTTTAAATAAATATCCCAGCAAAAAAAGTCAGCATAAAACCTTCATCAAAATTTTTAAATTAAAGGTTTTATGCAGGAAAACTGCAGTTTTTTTGAATATCATTAAAATTAAAGGTTTTTGTTTCAATGTCCTTCATAAAAACTGCAAAAAACTTCATAAAAAACATGTAAAAACCTTCAATTTTTAATCATCAAGGAAAAATGCAGATATTTTCAAGGTTTTTTGCAGGAAAATTAAAAACTTCAAAAAAATTGCAGGTTTTTGTTTTAATATCCTTTATAAAAACTTCAAAAAACCTTCAATTTGACAATTTTGATGAAGGTTTCCTGCTGACTTTTTTGGCTGGGATGGTGACAAAAGTGACCAGACATCTGAAATTCTAGAACCTAATACAAGAAAATCAAAAAAATAGTGAGACATTTCAGCTTTTTCGAGCATTGATCCCTCATAGTAGTGAAATCATAAGGTTATAATCCCGCTAACATCAAAGTGAGGCCATCATGTATGGCCTCAGACACGTGGCTCACTACGTCATCCACTCATAAATTTTTTCTAGTTCATTCATAAAAATATCCTGTACTTCATGTTACTATTATTTCCAAATCACATGTCAATCGCGAACGTTTTTTCATTCATAAATATTTAAAGAAAGTCACGTGCCTGGTGCCATCGGTCTGAGATGTTTGCATCACGATGATGACGTCATATTCGCTCTACTACAGTCCATTCATACTCGAAGTTCAGCTGTGCTAACGGGAGTAACAATTACTTCGAATACGTTTACCACAAAAGAAAAACGTTAAAATGCGAAAAAGTTTTTTATGTAGAAACCAAAGAAAAAAAAATTCTGGTAGATTCACCATAACATCTGAGACTTCTTAAAAAAAAAAACTTGTCGGGCTGTCAGTGAAGGTCAGGTTCGAAAGACGATGGCCAACCTACCCCTTTGACCAACTGGCACTGGCCCAACAAGCCCTGGTGAAATCCACAATAAACCTATTACATAACATACGAAATGGAAGAGAGAACGTTTAAATTAAATATAATATCATTCAACGTATCTAACAAATAAACAGTATGAAATGGCATTAGCAATGAATCCAACAATGGGTAAATTAGCATTATACAAGATTGGAATGACTTATAAAATTAGTATATTGCCACAAATCTTTGCGTGTAATTATGCGGGTTTGCCTGTTTGTTATAAAATAATTTCTACCACTTTTTTAGATTTCAAAATATATGTAAGTAATAATTTTTAATACTAGTGACTGACTGGCACATAGATATCTTGTTCATCGCACATTGCTGGCTTACGTAGAGCAGGTAGTAAAATAAAACGAAAAAGAATTTAACTGAGGCATTAGTAAAATAGCTTATCGTTTTTTTTTTTATATCTAAATTTTTTTTTTGAAAAAATATACAAAAATAATTTTAATTCTAATAGTTTCCAAGAACTAATGAAACTTATGCTGCTGGTTAATTAAAACATATATTTGTTTCAACATTTTAAGAATTGTATATTAGATTGTTACTGTCTTTAATGATTTTTTGTTAATTTGAACTGTTATAATTATATTCCATTATACTTACAATAAAGCCGCCTGTCTAACACGACTTTTACTAAAATTATTATATTCATTTGCGCCCATATAATCAGAGGCGAATATACAAACTAGACTTCGCATAAACGGTTTTACTCTGTGTACATTGATATTCTTCATTATAAACCACCATAATAACGTATTCACCAGTATAAAGTATAGGAATTAAAATGCTACTATGTGTGTCCTTTTCAGTTAGAAATTATACAAGAAGATTATAAAAAACACATTCGTCGATTTTAATAATGACTTAAAGGAACATTCCTGCTAAATCTGAGGAAAATTGAACAACGCCGTTTGATCGTGACTGCGTAACAAACAAATTTACATAAAACAGATGAAATGCCGGAAAATCGAGTTTAAAACAGGGCCTCGCTGACGCTCGGTCAAAAATGTAAATAAAATGTTCAAAGTTTTTTGAGTATATATTTGAAACACATTTGTGCTCTTAAAAAAAATTATTATTATTGGTTTTCACTGTTATTTTAATACAGAAACAGGGTGTAAGGAATGACTCCTTGATTTCATCGACATTCTTCTTCTGTTCGTTTTCGGTTCTGGCATCGGTGTTCGTGAAATGGAAACTTTATACCTCCACGCCAAAATTGGCGATGAAAACTGATTTGGCGGACAGACCCTTTATTCTTTAGTTTTTCCCATATTTTATACATGCGGAATAAATGCGTTTTTTTAAACAATGCTAGGTAAAAGTAAAGAATAAAGAGACATTCCTTCAAATAAATTTTTATCGACAACTTTGGCGAGGAAGGCCTTTCTATTTCCAATACCATTATATTGATGTGACGTAATCAAGTGGGTGGAGCTAATTGCTGTAGAGTAAACGTATGAAAGACCAGGAAAAGAAATACATTACGTCAGTTTGGCGGCAGTTTACAATTTATTCGAAACTATTACTAAGTTAATTAAGTAATACATAATTGCGAATGATAAAACTAGCATCATAACTAGTCACGAAATGACGATTGGGAAAATAACAACATATATATATATATATATATATATATATATATATATATATATATATATATATATATATATATATATATATATATATATATATATATATATATATATATATATATATATATATATATATATATATATATATATATATATATATATATATATATATATATATGTATGAAATTTATGAAGTCTCAACAAACATATAATCGAAAATATAACATTAAAGAAACATCATTGAAACGGAATACATAAAACACGAATTTTTCTGTACAAAAAGTCACTTTCAACGTAGCTAATGGTTAAACCTTATGCAATTAAAGTTTCGATAAGTATACCAGTAAGGTTATTAAAAGGATATAAATGTTTTAATTTCTAAAACTAGGATGTTAATCTACATCAAACATATAATCGAATATATAACATGAAAGAAACATCATTGAAACGGAATACATAAAACACGCATTTTTCTGTACAAAAACTCACATTCAACGTAGCTAACAGTTAAACCTTATGGAATTAAATGTTCAATAATATACCAGTTAGATTATTAAAAGCATATACATTTTTGAATTTCTAAAACTAGGATGTTAATCTACATCAAACATATCATCGAAAATATAACATGAAAGAAACATCGTATAAACTCGGAATACATAAAACGCGTGATTTTCTGTACAAAAAGTCACATTCAACGTAGCGAACAGTTAAACCTTATGGAATTAAATTTTCAATAAATATACCAGTAAGGTTTTTAAAAGCATATAAATGTTTGAATTTCTAAAACTAGGATGTTAATCTACATGAAACATATCATCGAAAATATAACATGAAAGAAACATCGTATAAACTCGGAATACATAAAACGCGTGATTTTCTGTACAAAAAGTCACATTCAACGTAGCTAACAGTTAAACCTTATGCAATTAAATTTTCAATAAATATACCAGTAAGGTTTTTAAAAGCATATAAATGTTTGAATTTCTAAAACTAGGATGTTAATCTACATGAAACATATCATCGAAAATATAACATGAAAGAAACATCGTATAAACTCGGAATACATAAAACGCGTGATTTTCTGTACAAAAAGTCACATTCAACGTAGCTAACAGTTAAACCTTATGCAATTAAATTTTCAATAAATATACCAGTAAGGTTTTTAAAAGCATATAAATGTTTGATTTTCTAAAACTAGGATGTTAATCTACATCAAACATATCATAGATGATATAACATGAAAAAAACATCGTATAAACGGAATACATAAAACACGTGATTTTCTGTACAAAAAGTCACATTTAACGTAGCTAACAGTTAAACCTTATGGAATTAAATTTTCAATAAATATACCAGTAATGTTATTAAAAGCATATAAATTTTGGAATTTCTATAACTAGGATGTTAATCTACATCAAACATATCATAGATGATATAACATGAAAAAAACATCGTATAAACGGAATACATAAAACACGTGATTTTCTGTACAAAAAGTCACATTTAACGTAGCTAACTGTTAAACCTTATGGAATTAAATTTTCAATAAATATACCAGTAAGGTTTTTAAAAGCATATAAATGTTTGATTTTCTAAAACTAGGATGTTAATCTACATCAAACATATCATAGATGATATAACATGAAAAAAACATCGTATAAACGGAATACATAAAACGCGTGATTTTCTGTACAAAAACTCACATTCAACGTAGCTAACAGTTAAACCTTAAGTAAATAAATGTTCATTAAATATACTAATAAGGTTATTAAAAGCATATAAATGTTTGAATATCTAAAACTAGGATGTTACTCTACATCAAACGTATCATCGAAAATATAACGTGGAAAAAACATCTTTGAAACGGAATACATAAAACACGTGATTTTCTGTACAAAAAGTTAGTCACATTCAACGTAGCTAACAGTTAAACCTTATGGAATGAAACTTTCAATAAATATACTAATAAGGTTATTAACAGCATATAAACGCTTGAATTTCTAAAACTAGAGTGTTGAAATCTACATCAAACATATCATCGAAAATATAACATGGAAGAAACATCATTGAAACGGAGTACATAAAACACGAATTTTTCTGTACAAAAAGTCACATTCAAGGTAGCTAACATTTAAACCTTATGGAATGAAACTTTCAATAAATGTACTAATTAGGTTATTAACAGCATATAAATGCTTGAAATTCTGAAACTAGAATGTGGGAATCTACATCTAGCACATTATCTAACATATAAAATCATACATATAAAAAAAATTAAGATCGTTTGAAAATAAGTGATCAAACGCATGAATTTATACATTCAACATTAAAACAGAATCTTCCAAACCCCTAAACCCCGCTTCGAATTACCGTCTGCGAAAAGATAAATCAGCAGGAACGTGCCTACTCTTCCCCCCAACACTTCCCTTGATGATCTTCTACACTAAATCTCGCAAAAATGCATACACGAAAGCATCCTCTCAACGGACGAATAAAAACGGGAACAAACGTTCCAAAAAAAAGCACCCAAGGAAAACCCCTTCCATTCTAAAAATAACACCCCCCCCCCCCCCCTTCTGCCCTTAATACCCTAAACAAAAGTGTCGAACATTAAACCAAAATCTACGCCCATTACACTGCGACTGTAATAGGCAGACAAGAAAAAAAAACGTTAAAGAAACGTCTCAAAGACGTAATAGGCCGGAGCAGCGAAACAAAAACGTTAAGAAAACGTCGGAAATACGTTATTTTCCCGACCAGCGAAACAAAGCCGTTAAAAAAGCGTCTCAAAGACGTGGTAACAACGTTTTCCTTTTTACAAGGGGGGAGACCTTTCCCATTGATTCGGGTCGCCGTCAGCATATGAATGAGTTTTAATCCTTCCCTTCGTAGAAAGTGATATCTTCTGAATTATGGGGGTCGTAAAAAGGGAAAAGGGACCCCGTAATAGTAAGAAAGTAAGAAAGCCCCCCTTCCCCCCTTATTCTTGTGTTCTATTTGGCTCTAGAGACTATTCCACCAGGAGATGTTCGTATTACTTCTAGGGAATAAAAAAAAAGAATGTCGTGAGCTTTTGTTTTTTTTGGTGCGCTAAAAATGGAATATTGTACCCTAGGGGCTTAAGCCTTTGAAATCGTAAATATTTTGTGACCCCCCCCTCCTCTTTCTTTTTCTCTTAACTTGCTTCTGGGACTTGGATATGTCTTTTATTTCTGTTTCTGCTTTTCATTTATGTTGTTGTCGGTGATTGTTTTCTATTGTTTTCTATTGCGGATTTGTTTATTTATGTTTCACTGTAGTAAACGAGGAAAGTTTCGATCTGAACTTGAAAAGTAGGCCAAATAATATTATGTATTTCTGTTTTGCAAGGCTGAGATTGAAGTTTTCTGTATACATGTCAGTACATCGTATAAGCTGTTTCTTTACCAAGAAAACGTTTCTTTATGCACCGGCCTAACTTGATTTTAACTATAATAAAATTATATATATATATATATATATATATATATATATATATATATATATATATATATAATGTACTTCTTTATTTATATAACAATAGCAATGTTCGAACTCATAGAGATCCGATTACTTAATGTTTTAGAAATGTACATACTTATAATATACCAAATACCAAAAAAAGACATTTTTCGCAAATGTTTTATATATAAAGCTCCTAAATTTTTTAATTCATTACCAGAGTAAATAGTATGTATAGAAAATAAAAATAAATTTTAAAGAGAGATCAAGAAATAAATTTTAAATATTGATGAAGAATCCTAAAAAATCCTGAAGAATTGAGAAAATCTGTAATATAATTTTATGCTTAATCTTTTAGAAATGTACATACTTATAATATTACAACACCCAAAAAATAAATTTTTCGCAAATGTGTTGTATATATAGATCCTAAAATTTTTAATTCATTACCAGAATAAATAGTATGTATAGAAAATAAAAATAAATTTAAAAGAGAGATCAAGAAATAAATTTTAAATATTGATGAAGAATCCCTATTAAAATCTGTAATATAATTTTATGCTTAATCTTTTAGAAATGTACATACTTATAATATTACAACACCCAAAAAATAAATTTTTCGCAAATGTGTTGTATATATAGATCCTAAAATTTTTAATTCATTACCAGAATAAATAGTATGTATAGAAAATAAAAATAAATTTAAAAGAGAGATCAAGAAATAAATTTTAAATATTGATGAAGAATCCCTATTAAAATCTGTAATATAATTTTATGCTTAATCTTTTAGAAATGTACATACTTATAATATTACAACACCCAAAAAATAAATTTTTCGCAAATGTGTTGTATATATAGATCCTAAAATTTTTAATTCATTACCAGAATAAATAGTATGTATAGAAAATAAAAATAAATTTAAAAGAGAGATCAAGAAATAAATTTTAAATATTGATGAAGAATCCCTATTAAAATCTGTAATATAATTTTATGCTTAATCTTTTAGAAATGTACATACTTATAATATTACAACACCCAAAAAATAAATTTTTCGCAAATGTGTTGTATATATAGATCCTAAAATTTTTAATTCATTACCAGAATAAATAGTATGTATAGAAAATAAAAATAAATTTAAAAGAGAGATCAAGAAATAAATTTTAAATATTGATGAAGAATCCCTATTAAAATCTGTAATATAATTTTATGCTTAATCTTTTAGAAATGTACATACTTATAATATTACAACACCCAAAAAATAAATTTTTCGCAAATGTGTTGTATATATAGATCCTAAAATTTTTAATTCATTACCAGAATAAATAGTATGTATAGAAAATAAAAATAAATTTAAAAGAGAGATCAAGAAATAAATTTTAAATATTGATGAAGAATCCCTATTAAAATCTGTAACATAATTTTATGCTTAATCTTTTAGAAATGTACATACTTATAATATTACAACACCCAAAAAATAATTTTTTCGCAAATGTGTTGTATATATAGATCCTAAAATTTTTAATTCATTACCAGAATAAATAGTATGTATAGAAAATAAAAATAAATTTAAAAGAGAGATCATGAAATAAATTTTAAATATTGATGAAGAATCCCTATTAAAATCTGTAATATAATTTTATGCTTAATCTTTTAGAAATGTACATACTTATAATATTACAACACCCAAAAAATAAATTTTTCGCAAATGTGTTGTATATATAGATCCTAAAATTTTTAATTCATTACCAGAAAAAATAGTATGTATAGAAAATAAAAATAAATTTTAAAGAGAGATCAAGAAATAAATTTTAAATATTGATGAAGAATCCCTATTAAAATCTGTAATATAATTTTATGCTTAATCTTTTAGAAATGTACATACTTATAATATACCAAAACCCAAAAAAGATATTTTTCGCAAATGTTTTGTATATATAGATCCTAAATGTTTTTATTCATTACCCGAACAAATAGTATCTATAGAAAATAAAAATAAATTTAAAACAGAGATCAATAATTATATTTTATTTATTGATAAAGAATCCCTATTAAAATCTGTAAAATTATTTTATACTGTCCAAACAACTTTGAAAATTGTTGAATTTTTGTTGAATTATGAAATGGACTTTCTGTTGGACTTTCTTGTTATCTTGTCTTTGTTTTTATTGTGTGTATATCTGTACTTATGAAATATGTATTTTATTATAAATGTAGTTTTAAAAATGTATATATTTTATTATGCATGTAGATTTTAAAATGTATGTATTTTATTGTATATGTAATTTTATTGATTTGCCTTGACGGGTCTTGGGGCTCCTTGATAACATTGTTTGTCTAAAAATAAATAATAATAATAATGATTTTTTTTAATTACGGTTTTGTTCTATTTAGCACTATTTCCCAGCAAAAAAAGTCAGCATAAAACCTTCATTAATTTTTTGAAATTGAAGGTTTTATGCAGGAAATCTGCAGGTTTTTGAAGATCTATAAAATTTAAGGTTTTTGTTTCATAATCCTTCATAAAAACTGTAAAAAAAACCTTCATATAAACCTGCAAAAAACCTTCAATGTTTAATCATGAAGGGAAACTGCAGATATTTTAAAGGTTTTATGCAGGAAAATTAAAAATTTCAAAAAAACTGCAGTTTTCTGTTTCAATATCCATTGTAAAGCCTTCAAACAACCTTCAATTTGACAATTTTGATGAAAGTTTTATGCTGGGTTATTTGAGAGGTTGATAAAGCAAGGGTGAAAAAGTGAGCATTGTATCATTTTGTGAAAACGTAGTTTAAGGTTAAAACAAAACAGCTGATTATTTAAGTAGTTTGTCCTAACTCTGCTACATTTCAGCATATGGTGGACATTTACTTATATCCCTGTGCCACCAACATTTCATATGTATTAACAATTCATAACCGCACTTAACTCTCCTATGTTTTTAATTCACTTGTACCTCTTGACTTCTCACTCCTTCATATACGGGGTCCCCATAGTGGATAAAGGCTTTCAACTAGTAATCAGAGGATTGCTGGTTCGAATCCGTGAGATGGACTTGACAAAGAAAAGTAAAAAAAGTAGTCATCTTGCCAGCAAAGGGTTGCCAGCTTTGCTACAAAAATACCGTAGCTTAACGAATAAGGGTCTGGACAGCGGTGTATGTAGATCCGGGTTCGATTCCCGGTAAGTCTTAGTTGTAATTGTTGACGTTTATTGAAAGTGATTTATGAAGACAAGCTATGTAGGTTAGCATCTGCTCTTTTTTTATTCATAGTACTCAATTTTGAGTACATGTCTTTTTCAAAATTGAAACTTATGTATTCGGAGCCATGATAAACATCGATTGTATTTAAATGAGTGCATTTAACTTTTTTTTGTTTTTTAAATTTAACAATGTGACTAGAAAAAATGAAGATATCTGAACGTATATATACGGCTTTGAAAATCATGAGGTATTTTTTTATTGTGGTTCAGATATTTTTTTTTGTCATAGATTGTGTTATTCTTAATCAAATTTAAATTCCGGATAACTAAAGAAAGCATAAATATCTATCATACCCATAAAAGTTATACAAAACAAACATTAAAAAAAAAGTACAAACAAAACATCGATGACTTCATCTCTTTTACGTAAACAAACAAAAAAAACTTTTTTGCCGGATGATTTAATGCGACCGGTAAAAAACACCCTTTCATTTTTTGATTGCAAAAATTCGAGAATCGCTCTCATGGGTCGCACACACTTCGGTGTCCCCTTCCACCGAACTGTAATGGGAGCCGGAGTGCTTTCCGCCATTACAGCCCCCGCAATAAAACAGATTCCGAGACGCAATAAAACTCCGGTGTTTGTCATCGGGGGAAGAGTTTTTTACACATACCCTGAAGACGCAAGTTTCTTTTTTTTGGTAGATGAAGTGAAAAGTTTGTTTATTTTTTGTGAAGTGAAATTTTTTAATATTATATTTTAATCTATTTCTATATTTAATGTATTTTTCAAATTATAGTGGAAGTTATTTTAATGATGTTTTTTTAATTTTGTATTCGGATCAAAATCGGGGAACGGATGGGAATGGGGAGGCTTGTGGTAACCTTCGAGCATGGATCCAAAGAACTTGTAACTACAAGAAGGTACACTTCGGCAATGCTACTGTGGCGCCCTCTCACTAAGTTGAAGTCTCAAAACACTGCAGTGAAGTTGACTAACAGGCGCTTGACCTGAAGTTTTGGCATGCGCAGAAAGCGCATTATTTTTTGGCGCCTGCTTTGAACGCTTCGTACGCCAATGAAGGTTTGTTATTCCGTGCTGTTGTTGACTGTAAATATGTCGATTCGATTTCATTACATGCTATAAATATCGGATCAAATAAGGACAATTCTCAATATTTAAGGTAAGTGGCAAGCAATTTATTATTAATATAGTCAATTAAAGCTTGCATATACTTTTGAATGTTATTTTATGCAAAAACTTTGTCTCAAATGAAATTAGGCGACTTCTTTGTGCGTTCTATTGATCGGCGGGATTCGAGTTATATAATTACTAGACTTGGAAGCACTTTGTAGTTTTTTTTTATATATATGTCAACAGAAAGTACAGTTATATAAGCGAATTGAGCAAAGCCAATTTTCATAAGTGGAGATCGTTTGTCAACGTTTTAAAATCCAGGCAAATTTTGATATTTGTTTGATTGATGTGCAAGATTTAAACTAGTTTCGATGATTTACGAATAACAGCAATCTATATTTTAGGAAAATGGTATAACAAAAACTTTAAATAAATGCCTAAAGAGCCAAAATTTTACAAACATCTCAAAAAATAAATATTAAAAAATATATAGGTAACTCGATTGCACATTCATAAAATTGATCAAAACATCTTTTTTAACTGAAATAAAGTATTGCCTTATTTTATTAGTTTTTAACATAAAAATCAACCTTTCAGCTTATCTTAATTTGCTTATTAGCTTGAATTCGATCAAATCTGAAACTTTTAATCCTTGAACCCCATGTGGCATACAAGTATACAATTATTAAATGTTTATTGAGTATAAGTATTCATGTTGAGTATATAAGTATTTCTTCCTTTTTTCACAAAAATTCTTAGTGTTCGATTTGTTTCCTCTTTGATATAATAATATTTTTACTGACTTATGTATTTTTTCAGTTTACTCTTCAAAAACTGCTGTGAGAGGCCGGTGGCTTCGAGGTACAGCATCCGGCTAGCAATCAGAGGACTGTGAGTTCGAATCGGCATGAGAACTTGATAAAAGTTTAGATGCAGTGAACTCGTGATCGGAGGATTGCTAGATTCGATACTAAATTACGAAAGTTGTCTGAAATGATATTCAATTTCCATCGGTGTGTGTATACGTAACTGGTGCACGTTAAATCTAATCGTGGTCGAGACACAAATACTGACAGAAGTTGTTGAATGTAAAGAAACTAATATACAATTTTTTAAATGGTTATGACAGGCGATGAATCTTGAAATCAGAATTCTGAAAAGATTTTTACATATTTCGATAATGTTATGAATATTTCATAGATTATATGAAAAAATATTTGTTTTAGCAATTTTGATGGTCATAAAAACTACTTGTTATTTACTTGTATCACATGTACTAACGCAATATAGGTACTTAAAGAAACTAATTGTAAGAAATAATATCTTAATTGAAGAATGTAAATGAAGTTATTATTATAATTATTTATAATTTATTATGATGTCGCCAAATATCTTAAAATATTTAAAATACTAATTATTTAAAATGTATTTAAATAATGTTAACAGCATTGGTTTGAATGCAACCTTATTTATAGTCACACTTTCACACATGATGAATTTGTGCATAAAAACTTCTCATTGGCATTTTATCAGCACAAGCTTAAAAGATTTCATTGTGAAATTAAATTTGAAATAGGTATTTTATAAAAGTTACCATCATTAACATTTCAAATGAATATCGTGCATGCATAAATAAACATGCAAGTCCAATCGCAAAAAAAAATGGTATATACATTTATTTCAATGGAGCTTTGGATTTTCAAGTTCTAAAAATAAAAGGAATATTTTCGAAATATTAAAAAAAAAATGCAAAAATGGATAAATATTTTTTTTAATAAAATTAAATGCTTATATAATTTTTTTGACATGTTTGTTTTGCACGCACGAACTTTAAATATTCTAGAGTTCTTTAATGGAGATACATTGCTATAGTTTATGAACAAATGTCACAGTGCATTCTAAAGTAAATTCTTTTATACTTTTCTACGATGTGAATAAAAAACAACTTGAAGTGGTTTGTATGAGTGTTATATGTCATAAATATTTATCTAAAATTATTTGTTCGTGTTTTTACATTCATAATTATACATAATTATTCTCCGATTAAATTTGAATATATAGTTTTCTCTGTTTAAATGCATTTTTTAAATAAATATTTTCGGATACGAACCATTATTGTTTGTTTGTTCTCAATATGATCAGAATTGCTTTGCCTTGTAATTTTTGTTCCACACACATAACGTAAAGACCCCGCTAATAAGAATTTTAGAAAAAATACCCAAACTTAATTTTATGCAAACTAAATATTAATAAATATAAATTAATTTGTCTTAATAGAAATGTTACAAATTAAAGAAACTTGGAAAAATTTAGACGGAGAAATAAAACGTAATTGTTTACCAAAATGTTAAAAATATGGGAATATAAGATTTGAACTATTTATTTTTCATACAGTTAGAATTGAAAAATTTTAATCAGATAGTAAAAAAAAGTTTCAATTAATTAAAAACAAATATTTAAAGATTACAATTGTATGTACAAAATTACCAATTATTTGGTTATAGAATTAAACTTGATTGAATTTTTTTAATATTTGATTAACCATGCATGAAGTTCTATATATATATTTAAATTATTGAAAGAAGGTCCGATGAAGCGAAAAATAGAAAATTATATTTTTAATATTTTTCTAAAAGCATATGTTTTTAGAAAATGTACTAAACATATTTATTATATTAAATTTCTATCATTAAATAGTATGCTAAAAATAATTAAAAATACATTTTTTAATTTCTTTCTGCAATTTTATGCCTGCATTAATTTCGTAAAATAAATTTGATAACGAAAGGAATTAGATTTCAAATAAAATTTATGAATTTTTTTTTAAAGAACATAAAAAGTTCTTTAAATTTGTTTTCATAAATTTTATTTGAAATCTAATTCCTTTCGTTACCTAATAATTGTGCCTTAAGGGTACTTCTCCTGCATATCCGCGTTATGATGAATTAAATTGCCAAGTAGAATCTATAAAAAGCGATAAACATGCCGACGTGCAACCCTGCAATGACGTCACTGTGACCTCAAGTATGGGGGCGCTGTCATCGACCGGCTTACATTACGTCTACGGGGAGTGTACCATCTTTAAGCCGTAGGGTTATTATAGTATCTTTGATGGATCCTTCATAGTAGGTTTGGTGTGGTTAATTAACGTCGCACTAGAGCTGCACAGTGGGCTACTGGCGACGGTTCGGGGTCTATCTCGAAGGAAAGACCCAGGAACACATACACATTCACACACACATTCATTCATACCTGCACCTCGTTACTTTAGAACCATGGTCAGATGACGAGGAAACACCTGAACTGGCACCCAACGCCTTCAATAGAAGTCGGGACTTTGAACCCCGATCAGATGTATCGTGCACCAGTCCCGTATACACGCCGTTAATTTTTGCGGATGTTCTGGACGACTTTTCTAGTATTTTTGTAGCGAAGCTGGCAACCCTCCGATCCAAGATCACTACTTTTTTACTTTTCTTTTGTCAAGTCTATCGCGCGGATTCGAACCACCAATCCTCGGATTAGTTGCTGAATGCCTTAACCGCTCGGCCACGGAGGCCTCCCGTTCATAGTAGAGAAAATATAACGTTAAAATTTCGCTAACATCAAAGTGAGGCCAACATGTATGGCCTCAGACACGTGGTCAATTAAGTCATTTCATTCATAAATGTTCACTGTTACATATTTCCCAATTCATCAGCCAATCACGAGTATTTTTTAATTCATAATTTTGAAAAGAAGTCACGTGTCTGAGGACATTCGGTGTGAGATGTTGGTTTCACGATTATGACGTCATATTCGCACAGTTTACTCATGCTCGAAGGTGGTAAACGATAATTTGTGGTGTGTGTTAGGTTTGAAATTTAAGAATGTTTTGTTTGTGATTTTTCATGTATCATTTTTTTTTGGAATTGTTAAAAATTTTGTTCATATATTTTGCTAAAATATCCAGACTTATTCTTGAAAAATGGCTAGTATTTAGTCTTTTTTATTTACTTAATTAGGGATAAGTGTGTTGTATATGTGTGATGTGACATTTTACCATTGCGAATAGCGAGTACTTTGTAGTATTTTTATGAAAATATTAAAAAATTTTAAAGATGACGAAAAACATGTTTTCGCAATGTTAAATATATATACTTAAAATAAGTAAAAAGTACTCATTTTTGATTACATCCGATGCTTTTCAATCTCATTTTTGAAAATGACGTGTACCCAAAGGAGGAATAAAATTAATAAAAAGAGCAGTTGCTTGCCTACATAGGCTGCCTTCATAAATCACTTTAAATAAATTTCAACAATTACAACGAGCTTACTGGGAATCGAACCCAATCCATCTTAAAACTCCACCATTAAGTACTATTTCCCTATCACAAACTTCTTAACACACGAATTTTTCCTTTAAAATAAAACAAGTTTTTACACGCAATGGTAGCCAAACTAAACAACAAAACAACAAGAAAAAAATATATAATAAAAATGAATTATGATTAAACAAAAATAAAAGAAAGAATCTCGGCGAAACAATGCGGACACACACTTCAAAAGAAACTTTTCAGGATTCCCAAAAAGTCCCGGGAAAAAAAAGGACCAAGACTTCAGCGAACCCAACCAGCGATTAAAAATTCTTTTTAAGATCTTAAGCCGAGCTATTCAGTATGGCTTTTTAATACCCTCCTCTCCTGTAAACCCTTCATGTAATGTCCCTTTTTTTTAGGACATTTAACGCCACATTTCGCTTTATCCTTCCATTGTCCTTTTTTCCTGTTCCCGTTTTTAGCGCTCCTTTTTATGGCCAGGTATTGTAGTCCGAAGCGGAGAATTAGCCGAGTCAGAATGCCTGGATGTCTATGTAATTAGCCGAGTAGAAATAGGCTTAATGGGGGGGTGAAAAGAGGTAAACTTGGAATTAATCGCCTTTCTGTTTATGTACGGAGATGGACATTACAGGAAGTTTATTTCTTTTGGGGTGTATAAAAATGGCCGGTGTAAGCTGGTTTTAATCCATGGGTTGGAAAGCGAAAGACGTGAGATGGTGATAAATGTGTTTATGTGTATTAAGGAAAAAACAATCAAGATTAGTAATTTTTTCATTGTTGCTAATGGCTTTTTTAGGTTTGGGCCGCGGATTGAATAAAAATCAGATAATAGTTGTAAAGTCCAGAAGAAAAACGGTAACGTTTCACCTAGGAAGAGTTTACGGTTTCAATAAATACAATATAAAAAAAATGTGCTTAAAAATGAGTAAATGGATGTACTCATTTTTCTTCAAAATTAATTAATTAATTTGTGCCAAAATTTAGGTATTATTTTTTGTAAATTAACACCAACTTCAAAAAGTTCTAATTAGTATAAAATTTATATTAAATAATTCAATTTTTTCGAACTCGTTCGCAAAATTAAATAAAGATAAAGAGTAATAAAAATATTTTTATAAATAAATTTTATTAAATAAAGATAAAGAATGGAGCCCAGAAGAAAAACGATAACGCTATATCTAGGGAGAGTTTACGGTCTCACGTCTACACTGTAAAAAAAAAAATTGCATAAAAATAATTATATATATATATATATATATATATATATATATATATATATATATATATATATATATATATATATATATATATATATATATATATATATATATATATATATATATATATATATATATATATATATATATATATATATATATATATATATATATATATATATATATATATATATATATATATATATATATATATATATATATATATATATATATATATATATATATATATATATATATATATATATATATATATATATATATATATATATATATATATATATATATATATATATATATATATATATATATATATATATATATATAGTTTTAAATGTGTTTACTTTTACTCATTACTTTAAGATCCGGAAAGTTCCAATTGCGGCCCACGACAACCTTTTGTCTGGGTGATAAACAATTGTGTTCTTCTTTGAGAATTTGGTAACCCGGCTTCCTTCGGCCGCAATTGGGCTATTGCCTTAGTGCCAATAGAAAAAGAAGAAAAGTATTTACTCGTTGGTGTTTATGTATGTTGTTCAATCTTGCTAAAACATTTATTGTAATTTATGGTATACATAAAAAAGTGACAGATAAAAAAAAAGGAAATATTAAGTCTTCCACACTGAATTTGAATTTAGTTCGATAACTCATTTTAAAGCAATAAAACTAACAATACAATAAGGTAAGCTTATCGATAATAGAATAGATGGACATTGGTCTAACATCAGCTGTATATCTTCGAATGAGCAACCAGTACAATTAGCTTATAATTGGTGGCAGAAAAATATTACTTTATTGTTTGGAAAATATAAGATAAGGCATTTACATTATTAAGTGAATTACTTTGCAGATTACCTCAATTCAAATTACAGTGTTTCATAATCAAATACATATGCTTACTACGATTGTATATATTTTCTATTAGTCCACATTTTCTTATTTTATTCTAAAAATTAACTTTGACTTGGATACCAATATTCAAACAATAATAATAGGCCAGAAGAGGTATATTTAAATTCAACCCCTGCATTTTCTAGAGTTTGCGATACGTTAATTACCACACATCATAATTTAAAATAATATTTGAATTTTCCGTTGTGCTACCAGTAAATTGCAACACAGTTCCGTTTTAAATAATTAAAACAACATAATTAAAGTGATATAGTATGCAAGGACATATATTTGAATACAGTTCGGCAATACAGGTTGGCATTAAAATTCAGCTCATTTATAATAAATATATACCCTCCGTATCCCCAAAAATTAATGATCAAATTACTAGCTTAATAATACCTTCCGTCCCAGTATTGTTTACCTGCCAAACTACGTTTGAGCAAACAAAAGAGTCCTCTAATAATTTCACTAAACCCCAATCAAGAGTGCTGTCTATGTCCTCTAATTCTAAAAGCTGCTGCGTATTTTTAAAAACGGGGACTTCCCCTTTTAATATGCCAAATATTGAAGCTTTTCGTACTAATGAGCAAATATCGCAAAGTTATTTGCCAAATATGGCGGCATATGCTCGATGGTTTCTGATGGCGAGGCAGTTCATCAAGAAAGTTCTTGTGTGAAACGCGATATCTGTCCTCCTGTGTCCTATTACCCAGTGGCGTGTAATTAGAGTTAGAAGTTACGCGGGAATTCTTGCGTTTAATTGGCGCGGGACGGGGGTAAATTGGCGAAGCAGCGGAGTTTAAAAGATGGGATTAAATTGCAGACATGGGTGGGTGTTATTAAAAGTAGGCTTTTATTAATGTTGTGGAAGATTAAAAATTGAGTGTGTGTGCGTTTATTGGAAGTTTTATAACACGAGGTGAAATGGTGACTATGTTTTCTTGTTGCGATGCTGAAGAATTTTTTTTTTTAATTTTAGTAACTGCTTGTTTTGTTTTAAACATATTTTGGAAGTGCATTGGGACTCCACTATTTTTTGAAAACACATAAATTAATGATGTGGTGTATGTATACAATGCGTGAGATTAACTATGTAAAGTTCGTTATTACTTAGAACTTTTGGGCTAGCGTTGTTGAGTTGCATAATTAAAGATGGAATGACATCGGTTGCTTGGTTGGCTGATTATCGTCGTACTAGGACTGCAGAATAAGCTATTGCTGACGGTTCGGGTCTATTTTGAAGGAAAAATACGGAACACTGCACTTCGTAATTTTAAAGTATGGTCTGGCACTCCACACAACCCGACATACGTGTGTGGACGTTAGATCGAAATCATTGATCTCTAACTATAACTGACATTAGAACGAAATCATAGATCTATACATGCACGTAGGTGTAGATTTTTCATGGGAGGGGTTCAGCTCCCCCAAAAAATTCAAAACTCCTCCTCCTCCCCACCCCCATTTTTTAAAAAAAATTTATTAATTTTTATTTAAGTACACAGGAGTACATTGACAGATAAATATAGAAACCGAAACATCATTTTGTTTTTATTTGTATAAAGTTGACAACTATTTAGATAAAGATGACCTCAAAACATGTTTTGACGCGTTTTGAAGACTATTTTCCGAGGTAAGACTCTCCGGAAAATACCAGGTTTTCCCTCATGTTACTCAACAAGTCCCTACGTGACAATACCATAACAGTTAACACAAAACTCAATAAATGCAACTAACGGTCATTTTAAAGCATATACGCTACACTGTCTCCTATACTTTTTCGAGCCCCAGTTGCTCAGTTGGTAAGGCGTTCAGCTACTAATCAGAGGGTTGGTGATTCGAAACCGTGCAATGGACTTGACATAGAAAAGTAAAAAAGTAGGGATCTTGCGATCGGAGGGTTGCCAGCTTCTCTACAAAAATACTAGAAAGTCGTCCAGAATATCCAACAAATTATACTGGCGTGTATACGGGACTGGTGCACGATACATCTGATCGGGGTCCAAAGTCCCGACGTCTATTGAAGGCGTTGGGTGCCAGTTCAGGTGTTTCCTCGTCATCTGACCATGGTTCTAAAATAACGAGGTGCATGTATGAATGTGTGTGTGAATGTGTATGTGTTCCCGGGTCTTTCCTTCGAGATTGAACCCGAACCGTCGCCAATAGCCGACTGTGCATCTCTAGGGCGACGTTAATTAACAAAACCAAACCAAACCAACCTATACTTTTTCTTCCATTTTTTTGCTGTTGTTGATTATCAACTGGCGTCTCCATGTCTAGACATTCTCCAGCATTTTGCTTTGTTTCAAACCCAGAAAAACGGAGCTCGTCGCCTTTTTGTAACGCTATAATTCTTTCTATAAAACTATTATATTTCATTTATTCTGAAAAGCTAGGGAAAACACAAAAAACAAAAATTACAAAAACTTTAAACCAAAAAAAAAAGGAAAAATCCATACAACATGTTAATTTTATTCTTCAGTTATTCTTAAAAAAAATCATCAAATAAATGCTACATACACATATTTCAAAAAGTTCAAATACAATAATTCTAAAATAATTATGCAATTAAATTTTTATCTTAAATAAATTATTTATGTTTCAAGACTTCTTTTATTATCATTATAATAGAATCCAAATAATTTGCAGCTATCCAACAATCGCCGCCTCAAACATCATCCAAGACAAAATGATGTGTACTTACAGCCATTTACAGTGTTTTCCCATGACAGTTGGGGGCCGGATCGCCCAGTGGATAAAGGTGTCGGCTGGGAATCAAAGGATTCACGGTTCGAACCTGTGCGAGGACTAGACTAAAGAATAGTAAAAAAGTAGTGATATTGCGATCGGAGGGTTGCCAACTTCGCTACCAAAATACTAGAATACCGTCCGGAACATCCGCAAAAATTATCGGCGTGTATACGGGACTGGTGCACGGATCTGATCGGGGTCCAAAGTCCCGACCTCTATTGAAGGCGTTGGGTGCCAGCTCAGGTGTTGTCCTTGTCATCTGACCATGGTTCAAAAATACAAGGCATCGTTCCCGGGCCTTTCCTTCGATATAGGCCCCGAACCGTCGCCCAGCTTCGCTACAAAAATACTAGAAAGTCGTCCAGAATATCCAACAAATTATACCGGCGTGTATACGGGACTGGTGCACGATACATCTGATCGGGGTCCAAAGTCCCGACGTCTATTGAAGGCGTTGGGTGCCAGTTCAGGTGTTTCCTCGTCATCTGACCATGGTTCTAAAATAACGAGGTGCATGTATGAATGTGTGTATGAATGTGTGTGTGAATTTGTATGTGTTCCTGGGTCTTTCCTTCGAGATTGACCCCGAACCGTCGCCAATAGCCCACTGTGCAGCTCTAGTGCGACGTTAATTAACAAAACCAAACCAACCTATACTTTTTCTTCCATTTTTTTTTGTTGTTGAGCAATAACTGACGTCTCCATTTCCAGATATACTTCAGCATGTTGCTTTGTTTCAAACCCAGAAAAACGGGGCTCGTCGCGTTTTTGTTACGCCATAATTATTTTTATAAAACTGTTCTATTTATTCTGAAAAGCTAGAGAAAACACAAAAAAAAAACTTTACAAAAACTTTAAACTAAAAAAAGAAAAA
The DNA here is from genome assembly GCA_963932185.1 of Troglohyphantes excavatus. Lineage (NCBI taxonomy): Eukaryota > Metazoa > Arthropoda > Arachnida > Araneae > Linyphiidae > Troglohyphantes > Troglohyphantes excavatus. Next base: position 28,723,471 of record OZ010678.1, read on the forward strand.
ATCCATACAACACGTTAAATTTATTCGTCAGTTATTCTTAAAAAAAATCATCAAATAAATGCTACCACATATTTCATAAACTTCAATTACAATAATACTAAAATAATTTTACAATTAAATTTATATCTTAAATTAATTATTTACGTTTCAAGATTTCGTTTTATTATCAAAATAATAGAATCCAAATAATTTCCAGCTATCCAACAATCGTCAACATCATCCAACACAAAAGGATGTGTACTTAGAGCCATTTACCGTGTTTTCCCATGAACGTTCGAATTCGAAGAATTCTCGTGACAGATACGCATTAGTGGATTGGCCAACATATTCCCCGGAAGTCATTTTGAGTGAATGGGGTTTCTTGGGAAAAGGGTAGAAGAAGAATGTCTTGTTTACTATTGGGCAAGAGTGTAATGCAGGGTTCTGTGTTGAAAATTGAGAAGGCGGAACTTCTTCCGAAAACTTTGTGAATGGTTCTTGTCACTGGGGAAACATATTTTATTGTATATCGTTTATGAGTTGATTGATTGGTTGAAATAACGTCGCTTGGTTGGTTTGGTTAATTAACGTCGCACTAGAGTTGCACAGTGGGCTATTGGCGACAGTTCGTAGTCTATATCGAAAGAAAGACCCGGTAACATATACACATTCACACACACATTCATACATGCACCTAGTTATTTTAGAACCATGCTCAGATGACGAGGAAACACCTGAACTGGCACCCAACGCCTTCAATAGACGTCGGGACTTTGGACCCCGATCAGATTTATCGGGCACCAATCTCGTATACACGCCGTTAATTTTTGCGGATTTTCTGGACGACTTTTTTAGTATTTTGTAGCGAAGAAGGCAACCCTCCGATCACAAGATCACTCATTTATTTACTCTTCTTTGTCAATTCCATCGCTTTGGATCAAACCAGGAATCTTCGTATTCCCAGCTAACGCCTTTAATCGCTCGGCCACGGAGTCCTGAAATAACGTCGCACTACAGCTACATATTGGGCTACTAGATAGGCTATTCAACCCAAGATGATGAGTTGAAGAAGACACCATCTGTGAACTGGCACCCGACGCACCTGTGATAGGCGTGAGGACGTTTGGACCACAGCATATTAAATATTAACTTGTTTCCAATAAACGTAGATGTTTCCGTAGACGAGTGGTCGGCAAACTCAGTAATCAACAGAGCCAAATATCAACAGTACAACGGTCGAAATTTCTTTTGAGAGCCAAATTTTTTTTAACTTATCGTCGTATATTGTCTTGTCTATATCTTTTCGTTCAATCTCTCAGTGTGTCCAAACCATAGAGTAATGATACAAATAGAGGAATAACAATGCTGATTTCCGTGTGTCCATCATTGAAACCACGTGATATGTGGAAATGCCAATTCATTCATGCGCCAATATTACTTGGCAGGCCTTGGCGACTTTAAGAACTAAGCGAGATCGAAGTATTGTAATATGGTTTTGTGTTTAATTTTGTATTTAAATATAGTTTTTTTTTTTGAACGAGTGGCACAATTTAAGGGAGTTTAACAGATAAATTAAGGAGATTTTTCTTACTTTGTAGTTTTAAAATAATTGCGTTACGTTTTTTTGTAAAAAATTAACCATAAGCGATGTTCTTTCAATTGTTATTTTGTATAAAGTTATTTTGTTATTTTGTATACTTCAATAAGAAAATATGAACAATAAAACCTGAGAAATATAAAGAGTTTCGCTTCTTCGAGTATTGAACACAAATAAAATATTTTCGTTTCGTTAATGAAGAGGAAATATTTAGCGCATATTGTTTGAAAATAAGTAAATACGTACATATATGTTAAGAAGTTGAATACGGACAGAACGCCTTATCACAAAAAAAGAAGAAAGTGCGCCAAATTTGGAACTCCTGCAGATGTCTGTACGCCAAATGTGACAGCGCTATAACCACGTGATGTGAGTTTTTCTTTTAAAACACAAAACCATATTACAATACTTCGATCTCGTTTAGTTCTTAAAGTCGCCAAGGCCTGCCAAGTGATATTGGCGCATGAATAAATTGGCATTTCCACATATCACGTGGTTTCAATGATGGACACACGGAAATCAGCATTGTTATTCCTCTATTTGTATCATTACTCTATGGTTAAACTCCCTTAAATTGTGCCACTCGTTCAAAAAAAAAAAACTATATTTAAATACAAAATTAAACACAAAACCATATTACAATACTTCGATCTCGTTTAGTTCTGAAAGTCGCCAAGGTCTGCCAAGTAATATTGGCGCATGAATGCATTGGCATTTCCACAAATCACGTGATTTCAATGATGGACACACGGAAATCAGCATTTTGATTCCTCTATTTGTATCATTACTCTATGGTTAAACTCCCTTAAATTGTGCCACTCGTTCAAAAAAAAACTATATTTAAATACAAAATTAAACACCAAACCATATTACAATACTTCGATCTCGTTTAGTTCTGAAAGTCGCCAAGGCCTGCCAAGTAATATTGGCGCATGAATGCTTTGGTATTTCCACAAATCACGTGATTTCAATGATGCACACACGGAAATCAGCATTTTTATTCCTCTATTTGTATCATTACTCTATAGTTTTATTGGGACAAGAAAGGCGCCGTATTAGTTGCGTGTACCGGGGCCAACAATGACTTTAAAATTGTTAAGTGAATGGTATTTGGACAAACTAAGTAAATTATTTAGCTAAGTGGAAGTCGAAAATGAAGTACAAACTCGATAGTTTCGTGATCACCAACCTCAATAAATTAGTGATGATTTATAAATCATTGTTCGGTATTTAAGGTTAAAATGTAATATGCATACTTTAAAACAATATTTACATATTAATAATACTAAAAGTCAAAATGTCAACAAATATAAAACTTTCAATTATCAACAAATAATTTCGCAAATGTATTAAAATAGGCAATTTTTTATTAAATCCGGCCTGAAAAAAAGTCAAAATGTAGTAACCATGTATGTTTGGTTTGGTTTATACAGTTCCGGATGCCTCGTGTTTACTTCCTCGTATTAAGATTTATCACAGCTACATACACAATCACACACACACATTCATACGTACACCTTGTTATTTTAAAACCAAGGTCAGATGACGAGGAAACACCTGAACTGCCAGCCCACGCCTTTAATAGACGTCGGGACTTTGGAGCTCGATCAGATGTATCGTGCACCAGTCCCGCATACACGCCGTTAATTTTTTTTGTGAATGTTCTGTACGACATTTTAGTATTTTGGTAGAGAAGTTGCCAAGCCTCCGATTGCAATATCACTACTTTTTTACTATTCTTAGTCTAGTCTGTCGCACAAGTTCGCACCGAGAACCCTCGGATTCCCAACTGTCACCTTAATCCACTCGGCCAGGGAGGCCTCCAGAAACAAGTAGAGCTATCCGATTTTTGCACCTCTTCAATTGTAGAAATCAATCAATTTAAGCAAACGTCATGATATTTGAACTTAAGTCACAAATATTAAACTGAATAGAGAAGGCTTGAAGTTTGACTCAGTGTCCTTCGCACACGGTACAAAGGACTGAGGGGAGTGGATTAAAGACCAACCTGGTAGACGCAGTCCAATTTATTCTTTAAGATTATAAGTCATTTATTATTATAGGCTTATTCACCCTGGAGTTATGAAGCTTTGAATAACCAACATTTTATGTTTATATAATATCTGCTAATGTACCCGAATAATTTTCAAAACATTTTCGGACTAAAATAAAGTTTTAAGTACTACCATTAATTTATTTAAAAGTATGGATATATATAAATACAATCATTTGTATTGTTATTTTATGACCGTTAGGGATGTGAAATGTATGTTCTTTTTAAAGAACAGGTGTTCCCTGTTCCTGTTCTTTTTAAAAGAACTGTTCTTTAACTTGTTCTTTTCAGAAAACTGTTATTTTTTTTTTAGAAATTTTTGTGTGTAGTATTTTTAAACTTAAAACCATAAAAATTACAAATGCTGATTAATTTTATTTTATATAGTAAATAATTAAAAATAAACAAAGGATCTATAATTTTCAAAATAAGAAAACTATTAATAATTAGTTTAAATTCATATCGACATTTCAGAAAATAATACATTACAAAAATTTTTACAGAAAAAACAGAAAAATTAAAATTTTTAATGCTGGCTTTCAAAATCAGATGTAATGGTGATAAAAGTTTTAATATAGCAAATTCCTAGTTTCAATAACGCACAATTCTAATAATTTAGAGCAGTAATATATATGAATTATAAAGAAAATTATAAGTTCCTTGAAGGGATCTCTAGGACACAAGCATTTTTCATATATTTATATGTTATTATAATACATTTTATTCCTAAATCAATAAGCATTGCAAATTTGTAATAATTTGCTTGCTAGTTTGTAGAATGAAAGGAAATGAAGGTCAAATAAAAATAATATTTTAATAGCTATTCATTTGTTAAGATTTCAAAAATGAAATCCGAAAGGAAAACTCATTTCAAGAACTTCTGAGTGTCTCCAATGTTCAAGATATGATAAAAGTTATAGTAATAAAAAGTTACATTCATCGCTTTCAAGTACGGTAAATAACGTAATACACTAATATTTCTATACACCATTAAAGTGCAAATATACAAAACAACAGAAAATAATTAGCTGTTTCACCCAAATATCCGAACCATTAATATATACATTTTTTACAAGAACGATTATACTTACATATAGTACATACTGCTATAGATTTAGAGGAATCGGTTACATTAAAATAGTTACATACAGGTAAAGACCTTTTCAAGATTATATTGAAATCAGAGTTTAAAAATTAACATGATAATCCTATTTAATTTTAAAATAAATAGTAACTACTTTTGAATGTTCATATCGCATAGTCTACAGATCAGCAAGTAAGGAACAGAGAAAATGCGTCTTATATACAAGTCAGCTGAAAATGAATTGCCACCGACTCTCTAAATCCCAACAGATCGCATTCCTTTTCTAACTTCACCCACACCAGTGAGACAAAGAACCGAGACCGAGACCGAAACCCTCACAAAAAACACCGACAAGAGTGTTATTTAGGTAATCGCATCAACACCCCTCATCCCCACCTCCCATTTAGTAATAGAAATCACTCCCTCCCCTTCCCGTTTCTAGTTAATCTTATCCTATATCCCGACATCTTTACTAAGATGTCAGTTAAAGTCTTTTGAAGTTCCGTAACGGAAAAAAAAACACGCATCTTTCTTTGTATCAAATTCTGTAACTATTCGTAGAAATTAACAAAAAAATACCGCCAAAAGCCGAAAAATGTCCACCTGAAAATTTATTTAAAAAAAAAAAACTAATAAAATTAAAGGATTATATTAAGTTATAAAGTTTTGAAACACGACTTACTTATAACTACATGATCAAGAATCTAGTCTAATAGTTTTTAATATATTCTTAATATAAATTTGCAAATCCTTTATTTTAACTTTTTAATTTAGTGCATGTTAAAAATACAAATTACAACATAAAGATATAAATAGAACATTCCTTCAGGGTAGATAATATATATTTTTTAATTTATATAAATTTATCATTTTTTACTAAATTTTGTTTTTTTGTATACACATTTAACATAAAAAATTCGGATCAAAATCATTTGCATAATTTTTTTAGAACACAAACAACTAACAAACACAACACGAAATATTCAAATTTTGAAATAATTTTAAAACAACTCGAAGAATGTATAATTTTTATACAAAACATCCTACCTGTAATATTGAATCGGCCATTCCAATTTTTTTCCGTTATGTAATATTTATCATCTAAGACTAACAATTAATATAAAGAAATTTCACAACTATTTATTCAAAATTTCCTTTGTAATGAAATTATGTAAAATGTAAAATATCTTTAGATATTTGACTACCTTCCCTAAAAGTCATAACAAATCACCTCAAAATAAATGACACAAGCAGTTCAGTAGCCAATTATCATATTATAGAGAGCAAAGTACGCATATCTACTAAAAACAGCTTCAAAAACTAATTAGCCCTGGCCCCTAAAAAGAACAACCCTACTCCGAAAAAGAACACCTGTTCTAAAATAGAACACACGTTTCAAGAAAGAACACCCGTTCCAAAAAAGAACACCCTGCTCTTTAGAACAGGGTTGTTCTTTAGAACAGGGCTGTTCTTTAGAACAGGGCTGTTCTTTAGAACAGGGCTGTTATTTAGAACAGGGTTGTTCTTTAGAACAGGGTTGTTCTTTAGAACAGGGTTGTTCTTTAGAACAGGTAGCTCTTAAGAACAGGTTGCTCTTAAGAACAGGTTGCTGTTAAGAACAGGTTGCTCTTAAGAACAGGTTGCTCTTAAGAACAGGTTGCTCTTTGGAACACCCTGCTCTTTGGAACACCCTGCGCTTTGGAACAACCTGCTCTTTAGAAGAACAGGGGCGTTCTTTTAACTGCATTCTGAGCAGAAAGCATATCAGAGTGAAATATTCTTGCAGCACAAGGCGAAAGCGCTGGGCACGGTGGCTTTTAGGGGTGTGCGACGTGTGACATCGCACAGGGCCCTGTGTTAAAGCGGCCCAGCGACTAGAAAAAAAATATATATAAAAGTAAATAGTAAGAATGGAAATGAATTTCTATTTTTAAAATTGTATTTGCATTATGGAGTGCTCTGGAGTGGAAAGTCGCAACACAGATGTTTTTATATCTTAAACACTGATATGAATAATTTCTTTACTTTAATTTTTAAAAAGTGAAAGGTATATTCATAAGAGCTGAAATATTTAAATTTTAATTACGTTTTCGTTTCGATTTATAACAAATAATTCAAGGCTTTATTTACTCTAAAAATATCTTTTTTGTCAAAGAAATGTCATTTAATACAATTTAAAATATACTCTGAACAGATAATATTACATTATTTTGTGATAAAAAAATAGTTTTAAATTATAATAAATTTTAGGCCCTCTTATTAATATAAATTATTTTCTTTCATAAAAAGTTCAGAAATATTCTTTGTATTACTTCATACAAATAATTTGTTTTAAAACGTTTTTTAATAATTTGTTTTAAAAATTGGTTTTACATGACATTAAAAATCCCCGCTAATAGAAAATTTCATTATCATAATTAATATTTCTGAAACGTAATTTGAACACTGAAATTTCTACCATGATATGTAAATAAATAATCTCTATATCAATGACATATCCAAAACCTAACTTTTCACACCAAAATATACATATTATAGTGAAACTAACTATTTTCAGGAATTATTTAAGCTTTTGTTTAATGTTGATTTTCTTAAAGTGTTGTCGCATTAAAATATTCTTTGACGGATTTTATACCCCTTTCATTACATATATTTCATAAACGCAACTATTAAGCAATTCGATCGTTCGATATAAGTATTAAATTAACTAAGTACTATTAAATTAATCAAATTGCAGATATTGCAATGAAAGTGTTCAATCGATAAGAATCAACGAAACCGCGTAATAAACACAAGTTTTATGAAATGTTAAAAGTTTTATAAAACTTAATACATTTTTATTAAAAAATAAGTGCCTTCTTTTAAAACTAAATTATTGCAAAATACCAAAAGCACTGTTTGTCATTTGAAGTGCTTAAAAATATAAATCTTTAGACAAGACATGTTTAGGATTAGCGATACATCAAGTTAAGATAGAATACATCCGAAAAAAACAGATCAGAAAAAAGAACAGGGTTTCTTTAAATTGAAGAACAGGCTGTTCCTGTTCTTTTTAAAGAACAGGTGAAAAAGAACAGGGTGTTCTTTTTTTTCACATCCCTAATGACCGTGTATGGATTGATGGTCTAACGTTCAAACTCATGCAACTCCAAGTCCCTAAGAACCTCATCCATCTTATCTTCTCATACCTCACGAATCGCTCCTTCTCAGTGCAGGTTAAAAAAGCTTTCTCCTCTCACAGGAAGGCCTCAGCCGGGACCCCCCAAGGCTCTGTCCTGGGACCGCTACTTTTTAATGTATACGTAAATGACATTCCCCATCATCACAAAACAAAGTTAGCCATGTTCGCCGACGACACGGCTATCCTTGCCACGGGGAAAAACACTAATTACTTAAGGCTCAGCCTGCAAAGTCATATTCATTTGATTGAGGATTGGCTTAACAAATAGAAAATTGCAATCAACGTTTCCAAAACTGTCGCCCTCATGTTTACTAGGGAGATAAAGCGACCTCAGAATCTAACCATGTATGGATCTGAGCTTGAATGGGAGAAATCCACTAAGTACCTTGGGGTAGTCCTTGACTCACGACTAACCTGGGAACCCCACTACGAGTATATCAAAAAGAAGTTCAGAAGAGGCTCTCTCCGTCTGAGATCCATCATGGGGAAAAAATCCCCACTTAGTCATCAAATGAAACTTCTTCTCTATAAAACGGTACTCCGACCTATCATTACCTATGCCTCCCCAGTCTGGGCTAGCGCTTGTAAGACAAGGATGGGTCAGTTTGATACGCTCCAAAACACTTTGCTCAGGATCCAAGTTGTCAGAGCAAGATGGTTCGTACGAGATGAGGACATAAGGAGTTCCCTCTCCATCCCCTCACTCACTCAGTTCATGGGCAAGTTGGCCAATAATTTCTATGGGTCGCTTGATCTCATTGAAAACGATGAAATTAAAATGCTCGACCCCTACGATTACACTCTTCCTCAAAATCGCCACCGACCACGAGCCTCACTGCTGCTCTTTCCCTCTTAGCTCTGCCACTAATGTGCTGAGCCCCAGCTCTTGCCCAAGTTGTAAATACTCGTCACTTGTCCAAATTTCCTCAGTGTACCATATTGTATAATTCCAATTTTGTTCCTTAACATTGTTTAACTGTCATCTCATGCTGTGTACATAGTTGTAAATACTTACTTTTCTAAGTGCTATTTGTTCCCAATCTGGGAAATATTCCCAATGTATAAAATGAATGAAAAAAAAAAAAAGATATTTGAAATAGTCTCACCAAAACCAAATAAAAATAGTAGTCACGTCCCAGTAGCCATTTCATAAATTCTCATCATGTACCCCACTACCCAGTGGACCTTGCTTGTGTTTTTCGTTGTGTTGTCCCAATTTTACGATTCCTCAATATAATGGAACGTCAAGTTAACCTCAGGTGTTATCAAAGCAATTCATTGCACTCCGATTAGAGGTATGGGGCCTTCGGCCCCGGGTACTCTATCACTTCGTGAAATCTTTTTTTATTGTTATTTTAAACTTTAGGTTTTTTTAATTCTAGTAGCAAGTTATCAACAAGTAATTTGAAAAAAAATAAAAATCCGTGCTCGTTAGTATGTTTTGACCTGTCGCACTTTTAAAAACTGACTTGTCCGGCCGAATGGTCCAAAAATCAAATGCTCCAGTCCAATGCTCGGTATATACGGATTTCGGATGTTCTGGACGACTTTTCTAGTAATTCGTAGCGAAGCTGGCAATCCTTCGATCACAACATCACTACTTTTTTACTTTTCCTTCTCAAGTCCGTCGCAAAGGATCGAATTAGGAATCCTCTGATTTCCAGCTGACGCCTTTATCCACTGGGCTATCCGACCACTCCATGTATGCTCAAAAGTGGAATGTTGAATATAAACAAACGGGCAAGTGACTTGTATAAAAATGTATGACCTCTCAATTTGATTCAGAGTAGAAAAATGATCAAATACATAAATAAACCCGGTTATGCTTTCGAGATCAGTCTAAAAAGAGTCTGGAAAAAACACGAAAGGCAATAGTTACACGAAAAATCAATCTACTTCAATAAAAATAGCAAAGTTTGTTCTTAACACAATGGCAATTTGATTCAGAGTAGAAAAATGATCAAATACATAAATAAACCGGTTATGCTTTCGAGATCAGTCTAAAAAGAGTCTGGAAAAAACACGAAAGGTAATAGTTACATGAAAAATCAATCAACTTCAATAAAAATAGCAAAGTTTGTTCTTAACACAATGGCAATTTGATTCAGAGTAGAAAAATGATCAAATACATAAATAAAACCGGTTATGCTTTCGAGATCAGTCTAAAAAGAGTCTGGAAAAAACACGAAAGGTAATAGTTACACGAAAAATCAATCTACTTCAATAAAAATATCAAAGTTTGTTCTTAACACAATGGCAATTTGATTCAGAGTAGAAAAATGATCAAATACATAAATAAACCCGGTTATGCTTTCGAGATCAGTCTAAAAAGAGTCTGGAGAAAACACGAAAGGTAACATGTACACCGAAAAATAAATCTACATCAATACAAATAGCAAAGTTTGTTCTTAACACATTTACGCTTAGCTATTTTAGTAATCGTAAAGTTTTCATTGTTTGCGCATTATATTTTTCCTAAGCGTACAGTTACAAGCACGTCCATATTCTCGTTTTAAACAATTTTTTTTACAGTGCATTAAAGTGTTAACAGATACATAAATGTATTCCTGCTATCCCTAATCCTCAATTTCACAAACTTTCAAAACTCAAATCCTCAAAATCACTGAAAACTTCATCTTAAAACTCCGCCAAACTTTCCCAGAATATAGCCAATGGAAGTAAGTATGTGAATTATTAAGACTCTGGATATTGCGGAGACCACATATCAAATTAATTCATGAATGGATATGCTACAAAAATAAATTTGCATTGATATGGAGTTACTTTTATTTAAACTGACGTGGAATTACTTTTATTGCGGTTTATGTTCAATTACCTCAATTAAGGTAAAACACTTACAAATATTTTTTACTGAAATTTTATTTCATTGTATTATTTACCTTAACACTCCCTCTGACGCTCATAGTTTGAGCGTGAGAAAAAAAAATACTCAAAAAAAACAACATTTTTTTAATCTAATTATTTTAGGTATAATTTAAAAGCGACCTCTTTACAATGAAATCAAGTTTCGGTAAAAAAAATACACAAGTGCACGTCTAGGAAAAAATATAATGCGAAAACAATGAAAACTTTACGATTACTAAAATAGCGTAAGCGCCATAAGAACAAACTTTGCTATTTTTATTGAAGTATATTGATTTTTCGTGTAACTATTACCTTTCGTGTTTTTTCCAGACTCTTTTTAGACTGATCTCGAAAGCATAACCGGGTTTATTTATGTATTTGATCATTTTTCTACTCTGAATCAAATTGCCATTGTGTTAAGAGCAAACTTTGCAATTTTTATTGAAGTAGATTGATTTTTCGTGTAACTATTACCTTTCGTGTTTTTTCCAGACTCTTTTTAGACTGATCTCGAAAGCATAACCGGGTTTATTTATGTATTTGATCATTTTTCTACTCTGAATCAAATTGCCATTGTGTTAAGAACAAACTTTGCTATTTTTATTGAAGTAGATTGATTTTTCGTGTAACTATTACCTTTCGTGTTTTTTCCAGACTCTTTTTAGACTGATCTCGAAAGCATAACCGGGTTTATTTATGTATTTGATCATTTTTCTACTCTGAATCAAATTGCCATTGTGTTAAGAGCAAACTTTGCAATTTTTATTGAAGTAGATTGATTTTTCGTGTAACTATTACCTTTCGTGTTTTTTCCAGACTCTTTTTAGACTGATCTCGAAAGCATAACCGGGTTTATTTATGTATTTGATCATTTTTCTACTCTGAATCAAATTGCCATTGTGTTAAGAGCAAACTTTGCTATTTTTATTGAAGTAGATTGATTTTTCGTGTAACTATTACCTTTCGTGTTTTTTCCAGACTCTTTTTAGACTGATCTCGAAAGCATAACCGGGTTTATTTATGTATTTGATCATTTTTCTACTCTGAATCAAATTGCCATTGTGTTAAGAACAAACTTTGCTATTTTTATTGAAGTAGATTGATTTTTCGTGTAACTATTACCTTTCGTGTTTTTTCCAGACTCTTTTAGACTAGCCTCGAAAGCATATTCCGAGTTTATTTATATATTTGAAAAATATCCGAGTATGAATTAATTTGCGAGGTTATACATTTTTATTAGTAAAAATAAGTATTTAAAAAAAAGTGGTAGATATTAAATTATATATTTGCAATTATGGGTTACATTAAGTAAGGTTTGATCAATCGTTTATGTGTATAAAAATTCCAGGTAGTATAACTTATTAGTTTTATGTGTATGTAGCGTATGACATACATTTCTTGTTATTTTCGATAATAATATTAATTTTATTATTTCATAACATAAAACATTGAATTCTTATAATAAAAAGAAACCAAAACAAAATGTTGACACAATATAAATTACGATTACAATAAATAAAAAAAGTATATGATTCGATAAAAAAAATATTCGGCTTTAAAGAATGTTTCAATGTGTCCGTTTTTAAATTCTACCAATTTAACCATTTACGGTATTAGTTTTGTACAGCACTTTTTTAACTAACTTTTTTTTTAAATCCAATTAAAAACTCTTCTTAAAATAAAAAATTATATGTTATCGCCAAAGTAAAATTATATAAAATGCCTGTCATTTTCAGGCAAATAATGAAATGAACTAATTATTTTAATCCATATATATTGGGTTGGAGGGAAAGTTCTGTCGTATGTCAAAGAAAATATTTGAATTCATTTATAAAAATATGTGTTTAATATTAATCAATTATATATGCTCCGTTATTTGTTACAACCTGTTGCCATCTTTCAGGTAACCTGTGAATTCCTGTTTTGTGAATTTTTTTCCCGTTAGATAATTTTGCAGTAAGATTTTTTTTCTCTTAATATTCTCTTAAAGAATCCACTTTTCATCTCCAGTAACCAGCCTGTCCAAAAACGGCTCTACATTGTGTCTAATCAGATGTGATGAACACATTCTTACACGATCAGACAAATTCTTTTCCGTTAATTCATGTGGAACCCAAACACTTTGCTTTAACACAAACCCAACAGATTTAATGTGATCTCCAACAGTTGTCTGATGAATGCCAAACTCTTCTGCAATTTCTCGACTTGTTAAATGTGGATTATTTTCCAACATGGGTCGCAAAACATCATTATCGATCTTGGATGGTCGTCCAGATCGATCACTTTCTTTGAGGCTCAGATCCTCGGAACGAAATTTGCTAAACCATCTTTGACAAATACGAACATTTACAATATCTTTTCCAAATACCGCACATAATTTTTTTCATGCAACCGACGCATTGCTTCCTTTTTGCAATTCATATAAAATGCAGTGTCGTAAATGCACTTTATCTACTGATATTTTTTTCACTTTAAATATCACAAGTAAATGATGAACGGTAAAAAAGGGCACCTTTTATATTATACAGCAGCTAAAAAAACAAAAACAAAATCCTATTGACTCACCAGCCAGATGTTCTTTTTATTTACAAGAAAAATCACCTGCCTATTTAAAATACGACAGAACTTTCCCTCCAACCCAATAGAATGCCTAATGATATTTAGATAAAGTATAGGATCAGATTCTTGAAGCTCGTAATTATGATATAAAACACAATTTACGTTTTTAGGATGTTAAATTCTGACAATATAACTCCGCATCAAAAATAACATATGAAATCAACTTTTTAAACATGAATTTTGAATGAATTTTTTTTTTACGACTGACAATATTTGCATTTCTCCTCTTCTTGAAAAGGGCACTTTCAAAATCTTGAAAATCCCTCTATCATGTGGTCGATTTTGGCACCGCACAATAGCTCACTGTTTTGAACAACAGCTGGTACCTCCTTCGTACAATCGATTGGGACTACTCAACCTTTCGATCAGTTAATTTTGGCAAAGGTAAATGACACTTGACCAAGTTATATTGAGTTCCTAATGATTCTCAAAAAAATTAAAAAAATTTCTATTGAATAAAAAAGTTTTCATAGCAAATTAAAAAAGTTTTCATGGAAAATTAAAAAAGTTTTCATAGCAAATTAAAAAAGTTTTCATAGCAAATTAAAAAAGTTTTCATGGCAAATTAAAAAAGTTTTCATGGCAAATTAAAAAAGTTTTCATAGCATATTAAAAAAGTTTTCATGGCAAATTAAAAAAGTTTTCACAGCAAATTAAAAAAGTTTTCATAGCAAATTAAAAAAGTTTTTATAGCAAATTAAAAAAGTTTTCATAGCAAATTAAAAAAGTTTAATTCAATTTAATAGGACATTTTCTAATAATAAGGATACGTTATTTTTATTTTTAATTCTGCCAAAATATAAAATAATACCTTTAACAAACATAAAATATCGAAACAAATCAGCATTCAACATTCTAAAACACAATAAATTCAAATGAAAAATACACTTCTATGACTTTTAAACAATTCGACATACATAAGAAAGTAAATTATACATTCGAATAAGAAACTACTCTTTTGTTTGAGTTTCAAGAAACAAATTAAGAAAAATTGCAAAATGTACTTGACAAACGTTTGACAGAAACACCCGAATTTTGAGTGTTTCATACATATTTTTTTTATTTAGAAAACATAAACTTATTAAAGAAATTGAATTCAGAATTCGTTTGTAAGGAACTTTGAAAGACATTTTGACACTAGAAATGGAGAAAATACTGAATAATACTACACTGGATTAAAATGTAGTTCCTAGCAAACAATATTAAAAATGCAAAAGATTGTATTCCATGATATTATTTCTATATAATTTTATGTTGTACGCAAACATAAAAAAATCCGTTTATTACGTTATGCAAACACTCTTTTGGCATCACGATGTACACATCCATTTCAATTTAAAATAAAAGCTGGAGCTTAAATAGTAAAATATTTTATTTATAAAGGATATATTTTTTTATCGAAAAGTTTATATCTAATTTTAAGTTCTTTTTTTATATATTTACAAGTCAATATTTGTTTAATAAATTTATATTCGTTCTTTACAAAACATTTCAGCAGTGGCGAAGGGTCCAGTCATCTTTAGATTCGCCGATGACCACAGTATTTGTTCTTCGATAAAGTTATGTAGAAAGAATAACATATCCCTAAAAAATAAAGAACAAGAGACAAGTAAATTAACACATTAACTAAAAACTTTCCTCTTTGCATCGAAGTACATTGATTTTTCGCTTAACTGATATTTTTCATGTAGACTCTTCTTGTGTCTCGAAAACATAATTCGAGTTTATTTAAATACTACCCTCTAATTCTACCAAATTTTGAGGTTATATATTTTTATTAGTAAAAATTGGTGTTTTTAAAAAAGTTGTAGCCTTGATTTATAAATGTGTTAATATGTGTTATATTCAGTAAGGAGCGTCTAGCTCAATCGTTTATATGTATAGAAATGTTAAATAGTATGATTTATCAATTTTATGTATGTGTAGAGTATGGGATTCATTTCATGTTATTTTCGAAGAGAATATTAATTTTATTATTTCGTATCATAAGACATATAATTCTTACAATACAAACAAAAAAGTTTAAAAAAATGTTGATACAAGGTAAGTTACAATTACAGTAAATACAAAAGTTAAAATATTCATTAAAAAAATATTCGGCTTTAGAGAATGGTTGAATGTGCCGGTTTTTAATTCAATCATTTTAACCATTTACGGTAATAGTTTTTTACAACACTTTTTTAACTACAATTTTTTATTTCCGAGTAAAAGCTTTCGGTTTAAGTAAAAAATAATATTCATATAGGAGAAATATAATTTAGTTTATGGTCTCCGTTAATAAATATAAACGACATATATGTTATCGTCAAAGTACGAATGCCAGTCATTATATAGAATGCTTGGTGTTTTCATGGCAAATAATGAAATGAGCAAATTGTTTTAATCCATTATTTACTTTGCATGGGCTTTCTATAGCTATTATGCTTTTAGGATATTAATTTCTGACAATAGAATTTCGTATCAAATAGCACATTTGAAATATTTTTTTAATGATTTTTTTGCAAATGACAAAATATTTACCCCCCCCCCCCCCTAGATGTGCTAAGAGATTAGGAATAAGATAATTAAGTTGTAATAAATCAGTTTCCATTTAAGCAATCGACATCCAATAATGTGGAAAACCATCTTCTGAACAAATATTTTAAATTCCTCAGGTCGCTTTGTTAAGATGACTCGAAAAGAAGCTGAGATTAACAATATTAAACCATACTGCTCATTTATACGAAAGTACGATTGCTTAAATGTGAGTACGTCATCGCTCATTCACGATGCAATCGTACTCAAAGAAATACAAATACGTCCATGTACTCATTTTTAAGCACATTTTTCTTTGAAGTGAGATTATTATTTCATTTAAAAACACCAATGAGTCAAAGAAAATAAACAAAAAGTGGGTAACTGTTTCACTAAAATAACGCTGTTACCGTTCCTGCAGAGTTAAGGGGTAAATATAAACTCTAAATCAATCCCAGTTGCCTTCACTGATCTCTAACTGTAACTTCTGGATAGAGCAAGACATTTTGTTGACTTGAAGCCGATATGGAGGCCGCCATGATGGGGCGCACTTTTCTTGATACCGCAATATTTCGTATATTTTTCATGTTAAAATACGCCGACATATATTATTTTTGGGTAAGTTTTTTTTTATTTTCTTTTTAAACCCATTTTAAATGTAATCTGCTATTAAAATAGGAAGTCCTTTGCAAGTCAAAGTAGACGTAGTTAAAAAGCAAGAGCAAAAACTATCTGTTTGGCAATATAAAAATTAATTCTACAAGAAGAAAATATAATATTTATATATATTTAATACTTCTACAATGCTTTGGTAATAAAAAACACCACTAAATCATTTTTTTAAAAATGTTGGGGCACAGTATGGCAGTTTTCAATTGGTTTCAACGCGCCCGTAGAGGAAACAAAGTTTGAGCCTTCCAGCAGTTACAGTTAGAGTTCAGTGGTTGCCTTCACCAGCTACCCAAACACGAATTACATATTCCCCAATTGAAAAATACCTCCCCCCTCCCCCCCCAACATACATCAACCAACCCTTCCCATTCGAATGCCTCACTACAACGAATATTACACGAATGACTAAACTTTTTTAAAGTTTACCACCCCCTCTCCTTGAAATGCCAATAACCCCCTTTTTCCCGAAGAAGGCAAACGGAAATCGTTGTAGCGAAATAAACGACATGTCGAACTCTCCGGTTTTCCCGTTTTCTCCAGGGGTCGTCCCACGGGGCCGCATTATACGCCTCATTTGGAACTGCTTGATTCGGAAACGGCCATTTGTCTTCGAGCATTTTTAGGGGGACCCGATGTCTTTCAAGATTAAGAATGTCCCTGTGATTGTTGCCCAGGCAATTACCCCATAAATCTTTCCGTCCTGTGCTTACTTTGTGTCCCTGGAAGTCTTGCTCTCCTGACCCCCCCTTGATACTCTGGAGACTGTATTTCCTTATAAATTATTTATGGTGTTTTCTCCTCCAATTGAAATGGTGCGTTTTGTATATTGAAATGAAGTAACTTGCTTTTATTGGGATTGGTACTTTTGAGTATCAGATGCATCAGGCTATTTCAGCATTATTAATTTTGTGAGATTAAATCAAATTCATTAATTGTGTCTTTCAGGATTTGGGAAGTCCTTGTGATTGTTGCCCAGGCAATTATCTCGTAAATCTTTCCAACCTATGCTATCTTGTTGTTCCTGGCAGTGTTGCTCTCCTGACCCCTTGATACTCTGGGGACTATATTTTCTTATAAATTATTTATGGTGTTTTCTCCTCCAATTGAAATGGTACGTTTTGTATATTGAAGTAAAGTAACTTGCTTTTATTGTGATTGGTCCTTTTGAGTATCAGATGCATCAGGCTATTTCAGCATTTTTAATTTTGTGAGATTAAATCAAATTCATTAATTGTGCATTGTCTCTTTCAGGATTGGGAAGTCCTTGTGATTGTTGCCCAGGCAATTATCTCGTAAATCTTTCCAACATGTGCTATCTTTGTGTCCCTGGAAGTCTTGCTCTCCTAACCCCTTGATACTCTGGGGACTATATTTCCTTTAAATTATTTATGGTGTTTTCTCCTCCAATTGAAATTGCACCATTTGATATTAAATTGAAGTAGCTTGCTTTTATTGTGATTGATGCTTTTGTGTATCAGATGCATCAGGCTATTTCAGCATTATTAAGTTTGTGAAACTATTTCAAATTCATTAATTTTGCATTTTGTTTTTAAGGTTTGGGATAGTCCTTGTGATTGTTGTCCAGGCAATTATCCCATTAATCTTTCCAACCTATACTATCTTTGTGTCCCTGGCAGTGTTGCTCTCCTGACCCCCCTTGGTACTCTGGAGACTGCATTTCCTTATAAATTATTTATGGTGTTTTCTCCTCCAATTGAAATGGTGCGTTTTGTATATTGGAGTGAAGTAACTTGCTTTTATTGTGATTGGTACTTTTGAGTATCAGATGCATCAGGCTATTTCAGCATTATTAATTTGGTGAGATTAAATCAAATTCATTAATTGTGCATTGTCTTTTTCAGGATTTGGGAAGTCCTTGTGATTGTTGCCCAGGCAATTATCTCGTAAATCTTTCCAACCTATGCTATCTTTGTGTTCCTGGAAGTCTTGCTCTCCTGACCCCTTGATACTCTGGAGACTGTATTTTCTTATAAATTATTTATGGTGTGTTCTCCTCCAATTGAAATGGTACGTTTTGTATATTGAAGTGAAGTAACTTGCTTTTATTGTGATTGGTACTTTTGAGTATCAGATGCATCAGGCTATTTCAGCATTATTAGTTTTGTGAGATTAAATCAAATTCATTAATTGTGCATTGTGTCTTTCAGGATTTGGGAAGTCCTTGTGATTGTTGTCCAGGAAATTATCTCGTAAATCTTTGCAATCTATGCTATCTTGGTGTTCCTGGCAGTGTTGCTCTCCTGACCCCTTGATACTCTGGAGACTGTATTTCCCTATAAATTATTTATGGTGTTTTCTCCTCCAATTGAAATGGTACGTTTTGTATATTGAAGTGAAGTAACTTGCTTTTATTGTGATTGGTACTTTTGAGTATCAGATGCATCAGACTATTTCAGCATTATTAGTTTTGTGAGATTAAATCAAATTCATTAATTGTGCATTGTGTCTTTCAGGATTTGGGAAGTCCTTGTGATTGTTGTCCAGGCAATTATCTCGTAAATCTTTCCAACCTATGCTATCTTTGTGTTCCTGGAAGTCTTGCTCTCCTGACCCCTTGATACTCTGGAGACTGTATTTTCTTATAAATTATTTATGGTGTGTTCTCCTCCAATTGAAATGGTACGTTTTGTATATTGAAGTGAAGTAACTTGCTTTTATTGTGATTGGTACTTTTGAATATCAGATGCATCAGGCTATTTCAGCATTATTAGTTTTGTGAGATTAAATCAAATTCATTAATTGTGCATTGTGTATTTCAGGATTTGGGAAGTCCTTGTGATTGTTGTCCAGGAAATTATCTCGTAAATCTTTGCAACCTATGCTATCTTGGTGTTCCTGGCAGTGTTGCTCTCCTGACCCCTTGGTACTCTGGAGACTGTATTTCCTTATAAATTATTTATGGTGTTTTCTCCTCCAATTGAAATGGTGCTTTTGTATATTGAAGTGAAGTAACTTGCTTTTATTGTGATTGGTACTTTTGAGTATCAGATGCATCAGACTATTTTAGCATTATTAATTTTGTGTGATTATTTCAAATTCATTAATTGTGCATTGTGTCTTTCAGGATTGGGAAGTCCTCGTGATTGTTGCTCCTGTAATTCAACTATAAATCATCTGGTCTATTTTGTGTCCTTGGAAGACTCGTTCATGGAAGTTACTTTATCCCACGTGACCGTATTGATACTCTGGTGACTGTGTTCCTTATACATTATTTATATAGATTCTTCTGAAATTGAGTTGCGATTTCCCTCGCTCAGTGGTACATTTGAGAATCACAACAATTGGCCTAACCACATTATCCAGTGTCCCTATAAGTAAAACAGTATCGTAATTGCTTCTAAAGCAAAAACAACTATCAAGTCCTCTCTGTACTGTTAACGAATATACGTTATTGTATTTTCAAATATCTCAGAAGAACCACATTAGCCAGTGTCCCTTTAATTAAAATTGTACCGTAATTGCTTCTAAAGCAAAAACCACTATCAATTCCTCCCTTTACTGATAACGAATATACATTTTTGTAAAACCAAATATCTCAGAAGAACCACATTATCCAGTGTCCCTATAAGTAAACCGTAATTGCTTCTAAAGCAAAAACAACTATCAATTCCTCTCTGTACTGTTAATAAATATACGTTATTGTATATGCAAATATCTCAGAAGAACCACATTAGCCAGTGTCCCTTTAAATAAAACTGTACCGTAATTGCTTCTAAAGCAAAAACAACTATCAATTCCTCTCTTTACTTTTAACGAATATACGTTATTGTATTTCCAAATATCTCAGAAGAACCACATTAACCAGTGTCCCTTTAAATAAAACTGTACCGTAATTGCTTCTAAAGCAAAAACAACTATCAATTCCTCTTTTACTGTTAACGAATATTCATTATTGTATTTCCAAATATCTCAAAAGAACCACATTAGCCAGTGTCCCTATAGATAAAACTGTACCGTAATTGCTTCTAAAGCAAAAACAACTATCAATTCCTCTTTTACTGTTAACGAATATTCATTATTGTATTTCCAAATATCTCAGAAGAACCACATTAACCAGTGTCCATATATATAAAACTGTACCGTAATTGCTTCTAAAGCAAAAACAACTATCAATTCCTCTCTTTACTGTTAACGAATATACGTTATTGTACATCCAAATATATCAGAAGAAGAACATTTATCCAGTGTCCCTATAAATAAAACTGTACCGTAATTGCTTCTAAAGCAAAAACAACTATCAATTCCTCTCTTTACTGTTAACGAATATACATTATTGTATTTCCAAATTTCTCAGAAGAACCACATTATCCAGTGTCCCTATAGATAAAACTGTACCGTAATTGCCTCTAAAGCAAAAACAACTATCAATTCCTCTCTTTACTGTTAACGAATATACGTTATTGTACATCCAAATATATCAGAAAAAGAACATTATCCAGTGTCCCTATAAATAAAACTGTACCGTAATTGCCTCAAAGCAAAAACAACTATCAATTCCTCTCTTTACTGTTAACGAATATACATTATTGTATTTCCAAATTTCTCAGAAGAACCACATTATCCAGTGTCCCTATAGATAAAACTGTACCGTAATTGCCTCTAAAGCAAAAACAACTATCAATTCCTCTCTTTACTGTTAACGAATATACGTTATTGTACAGACGCGGAAAAAAAAACCGAACCACCAATGATTATTTCGTTAGTTTTTATAGTAGAGCTAAACTTAATATACCATTTTGTAGGGAATAAAGTCTACTACACATTGATATACAAAAAATTTGCATATCTTCATATTAAAATCCTCACCAACTTTAAAATTTCCAATAGCAACACCCAATTTTGATTCAATATTTAGAATCTACGACAAAATTTATCGTTGAATATCAATTTGCCAGTCATTTGGTTAAGTAGTTTTTTAATTATGAATATCGAAAGTTTAGAACTCGTAATGTTAAATGAATTTCTTAAACTTTTAATCATATCTTTCGAAATAATAATTTTATTAAGCTGATATTTTTATCTGTGTTACTTCTAAACAACCCAAATAAAATACACTAACTTTCATTACTTATATGTATATGTTTTAATTTTATTTAAATTAGGATATTAATATTCATAAAATTTATGAATAGCAACCATGCTATATTTTGATAGTGATGAATTCAGAAAAACGTTTTATATGCATATCTAAAATTTCATGATTTTTCTCTTTGTAGTTTTTTGGCTATATTATAATGTGTATCAAATGATCATTTTAGGGGTCATACACAAATTTAAAAACTGCAGGACTTAACAGAAATCTACTAATTTTGAGAATTAAAAGCGCTGTGATCGCGTTGGCATAAAATTCTAAATTCTTATATAAAGGCGAGGGGTATACGGGAGTGAGGGAATGAATGACCACGAAAAAGAAGAACCACGGCTAACGCCAAAACATTTTCTACCAGCGTACTTGATTTCGAAGTCGCAC
The DNA here is from genome assembly GCA_963932185.1 of Troglohyphantes excavatus. NCBI lineage: Eukaryota > Metazoa > Arthropoda > Arachnida > Araneae > Linyphiidae > Troglohyphantes > Troglohyphantes excavatus. Next base: position 28,745,526 of record OZ010678.1, read on the forward strand.
TAATACTTTGTCCAATGTGGAAGTAGCCCCTCAAATATGATAGTTACATATCGTCTAATATATCTGCATATAAATGTAGGAAATTAACGAAAATTTATATTTAGATTATTTTGAGGGCGATGAACATTTCTGCGCTATCAAAAGTAGGTGTTGCTATTGAAAATTTTGAAGTTGGTGCGGATTCGAGTATGAAGATAGTCCCCTATGCAAATTTTTTGTATATCAATGTATAGTCCACTTTATTCCCTACAAAATGGTATATTAAGTTTAGCTCTACTATAAAAACTAACGAAATAATCATCGGTGGTTCGTTTTTTTTTCCGCGGCTGTACATCCAAATATATCAGAAGAAGAACATTATCCAGTGTCCCTATAAATAAAACTGTACCGTAATTGCTTCTAAAGCAAAAACAACTATCAATTCCTCTCTTTACTGTTAACGAATATACATTATTGTATTTCCAAATATCTCAGAAGAACCACATTATCCAGTGTCCCTATAGATAAAACTGTACCGTAATTGCCTCTAAAGCAAAAACAACTATCAATTCCTCTCTTTACTGTTAACGAATATACATTATTGTATTTCCAAATATCTCAGAAGAACCACATTATCCAGTGTCCCTATAGATAAAACTGTACCGTAATTGCCTCTAAAGCAAAAACAACTATCAATTCCTCTCTTTACTGTTAACGAATATACATTATTGTATTTCCAAATATCTCAGAAGAACCACATTATCCAGTGTCCCTATAGATAAAACTGTACCGTAATTGCCTCTAAAGCAAAAACAACTATCAATTCCTCTCTTTACTGTTAACGAATATACATTATTGCATTTCCAAATATCTCAGAAGAACCACATTATCCAGTGTCCCTATAGAAAAAACTGTACCGTAATTGATTCTAAAGCAAAAACAACTATGAATTCCTCTCTTTACTGTTAACGAATATACGTTATTGTACATCCAAATATATCAGAAGAAGAACATTATCCAGTGTCCCTATAGATAAAACTGTACCGTAATTGCCTCTAAAGCAAAAACAACTATCAATTCCTCTCTTTACTGTTAACGAATATACATTATTGTATTTCCAAATATCTCAGAAGAACCACATTATCCAGTGTCCCTATAGATAAAACTGTACCGTAATTGCCTCTAAAGCAAAAACAACTATCAATTCCTCTCTTTACTGTTAACGAATATACGTTATTGTACATCCAAATATATCAGAAGAAGAACATTAGCCAAAGTTCCTTGAGATAAATCTGTACCGTAATTGCTTCTAAAGCAAACACCATAAAAATATATTTTCGATTCTTTACTGTCCCTGCTTTGTATCCAAAAAGTCGTGAACACAAAAAAGTCCCGACCCCCTACATATTCAAAGATCGTTTGGAGTTTCACCTTATAAATTATTTATGGAATGCTTCCTGAAATGAAGTGAAATGGGGCTTGCTTAGCAATGACGTCACTAGCTATTATTTCGATTGAGTTCTTGAAAAATCGCTGTGTTTCTACTTTGTCAGAGTGGATAAAGAGCTATTGCATCTGTGATGAATGCAGGTATTTAATTAAAGCATTTCAAATGATTAAATGTAGACTGAGTGTGTATCGTGACAGGTTATTTCTTTACCTGAGTGTTTTTGTGCTTGCGAAACATCGAGTATTTATCGCAAGTGCTTGGTTTGTTTCCGTCTAATATTAATCTAGTCTCGTGAATGTTTTTTAAACAGTCTTGCTATAAATATTTCTTATTCTCATTGTATTTACCGTTTACTTTGTGATTGGTGTTTTCTTGAAGTTGTTTTTCCTGAAATCAAGTATGTTAAATAATATATTGTTGTTGTTCACCTGTTCTTTCAATCGACAAGCTGTTCTGACATTCTGATAGTTCTTTTGAGATTTTATCCATTAACTTATCTGATTTCCCGCACCGAGAGATCAAAAGTCCACAAAAAGTAAAAAAAGGTACTTGGAAAAAAGTACTTGAACCTACTCATTTTTTTTGGCGAACAATTTCATCGGAAAAGAGTGATGGCGTACTCAAATTTAAGTAACCGTATTTTCTCGAAAGTGAACAGTATGGTTTAATATCCCTAATATCAGATTCTGTGGAAGCCATCTGCACAAAGAGACCTGACAAACTTAAAATAGTTGTTCAGAAGATGGTTTTCTACAGGATTTGATGTCCATTGCTGATATGGAAACTGAGTTATGACAACTAAAATATATTAATTCTTCCAAAGTGCTTTAAAAAATGAGTGTAGTACAATACTCTATTAATGGATCTGCAGATGTTAGAACGGTATTTTAGCTCTTGCAAATGGTATTTTACCGATTACTAGGTAACTCTGATCACCGAACCAAATACCGCTGGCCTTTATGGTTGGATATTTATTAAATAGATTGCTTACCAGTACCCTATAAAAAAAGCTACTTTAAAATTAGTACCTGAACGTTTTTCTTTGAGTACAATTGCATCGTAAATAAGCGATGACGTACTCACATTTAAGCAATTGTACATAATAAAACATAATAAGTGTGATTTAATATTGCTAATTTCAGCTTCTGTTCAAAACATCTTAACTAAGCAACCTAACAAGCATAAAATAGTTGTTCAGAAGATGGTTTTAGACATTATTTGAGGTCGATTGCTTATTGAGTTAATACAACTAAAGTATATTACTTCTCATTCTTTTGGCACACAAATTTTACATTTATTCCGTTTATACATTCTTCACGCCGCCCTGGTAGTTTAACGGATAAGGCACTGGACTGCGGGGCCTGGGGATTTGGTTTCTATCCCCGGTATATCTTGGTTGCAATTGTCAATTTCTATTGAATCTGATTTATGACGTCAGCCTATGTAGGCCAGCATCTGCTCTTTTTATTCATTGTACTCATTGTTGAGTACATGTCTTTTTCAAAATTTAAACTTATGTATTCGGAGCTATGATAAACATCGAATGTACTAAAAAACGGAGTACATTTTATATATTTATGAGCAAGGATAGTGAAGACTATATATAGAAGGTGCGCTCGTTTTTCGCTTTTTGAAAGTGGGCAAGGAAAGCACATTTTTGACGTCATTTTTTCTCCGCCTTACTATCGGTTTTTGATCATTCTCATTGGCTGTGTGTTTCAAGCATTGCTACTTAGGTTCGATCCCCGGTTGGTTTACAACTGGTGATTTAATTTTTAATTAGCAAAATAACGTAAATATCTGTAATTAATTGTGTTCAGGTAGCTTCACTACTAATCCGTCCTTGTTTTGTTATGTCCCCGTATTTTACTTGATTGAAATTGTAACTCATTTAATTTGTCCAATACAAATGCATTGACCGGATGGTTCTATTTTACTCTTTCAAAATTCATGGACATTCTCTCGTGGCAGCTAATATTTTTTTAATACGCTTAATTTATTAAGCAACTCTTTTGCAATTTTTACATACTAAATGCAATCCTTAAAATATAATTTAAACTCTTAAAGTTTAGCAAATTCTAAATAAAAATAGCGATTATCATTTTTAAATAGTTCACAAAAAACGAATAGTTGGCAGCACGTTACGAACGAGAGCATTAGACACGCCTACAGAAAGCGCGAGAAGGCGTTACTATGATGTCAAAAATGTGCTTTCCCCGCCTTCCGTCAGAAGTATATATATATATATATATATATATATATATATATATATATATATATATATATATATATATATATATATATATATATATATATATATATATATATATATATATATATATATATATATATATATATATATATATATATATATATATATATATATATATATATATATATACTATCCTTGATTTATGAGTACCTATTTTTAACAGTGCACGTTGGTGGAAGTTTGAAGAGTTACGTTTTCGTAGTCTGACAAATTACGATATACTGTTGTCGGCTTTTTCTTTCTTTGGAAAGTATCATATTTTTTTTTGCGCCATGCAACATAAAGCAATGAAAGATAAATTTCATATCACTAATAGCACTAATAAATTTTATACGACCCAAATTTGAATAAAAATCCATTTTAAATATATTAAACTACCAGTAAAATATATAAAATAAATTTATAAATAAATACTAAAAAAACAAAAATAATATCCTAAATTAGAAGTCCTCTGTATGACAGGCGTACTTAAGCAAAAAGTACGCCATAGCTAAAAAGTAGAAATGATATCTTGAATATGACATATCTGTTACAAAGAACGTTGATTAGATTGTCAAGCCCATGATGGTCTACAGAATTCAGACGTTTCACTTAAATGTGAACTTGAGCAATCTATATTTAAAAGTAGTCTTAATTATTATTAAATATGCCATTTAGAATAAATCTCTTTAAGAATATCATTTGAAATGCTGATTTGGAAATTTAAATTAATGATTAACGGGGAATGGGAAATATAATTACCAAAAATATTTTATTTTATTTTTAATCGAACAACACTAAAATTATATTTCTACGTTAGGTACAACTAATTATTTTTGGCGAATCAATATTAAGCTTTGGTACAAAATTGCCTGCATATGTAACTTTGATCTGTGTAGCTTGGGTTGAGTGCTACGAATGGCTTTCTTGAATGATCAAGACAAGAAATCACTATTTGTGTTTTAAGTGTCACAAATTTAATTGAAATTTAAGGTTACACACAGCACACACAATATCGGATACAAACTACATGAAACCGAACACGGTGGATGCTGGATCTCAACTGACGAGTTGATCGAGCCGACCAGTAAAGGGCGCTATAGTCGCCGGCAGGTGTCGTTGTTAGCAGAGTGTTACAAGGCTCGTTCAGACGCTAGTGGTTATCATTCTCAGGCAGTTGTTGGTAGCTATTCTTATTGTGAAAACAAATATCCGATTGCTGTGATCTCAGTAGCATAAAATGTAACTAATGCTTCTCGTTAAAAACATCGTTTCGCAGTGCAAAAGTTCGGTTAATTTATGAATTATCAGACAGTAAATAACGCTCACTTATAAACACCACTGAAGATTTTTGCCACGAAAGAACATTACAAAAAATACAAAATTAAACATGTTATTTTGATACAGCTTCTTCATTCTCCAATGTCATTCTATAAATACATCACCGTATGATAAATATAACATTATATAAAACACGGTTTAACCAACCTATATTTTATAAATTATTAATTTATATTTATTTAATTAACTCCCTTTCGTATGTGTGTGTTTCGTATGTATACACACACATGTATGAAATGAACCACAGGGGGGTCATCTCATTAGGTTAGTTGCATTCGTGGATATTAATTCATGGTTGGGCCGAGTAGTACTTCACACAAAAACAAGTTCATTCACAGAGCTCAGAGCCAGAGCACATCTTTACAAGACGAAAGCCAAACACAAAGTGACATAACATTGGGATGATTACATGATGTGAAGAGGGAAAAAGGGAATTATCATCGTGTCGGAAAACCAATCGTTGTTCGGGTGGGGCAATCCTTTTAGGGAAAAAGGGTGCAGTTGAACTTAGAAGTCCCGGAGTGATGGGGAATGAGAAAATATGCGCGTGGGTAGAGAGCTTTGCAGATTTAGCAGAAATCATAAGAGCGAAAAGATTTGTTTGGGGAAAAGAGAGTTTTAGGAACAAGAGGGAAATGGCGCAAATTGTAATTAGTTATTTTAAGGGAATAGATGTTATGGTGTATTAAGAAGGGTTTTACAAAGGTTAGGGATTTGAAAAGAGAGTGGTTACAGGAATTTTCTTTCATGTATTTTCTTACATGGTTCTTAAGAACTTCCCCATTTCCATTCAATTATCATCTCTCAGGTGAAAAATAACGACCAGTTACTTTTGTTAAGTTACTTTGTGTATCTGTTCTTCAAAAGGAAGGAGAACAACATGTTATTGAGTAAAAAAACGTTGCGTTTTCGTTTGATTGTTCTTTTACTAACTTTCTATTATTATTTATTATTATTTATTTTGTTATTAAGGAACGTCAAAGATTTTCTAAAATAAAAATACACTGTTAATATTTATTACGACCTTGCACCAAAATTTGGTACCCATTTACTGCAACCAACATTTGGTGCTGAGTTTCACCATTTTACGGTGCTACCACGGATACCATTTAGATGTGAAACGTTGCACAAAAATAATAACGTTACATAAAACTTACCTCATTTAATATAATTTATTATATGCAACGCTGTACTTATGTGTATGCCAATTCTATGCAGGCTTACAGTAAGATATCGGAGTAATGTTATTGGAATCATGCACTACTTAAAAACTTTATAAAACGCATAAAACTCAAAATTCGAGTTTCCTTGGTATTTTAGAAGTAGTATTTTTGTAGCTAAGCAGGCAACCCTAGACCACAATTTTGTTACTTTTCTTTGTCAAGTCCACCGATCGGACTCAAAGTAGGAATCCTCTGATTAATAGCTCAACGCCTTTATCCACTTGGTCACGGAGGCCCTTGTTCGCCGTTGTCTTTCTTGGAGAGAATTCATCGGCTTGTTGATTTAGCGAAAGCGAAATTTTCATTTGCAGTTAAAGAGGTTGAACAAAGTATCTTTGAAACCGCTTTGTTCACCAACTTATTTTTTACTTTATTATTTTTTTACTTAACTTTTGGTTCAACCTAGATTCCACCACCATGATATAGAGTAATTTGCAGACCTCTATTTTGCACCGTTGAACTGAAATTTTTATCAGTGCAGAACGAAGCAGGTTTAACTATTTTATAAAAAAGAAAGTCATATTGAAAGACGTACTAAGAGTATAAAGAATTAAGAATTTTTTTATATAATTGTCAAGACCTTCCCCCCCCCCCCCCAAAAAAAAAATTACTGTATTTTTTTTCTTTAATAAAAATAGTACAATGAAGCAACTATTCTATAAAAATAACGTTAATAACACTTCATTCCCCAATACCTGATTAGGGAACTGACTCAAGATAAATAGTTTGTATCAAGTTTCCTCCTTTTGAATTATTTATGGGTTGTTTCTGGGAACGGGTGTACATTTGATCTCCATTCACCCACGTTGATTATTTGCCCACATTCCGATTGGATTGGGATAAATTGGATGTCTATTTGGATTAATCAGGCTTGCAGAAAGATGTCTGTTGTGCAGATTGCCCTTCATTCCATAAACTTATTCGTCAGGAGGACTTATTAGATTAACTAAGTGCCTTTAGGTTATTACCCTCTGTTTATTAATTGTGCTGCTCAATAGAAGGAAATAAATTGTTTGGTGGAGAGTTTGACAAAATGTAAAATATCTACACATACACTGTCAAAAATTTCAGTTCAACTATGAACTATCTTTGTGCAAAAAATAGGTCTATAGCAAATTACACCATATTATGGTGGAATCTATGTTGGACCAAAAATCCTTTACCGGCCGAAAAAAAAGCGGAGGTTTCACCGATAATTGGTTCAACCTTTTTCACTGCAAACGAAATTTTCGCTGTCGCTACATCTTCAAATCGGGGAATCCCGTCCAAGAATGACAACGACGAACAAGAGCTTCCATGTCCCATAGAATAAAGGCGGTCAGTTATGAATAAGAGGATTCCTAGTTCGAGCCCGATCGGTGGACTTGATAAAGAAAAGTAAGTTGTGATCATGCTATAAGAGGATTGCCAGCTTCGCTACAAAAATTCTATTACTAAAATATTAAGAATTTTGAAGTTTTATGCAACGTTATGAGTTTTGGTGCAACGGTTCATCACTAAATGGTATCCGTGGTAGCAGCGTAAAGTGGTGAAACTGAACGCCAAACGTTGATTGCAACTAAGTGGGTACCAAATTTTTGTGCAAATTTGTAATAATTTTTGATAGTATAGTTAATATAGTATATTTAACTAATTATGCCGAATTAATCAATACTAATAATTCATCTCCCCTCGCGATTACAACAGATAGAATGACTTAAATGGAAATGGTAATATTGTATAATGTTTTAAATAGATTACATATATAATAAATTAGTATAGAGTTATTTTAATTTCTATTATTTAAGTAACCTAAGTATATTAAGTAACCCATAAAAAGTAACACGTTACTATTTACTGTACCGTGACCCCTTGGACTATACTTAAGTTTAAAGCTCGGGAATATGTCCTCGAAATTGTGATCCGTATAGGCCGCTCTTTCATAAGAATACACCTCATTGGCTGGTTTTTTACTTGAATTGACCAACCAACCAATCCGGTGTTTTGTTAAAAAACGCAAGCACCGAAGAACAAAAACCGGGCACCGTGTTCTCCACCTTAACATGTGACATATCATGACTAACACTTATAATTGTAAATTGAATTGCGGGGGACATATAAATACTATTAAAAAATAAGTTTGACACAAAATAATTAAAAATACTGCCAAAATTTTGAAATATATTTTTATAAATTATTAAAATAAAGCTGACGATAATTTATAATAGCAACTAAGTAATAACGACAAGTAATCAATAATGGAAATTAAATTAAAAAAAAGATAACTTAATAAAAACTGCAAATAAGTAAAAAGTATATATGTGTAATGTTCGTTAATATTTAAATGTATGTCACACTTAGTTCGAGACCATTTTTTTAAAGTATATAGATATAAAGAAAAGACAATCTAGTATTTGTATCTTCAAACTAAGCATTGATCTACATTACCATTAGCCGAACTACTTTTGAGGCAAACTAAGCTTTGGATATCAAACTAAAGTTTGATCTTAAAACTAAAGCTTGACCTTCAAACTAAACTACACTTTTATAAGCTATTACGACCTTGCACTAAAATTTGGAAGCCATTTAGCTGCAACCAACATTTGGTGCTTAGTTTCACCATTTTACGGTGCTACTAGTTGTGAAACGTTGCACCAAAACTCAAAACGTTGCATAAAACACAAAATACGAGTATCCTTAGTATTTTAGTAGTAATATTTTTGTAGCGAAGCTGGCAATCTTCCGATTGCAAGATCACAACTTTTTTACTTTTATTTATCAAGTCCACCGATCAGGCTCGAACAAGGAATCCTCTGATTCACAGCTGAACGACTTTACCCACTGGGCCAAGAATGCTCTTGCTCGTCGTGGTCTTTCTTTCAGGGGATTCTTCGGCTTGTTGATGTAGCACATCAAAAATTTCGGTTGCAGTTAAAGAGGTTGAACCAAATATCAGTGAAACCTCTGCTTTTTTCCTCAAAAAGGATATTTGGTCCAACCACACCATAATATGATGTCAATTGCTGCAGACCTCTGTTTTGCCCCAATATTTGGTACATCGTTGAACTGAAATTTTTAACAGCATACGGTAAAACTAAGTTTTGATCTTAAAACTAAAGCTTGTTCCCCTAAAACTAAAGCTTGATCCCCTAAAACTAAAGCTTGACCTTAAAACCAAACTACGGTAAAACTAAGTTTTGATCTTAAAACTAAAGCTTGTTCTTAAAACTAAAGCTTGTTCTTAAAACTAAAGCTTGACCTTTAAACCAAACTACGGTAAAACTAAGTTTTGATCTTAAAGCTAAAGCTTGTTCTTAAAACTAAAGCTTGTTCTTAAAACTAAAGCGTGTTCTTAAAACTAAAGCGTGTTCTTAAAACAAAAGCTTGTTCATAAAACTAAAGCTTGTTCTTAAAACTAAAGCTTGTTCTTAAAACTAAAGCTTGTTCTTAAAAAAAGCTTGTTCTTAAAACTAAAGCTTGTTCTTAAAACTAAAGCTTGTTCTTAAAACTAAAGCTTGACCTTCAACCAAACTACGGTAAAACTAAGTTTTGATTAAAGCTAAAGCTTGTTCTTAAAACTAAAGCTTGTTCTTAAAACTAAAGCTTGTTCTTAAAACCAAACTACGGTAAAACTAAGTTTTGATCTTAAAACTAAAGCTTGTTCTTAAAACTAAAGCGTGTTCTTAAAACTAAAGCGTGTTCTTAAAACAAAAGCTTGTTCATAAAACTAAAGCTTGTTCTTAAAACTAAAGCTTGTTCTTAAAAAAAGCTTGTTCTTAAAACTAAAGCTTGTTCTTAAAACTAAAGCTTGTTCTTAAAACTAAAGCTTGACCTTCAACCAAACTACGGTAAAACTAAGTTTTGATTAAAGCTAAAGCTTGTTCTTAAAACAAAAGCATGTTCTTAAAACTAAAGCTTGTTCTTAAAACTAAAGCTTGTTCTTAAAACTAAAGCTTGTTCTTAAAATTAAAGCTTGTTCTTAAAACTAAAGATTGACCTTCAAACCAAACAACGGTAAAACTAAGTGTTGATCATTAAAATAATCTTAGTCGTCAAACTTAACTATGGGCTTTAAACAAAGTATATTGGACGCAGTCACTTCGTCTTCTACATTCCGATTCCCTTAAAGACAAATGCTTAATGGAAATTATTAATCAAAACTAGTAACAGATCGTTATTGGTTCTGCATTTGCACCCGGCATTGATTTTTCATTCCATTGAATTTAAAACCGATTCGCTCTTTCGGAAAATTAGCTCATTACAATTTTTATTCTAAAGCAGACTCATTTATAAGTTAATCCATCAAAACAAATCAATGCGTTTCTTCTAAGAATATCCCAAATATATGTCTCATATTAGAAAGAAGAGACATGTCCAATTCGAAAAATGTAAAAATATTATGTAAAATTAGTGCAAATTGGCGCATTGGTAGTTAAAATTTTATTATTGATTCGACATTTTATTAGAATTGTTGACGCGTTCTACAATAATGGTTCTGATGATAGTTTATTACCATTTAAAATTGTAAATAGTTGTAGAATTGTTATAATATTTAGAACACCAAATTGCGAAAACCTTTTTAAATACAATACATGACTTGGATTTCTAATTGTATGTCAAACCTTAATTTTTAATATTTTTATCACCCTTAAGTAATAGGTCAAGATAAAAAAAATTAGTTAATTTATTAATATCAATTGGCGTTTTATACTGTGTATCACCCATTATTCAGAATACATAGTACTTTTAACATATTCTTCATAGTTAAGCATATTAGTATACCATTTTTCAGAACTTCTTATGCAGGTATACAAGTTATCCAGCTTTTAAACAGTAATAGCATTCTTGGGAACTTTATTTATTAAATAATTCTTCTCAGACAGCTATTACAATTTTTTTCACTTTTAAATACAGTTATAACAGTCTTTTTAACATATCTTGCGATTATAAAATTCATCATACATTATAAATACAATTGAGAAGTTTGCTGTAAAAAGGAGGTAGCTCCAATTATTCAAATTTGCAGAAAACCGCAAAAAACTTTTGAAAATTCAAAATTCCAAGTTGTGTGAAGATATTCTTTTTAGTCAATCTTCTTAGGTGTTCCTACATATTATAACAGTATTTTTACTCAAAAATATATCTTCCAGATGGCGTGGCAGATGTTGGATTGTTGGAGCTACCTCTTTCTTGCAACCAAATAGATGCTCTGTCTACCTCTATAAAAAATATTTCACAAAAAATACAATTTACTATACTATTATTTTATTTAAAGAAAACTTCAATTGAAATATAGCATATAACTTGGCTTTAAAAACAGATAATTACATTTTTAATCATCACACTCCCCCTCTGTAACGTCCGGCTCATCTGCTGCGTTGTATGGTTGTAGTCCATCGTAGAACTTACAAAATGTAATATAACCAAAAACTCTACTGTTTATAAGTGCTGTATAACCTTCCTGTAAGCAAAGCACGTCAGTCGTTTGGGGGAAAATGGTGGTAGCTCCAGGAGCTACCTCTATATTGCAACAAACTAATGAGACAGACAGCTCCATTTCTTGAGTAAGGCGAGAACTAACGATTGTAGCTACATCTTTCTGGTACCAAAAGAACAAGTTTTTTTCTTTAAAATCGTCCCATAGTTACAATATTTTTTTTAATTGTCCATAGCATCCTAAAAACCTTCTATTCGAACTGTCTACCAACATTGTAAAAAATAGGTACTCAAAAATAAATAAAATTTACTCATTTTGAGTATATTCGATGCTTATCCTGGCTCCGGTTGCATAAGTTTCATTTTTGAAAAACCTCTATGAATGAAACCTCTATGAAACCTCTATGAATGTACTCAAAAATGAGTACAGTGAAGAAAAATGAATAAAAGAAGAGCATACGCTAGCACTCCTTAGGGTGCCTTATTAAATCACTTTCAATAAACATCCACTATTACAACCAAGACTTACAGGAAATGGAACGTAGGCATCGTATTCCAGAGCCCTTTTCACTAAGCTACCAGGGTGACGTGAAGAAGTCATAAACAGAATAAAAGTCAAAAAGATCAGCCAAAAGAATGGAAAGTAAGATATTTGAGTTGATATTACTAAATTTCCATTTAAGCAATCGACATCAGATAACGTGGAAAACCATCTTCTGAACAGATAATTCAAGTTTCCCAGGTCGCTTTGTTAAGATGGCTGGAATAGAAGCTGATATTAGCAATATTAAATCACACTGCTCATTTTGAGACTTAATTTGAGTACTCAAAGAAAAACGAGTAGGTTCAGGTACTCAATTGTAAGTACCTATTTTTTCAGTGAATAAAGGACAATTTTTTTCTGTAATTAAACAAACTCTAAATAGACTGATAATATTTACAAATCTTAAATAAAAGAACAATAACAGGCAATTTATACTGGCTTTGTGTTGACGCTAATTTCAATTCAAACCTTCGAGCATGAATGGACTGCAGTAGAGCGAATATGACGTCATCATCGGGAAACCAACATCTCAGACCGAATGGCCTCAGACACGTGACTTCTTTTCAAAATTATGAATTAAAATACACTCGCGATTGGCTGATGAATTGGGAAATGTTTAACAGTGAAAATTTATGAAGGGAATTACGTCATTAACCATGTGTTTGAGGCCATACATGTTGGCGTCACTTTGATGTTAGCGAGATTATAACATTATGTTTTCTCTACTATGAAGGATCTATGCTCGAAGGTTACCACAAGCCTCCCCACTCCCATTCCTCCCCCGATTTAGATCCGAAAACAAATTTAAAAAAAACACCCTTAAAATAACTTTCACTATAATTAAAAAAATGCATTAAACATAGAAATAGAACCATTCTCGATGATTCAAACGCCCTCACACCACTTTACTTGAGAAGCCTAGTAAAATACCCAAATCAAGTAATTTCCCATTCTTCATCCATAGAGTCGTCATTTTACATCGTTTGAAGCAATTCATCAAAACAACATCCCGTCTCCAAACAAACCTGTCACTTTCTCCATATAATGAAGCCTGCGACTCAAAACGACTGAGTTTGCAGTCGTTTCCCATTAATTCACAATTGATAGTCACAGACAATGCAATTCACTTGCATGTGCACTAATATTTTTGCTTATTTGATGAATACTAACCGGATCCAGGCTCGGAGGAATTCCTGGAAAACCTGGATTATAATATCTTAGTACAGCGTAATTAATAACATCCTAATCTTTCTGTGTCTTAACATTCGTCGGTGATTTATTCCTTTATTTTATTCGGCAGTCAGGAACCTTGGAACTATTAATTACCCAGATATTAATTCGTCGGAGATGAATTTCAAAAGTCACATTTGATGAATTGCAGTTCGTTATTGCTGGGCTGATTAACAGATCTGGTTTTTAAAATTTATTACTAATGATTGTTTTGGGTAAAGAAACCGGTGGTATTAATCAGGAGTGAGAAAAATGCAAAGCTTAAGAAAATTTAATGAATTATGTGCGTGATTTATTGGTGGGTTTTTAATTTTTTGGGTTTAGATTAAACGGCCGGTAATGCGTTTGAAATATGGTTTTTTTAAGGAACGTGGTAATATATGGGGATAGTTAAGTGTTTTAAACTTTTCTAATTTATCTTAGGTTGCGGATTTGTGGTCTTCTGAGATTTATTATTAGGTTATCTAAAGTAATTTTAAAATTGTATCGTTTTATTATATTTTTAAGTTGCAATTGGGCTAAGAGAATATTTCATAAATTTTAAAGCTAAACTATTTTGTAGTGCTATTTTATACTATTTTAATGCAATCAGTTGCTGAAAATCCGCAAATATACTCTTTATTCCCTCGTAACATTAACCCTTAACGCTCGTCAGGTTCAGCTGCCGAGACATGTATTAATGCTATAGAAATCCGAAGGATCCGCTATGGAGACATTTATGTTATCTCTTATATATATGGATATATTTATGTTATATTTTATATATATATGGATAGATTTATGTTATATTTTATATAGAGAGAGATACATTTATATTATCTCTTATATATATGGATATATTTATGTTATATTTTATATAGAGAGTGATACATTTATGTTATATCTTATATATATGGATAGATTTATGTTATATTTTATATAGAGAGTGATACATTTATGTTATATCTTATATATATGGATAGATTTATGTTATATTTTATATAGAGGGATATACATTTATGTTATCTCTTATATATATATGGACATATTTATGTTATATTTTATATAGAGAGTGATACATTTATGTTATATCTTATATATATGGATAGATTTATGTTATATTTTATATTGAGAGAGACACATTTGTGTTATATCTTATATATATGGATATATTTATGTTATATTTTATATAGAGAAAGATATTATGATTAGTGTTAGATTAGTGATAGATTATTATGTTATATCTTATATATATGGATAGATTTATGTTATATTTTATATAGAGAGAGACATTTATGTTATCTCTTATATATATGTGGATAGATTTATGTTATATTTTATATAGAGAGAGATATTATGATTAGTGTTAGATTAGTGATAGATTATTATGTTATATCTTATATATATGGATAGATTTATGTTATATTTTATATATATGGATAGATTTATGTTATATTTTATATAGAAAGAGAGACATTTATGTTATTTCTTATATATATATATGGATATATTTATGTTATATTTTTATTTAGAGAGATACATTTATATTATATCTTATATATATATATATATATATATGGATAGATTTATGTTATATCTTATATATATATGGATATGATTTATGTTATATTTTATATATATGGAGATATTTATGTTATCTTTTAGATCTATGGATATATTTATGTTATCTCTTAGATATATGGATATATTTAAGTTATATCTTATATATATATGGATAGGATTTATGTTATATTAAATATATATATATATATATATATATATATATATATATATATATATATATATATATATATATATATGGAGACATTTATGTTATCTTTTAGATATATGGATATATTTATGTTATCACTTAGATATATGGATATGTTTATGTTATATCTTATATATATATGGATAGTATTTATGTTATATTATATATATATATATATATATATATATATATATATATATATATATATATATATATATATATATATATATATATATATATGGAGACATTTATGTTATCTTTTAGATATATGGATATATTAATTTTATATATTATATTTATGGATATATTTATGTTATATCTTAGATATATGGATACATTTATGTCATATCTTACATATATGGATATATTTATGTTATCTCTTATATATATTTATGTAATCTCTCTTATACATTTATGTTATCTCTTATTTTTATGAATACATTTATGTTATCTCTTATATATGTGGATACATTCCCGAGCTTAATGACATTTTGCACACTCAATCTACAAAACAAAAGGAAGGTCACTGTCTACATAAGATTTCGAAGAATACCCAACATCCGCATTTCCAATCTTTAAAACAGAAATAACTACCATAACCGCCAGGTGCGCCACGTTCATGAACGGCCAACACTGCGTAAAGCCGGGACATCCGGATGTTTTATTTACTTGAAGAAGTTAAACATTATAATTGTTACAAAGGTGTGCCAAAAGAATAAGATGCAAGATAATTGAGTTGTAATAACTCAGCTCCCATTTAAGCCATCCTTATCAAATAATGTGAGAAACCGTCTTCTGAACAACTATTTTAAGTTTATCAGATCGCTTTGTTAAGATATTTTGAACAGAAGCTGAAATTAGCAATATTAAATCACACTGTTCAGTTTTGATAAAGTACAGTAGAGTTAATAGAGCTTGGATTGTACTGCATTCACCTATAAAAACACTTTGGAAGTACCATTTTTATTGAGGAAATATTTAACTATACTTTTGTCTAACTAATCATAATTTCCGAGTATTCTTTACTATTGAGTACTTTTAGCACAGGCATTATATAGCCCCGGTGTTATATAATTAACATTATATATAAAAAAAAGAAATAGCGAAATAAACATATTCAGAGCCATTAATAGAGCTTGCGCTGTACTACATTCACCTATGAAAACACTTTGGAAGTACCCTCTTTATTGAGGATATATTTATCTAAACATGTGTCTAACGAATCATAATTCCCCAGTATTATTTACTCTTGAGTACTTTTAGCACGGGCATTATATGGCCCCGGTGTTATATAATTAACATTATATAAAAAAAAGAAATAGCGAATAAACATCTGCAGAACCATTAATAGAGCTTGCACCGTACTACATTCACAAATAAAAACACTTTGGAAGTACACTTTTTATTGAAGAAATATTTAACTAAACTTTTGTCTAACTAATCATAATTTCCTCAGAATTCTTTACTCTTGGGTACTTTTAGCACGGGTATTATATTGCCCGGTGTTGTATAATTAACATTATATATAAAAAGAAATAGCGAAATAAACATCTGCAGATCCATTAATAGAGCTTGCATTGTTACTACATTCACCTATAAAAACACTTTGGAAGCACCCCCTTTATTGAGGAAATATTTAACTAAACATTTGCCTAACTAATCATAATATCCGAGTATCCTTTACTCTTGAGTACTTTTAGCACGGGCATTATATGGCCCCGGTGTTATATAATTAACATTATATATAAAAAAAGCAATAGCGAATAAACATCTGCAGAGCCATTAATAGAGCTTGCATTGTACTACATTCACCTATAAAAACACTTTGGAATACCCTGTTAATTGACGAAATATATAACTAATCATTTGTCTAACTAATCATAATTTTCCAGTATTCTTTACTCTTGAGTACTTTTAGCACGGGCATTATATGGCCCCGGTGTTATATAATTAACATTATATATAAAAAAAAAGCAATAGCGAATAAACATCTGCAGAGCCATTAAGAGCTTGCATTGTACTACATTCACCTATAAAAACCCTTTGGAATACCCTGTTAATTGACGAAATATTTAACTAATCATTTGTCTAACTAATCATAATTTTCCAGTATTCTTTACTCTTGTGTACTTTTAGCACGGGCATTATATGGCCCCGGTGTTATATAATTAACATTATATATAAAAAAAAGCAATAGCGAATAAACATCTGCAGAGCCATTAAGAGCTTGCATTGTACTACATTCACCTATAAAAACCCTTTGGAATACCCTGTTAATTGACGAAATATTTAACTAATCATTTGTCTAACTTATCATAATTCCCCAGTATTCTTTACTCTTGAGTACTTTTAGCACGGGCATTATATGGCCCCGGTGTTATATAATTAACATTATATATAAAAAGAAATACCGTTCTAACATCTGCAGAACCATTAATAGAGCTTGGATTGTACTACATTCACCTATAAAAACACTTTGGTATACCCTGTTAATTGACGAAATATTTAACTAATCATTTGTCTAACTTATCATAATTCCCCAGTATTCTTTACTCTTGAGTACTTCAATCACGTGCATTATAAAGCTCCGGTGTTATATAATTAACATTATATATAAAAAGAAATACCGTTCTAACATCTGCATAACCATTAATAGAGCTTGCACCGTACTACATTCACCTATAAAAACACTTTGTAAGTACCCTCTTTATTGAGAAAATATGTAACTAATCATAATTTCCCATTATTCTTTACTCTTGAGTATTTTTAGCACGGCCATTATTTAGCCCCGGTGTTATATAATTAACATTATATATAAAAAAAAGAAATATCGAAATAAAACACAACATACTTCTTGAACCATAACCTACAAAACATTTCGCATTTAATTCCCAAACACAATCGAACCCAAAGGAAAGATTAAAAATATTTAAAATTAATATCATTGTTCGAGTTGACAGTTTTTAAAAGACATTCAAGACATTTACAAAAACTGTTTTGTTATAATGTCAAGAAATCAACTTTAATACCATTATTATCGCCGAAAACTACTCTTATTTCCTTTCACATTTCTAATAACGCTCATTTGGCTAACGATTTCTCCTTTTGTACTTTTTCCGAAAAAAAGGTCAGGAAACAATGTGTCCGGATGTTATTTGTCCCTAAATCTTTTTCTGGAAATATTAAAACTCCGATACGTTTGTCTCTGCTATTTAAAAGTCAGATTAGGGAAATAGGAGTAAGTATTGTATTGTAATTCTTTTTTATCTAGCATTGTATTAACTGGGGAATGGGAGTTGCTTTCATATTCAAAGTAAATAACAATGCAGTGGGGCGTTTACAATGGAGCTATTGTTCATAGGCTGTAAAGAATGAAGAGTGGAGTTAGGAATACAAAAAGCAGTTTAATGAGTCGTATTTAGTATTTGGAAACTAGATATAAATTTATAAACTACCAATAACTTTAAAACAATAAAATAAATTAAAAAATCAAATTTAGTAGTTCTTCGTGACATTTTTTTTCTCACAAAATTAGCTAAGCATAAGGATCGCTGTCTGCGCTATTTTGGGCCGAGCAACATGGGTAGAATTGCTGCTTATTTAACCAAAGCTTCAGCTAACTTCTGAAAATTATCACTTCTCAAATAATCTTTAGTGTCAACAAACGTTATTTAAAATTTCACTGATTATTTTTTGCTGACTTTTGGCCTGAGTACGTCTTAAAATAGATACGGGGACATCATCTGAAACTTGAGTACCATAAAATGTTGATATTTCAAATACCCAATAACTGAAGGGGAAATCAGTCTATGTAATAAATGACGTGTAGAAGAAATAAATGCCGCGTCTAACACGTTGGCCATTAATACATCCTCTCCATCTGATCTGTGTACCCCGTGAAGAGTAAATAAGTCACATACTCTTACCGGTTTAACCGCTGTATCTTCATTTCTATTCGACGGATCACTGCGAGTATCTGCTTAAAATGAAGAGAAGGGCGATCTCTACATTTATATTTGTCTAATTGAAGTTTTTTAGTTTTTTGTGCAAAAATTGTGTTAAGTACTACACGTAGATAATTGTTAAAGTTTTAGATAGATAGATATAGTTATAAATAGACAAATATAGTTTTCATAGATAGATAGATATATTTAAAGGTAGATATATATAGTTTTCATAGATATATAGATATATTTAAAGGTAGATAGATATAGTTTTCATAGATAGATATATTTAAAGGTAGATAGATATAGTATTCATAGATAGATAGATATATTTAAAGGTAGATAGATAAATATTATTATATATATATATATATATATATATATAGATAGATAGATATAGTGGTAGATAGCTAAATAAATATAGTGATATATAAATAGATATAATGATAGATAGATATAGTGATATATAGATATAGTGATAGATAGATATAGTGATATATAGATATAGTGATAGATAGATATAGTGATATATAGATATAGTGACAGATAGATATTGTGATAGATATAGTGATATATAGATATAGTGATATATAGATATAGTGATAGATATAGTGATAGATATAGTGATATATAGATATAGTGATAGATAGATATAGTCATAGATATATATAGATATAGTGATATATAGATATAGTGATAGATAGATATAGTGATAGATATAGTGATAGATATAGTGATATATATATAGTGATAGATAGATATAGTCATAGATATAGTGATATATAGATAAATATATATATATATATATATATATATATATATATATATATATATATATATATATATATAAATATATATATATAGATAGATAGATATAGTGGTAGATAGCTAAATAAATATAGTGATATATAAATAGATATAATGATAGATAGATATAGTGATATATAGATATAGTGATAGATAGATATAGTGATATATAGATATAGTGATAGATAGATATAGTGATATATAGATATAGTGACAGATAGATATTGTGATAGATATAGTGATATATAGATATAGTGATATATAGATATAGTGATATATAGATATAGTGATAGATATAGTGATAGATATAGTGATATATAGATATAGTGATAGATAGATATAGTCATAGATATATATAGATATAGTGATATATAGATATAGTGATATATAGATATAGTGATAGATATAGTGATAGATATAGTGATATATAGATATAGTGATAGATATACATAGTCATAGACAAACAGACAGATAGAGGTATATCGTGGGATGATTACTACAACTAGATAACTTAAATGTAATACATTAATCTCCCTATGGGGTTATCTAGGTGTAGTTTTTAGGGTGTCGATGTATATCTTTACTTTTAAAAATAATAAGAACTACACATAAAGATAGTGGTTATCCAATAAATACTTTTAATGTAGTTTAAAAACGTTTACTATCACAGGAACATCAATGCAAATCCCCATCAGACCATATTTCTATATATCTAGAAAATTCTATATTATTCTAAATATATATATATGTTTACCGATATTTCTTCTCCCCAAAAACTCCAAACATCATTTTTCTACTTCACACCTGCTTGCACTTTGAATACTCCCCCACAGGAAAAGCAGCAACCCTCCCCGACCACGAAACCAAAAGATATCTTTTTTAAAAACTCCAGCAAAGGACCCAATCTCCGCAAATTACAAAATACTCCTCTAAAAATCAACCTGGGACATCAGCCAAAGCTAACCAATACCACGCTTGGCCACCTCTACAAGAGAGAGGGGGGGAATATCCAAAAATCCAGAACCTCGATGTATCAAAAGCCACCATACCTAATTTGAATCCAAGGACTTGGAATACCTCAAGTGATGTGCCTCTGTGTATGCAGAGCACTTCAGGATTCATCCTTGAGTTCTGTATTCACTGCTTTGATTCTCTGCGTGATAATCTAGCCAATGGGAGTTCAGTATTTCCAAGATGGGTTTTGTAGTGGAAAAGTTCATTTTTTAAACATGGTTTTATGAACGGTGATAAAAGTTTAAAGGATATTTTTTTTTTCGGTGACAGAAAATAGGATGTTTGATTTTTAAAGATATCTTTTGGAGTTTGTTTGAGTTACTTTAGATATTTCGAATAATGGTATTGCCTTTGAGAATATTTTCGTTTTATTTAAAGAGCTCGGTATTAAATATTTTAGCGTGGTAGATATTAAACATGCAATAGATTAAGGGAGATTCAAAAGTTTAATATGTGAAGTGGCTATCGTGTAAAACGATGAGTATCAAGTGTTGAAAAGGAAAGAACCATGATAGTCTATTACCAAACGTTAAAAGATCATAATAATGTGTTTGGATATTTTATAAGATTTTTATAATTTATTGTGCATCACTGACTTTGAAATGTAATTTTCTCCGCTGGTACCTTTATTTAAAAATATTTTGGTTTCAATTGATAAATTTAAATATGAAATGAACTGTAGATTTTGGGTGGTGATTTAAAAGTGTAACATATATCATGTTATCGGGTTAGAATTCGTAATATTTTTTCGAAATATTTTGACTTAAGAAATATCAAGGCGTGGCACGAAAAATGTCTACTTAGCCAAATAGAATTTTAAATGCGACAAATAACATAAATCTTACCTTGCAATCTCAAAACGAATTTTAGGAACATGTGCGCAGGTACAAAGTCGTTTGTCAAATTTCACACTTTGTTGTTTAATCTCTTAAAGATAGAAGTATGTTTGATACATAGTATACATCTTTTTATATCATCCGATGAACACTTTACATATTGTAACGTCTATAGCAAAACGAAGATTATTTAAAAAATTATATTAAAAAAAAATCGATGTTCAAATGTGTGTCTGTTTGGAAAATATCTGAACTGGTACATAAAAGAGGTAAATGTTTGTTCTTCATAATTTATTACGTTTATATTTTTCTGTAGCTGTAACATATAAAAATGTAAACTAATAATTTTAATATATAACTTAATTTAAATATAAAACGTGGTATGAAAATTAATTAAACTTTGAAATAAATATCAATTCTAAACAACAAAATATTGTATCGAAAAAATATTAATTAAATGTAAAAAACGTAGGATACTTTATGATAGAAATCGTTACAATATTGAAATTCAAAGTGGATATAGATTATTAAAATTGTTCAATGATAATTATTAGTAAATCATTAGTTTTTAGATCAAATGATGGAAATTGTACATGCCTATGATTCTAATATATTATCTATTAACAGACGCAAGATGATAATTTTTCTTCTTATATTACTAAAAATATCTTGAAGAAATTGTAACTAAATACATGTAAATGCCAATTAAAGTTATTTTAGCATTATTTTCAAATCTAGTTAGTTCTACATGGTAATATATTTAAAATTAAGGTTAAAGGAGATTATATCCTATTTTACAGTACATATACTTAGTTAAGAGTAAATTATTTTAAAGTATTTAAGAGTAAATTGTTGATATAAATTAGAAGAATTTCTGCCCTTCATTATTTTCCAACTAGACAATTTTAGTCCTATAGGTAATAGTTAACAACGTATTGGTAAATAATTAACCAACGTGTTAAATTGGTTTAGTGCAGGCCACTAATAAACCACAATATCTTATATACTTATTTAAGAGTAAATTATTTAAAAGTATTTAAGAGTAAATTATTTAAAAGTATTTAAGAGTAAATTATTTAAAAGTATTTAAGAGTAAATTATTTAAAAGTATTTAAGAGTAAATTATTTAAAAGTATTTAAGAGTAAATTATTTAAAAGTATTTAAGAGTAAATTATTTAAAAGTATTTAAGAGTAAATTATTTAAAAGTATTTAAGAGTAAATTATTTAAAAGTATTTAAGAGTGAATGGTTGATATAAATTAGAAGAATTACTATCCTTCACTATTTTCCAACTAGACCATTTTAGTCCTATACGTAATAGTTAACAACGTATTGGTAAAAAATTTACAAACGTGTTGAATTGGTTTAGTGCAAGTCACTAACAAACCATAACATCAAAACAATAATTTTAAATATATGCCATTATTAATGATAATACTGATCAGGCAATTAAAAATACACATGAATGATCATAATTATCACTGGAATCATGTCAAGGTATTCATATATATTCATAACTTAAAACTAATTGAGAATATTTTTTATAGCTAACTATTAGAAATTAGAGGTAAAAATAAGTATAATATATGTAAGCGCCACTAAAAATTATCAAATTGCCGAACCAGCATATAATTTTGGCATATTTCAAGTTAGCAGTGATATACTTTTTTACAATGACTATAATTACTTAATAGTAATTGAAGAATCTAAATCACTACTTACATATGAAACCTTTCCCATTTTTATAAATGGTCATAAAAACTGGAGTTGAATGACTTTTACATATTAATATCTTAAAAGTCACAATGACTTCAAACGCCCGCATTAGCTTCACCTACCCCAAAGCCAATTAGACTCCACACTGTAACAAAAGTCCAAGTCCACCCATTTACACATAACCTTAGTCCTAGGACCCCATCCAAATGATATTACAAAGTGAAATACGGCCAAAATGTGAGCCGAATTCACGTCAAGTCCCAATTACATAACCGCTTTGTAGCTCCATTAAGAATGGGGATTTTATTTCCCTATTGGGAGCAGAGGGAGGGAAGTTATTTATTTCCGCTGCTTCTATTGCGAATGGGGACTTTGCATGGGGCTGAATTAGCCACGGTAATAATGGGGCTATTACTTTTGGTCGGGCTGTCTCTGCGTGTAGTAAATCAGACGCCCTGGAATCGAATATAGGGGATGGGGCTGTAAGGGACATTTTGTGTGCGGACATTTGATATTGAAGAATTCCTAGCACAAAGTTAAAAATAGGTGTTTTCATAGTATTAAAGTTTTTAACAATTTTTTCAATGACCTAAAATAGTTGTGTATATTCCTGATTAAAATTTACTACCAGTATACGTAATTATGCATTTGAAATATATTATTATTTTACAATTTTAAAAATATAAATTGTACCCAAATTACATTGTTAAAAATATGTACTTAAAAATAAGTAAAATGTACTAATTTTTCATTTCATTCGATGATTAGCATAGTCCGAATTCATGTTTTATTATTGAAAAAGACGTACTCAAAAATGAATACAATGAGTAAAAATGAATCAAAAGAGCAGTAGCTTGCCTACGTAGGCTGTATTCATAAACCATTTTCAATAAATATCAACAATTGAAAACAATTTTTACCGGGAATTAAACCCAGATCCTCAGGCACCGCAGTCCAGTGCCTTATTCATTGTACTATCAAGGCGACGTGAAGAAGTTATAAACGTAAGAAATGTTAAAAATGTGTGCCAAAAGAATGGGAAGTAAAATAATGAGATGTCATAAATAGTTTCCATTTAATCATTCGACAATGTGAAAAACCATCTTCTGAACAACTATTTTAAGTGTGTCAGGTCGCTTTGTTGAGATGGTTTGAACAGAAGATGAGATTAGAAATTTTAAATATGTTTGTGAATTTAAATAAGAAAAGGTGTGTGAATTTAAATAAGAAGTTGTTTGTGAATTTAAATAAGAAAATCTGTGTGAATTTAAATAAGAAAATGTTTCTGAATTTAAATAAGAAAATCTGTGTGAATTTAAATAAGAAAATGTTTGTGAATTTAAATAAGAAAATGTTTGTGAATTTAAATAAGAAAATGTATGAGGATTTAAAAAGATTGTTTTTGTGAATTT
Organism: Troglohyphantes excavatus; assembly: GCA_963932185.1. Classification (NCBI taxonomy): domain Eukaryota; kingdom Metazoa; phylum Arthropoda; class Arachnida; order Araneae; family Linyphiidae; genus Troglohyphantes; species Troglohyphantes excavatus. Next base: position 28,770,439 of record OZ010678.1, read on the forward strand.
AAATAAGAAAATCATTGTGAATTTAAATAAGAAAATGTTTGTGAATTTAAATAAGAAAATAACTGTGAATTTAAATAAGAAAATGTATGAGGATTTAAATAAGAATATGTTTGTGAATTTAAATAAGAAAATGTTTGTGAATTTAAATAAGAAAATGTATGAGGATTTAAATAAGAAAATGTTTGTGAATTTAAATAAGAAAATGTTTGTAAATTTAAATAAGAAAATGTTTGTGATTTTAAATAAGATTGTTTTTGTGAATTTAAATAAGAAAATCTTTGTGAATTTAAATAAGAAAATGTTTGTGAATTTAAATAAGAAAATGTTTGTGAATTTAAATAAGAAAATATCTGTGAATTTAAATAAGAAAATGTATGAGGATTTAAATAAGAATATGTTTGTGAATTTAAATAAGAAAAGGTTCGTCAATTTAAATAAGAAAATATTTGTTAATTTAAATAAGAAAATGTTTGTGAATTTAAATAAAAAAAAATTGTGAATTTAAATAAGAAAGTATTTCTGAATTTAAATAAGAAAATGTTTGTGAATTTAAATAACAAAATGTGAATTTAAATAAGAAAATGTTTGTAAATTTCAAAAAGAAAATATTTGTGAATTTCAAAAAGAAAATGTTTGCGAATTTCAAAAAGAAAATGTTTGTGATTTTCAATAAGAAAATGTTTGTGAATTTAAATAAGAAAATGTGAATTTAAATTGGAAAATGTTTGTGAATTTAAATAAGAAAAGGTTTGTGAATTTAAATAAGAAAATATTTGTGAATTAAAATAAGAAAATGTCTGCGAGTTTAAATAAGAATATATATGTGAACTTAAATAAGAAAATGTTTGGGAAGTTAAATAAGAAACTGTTTGTGAATTTAAGTAAAAAAATGTTTGGGAATATAAATAAAAAAATGTCTGTGAATTTAAAAAAGAAAATGTTTGTAAATTTAAATAAGAAAACGTTTGTGAATTTAAATAAGAAAATGTCTGAGAATTTCAATAAGAAAATGTTTGTGAATTTAAATAAGAAAATGTGAATTTCAATATGAAAATATTTGTGAATTTCAAAAAGAAAATGTTTTCGAATTTCAAAAAAAAAAAAAAAAATTGAATTTCAATAAGAAAATGTATGTGAATTTAAATAAGAAAATGTTTAAGTAAGAAAATGTGAATTTAAATAAGAAAATGTTTGTGAATTTCAAAAAGAAAATGTTTGCGAATTTAAATAAGAAAATTTTTGTGAATTTAAATAAGAAAATATTTGTGAATTTAAATAAGAAAATGTTTGCGAATCAAATATTTAAAAAACATGCTGACATACTTCTGTAATTGGCGATTTTGTTTCTTTCATTTGGCGAATATGACACTTTTCAAAAGACAACCCCGACAGCGGAAGAAAAGCAATGGCGTCAGCTCGAGTCGAGTGAAGTTGAGTTGTCTAATGGAGTGGAAGGGGGACAACAAAAGCCCTCCTGACTGCCAGAACTATCGTCTTTGAACAAGAAAGAAGACCGGCAATTACTGCTAAGTGGTCGGCGCTAAGGCCTTACGTGTCATTCTTTCAGTTCGACTGACAATGGGGAAAATTCCATTTTGATGCAAATGGCGATGGAAAAAGGTATTAAGAGGACTGCTTGTGTTTGTTTTTATTTTTAAGAATGCTGAGTTTGACGTAGGGGTATGTTATAGAAACATCAAGTACTCGTCAACCATGCCGGTTTTTTACAGAGTTGAGTTGTTTATTTAATTCTGTTAAAGGGATTTATTAAAGTGTTTTAGGAAATATAGATTGAACACAAATTGTACCGGGAATCGAACCCACTTCTGCAGGCACCGCTGTCCGGAGCCTTATCCGTTAACTTACCAGTCCGATGTGAAGAAGTTATAAACAGAAAATTTAAAAAGGTGTGCCAAAAGAATGGGAAGTGGGATAATTGGATTGTAAAAACTTCCATTTAAGCAATCGATATAAAATAATGTGGAAAATCATCTTTTGAACAACTATTTTAAGTTTGGCAGGTCGCTTTGTTAAGATGGCTTGAACAGAAGCTGAGATTATCAATGTTAAATCACACTGCTCATTTTTGCAAAAGTGCGATTACTTAAATTTGAGTACGGCATCGCTTATTTACGATGTAATTGTACAAAACAACGATTACATTAATGTACTCATTTATAAGCACCTCAATGTGCATAGTCTTATCCGTTAAGATACAAGGGTGATGTGAAGAAGTTATAAACATAATTACATTTATAAAGGTGTTCCAAAAGAATTGGAAGTAATATAATTGAATTGTAATAACTCAGTTTCCAATTCAGCAATCCATATAAAATAATGTGGAAAGTCATATTCTGAACAACTGTTTTAAGTTTGAAAGGTCGCTTTGTTAAGATGGCCTAAACAGAGTCTGCCTGAGATTAGAAATATTATATCACACTTTTCAGTTTTGAGAAAGTACGGTTACTTAAATTTCAGTACGCCATCGCTCATTTACGATGCAATTGTACTAAAAGAAAAACGGGTAGGTGCAGGTACTCATTTTTAAGTACCTTTTTTCTAGAGTATACTTAATATAATTTTGTTCGTCTTGTACTGCTCGTTTAACCTGTTTACTTTTTTCTAGAACGCAATTGAGTTTTTGAAAAACAGTTTTCTACACCAAAATATGAAAAAAAAAAACTTATTAAAAATTTAATCATGTCGAATTCCGGCAAACAAAATGACTTTCAATAGATGTTCTACAGCTATAGTTATGAAGCAAAAGAGTTTAATTAAAACTATTTTTAGCAGAAATAAATTAAATATTATAAACCAATACAATTATTTAGAAGACGAAACATAAATTTATTTAAGTCTTGCTTTTCCGTAGTTTAAATGATTACGACACATTTTATGATCCCTCTTTATTTAGCTTGTTAAATTATTATTTTTTTCATTAAATTATTTTATTCGAATTAAGGGCTGTAAAATAACCCTTTGTCATACTTATTAATCCGTGTTCAAGCATATAATACATATGTCTAAACACCAATAAAAGTATACCTACTTCAGGAAAAATCTTAACAATAAAACTAATACAAAACAAGAAATATTATATTTCTGTTCGGGATTTTCTGAGAACTTCCAACTCCAGGAACGCAGAAAACTAGAAAAGTTTGTTGCCAGATGATTCATTCTGTATTGCAAACGATTCAAGGAAATGAAGAAATCTGGAACGTTGCCATATTCCCAAGTCGTGCCGATATTTAATTTGTTTACTTGGAATCGAGTTCCGTGAGGGCTTTGTTTATAGCGCGAAATGTTTTGAGGAACAATTTGTATGCTTTTATGTACTGACCACTCTTGCAAGTAAAATATAGTTTGATATTTCTTGTATTATTATGTGCTTTGTTACAAATAAATTTTTAATTTTTTTAATACACGATGGAAATTTAAAAACTGGTAGTTATTAAAAAATATTATTTTTCGGTATAGCATACTAATTAAAATAAGTAGGCAATATGCAAAACAAGTAAAATCCAAAATTTCGACAAATAATATTTAGTATCGATAGGTACTTTACAACTTTGAATACGATTTTAAGTACGCTGTTAAAAATAACAGTTCAACGATGTACCATGTATTGGTGTAAAACCGAAGTCTGCAGCAAATTGCACCACATTATGGTGAAATCTAGGTGAATCTAGGTTGTACTAAAAAATACTTTATCGGGAAAAAAGCGGACGTTTCACCGATAATTGGTTCAATCTCTTTAACTGCAACCCAAATTCTCGCTGTCGCTACATCAACAAGCCGGGGAATCCAATCCAAGAAATACAACGAAGAGAAAGGGCCTTCGTGACCCAATAGATAAAGGCGTTCATCTATGAATCAGAGGACTCCTAGTTCGAGCACGATATATGGACTTGACAATGAAAAATAAAAGAAAAATTTGATTTTGCTTTCGAAGGGTTGCCAGCTTCCCTTCAAAAATACTAAAAAAAACTCGAATTTTGAGTTTTATGCACCGTTATTAGTTTTGGTTCAATGTTTCACTAAGTGGTGTCCTTGGTAGCACCGTAAAATGCTGAAACCAAGCACCAATTGTTGGTTTCAGCTAAATGGGTACTAAGTTTTGATGCAATATCGTAATAATTTTTAACAGTGTAGAGTAAAGTGGAAATGGAATAACCGAATTTTTTTAAAAACTGTTATTGTTAAATAACTTAGAAAATACAGAAACAATAATGAGCCCACGCCATTCAGGGTTATTCAGCTACAGGAACTAACAATTATTTTTTTTAAACTTGCAATTATTTCTCACAGTTGTTAGCTCACCTCCGAAACAACACACTTCCGAAACAATCCCGTCTCCATCCCTTTTATTACCCGTTTAATTCTTTTTACACCATCAATTCCAAAATAATAATTCAATCAGGGGATCTAAAAGGGGATTTACGCATTCCGGTCGACGTCTAGGACTTAAATCCCCATATGTCAAGTCCATCCCAGCTGGTAATGGTGTGACCAATTAACTTATCTTCGACCCCTCCCCCCCGCAAGTCTTAAATCCCAGTGGAAAGGAGGGGGGGGGGGGCTTAAATGGCACACAGAATTACGCCAATCTTATCCCCCCCTTTTGGACGTGTCCATCTGAAGGTCTTGTGTTGTCCTTGCAAGTGACATCTTGACAATGAGGATTTTCAACCCTAATCTTTGTTGTCGGAGTAATGCCGGTAATGTCCCTTGACGAACTTGTGAAACTTGTATCCCTTGATGAACTTGTGAGACTTGTATCTCTCGTTGAACTTGTATCTTTTGATGAACTTGTAAAACTTGTATATATTGATGAACTTGTGAGACTTTTATATCTTGATGAACTTGTAAACCTTGTATATCTTGATGAAATTGTGAGACTTTTATATCTTGATGAACTTGTATATCTTGATGAACTTGTATATATTGATGAACTTGTATATCTTGATGAATTTGTATATCTTGATGAACTTGTATACCTTGATGAACTTGTTATATCTTGATGAACTTATCTTGATAAACTTATCTTGATGAACTTATCTTGATGAACTTATCTTTATGAACTTATCTTGTTGAACTTGTATATCTTGTTGAACTTGTATATCTTGATAAATTTGTATATCTTGATGAACTTGTATACCTTGATGAACTTGTTATATCTTGATGAACTTATCTTGATAAACTTATCTTGATGAACTTGTATATCTTGATGAACTTGTATATCTTGATGAATTTGTATATCTTGATGAACTTGTATACCTTGATGAACTTGTTATATCTTGATAAACTTATCTTGATAAACTTATCTTGATGAACTTATCTTGATGAACTTATCTTGTTGAACTTGTATATCTTGTTGAACTTGTATATCTTGTTGAACTTGTATATCTTGATGAATTTGTATATCTTGATGAACTTGTATACCTTAATGAACTTGTTATATCTTGATGAACTTATCTTGATAAACTTATCTTGATGAACTTGTATATCTTGATGAACTTGTATATCTTGATGAATTTGTATATCTTGATGAACTTGTATACCTTGATGAACTTGTTATATCTTGATGAACTTATCTTGATAAACTTATCTTGATGAACTTATCTTGATGAACTTATCTTGTTGAACTTGTATATCTTGTTGAACTTGTATCTTTTGATGAACTTGTGAAACTTGTATATCTTGATGAACTTGTGAGACTTGTACATCTTGATGAACTTGTATACCTTGATGAACTTGTATATCTTGATGAACTTGTATATCTTGATGAACTTGTATACCTTGATGAACTTGTATATCTTGATGAACTTGTATATCTTGATGAACTTGTATACCTTGATGAACTTGTATATCTTGATGAACTTGTATATCTTGAAGAACTTGTGAGACTTGTATTTTTCATGAACTTGTAAAACGTGTAGAACTTGTGAAACTTGTATAGCTTGATGAACTTGTGAGATTTGTATCTCTTCATGAGCCTGTAATGTAAGAAAATATGGTTACGATATTTAAAGTTGTTTTTCATCCGGAATTGTCAAATTTTTTTTGTTTATTTACTTTTAGTTTAAGATTCTGAGCGGGGTTTTTTCTGCAAACCTAAACATTTTAAATCATATTGTTAATTTGATTGAAAATCCACTGCTTTTTTTTTATTATTATTATTTTTGATTTTCCAGAATAGTTCTAAAATGAACTGTTGTCAGGAAAAACTAAGCATTCCATACATTGCTATCGCCAAATTACTGGGCATACAATCACAAATTTTGATTGACCCAATAGTGCAAATTTCTTTTTGGTATCGAATATCTGTTTCTAGCAACTGTTTCTATCCTTTTAAGTATGCACTAGTTCTGAATAAGCTTCAAATGGAATATAATTTTTTGAAAAATATAGCAGTATTAATAAGCTAAGTAAAAATTAACTACTATTGAGATATCAAGCCAAATTTGGCGGTATAAGGCCTAATTGGCGATTTTTATTTATATGGCGCCACAAATCGATTAATATAAACTTTTAAATTAATTTAATGGCCTTTTAATATTTATTTAATTTAAATTTTAACCCCAAACAAAATTAGGCTAAAACCAGATCAATTGTACATTTTTTAACAAACTACCGTTAAGCAGTTGAAAGTAGTTCGCAAATGTCCCAAATGTTCGCAAATTTAAGTTTTAGAATGTTGTATTTATATTTCGTAAATAGTACAGTTATATTTTAAAACATGATTACGTCATATGTCACTGCACATTAACATCAGATCACCAAGTTTCAAGTTTCGTTAGGGGATTAAAATAAATAGAAATGAACCTCAACACAAGCAATGCTGCTGATAATATCAATAGCAAACATTGTAAATTCAACAATAAATGTACAATATTGTTTGGTATTGAATATAATATATTTGAGATTTGCAATTTTCGCTGTATTGGTGAACTTGCTGTATTAAGATGTGTCATTTTGTGAAAGTACCTGGGTAGTACGGTGAAAATAATTATATAGTATGGGAAAATTCACTAAGGCAGTAATAGATGTGGAACGGAAATAAAACAATGTTAGATATTTCAATTAGAATTGCTTGCAATGGTACAGTTCAAAGAATAACCCTAAAATCTTTTTTAAAATATAGTATGCGTTACTTAGCGATTTATCCACTAAGTGCCAAGCTATTTTTAACCGACTGATCAGCGCGCCAAACAAAACTCCAAAATAAAACCGCCAAAAAATTTAAATTAAAACCGCCAACGCGTGCCAAGTCGAGAGGTTATCTATTCAATCGTTATGTATTTTTTTTTATGTATGTTCGCGCAAGATTTCGGTTCTAATTCAGATATTTGCAAAAAAAAAATTGTTGAATAGGGGATGTTTCACTTGAGAGCAATTTAAAAATATATATCCGTTTATCCGGCATTTAACTATCCGGAATTCTCAATTAACCGGACCGTTTAAAAAAAATATTGTCCGATTTTGAAAATTCTAATCCACTTAGGCAATATCTGCAAAATAAAATCGGTTATCCGGCTGTTATATATCGGGAAATGTCGATTAACCGGAGTTTTTTTAAACAATTTATCCAATTTAAATTTTTTGTTTTGTTTATATTGTTTATTTTTTAAAGACAAACAATATTGTTTTGAATATTTAAGTAATGAATAAATTGCTACAGGTTCACTTTATATAATCAAAAAAAGTACTGGTATTTTGGTACATGGTATATCCGTATTTTATGGATAAATTATATTTGAACAACTAAAGCATTGATGCATTCTGTTCATGGTTGGTTAAATTGACGTCGAAATACGACTACACAATTTGTTAATGTCGACGGTTAGGTATATATCCAAAACAAAACTGTTTTCAACTAATTAATCAACAGTTAGGACGAGTTGATCAAATTATTTATCGAAATAATATAAATTATTTTTGATGTTACATAAAAATATTTGCCAACACCAAGTTGAAGATATAGTACGGCACGGTATTGTTCTTTTTAAGGCCTTATTGGTCAATGCTTACTTTATATACTACTAAATAGTATGAGCAATATCAAAAAAATACATATGTAAATGATATTTTTAGCAAAAAAAGTATAGAATAATTAACAATGCAACACAATGAACAGATGTATTTACTATCCAATAAAAGCAAGCAACCAATTAACTGATGCATTATCTTCTTTTCGGTTGTTTCCATTTACAACTGTCGACCCTTCCCATTTCGCAATTCTCTATCGTTCGGTTCCTACATCCCTCTAAATCCACCCAAAATAAGTCATCCCATGTCAATTCCACCTGGGAAGATGCCACGCGATAAAATCGCAACTGAACTGCCACAAAAAAAGTCGCCAAACTGAAAAGAAACGTCGCCAAAATTAAAACTAATAGCGTTAACTGTCGAAATTATTACAAAATTTATGCGTTCGTATTAAACACATAAAATATTTGGGGTTAAAATTTAAATTAGATAAATATTAAAAAGCCATTCAATTAATTTAATAGCTTATATTGCTAGATTTGTTTGGACAAATAATAAAAATCGTCAAATTGGCCTTATTTCGCCAAATTTGGCTTGAAATCTCAAAAGTAGTTAATTTTTTTATGCGTTATTATATTAAAAACATAACATGTTTGAGTTTAAAATATTAAAATGAACATAAAAAAACTAAAATTAATAGCTTATGTTACTATATTTGTGACGCCAAATAAATAAAATAGCCAATTTGGCCTTATTTCGCCAAATTTAGCTTGACATATCAATGGTGGTTAATTTTTTTTATGCGTTCATATTAGAAACATAAGATGTTTTAGTTTAAACTATTAAAATGAATAAAAAAACTCAAATTAATAGTTTATGTTACTTCATTTGTGAAGCCAAATAAATGAAAATCGCCAATTTGGGCTTTTTTGGCCAAATTTGGCTTGATATCTCAATGGTGGTTAATTTTTTTATGCGTTCATATTAAAAACATAAGATATTTGAGTTTAAAATATTAAAATGAATTTAAAAAACTGAATTTAATAGCTTATATTACTCGATTAAAGACGCCAAATAAATAAAAATCGCCAATTTGTCCTTATTTCGCCAAATTTGGCTTGAAATCTCAATGGTGGTTACTCAACCATCTCTTGCAACAAATCCAACATCCCCGACTAAAAGCCCATGGGTTAAAAGTACAACCCATGACCAAGATCCCCAAGAGACAATTACAGACCCAGAGAGATAGAGATATCGACAAGGCCCAAAAAAATGGGGGAAAAAGTAAGAACTAGAAAAGCTTTTCCCTACTGGAACTTGACGTTAAAGGGTATCTTTCCAATTAGTCCCGGATTTACCTCGCACTTCTGCCGGAGCCAAATGCCATTTCCATGTTTTTCCCTTGTCCGGGGGAAAAGTTGGGAGATAGGGATAGCAAAGAAGCGTTGTTTGTTTGTTTGGGTATTCGGGATCTGAAATTAAGTAACATTGTTATTGAGGGATTTAGATAGCAGGCGGGGAAGATTGACTTATATAGCGCTGATCAAGGGCAAAATGTGAGTTAACTGCAAGAGTGAATGGTGAGAAATAATTGGATAGTCATGACGTAAGCGCTATATTGGTTCTAGAAAATTCGTCATTAAAAATATTGGTATCATTAATTTGATGATAGTTTTTATGCTAGCTAAAATAGTAAACTGTTATTAATTGAAGTATAAATTAACGTCGATTAAAAAACATTCATGAGTTATCCCCTGGTATCTATTTCGTTTAACTATTTTATAATCAAAATATATTAGAAATCACAAGCAATTAAAATAATGTATTATTTAAAAAACATATTTGCATATCTTTTGATTTTATAAATTATTTTGTAAATTAAAAAAAACCCGGTTTTTGCTGGAAATTTTATAGTTATGTGTGCATTGGGCCGAAATAACTCTCTAATTTAAAAATAACGGTTATTTTAAAGAATACTATTTCTTTTTTTACTTGAAATAATATTATTGCTCTTTTTACTAGAAAAAATTATATTGCTATTTTATTGGAAATAATATTATTGCTCTTTTTACTATCTAAAATAATAATGCTGTTTTTACTAGAAAGAATAATATCGCTATTTTACTAGAAATAATATGATTGCTCTTTTTACTAGAAGTAATAGTATTGCTCTTTTTTACTGGACAGAATATTATTACTCGTTTTACTAGAAATAATATTATTGCTATTTTTAGTAGAAATAATATTATTACTCGTTTTACTAGTAATAATATTATTGCTATTTTTAGTAAAAATAATATTATTTCTCTTTTTACTAGAAAGAATATTAATGCTTGAATCTGACAGAATGGAAGTTTCAAAATGATTTAAAAGAAAATTAAAAACTATACAACTATTTAAATATTAAAACTGCCAAGTGGCATCAAAATCGATCATGAGTTTTTGAGACTAGAGCTGATAGATCTTTTTTTTTTTTTTACTATAGATTGAACGAGTTTACTATATTCGATGTATTATAGTTCAAACTGCTTCTTTTATGCACTTTATTTTTTTGTCATTCATAAATATATAACTAAAAATAATACAAATTAGGTTCTACAAAATCATTGAATTCACCTTGACCTACTGTGAAATACCCCACCGGTCTACAATCAAATGCCCATTATAATTAATCCCACTCTTTGTATTCCTAACATACGCATTCGCATCGTAAAAAGACCTTTTAAAATAATACAAGCCAAAACCTAATGCGATAAAACGCTTTGCTTAATACTTACTGGTAGATAGAAAAACAAAAAAATAAATTCGCTGCCTTACGTGGGACAATAGTGTAAAAACCATTAGCCCTTTTTGCATTGAAGGTGTAATTAGCGCTAGTAGGGGGAAAAAAACGAGTTAAAAAAAGCTACTACTTATAAAACTTTTCCATCTGCTCTGAATACTGGATAAGGATAGGGTAATTAAGCTTATTATAATGAATCACCGCAGTTTTGGTCTGAAATTGGGGCTAGTCTCTAATCGCCATTTTGGGGGATATATCTTTTGTTATTTTAAGTATTTACCTTTTTTTTACGCATTTGCTTATTTGGTATGATACAGGTTGTGTCGGTTGGTATTTATATCTAAAGAAATTTAAAATGAGAAATATGTAAAAAATAAATGCTTTGTTAAGATGGCTTGAACAGAAGCCGAGATTAGTAATATTAAATCACACTGGTAATTTTTGCGAAAGTACGATTACTTAAATTTGAGTACGTCATCGCTCATTTACGGTGCAATTGTACTCAAAGAAAAACGAGTAAGTTCATGTACTCATTTTTAAGCACCTTTGTTTTAAAGTGTACAAAGTATTTACGAACCAAAACTTCCAATACACTGAAGATTGTTCTTTCCCGATTTTTGTTATTTTTGATCTGGAAAATTATGTTCGCTAACTTTTCGACTCTGGAAATAATTAGCGAAAAGTAGAAGGTTCTTAAAAGAAAAGAAACAGTAGAACTTACTATTTTCAACTTATCATGAAACCATCGAATAACTTTTCTCCAAATATTCCGTTGCAAATTATATCCGCTTCGACTGAACCAAACCCATTGAACTATCCAGCCGAAAATGCGATCAACGTGTACATATTTATAACAAGCACCCTATTATAACTTACATGATACAAAACAGACAACAAATAATAGCACCACAAGCATTTCACTAAATGCAAATCCAAACTTCCATTTCAATAATTCCCGAAACCATCTCGCCATGGAAAAATGCACCTTCCTCTCGGTCCTCTTATCATCATCATCGTACTCTTATCATCGTACTCTTATCCCCCAAAATGATTGAAACTCAACAGACCGATCCGCAGAAATGAAAACATTATTGAGCACTTGAAAGTAGGAGAACCTGGAAATATCCCAGTTTTCATTTATACCGAAAAAATTCTTAAGTTTTCGATATTTACCCAGCACTCGGTAAAATATTTAACTTATAAAATGGTTTTACTTTGTTGTACTGGTAGTATTCTTCCAGTTCTTTTGTGAAAAGGGATTATATTACTCGAGCTTTGCACAGTTTTATTTCCGGTTCCTCAGTTTGTACTCAATTATTTATGTTTTAAAGTCTCGGAGCGATTCATTTTCTTCTCTCTTTATATATAAAAGGTTTGAGGGATTTTAAGAGGGGTTTTATATTATTTAAGTCCGTTCAAATAAAAAGGAATAAAATTGGTTGGGATATATCCCATGCAGAAAGCTATTTTTGTAAAAGTACTCTTATTCACAAGAATATAAAAGATTATTTCAAAAATAAGTGGGTTTTATTTTTTAGTTACGCCATGCAGGATTTAAAAAAAAATGTATTTACTTATAATATAAATTGTTTTCTAAAAAAAACTTGTAGCTATTAGTAGACATTTTTTTTCCAAATGATACTAAAATATGAAAATAGTTTATTGCATGATTAAAATATGTTCAAATTATATATATACTAGCTGAATTGCCCAGTGTTGCCCAGGACAAACATCCTAAGCGGAAAGCTATTTTTTGTAAAAGTACGTTTATTCACATGGATATAAAGATAATTTCAAATATCTTAGTTAAAAAATAAGTGTGTTTTATTTAGTTATATATATTAATTTTTTTGCCAACTGGTAATTAATGTTTGATGTTTTTATCCCAATAACACTAAAATATAGAAATATATTATTGCAAAATTAAAATATTTTCAAATTATATATATATACTGGCTGAAATGCCCAGGTAAAACACTTCAAGCGAAAAGCTATTTTTGTAAAAGTACTCTTATTCACAAGAATGTAAAAGATTATTTCAAAAATAAGTGGGTTTTATTTTTTAGTTACGCCATGCAGGATTTAAAAAAAAATGTATTTACTTATAATATAAATTGTTTTCTAAAAAAAACTTGTAGCTATTAGTAGACATTTTTTTTCCAAATGATACTAAAATATGAAAATAGTTTATTGCATGATTAAAATATGTTCAAATTATATATATACTAGCTGAATTGCCCAGTGTTGCCCAGGACAAACATCCTAAGCGGAAAGCTATTTTTTGTAAAAGTACGTTTATTCACATGGATATAAAGATAATTTCAAATATCTTAGTTAAAAAATAAGTGTGTTTTATTTAGTTATATATATTAATTTTTTTGCCAACTGGTAATTAATGTTTGATGTTTTTATCCCAAAAACACTAAAATATAGAAATATATTATTGCAAAATTAAAATATTTTCAAATTATATATATATACTGGCTGAAATGCCCAGGTAAAACACTTCAAGCGAAAAGCTATTTTTGTAAAAGTACTCTTATTCACAAGAATGTAAAAGATTATTTCAAAAATAAGTGGGTTTTATTTTTTAGTTACGCCATGCAGGATTTAAAAAAAAATGTATTTACTTATAATATAAATTGTTTTCTAAAAAAAACTTGTAGCTATTAGTAGACATTTTTTTTCCAAATGATACTAAAATATGAAAATAGTTTATTGCATGATTAAAATATGTTCAAATTATATATATACTAGCTGAATTGCCCAGTGTTGCCCAGGACAAACATCCTAAGCGGAAAGCTATTTTTTGTAAAAGTACGTTTATTCACATGGATATAAAGATAATTTCAAATATCTTAGTTAAAAAATAAGTGTGTTTTATTTAGTTATATATATTAATTTTTTTGCCAACTGGTAATTAATGTTTGATGTTTTTATCCCAATAACACTAAAATATAGAAATATATTATTGCAAAATTAAAATATTTTCAAATTATATATATATACTGGCTGAAATGCCCAGGTAAAACACTTCAAGCGAAAAGCTATTTTTGTAAAAGTACTCTTATTCACAAGAATGTAAAAGATTATTTCAAAAATAAGTGGGTTTTATTTTTTAGTTACGCCATGCAGGATTTAAAAAAAAATGTATTTACTTATAATATAAATTGTTTTCTAAAAAAAACTTGTAGCTATTAGTAGACATTTTTTTTCCAAATGATACTAAAATATGAAAATAGTTTATTGCATGATTAAAATATGTTCAAATTATATATATACTAGCTGAATTGCCCAGTGTTGCCCAGGACAAACATCCTAAGCGGAAAGCTATTTTTTGTAAAAGTACGTTTATTCACATGGATATAAAGATAATTTCAAATATCTTAGTTAAAAAATAAGTGTGTTTTATTTAGTTATATATATTAATTTTTTTGCCAACTGGTAATTAATGTTTGATGTTTTTATCCCAATAACACTAAAATATAGAAATATATTATTGCAAAATTAAAATATTTTCAAATTATATATATATACTGGCTGAAATGCCCAGGTAAAACACTTCAAGCGAAAAGCTATTTTTGTAAAAGTACGTTTATTCACATACATATCAAAGATTATTTCAAATATTTTAGTTGAAAAATAAGTGGGTTTTATTTTTCAGTTACGCCATGCAGGTTTTAAAAAAAATGTATTTACTTAATATTATTGGTTTATTTTAACAACTGGTAGTTAATGGTTGAATTTTTTGATTTTTTACCAAAAAACACTTAAATATAAACATATTTTACTACAAAATTAAGATATTATCAAATTATATATATATTGACGGATGTACCCAGTTAAAACATCCCAAACAGAAAACTATTTTTGTAAAAGTACGTTTATTCACATGGATATAATTTTTAAGAAAGATTATTTTATTTTTCCCTTTTTAGTTTTTAATTTAGCGGGGGGCGTCGCCCCCTGCTATTATTCACCAAGAAATTCAAGTAACAACTTGTGCTTACATTTTGTCTCAAAAATGAATATCGTAAAACAATCTCTATCCATGGCAATAAATGCTGGGTAAACGAAATGTCATTGTTGTACAACTTCTGTTAAACAATGAAATCATTTTGAAACGGATAAATTGTTTAAAAAACTCAAACTTTAAAAACTTTAGTAGTTTTAACAAACGTTTTATTAGAGATACATAGTGGGTTATTACTGATGGTTCGAGACATATCCAGAAGGGTTTGGGTTTTTGTTAATCAACGTCGCACTAGAGCGGCATAGTGGGCTATTGGCAACGGTTCGGATCATAATTCGAAGGAAAGACCCGTAAACGATGCCTCGCATTTTTGAACCATGTTCAGATAACGAACAACACCTGAACTGACACCTAACGCCTTCAGACGTCGGGACTTTGGATCCTGATCAGATTTATAGTGCACCAGTCCCATATACACGCCGATAATTTTTGTGGATGTTCTGGACGACATTCCTAGTATTTTGTAGTGAAGCTGTCAACCCTCAGACCACAAGATCACTACTTTTTTTTAAAACTTTTCTTAGTCAATTCCGTCGCACAGGATCGAAACAGGAACCCTATGATTCCCAGATGGCGTCTTGATCCACTCGGTCACGGAGGCCTCACATATCCAGAAGGAAATAGATGAGAATACGACATCGCAAAATATTGTTATTGCATTTGATAGTTCACGATGTTCCCCATTCATTGCTATATTGACATTTCAGTACCTTAACGCAAGACCAATTTGAATCAAAGCTTGTATCGTAGCCAATAGCCCAATATGCTACAGTACTGCATAAATTCCTTTAAATAATCTAATTTTACATCTATGCTAATTTCCTAAACCAGCATTTGATTTAAGCATATAAGCTATTAAATATATCCATACATTAAAAAAAAATTGTATTTTCTTATAAATATAAAATTTAAAAAACAAATTGGTAGATAATTGTTAAATTATTTTTCATATACATATATATATATATATATATATATATATATATATATATATATATATAAAACACGTTAAATACGGAAGAATGATAAAAAGTGCTTTATTCAAAGCATGTTGCATTGCTTGTTATACATTTTTCCCATCTTTCGGACAAATAGACCAAGTAAAAATCTTCCCCTTTTGCTGCGAACCATTCATGGAGCCATTTTTAATAAACTTCTTCGTACGAACCAAAGCACTTCTGAGCAAGTGCGTGACCCATAGATGCAAACAAGTGGTAGTCGGAAGGAGCCAAGTCTGGTGACTAAGCCGCATAGGATAGAACTTCCCAGCTGAGTGCTTCCAACGTGCTGCGAACCGGTTATACCGTATGTGATGGAGCAGTCATGAAGAAACATGACTCTGTGTTGCCTCTTTCGGTATGCTGGCCTTTTTTCAATCAGAAAACTATTCAAATCGGTCAATTGTTGTTGGTAACGTTTAGTATTAACCGTTTCCCCAGGTGTTATCAACTCATAATAGACCTCGCCCCCTCTGGTCAGTTTTCTATGTTCATTGTTTTATATGTTTTAATTTTAAGTAATTTACAAAAATTTAACAAAATTACTGGTAAAATTAAATTAAAATAAGAAAGTGTTCCAGAAGTTAAATATATATATATGAAATATACCTTTATGCGCAGTGTTGGCCGGTTTCTTCACCGCGTCACCATTTAACAGTTATGTTAATTGAGGGGTTGTGAGGGGGATGGGGTGGTTTTGTAAGATCTCAAGTAGACAGCGACCTTCCCCAAGTTTTGAAAGTCAAGTGTGAAAATGATATTAATCTTATCATCTGAACAATAATTAATTTCGCCATTTTGATTATATGTTTTACATACATGAACCTATTTTAGTTCATTTGGCGATATGTTTATGCATTTGGCGACATTTTTATTATTTTAAACAATTTTTATTGATTTAGAAACATTTTTATTGATTTGGCGATATTTTCATTCATTTGAGGACATTCTACAGTATATTGGCGATATTTCTTCATCGGTCAATCAAAATACATCGTTTATCCATCCTCATAGCTAACTATATAAGATATGTTACATTGTTACAATGTTGAAATATTCCATTGATCGAACTTTTTAACAATGCGAATAAAATCATTCTCGGTAACGAAAGCGAACTTAATCCAGTGCATACCCAAAATACCCATTCCATGTCCAGTACCCCGCATACCTCCCATATATTAGACATCAAGCCGCATGCCACGAAGAATCGGAAATGCAATTCTTCGAAGCGTGGTATGCACACACTCAATTCCTTTAATTAAAACCTTCCGACGAAGGAAGGTCGGGATATCGGATGCTATATGGGATATCGGGTATCCCTACTCCGTTTGCCGAGGAATGTTGATTAACATGGACTCTGTGGGTCTTCCAATAGGGACCTGTTATCGTTTCGGTGGAGAGGATAAATGCTGGTGTTGTTCGACGATGGTGATTGGTGCTCTGGAAAGGAAGTGTGCGTTCGATTGGACGATGAAGTGACGTACTGGAGGGTGATTGGTGGAGTATGTAGGGGGAATTGAGGACATACTTTTTTTTATACGTTTGTGCAAAGAATGACATTGGTTTTACCATGCTGTAGCGTATTGCTTTTGACTAGCGTTATTTTAAGATATCGTACTTACTATTAAATGGAGGATTTAATCAATAGCGAAGATGTCCTTAGTTGTGTGATAAATTCGTAAATTATTTATGGACATTTAAAATGCAATACAGTTGGTATAAAATAATCTTTCTAATAAAAAGGAAAACCAACTTTAAGAAAATGCGCCAAAAAGTAAAAAAAATATTTTTAATTTTACGAACGAATTGAAAAAATTGAATTATTTAATATCAATTTTATACTTATTAAAACTTTTTGAAATCGGCGCCAAAATTTAGGTATGATTTTTGTAAATTGACATCAACTTAAAAAAGTTCTAATAAGTATAAAATTGATATTAAATAATTCAATTTTTTTCAACTCGTTCGTAAAATTAAAATTTTTTTTTTTACTTTTGAGAGCATTTTCTTTAAGTCGGTTTACTTTTTAATTACAAAGATAATTTTATTTTTTCCCTTTTTATTTTTTAATTTAGCGGGGGGCTTCGCCCCTGCTATTATTCACCAAGAAATTCAAGTAACAACATTTTGTGCTTACATTTTGTCTCAACAATGTATATCGTAAAACAATCCCTACACAACTTCTGTTAAACAATGAAAATATTATGAAATCGGATAAATGGTTTAAAAAAACTCCGGTTAATCGACATTTCCGAATATATAACAGCCGGATAACCGATTATTTTTTGGCATATTTTGCCTAAGTGGATTTTTCTCCATCCAACAAAAAAAGAATTTTCGAAATCAAACAAAAAAAAATTTCAAACGGTCCGGTTAATTGAGAATTCCGGATAGTTAAATGCCGGATGACCGGATATATATTTTTTAAATTTCTCCCAAGTGAAACATTCCCTATCCAACAAAAAAACATTTGTGCAACTATCTGAAGTAGAACCAAAATCCCGCGCGAAAGTACATAAAGAAAAACATACATAACAGACGAATTGATAAACTCTCGACTTGGCGCGCACCTTGGCAATTTTAATTTAAAATTTCTGGCGGTTTCATTTTGGAGTTTGGGCGGGCGCGCTGGGCAGTCGGTTAATAAATGGCATTTATAAATCGAAAGTGTTTTATTTTTAACAGACTGAACAGCGCTCCAACCGAAACTTTAAAATAAAAACGCCAGAAACTTTAAAATAAAACCGGTAAATCGCGTGCAAAGGACAGGAGTTATCAATTCGACTGTATGTATTTTTGTATGTATGTTCGCTCAAAATTTATATTCTAATTCAAATATTTTGAATTTTTTTTTTATGGATTAGGGGATGTTTCACTTGGGCAAATTTGAAAAAAAATCGGACAATATATTTTTTAACTGTCAAAATCATTGAAAATTCTGGATAGTTAAATAACTGAATATTTTTTAGAAGGTGCTCAAGCGCCTAACCCCCTATCAAATTAAAAAAAGTTATTTTCCAAATATCTGAATAAATAACGAAAATCTTGCGAGAAAAAATACATAAAAAAATACATAACAATCGAACTGATAAACTTCTCTCCGTTTGGCGCGTTTTGGCGAGCTTGGTTGGCGCGGTATAGCGGGCTTGGTTGGCACGATTTTCAGACGGATACAAACTAGTACTAAATCCCTTAAAATGAGTGTGAAACAGAATGGGATTTGAAATATTTTCTGTTATATAGTGTTTCACTAGTATACTTGTTAAGAAAGATTTTATGAAATGCTTTTTCCATTGGTACAGCAATTCTTTTTATTCATGATTTATGTCTGAGAAAATATGTCTTGTTAACCATTACGAATGCCTTCACAGATTTTGGGAAATATAGTATATCTCCTTTTACTAACAATGCAACTTGGGAGTTACTGTATGTCTAAACTGAAAAACTATTCATTTTATAATAGTACCCTTTATAGTTAGGTATTTTTGGTTTACGCTGTTCCTTGTTAGCAGAGGCTGTGAGAGCTCTACGTACTTTCAAGTAAATCCCTTGTTTGAGTTTCTAAGAGATTTTAGAAAATGTGGATTTTTTTGTAGTGAAACAAATAGTAGTCAGAGTCATATTTAGAGTGTGAATCTTTATGAAAATATCCTTTCATTTTTATGTGTTTAATTTTTTTGGTTCTTTTTTTTGCAATATTCCAAATTATTTTAGTTATTTATTACAAAAAATATATATGAATCTCGGTCGTACTGAGTGCTACCCTACTGAAAATAGGTTCTCAAAAATAAGTAAAATTTACTCAATTTTGATTACATTCGATGCTTGTCATAGCTCCGAATATATGTTTAATTTTTGAAAAAGACATTTATTAAAAAATGAGTAAAAAGAGCAGATGCTTGCCTACATAGGCTGCCTTCATAAAACACTTTCAATAAATATCAACAATTACAACCAAGACTTACAGGGATTCGAACCCGGGTCGTCAGACACCGCAGTCCAACGCCTAATCTTTAAACTACCAGTGCGACTTGAAAAAGCTACAAACAGAAGAAATTTTGAAAAAGTGTGCCAAAAGAATGGGCAGTAAGATAATTGAGTTGCAATAACTGAGTTTCCATATAAGCAATATACATCGAATGATGTGAAAAACCATCTTCTAATCAACTATTTTACGATTGGCAGGAAGCTTTGTTAAGATGGCTTAAACATAACCTGAGATTAGCAGTATCAAATCACACTGCTCATTTTTTAAAAGTACGCTTGCTTAAATTTTAGTACGTCATCGCTCATTTACGGTGGAGTTGTACTCAAAGAAAAAGGAGTATGTCCAGAAACACATTTTTAAGTACCTTTTCTTCTTTTATAGTGTAGTATAAAACAATGTAGTTTGATATTTATATAGGTTTAAAATAATTATAAAACTTAAAATAATTATTTCCTTTCGAAAATTTAAATTGCGGTAAATGTATGTTTGTTAAACCTGAATACCTGCATCTCAATAAATAAGCTCATATCTAAAAAATAAAATCCACTTTTTCAATAATAATTTTCTTAAAAAATATTTAAATTTATACAAAACACGTTTTAAAAGCCCAGAAGTCGCTTCTGAGCGATAAGTCTTGACAAATGCGAAGAACTCACTGTCGATTATTACCACTTTATTATTTATTTCAGTTAATAAAGCATTTTGTCAATTATAGGAATTCAGAAATACAAATAATTTAAACACATTACTGAGTCTTTAGGGTTTACGAAGGTCGTGGCTCCGTAGAAGCCTTCGCCTCCAGTATGACAAGTAATTTAAAATAACATTAGCTCTAGGCTACATAAATGAAGTTTACCATTGCGAATATGAACTTTGAAGGGGGCATCTCGGTTAAGGTAGGGTCCGAACAACCATAACTGTTGAACAGGAGGAGTATTAGGCAGGTTGTTAGTTCTTCAGATTTATTTTTTAATTCCTTTCGTTTCTTTACATAAATTTATTTACAGAAGGTTATCAAGGATTTACAAGAGTTAACTGGCTAGCAAGAGAGCCGCCCTTGGACGGTGAATATGTCGGGGATCTGTGTGATCATAGACCACTAGGTCTTTTAACTCTTCATTGTCAATATGGTCTATTGATCCATAGAAGTTAGTGGCTAGCTTACCAATAAATATAAGTAGTGAGGACATTTGTAATGAGTTGGCTATGTCGATCTCGCGTACGAACCATTTGGACCTGGTGATGTAAATCGTGATTTATTTAAGTTAATAAAGCCTTTTATTGTTTTATAGGAATTCAGAAATACGAATAATTTTAAAACATATATTAATAACCTCTAAAATACTAAATAACTATAAATTAAAACTGCGACACTGAAAATCTCAATGATTCTTAATTTTTTGGCCACATGCACTTACTTGCCTGAGGATGAATCCAATTTTCAATGTTACTCTGCCTTCTTTAACAGCTCTAACAAAACTAGTTAACTATTCAGTTATAACAAAACCATTTGACTAGTTAATTAAGGGATTAATTAGAAAGTCAAGAACAAGTAGTTTTAATTATTAAAGAAACTTAAACTATTCTTCAACCACATCCTTAGTTCTTTAAACAAAAAATGCGTATTTCGAGGAGTTTTCTTACTTCAACCACATCCGCTGCGGTCAGTTCGGTCAAAGGTACTATTTTGGCGATGTTTGGAGACGTTTTCGACAAGATTTCCGGGCAGTCTGTCGCCAGCACGGTTCGTTGGCTGCTTCAGGGAATTGACTTGAGGTTCCTGGATAGAAGATATATATTTTTTTCATACTTGATAAATTATTTAATAGGGGTTGTTTGTCTTTTAAGAAATGGAAATGAATATAAAATTAGGGTACTTTGGGATTATCCCGTCGACCTGCCAACGCTCGCCAAATCCTTTGGCGCTAGTTTTTCAATGAAAAAAATTTCCAAAATAAACATTGTAAACACAATAAATTTTTCAAATCATAATAATAAACAAATAATATATAAATAATAATAACCATATATATTATTATATAAATCATTTCGGCGGCCAAAAATTCCTATTGGCTGCTATCTTTTGGCGATAATATCGTGTTTGGCGATAATATTGGGTTTGGCATAAATGGTCGACGGGATAATCCCAAAGTACCAAAATTAGTTTATCATTGTGCTATTGTTTTTTTTATGGACATATATATGGTATGTTATGCAACAAATTATTTAAGATCAATCTACGGTTTTAAATTTATTTTTTTAACCGACTGAACAGCGTGCTAACCGAACCCCAAAATAAAACCGCCAGAAATTTAAAATTAAAATCGCTAAATCGCGCGCTATGGAGAAGGGTTATCAATTCGACTGTTATGTATTTTTATTCTTCTTTTTATGTATGTTCGCGCGAGATTTCGGTTCTAGTTCAGATATTTGGACAGGAAAGTTCCAATTGCGGCCCATGGCAACCTTTTGTCTGGGCGATAAACAAGTGTTTCTTCTTTGACAATATGGTAAACCCGGCTCCCTTCGGCCGCAATTGGGCTATTGCCATTTGGGCAATTTTTTTTTGTTGGATAATCACTTGGGAGCCATTCGAAAAAATATCCAGTTATCCGGCATTTATTTATCCGGAATTCCTCATTAACCGGATCATTTAAAAAAAAAATATTGTCCAATATCGAAAATTAATTTTTTGTTGGATAAAGAAAAATCGACTTAAGCAAAATCTGCCAAGAATTATATACGGCTGTTATATATCCGGAAATGTCGATTAACCGGTGTTTTTTTAAACAATTTATCCGATTTCAAATTGTTATCTTTGTTTAACAAAAGTTGTACAATAATGACATTTCGTAGGGATACACATTGTTTTGCGACATAAATTGTTTTGACAAAATGTAAGCACAAGTTGTGGCTTGAATTTCTTGGCGAATAATACAAGGGTGCGAAGCCCCATGCAAAATTAAAAACTAAAAATGGAAATATAAAATAATCTTTCTAAATAAGAGGAAAACCGACTTTAAGGAAAATGCGCTAAAAAGTAAAAAATAATTTTTAATTTTACGAACGCATTGAAAAAAACATGGAATTTTATAATGTCAATTTCCTGGCTTATGCTTTATGCTTATTACAACTTTTTGAAGTTCAAGCCAATTTACAGAAATCATAACTAAATTTTGGCGCCGATTTCAAAAAGTAGCAATAAGCATATAATTGACATTAAATAATTCAATTGTTTCAATGCGTTCGTAAAACTTAAAATTATTTTTTTGCTTTTTAGTACATTTTCCTTAAAGTCGGTTTTTCTTTTTTTGTTTTTAGAAAGATAATTTTTTATTATTTTGTTTTTTACGTGAATTGTCATTAAATTAGCTATTATGTATAAATTGGTCTTACGCTAAATTGACTTCTACGTTTGTCCGAAGAATACAATTCAATACGTGGTTATAATATAATGAAAAAGCAGATAAATATGAACGGGAACTATTTAGTGGTTTTTATTTCGAAATGTAGAAATATTTAGCGCGTATTATATTTGGTAAGAAAGGTTAGTATGATTTGCAGAATATTTATTTAGATATTTACTGCCTTTGTTTACTCTTTAAAATGTGTACTTAAATACCTTTATCAAACTAGGCTCTGCTTACTTCACTTCCTACTTTCCTGTTTAAATGTTTAATATGAAAAAAATTTGCATGAAAATTTACAAAATTCTTGGAAGAAATGAAACTACTTTTTACACATTTTATCAATAATGAAGCTGTAACCATAAACTGGTGGCGCCATCTCGTCTTATTGACAGCAACGATTCAAGGAAAGAATGTGTCACAATAAAAATTTAATGTTTTAAAAATTGAAAAAAAAAATGCGAGATACCAGCAAAATTATTTTTTCTCATTGATTTTTAATTATTTTCTTTTATAGTTTTAGATTTGTGAGTTATGACGAGAATTTAGTATCATTAATTTTAAGTATGTTTAAATAAAGCATTTTTTTTCATAAATAATAATTAAAAACACATATTGCTTATCATAAGGTGAAAAATTGTATATACTGCTGATGTTTTTAACGATGTTAACGATAACCTTGTTAATAATGGTGGAAACATCAAGATAAATCAATGTTACTTTTAAGACGGTGCTGGAAATGAAATGCCTTCCGGGCGCAGTGCTCATTTAAATTAGTTATAAACAAAAGAAGCAAGCAAAAAAATTACAATTTAAAAATAAAGTTTGCGATGTTTAAAAAATGATAATAAAGCTGACTAATCTATGACTATTTTTTTTTTAATTGTTGCGATGTTAAAAAAAAAATAATAAATCTGACTAATGTATGACTATTTTTTGTAATTGTTGCGATGTTAAAAAAAATAATAAAACTGATTAATTACATAACAATTAAAATAAAATTGCGTTGTTAAAAATAATTGATAAAACTAACTAATTTTATGACTATTTCTTAAAAAAAACAGTTGCAATGTTAAAAAAAAAATGAATGTAACTGCCATGGACGTAAAAAAAGGAATATAACTTCTGGAAAGAATTCTTATTTTAATTAATTTCTACCAGTAATTTTGTTAAATTTTTATAAATTAGTTTAAATTAATAAAAATTAAAATCGTATCCATTTCTTCTTGAAATTCTATATAAATAAAAAGCAATCATAAATATTGTTTGCTCAAATTATTTATCATCACATTATTGTAATGCAATAATTACCGCTGGATTTCCAATCGAACTTTCCCATTGTATTCGTCCAAAACATGCTTCACTGAATAAAGCTGACTAAATATGACTATTTTTTTTAACCGTTGCGATGTTAAAAAAATATTAAAACTGACTAATGACATGAGTGTTAAAAAAAATTGCGCTGTAAAAAGTTTAAAAAAACTAACTAATTTTATGACTATTTCTTTAAAAAAACAGTTGCAATGTTAAAAAAAAATTAATATATCTTCCATTGACGTGAAAAAATGAATATAAATTCTGGAAGGCATTTAATTAATTTCTACCAGTAGTTTTGTTAAATTTTACTAAATTAGTTTAAATAAATAAAAAATAAAATTGAAACTTCTTGGAAAATTTTCTATAAATAAAAAGCAATCATAAATATTGTTTGCTCAAATTATTGTATTGCAGTAATTACCACTGGGTTTCGAATCAAACTGACCTATTACATTCGTCCAAAATATGCTTCACTGAATAAAGCTGACTAATGTATGAATATTTTTTTTAATTGTTGCGATGTTAAAAAAAACAATAAAACTGACTAATTACATGACTAATAGCAAAAATTGCGCTGTTAAAAAGAATTGTTAAAACTAACGTATGTCTATTTTTTTTAATTGTTGCGATGTTAAAAAAAATAATAAAACTGACTAATTACATGACTATTAAAAAAAAATTGCGCTGTTTAAAAGAATTGATAAAACTAACATGTGACTATTTTTTTTTAATTGTTGCGATGTTAAAAAAAGTAATAAAACTGACTAATTACATGACTATTAACAAAAGTTGCGCTGTTAAAAATAATTTATAAAACTAACGTATGACTATTTTTTTTAATTGTTGCGATGTTAAAAATAATTTATAAAACTAACGTATGACTATTTTTTTTAATTGTTGCGATGTTAAAAAAAATAATAAAACTGACTAATTGTGTTGTTAAAAAGTTAAAAAAAAACTAACTAATTTTATTACTATTTCTTTAAAAAGAACAGTTGCAATGTTAAAAAAAAATGAATATAACTTCCATGGAAGTGGTAATGTTTGTAATAATACTAAATGAAAACTTATTTTGCGCAATGTGTAAAATAGAATAGCTTATTAGTTAGTAGTACTTTCAAAAGTTATATTTCGACACCTCTAATAATTCTTCCATATTTATTTTTTTGTTC
The DNA here is from genome assembly GCA_963932185.1 of Troglohyphantes excavatus. Classification (NCBI taxonomy): domain Eukaryota; kingdom Metazoa; phylum Arthropoda; class Arachnida; order Araneae; family Linyphiidae; genus Troglohyphantes; species Troglohyphantes excavatus. Next base: position 28,796,125 of record OZ010678.1, read on the forward strand.
CCCACTTTACGAACAAGTTCTTCTTTCTGCCAATCCAGTAAAAACAAGTGCCATGAAAAGGAAACAAAATCCTAGAAATAATAACTCTCCCGTAGCGATAAAAAAAACAGCAATAAAACAAAACAACCCTTGGCACCGTTCCAACTTTTTTACAACCCTTTCTCTTGTAGGACCTTGAAAAACAAGGGAGGTCTCAGTGACCTTGGAAATCCGTCATCATAAATTTCTTTTCGGCTTCCGCGTTCGATTCCACTGGCTGTTCCGTGAACCCCCTCGCCTACTACTTTTTTCATTCTTTTTTTCTTTCTTTCTTTTTCCTTTTTATAACGTGTTTTGGGTGGGTTCCCCCGCTTTCTGCTCCACACGTCCAATTCCGCATCGTCTGTTGTTTTCGTTCTCTCTCTCTCTCGGCGGGAATTCGTGTTCGAAACGAATGTTCGGAGTGGTGTTCCATTTCGAATATCTTGTTCTTTTCTGGCTGGAAAATGGAAGGTCGGTCCTGTGGAGTTTTCCATTAAGGTGAATTGGAAGTGGTCGCGGAAAGGTTTTTATGACAGGAAGAAGTGAGTTTGGTCTATTGAGACATTGGGATATATCCGTGGACTTTTCTGTGAAAGCAAACACATGAACGTTCTTATATAAATATTAGACTAACGTTATTTTATTCTGCCATTTGAATACATGATATTGCATTCAATATGGACTTAAAATCCTTAACTGTAAAGCCCACATCTCAATTCAAGTTTTGCTTAATTTTTAGTGATCATTTACACACTTAGACTTATTCTAGATTAATACAGATCCAGGATTAAGTATTCTTGATTGAATTAATTTTAAGGTATCTTTTGTTTAAATAAAGATATTTTTTTTTTAGCATATGAGGCATTTTTTCGGTATATTTTGGACTAAAAAACGGCATTTTTAAATTTTAGACTGCAAATAAAATCATGATTTTCAGCCGAATCGGGCAAACCAGTGGTGTATAGTAAAAACGACAATACGACTGTGTGTATGGCAACAGCTGCTAGACATGTATTCTCCAAGTTTGAGGATTCAGCTCTTTTGTAAGAGTGAATATTTTATCCAATTAGATTTTAAAGCATTACATTGACATTTTTCACAAATATAGTCTTAATTTACGATGTACCATTCAACAGATGGCGCTGATGGTCAATACAGCCTTAGTTTTGTGATAAGTCTAGAAAAACATAACTGTATAACTAACTCATTACTGCACAATTATTTTTTCGTTCCTGCAAAAAAAAAAAATGTTTGCACTTAAAATGCCTTCTAAAAACCTGAAAAAGTATCTGACAATCTAGAATTATATGTAATAATTAATTCATCATTCGTGATATTTCAAATACAGTATTAAAAGTAATTAATTTAAAAAAAAATACTAACTAACTTTGATTAATTTTTTTTTTAATTCGGTATGGCATAAATTGACAATTTAAAATCAAACATTCTGACATTGATAGTTTGACAATCGATTACATGTTTGTTCAGAAACTATTTAGCAAAATTTTCGTCATCGTTCAATATGAGTAAATCGATTAACTAGATCACTTAGAATAAAAACAGATTTCAAAAGATTACATGTTAATGTTTAAGCTAACATTTGATAATTACAACGAACATTAGAAAAGTAAATAATCAAAATGTGTTTTGCATCATTAAGGTCATTTGTAGAAAAAAGGAAATACCTTCTACTAAATGTAATGTTATGTACATACGTTTCTTTTGACATTTATTTTCTGATCCATTCCTAAACCATTTATCATTTTCCAGAACGTTCTTCTAAATTACTATTCAGTTTCAACTGCGCGTCGATACCACGCAAATTACATTATATTTTTCTGCGCAATGTCTTCAACACGCCAGTTTCTATCCTTATATGGTCACTGAAATCAGTGTGAATTTAAACTTTCTCACCGATGGCAACACTTCTTGATGCGCAGTCCTTCATAAAACAGTGCATTCAAAACCCAATCATCAAAAGTGTATGACATGTGTCTCTCCAATAGAAGCTGAATTAACCAACTCTAATGCGGATCCTGAACTTTACGAACGAAGTCCACATCAAAATGTGTTATACTTAAAAAGAAATATTAATTATACAATACAATACAATTAGAATATAATAGAACAAAAATAGAATATAATAGAACAAAAATAGAATATAATAGAACAAAAATAGAAAATAATAGAACAAAAATAGAATATAATAGAACAAAAATAGAATATAATCTGTCAAAAATAGAATATAATAGAATAAGAATATAATATAATTAGAATATAATATAATTAGAATATAATATAATTATAATATAATATAATTAGAATATAATATAATTAGAATATAATATAATTAGAATATAATATAATTATAATATAATATAATTAGAATAGAATATAATTAAAATATAATAGAATTAGAATAGAATATAATTAGAATAGAATATAATTAGAATAGAATAGAATTAGAATAGAATATAATTAGAATAGAATATAATTAGAATAGAATATAATTAGAATAGAATATAATTAGAATAGAATATAATTAGAATAGTATAAAATAGAAATAGAATAGAATATATTTTGAATATAACAAATATTTATTATATTATAATTTTTTAATTAGACAATATAAATAATACAATTAGAATATAATAAATATAAACGTATAATAAACGAAAAAACAAACGATACCCGAAAACAGCTGCATAACTTTTACATTGAACACAAAACATGTTTTACACAAATTAGATAGTTTAGTTTCATAAAAAAGCAGGAGGCAAATTCAGAGGCGTGATAATCTAAAGAATATTTTTTAATTAAATTCTTAGAAAATAATGTTCTTATGTAACCCAAAACAACTTCATTCAAATAATATTCATTTAGGTAATATAATGTATGCAGATCTTTTAATAAATTTTCTAATTTTGATTTCATAAATATTTTCTAATTGTATATAATTATTAATTTGTCTGCATACGTTGAAACCATAATCTACCTGAAACTGTATAAAAACGTCGTAAAGGATGCAACCTTTATAAAAACCAAATCAATAACACAGTCGAAAATACAACGTCATACAATTACCCGCGCGATATCAACCTAACATCAAAGTTATCATTGATTATTTTTATCTTAAAGAATTCAGTCTGCAAAGCTAGAGGAAATAAACTGAAAAATAATGTGAACAATTATCCTTCAGAAATGGATACATTAAGTGCATAACCATCGGGCAACAAGTAGAAAAGTCAAAATCATTATATGACCATTATTTCTGATTAACGCCGACTTTTTTTTTTCGAGCAACCATGGGCAATTACACCTTTAAGAATCTCTCGCCAACCGAACTATTTTTTTTTTACTTAGTATTTACTTATTCATACCCTCTTGCACCAGAAAGAACACACCTAGCCCAAACGATAAAGAACAACTAATAATCACTTTGCCGCTCCACAATCAGAACAATGGCAGAACAATTAATAACTCGCAAAAATGACGGCGCCAAAATGGCGCCAAAACACCCGAATTAGAATCAATTAAGGCTTAGGCGACTTGTGACACAACAATGGAAAACGATTAAGGTACAAAATTAATGGATTTTTTTTGGCGAAGAAAAAAAATTTCCTTTTTGCTAGACACATGTTGCCCAACGTCGATTTTTGTTGCTGGATTGTTATATAGTTTATTAATATGTTGTTCATTTCACCATAAATGTTCATTGTTGCTTTTTTTGTTTTTTTAATTTGGGAGGTTCAAACGGGTCTTTGGCCGCCAAGAGGTTGTTAGGTGAAATTAACTATTTATGGCGTTTATGGTGCGTGACTGGAGATTGGCGACTGAAAGGTTGGCGACATGGGGATGTTTGTATTTCTGTTTCTATTAGTGGAAACGTGATGGAAATTCAGACATTTACTTAAGGGTCATTTCAATTAAGGGTATTCAGGTATTTTAATAGCTTTTTAAAATTATATGTATAAACTCAAGTTAAATCAGGGTTTGAAAATAATTTTCATATTAGCACATTAATACCATAGAGTAATGATACAAATAGAGGAATAAAAATGCTGATTTCCGTGTGTCCATCATTGAAACCACGTGATATGTGGAAATGCCAATTCATTCATGCGCCAATATTACTTGGCAGGCCTTGGCGACTTTCAGAACTAAACGAGATCGAAGTATTGTAATATGGTTTTGTGTTTAATTTTGTATTTAAATATCGTTTTTTTTTTTTTGAACGAGTGGCACAATTTAAGGGAGTTTAACAGATATATTAAGGAGATTTTTCTTACTTTGTAGTTTTGAAATAATTGCATTACGTTTTTATGTAAAAAATTTACCGTAAGCGAAGTTCTTTCAATTGTTATTTTGTATATTTCAATAAGAAAATATGAACAATAAAACTGATAAATATAAAGAGTTTCGCTTCTTCGAGTATTAAACACAAATAAAATATTTTCGTTTCGTAAATTAAGAGGAAATATTTAGCGCATATTGTTTGAAAATAAGTAAATACATACATATATGTTAAAAAGTTGAATACGGACAGAACTCCTTATCATAAAAAGAGAAGAAAGTGCACCAAATTTGAAACTCCTGCAGATGTCTGAACGCCAAATGTGGCAGCGCTATAACCACGTGATATGAGTTTTTCTTTTCAATGTTGACACCGCGGCCTTACGAGAGTCTGGTATTAAAGGCGCTCTCTATTTAATATTACAACTCTCTGATTAGTACACTTAAATATTTAGGTATACGATATTGATTCACAGAACATAGCGTAATACTATAACAGATTAAAAAATATATTCAATACCTGTATAAAGTACTTACATTTTTAACATAATTTGATTAAAAAGTATTTTGCAAACTTAATTCGTTCGTTTAAAAGAATGTTCGTAAAAAATGCCTAATAGACGTGTGGGACTTTTCTCTACACGATTTTTATGTGATTCATCCTCCTAGACTGATTCCACCTGAAGTTATGGGGGCGGAAGCGTATACTGCAGCAAACGGGCGATATTCCCACCCACGTGGTATATAGATCATAAAGGGAAATGGAGTAATAATCGACGTGGATGAAATGTCTCACTTTTTTCTCTACACGATGATAGGTCATTTATCCCCATTAATCTAATACCCTAAAGTTATGGGGATATTACAGATATCGTTTTCTACACTGTTAAAAATAGGTACTCAAATATGAGTAGAATGAACTCGTTTTTATGTACATTCGATGCTGATCATAGCTCCGAATCCATAAGTTTCATTTTCGAAAAAAGACATGTACTCAAAAATGAGTAAAAATTATTAAAAGGAGCAATTGCTTGCTACATAGGATGTCTTCATAAATCTCATATTCAATCAAGAATTACAACTAAGACTTATCGGGAGTCGAAACCAGATCCTCATGCCCCGCATCCTTCTGCCTTATCTGTTGTACTACCAGGGCGACGTGAAGAAGTTATAAACCAGAAGAAAAGTTAAAAAGATGCGCCAAAAGAACGGATTGTAAGGTAATTGAGTTTTAATAAATCACTTTTCATTTAAGCAATCGACATCAAATGATGTGGAAAATCATCTTCGGAACAACTATTTTAAGTGTGTCTGGTCGCTTTGTTAAGATGACTTGAACAGAGGCTGGGATAAGCAATATTAAATCACCTGCTCATTTTTGAGAAAGTACAATTACTTTAATTTGAGTATGTCATCGCTCATTTACGATGCAATTGTACTAAAAATTCGAGTAAGTCCCGGTAATAATTATTAAGTACCTTTTTTTTTACAATGTAGGTTGCTTCGAGCATGAATGGACTGTAGTAGAGCGAATATAGGGTCTTAATCGTGAAACCAACATCTCAGACCAAATGGACTCAGACACGTGACTTCTTTTCAAAATTATGAATTAAAAAGTACTCGCGATTGGCTGTTGAATTGGGAAATGAGTAACAGTGAAAATTTATGAATGGAATGACGTAATTAATCACGTGTCTGAGGCCATACATGTTGGCCTCACTTTGATCTCAGCGAGATTACAACATTATGTTTTCTCTACTATGAAGGATTCATGCTCGAAGGTAGCTTGCTATACCGTGCACTTATGTAACCGTACAGTTTTAAAAGACGTAGTCACGACACAACGTAAACAAATGTGAACTTTGAAGTTAATTATGATTGATGACTTCCATGGATCACTGCACATTGAAAATAATTTCGAAGCAACCAACTGTTAAAATTCCCTTTTAAAAAGTTATAAACTCATACACTGGGTTAGATTATCACTACACTGGATTTTTACACACTCAAAATTAGGCCAATAAATAAATTATACTTAATTATATATACTCAATTTTAAAGGCTTATTTAAAGAGTGGCAATTGATCAGTCTCGAAGTTCAATAAAATCGGTTCGAGAATTGAATTATGTTATATATTAGTGGGAGAAAAATCATTGAAGCTTAAAATTTGTAGTTCGACATCACTCTAAAATCTTCTATTATAAATATAACCCTCCCATCAAACGTCAGATATCAATTTTAAGTAGACACAAAAAATCACAAACTGAACGTCATACAGAACTTAACGCATTAGATGTACTGTAAATATATTTACATATATAAAAAACTTAATTACATATCATGGTAGTAATAATTGCAAAATATAAAAAACGTAGAGCTATTTTCTTTCCGAATATCTTATTTTTTACCGGTATCTCTGCGGTGTTTTTTATAGTAATAATAATAATAAACTATGTTGGAAATTATTATCTAAGTTTACGTTCTCTTTGAGAAAGAATTAATCATTGATGGTCATAAAAAATGGGTTAAATTTTAATGAGACTGACACGAATTTCAATAAAAAAATCTGTAAAAATTCCATTAAAAAAATCATGTTGAAAGTGCGTGAAGATAAAAACGTATGATAAAAATCCATTAATTTTTTTTCCATGGAATCTTGTTTAAAGCATTATCTTAAGAAAGTATAGGATAGGATAAAAAATTCTAACTGTAAGGTAAAAAATTGCCTTCTTTTTTTAAAAAAAATATATAATTAAAGTGTTACTTTTTTGCCTGACGGTGAAAGTAAAAAAACAGTTAAATTAGAATAGTGGAATTTTTTTTTTTTGAGAGTTATAAAAAATAGATTTAACAATGGATTTTTTTTTTTGGAAGACGAAAACAACATTGGACAAAAGCAAATTATGAAAACGATATTTTTGTAGTGGTATATTACTCCAAGAGAAATAAATTTATTCTTGCTAATAGGTTATTAATGTTCGGTATATTTAAAAAAAAAGGTATTTTTTTTCTATATTAATGTAGTTACGATGTGTTAAAACAGTCGAGTTTTTTTACTGTCCAGCTGACAAAGGTGTTTGCCCGTCGGAAGTTTAAATATCTTTATAGGAAAAAAAATAGCTTCTAATAATAATTTCAAGTTAATTTTTTTACGGAATAAATAATTGTCATTTCATGCTTATGTTCTTTATCCGTAACCATTACTTGCAGTATAATTACATACTTTCAAATTAAATATATGAATGTTAAAGTTTGGCAAATCGTATATATATATATATATATATATATATATATATATATAAATATAAATATACTGTAACACTGAACTGTAACTTCGGAAAGGCTTTCTTATTTTCATTAATTTCTACCAGTAGTTTTGTTAAATTTTAATAAATTAGTTTAAATTAATAAAATATAAATTTGGAATATCTTCGAAACCTTCTTAGAAATAAAAAACAAGCATAAATATTGTTTGCTTAAATTATTTAACATTAAATTACTGTATTACAGTAAATGCCATTGGATTTCCAATCGAAATTAGCTATATTCGTCCAAACATGCTTCACTGAACTCTAACTGTAACTTCTGAAAGGCTCAAACCTTGTTTCCTCTATGGGCGCGTTGAAGCCAATGTGGAAAAAGTCATATCCTGGTCCCCAACATTTTTTTAAAGTGATTTAGTGGTGTTTTTTAATATTATCGCAGTATAGAATTATTAAATGCATATACATATTTTCTTCTTATATAACTAATTTCTATATTGAAAAAAAAATAGATGTTGCTCTTGCTTTTTAACTACTTTGACTTGCAAATGACTTTCCATTTTAAAAGCAGATTGTATTTAAAATGAGTTTCAAAAGAAAGCAGAAAACACTTAGCCAAAAGCAATACATGTTGGCTTATTTTAACATGAAAAATATAAGACATATTGCGATTGATATGAAAGTGGGCCCAGCTTCCACATTGGCTTCAAGTCAACCAAATGTCTTGCCAAATCCAGAAGTTACAGTTAGAGATCAGGGTACTGTAAGCAGCCATACTGTAACACAGCTAATTTTTAAAAGCGATTTTTCTGTTCTTTTTTCTTCTTAAGCCGTTATAGAAACTTTAAATATGTTTTGATATTTTATTTTTTATATATAAAATCAATTTGTATATCGACAGAAATTTGAGTTTTCTTTTTGTTGCTTATCCACTTATTATTGATTAAATGGATTTCAAAGATTGGGCACTCAAAAAGTTTTTAATTTTTTTTTAAATAGCCGAAAGCATTTTAACTTGGCATATTTTAGAGGAAAAGGTAGAAATGGAAGTGGGATACAGTTTTTAACCTTCAATTGGCTTCAAGTCAACAAACTGCCCTGCCCCATCCAGAAGTTACAGTTATATATCAGTGGGTTCATCTAATGCCAAACTATGTCATTCTATACATATTCTCGCAAACTTACATTTTATCTAACACCACTAGGCCTCCGTGGCCGAGCGGTTAAAGGCATCAGTTGGCAATACGAAGATTCCTGGTTCGATCCTAAGCGATGGACTTGACAAAGAAAAGTAAAAAAAAAAAAAAAAAAAAAAAAAATAGTGATCTTGCGATCAGAGGGTTGCCAGCTTCGCTACAAAATACTAGTAAAGTCGTCCAGAACATCCGCAAAAATTAATGGCGTGTATACGGGACTGGTGCTCGATAAATCTGATCGGGGTCCAAAATCCCAGACGTCTATGAAGGCGTTGGGTGCCAGTTCAGGTGTGTCCTCATCATCTGACCATGGCTCTAAAATAACGATGCATGTATGAATGTGTTCCCATATGTTCCCGGGTCTTTCCTTCGAGATATTCCCCGAACCGCCGCCAATGGCCCACTGTGCAGCTCTAGTGCGACGTAATTTAACCAAACCAAAATTATATAATACCACACCTGATAAGGTTGGTTTGTGTAAAAAACGTCGCACTAGAGCTGCACAGTGGGCTATTGTCGCCGGTTCGGTGTCTATCTCGAAAGAAAGACCCGGGAACGATGCCTCGTATTTTTAAACCATGGTCAGATGACGAAGACAACACCTGAGCTAGTACCCAACACAGCCTCAATAGGCGTCAGGACATTGGACCCCAATCAGATTTATCGTGCACCAGTCCCGTATACACACCAGTATAATTTGTTGGATGTTCTGGACGACTTTCTAATACTTTTGTAGCGAAGCTGGCAACCCTCCGATCGCAAGATCATTACATTTTTACTTTTCCTTGTCAAGTCCATCGCACGGATTCGAACCACCAATCCTCTGATAAGGAGCTGAACGCCTTTATCAACTGAGCAACTGGGGCTCCACCTAATAAGGATTGATAGTTTTAACAGTACGTATTTCCAACAACTTTTAGCCGAATAAAAACTTTACAACACTTGCAATGATCCTTCCAAGAAATACAACTCTTTGGTGACATTTTATTAATGAGTATTGCATGAAAAGGTTGACGAACGACAGATGTCGAAATTACATTAAAATGAAGCATTCGCAAAGATTGTTGATAAGAGAGTACGTTGAAATATATACACGCGTGCCAAATTCTGTCTGTGTTGGTTCTAACTCATTATAAAAACAGGTGGGAATGGGAATCTTTGCAGAGGGCAGGTGTTCTGATATCTCCTAAAGGGTTATGATTTGTAAGAAGGTGAATAAATCAAATTCTATGTCATTGAACTATGGTATACTTAGAATTGTGAGGTAATAGGAGGATTGCGATTTCTAATATCTTCAGCTGAAGTGTTATCCTCGTCATCAGACTATGTTTCAAAAATACGAGGCACTGTTCCCGGGTCTTTGCTTCGGGATAGATCCCGAATCGTCGCTGGGCGGTTAAAGGCGTCATCTGGGAATATGAATATTCCTCGTTCGATCCTAGGACCAAAAAAAAGTAGTGATCTGGTGATCGGAGGGTTGCCAGCTTCGCTACAAAAATACTAGAAAAGTCGTCCAGAACATTCGCAAAAATGAATGGCGTATATACGGGCTGGTGCATGATAAATCTGATCAGGTCCAAAGTATCGACGTCTATTGAAGGTGCCAGTTTAGGTGTTTCCTCGTCATCTGACCATGGTTCTAAAATGACAAGGTGCATGTATGAATGTGTGTATGAATATATATGTGAATGCGTATGTGTTCGCGGGTCTTTCCTTCGAGATTAACCCCGAACCGTCGCCAATAGCCCACTGTGCAGCTCTAGTGCGACGTTAATTAACAATACCAAACCAAACCAACCTCCATCTGACCATGGTTCTAAAATAACGAGGTGCATGTATGAATGTGTATGTGTTCCCGGGTCTTACCTTTTTTTTCAAGATAGATCCCGAACCGTCGTCAATAGCCCACTGTGAAAATCTAGGGCGACGTTCATTAACCAAACCAAACCAATCCAAACCGAAACGAACCGTCGCTAATAGCCCAGTGCAGCTCTAGTGCGATGTTAATTAATCAAACCAAACCTCGTATTGATCATATGAAGAGGTTCCCCAAAGATATGATACAACTGTTTCGTACCTTAGCACTAGAGTTGCACAGTGGGCTATTGGCGACGGTTCGGGGTCAATCTCGAAGGAAAGACCCGGGAACACATACACATTCACACACACATTCATACATGCACCTCGTTATTTTAGAACCATGGTCAGATGACGTGGAAACAACTGAACTTGCACCCAACGCCTTCAATAGACGTCAGGACTTTGGACCCCGATCAGATGTATCGTGCACCAGTCCCGTATACACGCCAGTATAATTTGTTGGATATTCTGGACTACTTTCTAGTATTTTTGTAGCGAAGCTGGCAACCCTCCAATCGCAAGATCACTATTTTTTACTTTACTATGTCAAGTCCATTTCACGGATTCGAACCACCAATCCTCTGATTAGTAGCTGAACAAGAAACCTCGTACCTTGGTCAAATGACTAGTACAGTAAGATCTTCACCCCACTTTCCAAACTTTCACACGACGAGTAACGTGATGCTATTTGGACTGAGAGATATGGATTGTACACCATCCATCTCTTAATACCTAGCAAAAAAACTCAGCGAAGTCATCGTAAGCCCAAAACCCTGTAAATGCACTATATATTCACGGCACCTTTTGTTTAAATGTTTCATATCTAAAATGAACAAATTGGAATAACTTTAAATTTTGCTGTATTTATATTTATATTTGTGCAGCTCTAGTGCGACGTTTTGTAAATGAACCAAACCAATCGAATATCTACGCTTGACTTGACAAGTTGTACACATTGATCTCTAACTGTAACTTCTGAATAGGGCAAGACATTTTGTTGACTTGAAGCCGAAATAGAGGCAGCCATGATGTGTCCCACTTTCTTTGCTACCGCAATATCTCGTATATTTTTCATGTTAAAATAAGCCGACTTGTATTGCTTTTGGCTGAGTATTTTTCTATTTTCTTTTTACCCCATTTTAAATGCTATCTGCTATTAAAATAGAAAGTCATTTGCAAGTAAAAGTCGAAGTAGATAAAAAGCAAGAGCAAAAACTATTTGTTTGGCACTATAAAAAATAATTCTATAAGAAGAAAATACAATATTTATATACATTTAATATTTCTACAATACTATGGTAATAAAAAAACACTACTAAATCACTTAAAAAAAATATTGGGCCACAGTATGGCTGCTTTCAATTGGCTTCAACGCGCCCATAGAGGAAACAAGGTTTGAGCCTTCCAGCAGTTACTTTTAGAGTTCAGTGGTTGTAGATATCTCGTGATCGAGAATGGCTACTAAAAAAATGTCTGACATATCCATCATTTTCACAGTCTTGTATTGTTCTTTACGTCTCATCCATAGAGTAATGATACAAATATATTAATAAAAATGCTGATTTCCGTGTGTGCATCATTGAAACCACGTGATTTGTGGAAATGCCAATTCATTCATGCGCCAATATTACTTGGCAGACCTTGGCGACTTTCAGAACTAAGCGAGATCGAAGTATTGTAATATGGTGTTGTGTTTAATTATGTATTTAAATATCGTTTTTTTTAACTAGTGGCACAATTTAAGGGAGTTTAACAAATATATTAAAGATATTTTTCTTACTTTACACTTTTGAAATAATTGCGTTACGTTTTTATGTAAAAAAAATTCCATAAGCGAAGTTCTTTCAATTGTTATTTTGTATAGTTCAATAAGAAAATATGAACAATAAAATCGGAGAAATAAAAAGAGTTTCGTTATTTCGAGTATTGAACACAAAGAAAATTATATTTTCGTTTCGTTAATGAAGAGGAAATGTTTAGCGCAAATTGTTTGAAATAAGTAAATACCTACATATATATGTTAAGAAGTTGAATACGGACAGAACTTCTTATCACCAAAAAGAAGGAAGTGCACCAAATTTGGAAATCCTGCAGATGTCTGAACGCCAAATGTGGCAGTGCTAAAACTACGTGATGTTGGTTTTCTTTTGCAATGTTGACACCGCGGCCTTACGAGAGTCTGGCATTGAAGGCGCTCTCTATTTAATATTACAACTCACTGGTCTCATCAACTTGATATAATGAAAGAATGAAAGTACATACCTGTATAAAACTAGTCGTTAAGTAAGTAATTAAGGGAAACCCGAGCCCCAAATACTAAATTGTTTATTAATGAATTCAGAAATATGAATTTTTTTATATTATTAGAAAAAAAAAATTCTGAACAATAATCAAAAACAAAAATATATTTAAAAAAAATTATTTTTGTTATTTTTGTGTTTTTTAAGCTTAAAAATATTTTTTATTTTTTTAAATCACTACCCCTCTTTCAATTTTTAATGTTTTTAATTTTTTTAATTGATTAAATAACGTCAAATTAAATACTACAAACTTCTGAATAGACTTTTGCAGATTTGTGTTTTAATTGTCTTCAAAAACTAATTTTAAGTTCACAATCCAAAACATATTCAAATTTTTAAGTTTAATAATTTGTCAAAAAATATTTTATAACTTAATTTAAAAAAAGCTATACATACGTTTACAAAATAAATATTAGAGCTACAAAAACTGTTAACAGTTTGGTTTTAAGTTAATTATTTACAAAGCCTTAGGATTTTAAACGTGACCATAATGTTTAAAAAATATTTTGAGTAAATGCCGTTTGTTGCAGACGAAAAGTATGTAGTAATGTGATAAATTGTATTTGAACATCTAAAAAAATATATGTTCCGTTTCTTTTACTGTTTTGAAATTTTGTACACACCTTCTTAAGAACGTTTAGCATTAGTTTAGGAAGAAGAAAAAAATTAGCAATTTTTCCGGATTTTGTGGCTTGGATCCACAGAAAGTAAGACGCTCATCGTTTTTCCCATGTACCGTTCATTTATTCCGTGAATAACATCCCCACGAAAAAGTTTTATTCAACTGCACTTTCTTTTCCCGACGACTGTATTTGAAAAAAAAAAAAAATTCTGACGATTGCTGAAACTTCTTACGAGAGGAAAAGTCACGAAAGTCCATTTACATTTTATATTTCATTCCGGTCCCGATAAAACGGGAGCAATCTCATCAAGAAGAACTCCCGTAGAAACTATCCAGCAGGCATTCCCAGAAAAGGGGGGACACACTCATCCAGATCTCAAACTGCCCAATCCAGCCTTATCTTACCGACACCCGTTCATCTGGAGGAGTATAAAACCCTTCTCCCCACTAACGTGACGGCATTTTATCCCGAAACAGCCCGGCATTTATCCCGGGAATTAATCCGGGAAAAGCCCCGATTCACATCCTCAATGAGCAATAAAAGAGAGGAAAAGGCAGCGCCATTCCAAACGCCAACTGCTGGACTTAATGCTTAGTTGCCCATTTCTGATTCAATCATGCCAAATTTGGCGCGAAACCGCCAATTTGGCGAGTTAAATTATTTTTGGCGCTAAATTTATTGCATTCTAAACGCCAAACCAACCATTATTTCGTGTTATATATTCTCAGATTCATAATTTTATCCTTTTTCATAAAAAATATGTATAAAAATCGCCAAAGTTAACATTTAAGCAGTGTTTCTTTATAATTGGCAACGTTTCTTCTTCAGTTTAGCAATTTCTAAGTAACCAAAATGGCAGCCTCGTCGATTCCCTTCGCCAAGTGCTGGACTTAATGCTTAGTTGCCCATTCCGAGGGGCCTTTATCGCACCAGAAAGGCGATGAGAAATTAAATTGGGTTGGCGATATTTTTCGTCGGGGGCCCTTGGTGATAAATCGTCTTAATTATCGCCAACGTTTTACGGGAAAACGGGAATTTTAAACGGGAGAAAAGGTGAATGGTGCGTAAAGGGATTGTGACGTGAAGTGTTAATGACGTAAAGCACTCTTTACGGGTGACTGGGTTTTTGGATCTGGGAATAGTTCGGGAGTGTTTTATTATTTTTGTTCGATAGAAGTAGATATGTTCGAAAGTATTCTCTATACTCGGCTAAAAGAATGGAGAGTGAACGCTTGAGATTGTTTCTAGAGTCTTTCATTAAACAAGATGAAAGAAGGACATTTAAAATGTCCTTCTTTCCTCATATATTTATAGAATCAAAACAACTTAACTATACAATACAAAATTTTTCATATAGTAGGTTAAACTTCACTTCAATTGTATACTCGTTGTATACTTTAATAGTATACTCGTTGTACAATTCAACAGTATACTCGTAGTATACTTCAATGGTTATTCTAGTATATACGATAACAAATACTATTTCAGATTAAAATTCAATTTCTTGATTTAGATATCGTCTATTCCATCTGTAATCTAAAGAAAGTTGTCTACGTGTATTCTATATATCTTTCTTTCAATTTTTAGCAAAACAAATAGAATTTTGGAGAAACAAAACCTTTGATGACAAAGCAAAGGATTAAATATTTTATTGTTTTTAATACGATTTCTGATAAGCCTGACCAAATTCCCACAGTCTATAGGTCAAAGAGCACATTTGGGCGTACAAATGTCCTAACGTTGATCTAGATGATTGGAAGTATGTGTCAGTTATAACTCTACTGGTCATCATCTGATTAAAAATACGAGACCTTGTTCACTGTTATGCTCTTTGGTATCTAGTGTTACATTAATTGAACTAACTAATGTAAAAAAATAGTAATTGAATATTATGTATATCAATATGTAAAACACGAAAGAAAGAGTTTAAGAAACAGTCACGCAAAAATATAGCTAGGAAGAAGAAATTTAACAAGCATTCCAAATACAGTAAATATAAAATGAATAGTATTTGTATTTCGATTCTGTAACTTTGATTGCCTAATATCTTTAAAACGGTATAAATACTGAAACTCAGAAATATGTTCAGCCATGAAAATTAAGATACCAAGTTTTTATACCCACTGTCCTATATTGGTGGGGTAAAATGGGTAATCAGTGGGAATTATAGAATTTTTCGTGAAAAAAGCATTATTAAAACAAAGCAAAGTGTTTAGTAAAAATTAGTAACTTGAATTAAATAGAATAAAAAACGATCATCAACACTTAAAAACTGTTATTGAAGCATTTTCTAAAAACCAGTTATAATCCACCATTTTGAGAAATCGACTTTTTTATTATTTATTATCTTAGAAAAAGACCATCTGCAAGGTATAATATGTCGTTTATTTTGATTGAGAAATATATGTTGTACAATATTTTTAATGTGTTTCGCAAACGATTGTTTATTTCATTTAAAACGGTATGTCTATATCTAATGAATGGTTAGTTAAAATGGCGTCAATTTTAATATAAAAATGTTTTTGTCTTTTCGAAAGGTTTTTTAGAAAAAAGTAAATAATAAAAAAACACTAGTGTATAACTTAATTATATAAACAGTGTTAAATATATTGTAGCTAATTATTGTTATTTATAGACTTAAAATCACATTCTTAAAGAATATTGTTATTTATAGACTTAAAATCACATTCTTGAAGAATATTGTAATTTGTTCGAAGATTATTAAAATTTTCAGAGTGTCTTATTATTTAGCATTAATAATTCGATTACTTATTTTTCCCAACTTTGCAAATCATTGAAATTTTATTTTTAAAAAATTGAATTATTTCTAATTTTTGGTTTGGAATGTATTAAAAAGTTTCTCTTCTACACAAAACCTATCAATATTGGTATATAATTCAAGTTTTTTACTTTTTAAATATAAGTTTTCATACACAATCTATCACAAGTTTTTCGTATACTCAAACAAATCGACTATCTAAATCAAAGCATAAGTTTAGCAATGTGTAATTAACCGACTGAACAGCGCGCCAACCAAAACTCAAAAATAAAACCGCCAGAAACTTAAATTAAAACCGACAAATCGCGCGCCAAGGAAAGAGGTTATCAATTCGACTGTTATGTTTTTTTAAAGTATGTGCACGCAAGATTTTGGTTCTAATTCAGATATTTGGGCAATTATTTTTTGTTGAATAGGGAATGTTTCACTTGGGGGACATTAAAAAAATTATCCGGTTATCCGGTATTTCTTTATCCGGAATTCTGAATTAACCGGACCGTTTGAAAAAAAAATATTAATCGATTTCGAAAATTATTTTTTTGTTGGATACAGAAAAATCCACTTAAGCAAAATCTGCAAAAAATAATCGGTTATCCGTCTGTTATATATTCGGAAAAATCGGTTAACCGGAGTTTTTTTTAAACAATTTATACGATTTCAAAATATTTTCATTGTTTAACAGAAGTTGTACAACAATGGCATTTCGTTTAACCAGCATTTATTGGCATTGATAGTGATTGTTTTACAATATACATTGTTGAAACAAAGTGGTGTACAATTTGTTAATTGAATTTCTTGGTGAATAATAATATGGGGCGAAGCCCCCTGCTAAATAAAAAATTTAAAAGGGAAATAATTTTCTTAAAAAAAAAAATGAAAACCGACTTTTAAGAAAATGCTCTAAAAGTAAAAAATAATTTTTACTTTTACGAAGTTGAAAAAATTTAGTTTAATAATATAAATTTTATACTTATTACAACTTTTTGAAATTCGTGCCAATTTACAAAATGCATACATATATTTTGGCGCCGATTTAAAACAGTTTTAATAAGTATAAAATTGATATTAAATAATTCAATGTTTTCAACTTGGTCGTAAAATTAAAAATTATTTTTTACTCTTTAGCCCTGTTCTTAAAGGCAAAAGTATTTTATTTATATTTAATTTCAATATCCCCTTTTAGCCCTATATCATATTACAATCTATGTATAAGATCCTTTTAAACAACATGGCGAATAACTGTTATTTTAAGAAGATCGCAAACAGTGATTTATTTTCTTAAAATTATGCATCAATATACATCACTAATTTTTTTTTTATCTCATTTGGATACCAACTTTTTACAGAATGGTATCTTGTTTAAGTGGAATTTTATAGAATACTCAAACTTAAAATTGTTTTTTTTTTATATACATGTTTAATTGTTACTTACATTATGGTAGTTACAATTTAAATGGTATTATTTTTTTTTAAAAATTGCAATATTAAAAATAATTACTATATTTTAATATATTTTTGCAATTATTCACCCTTTTGCAATATAGAAGAATAACAAGTAAACAAGAATAGTTCTAATATATAAATTGAAATTGAATCAGAATAGAAATTGAATTGATAAATTGAATCAGACAACAGGTTTTAATTTGTAACAATGCTCCTTTTCTACAGTATACTTTTCCCGTCATTTAACCTGTAAAAAAAGTACTTAAAAATGAGTACCAGAACCTACTTGTTTTTCTTTGAGTACAATTGCATCGTAAATGAGCGATGAGGTATTCAAATTTTAGTAACCGTACTTTCTAAAAATTGAGCAGTGTGATTTATTATTACTGATTTCAGCTTCTGTTTAAGCCATCTTAACAAAGCGAAATGACAAACTTAAAATAGGAGCACAGAAGATGGATTTTCCACATCATTTTATGTCGTTTGCTTAAGTGGAAACTGATTTATTGCAATTCAATGACTTTGCTTCCCATTTAATTGGCACACTTGTAAAAAAAATTCTGTTAATAACTTCATAAGTCGCCCAACGGATAAGACCGACTGCAGTACATGAGGATATAGGTTCGATTTCTTGTCTTGGTTGTAATAGTCGATATTTACTGAAAGTGATTTATGAAGGCAGCCTATATAGGCAAGTACGATTACTTAAATTTGAGTACGTCATTGCTAATTTACGATGCAATTGTACTCAAAGAAAAACGAGTACGGCCATGTACTCATTTTAGGCGCATTTTTTATAATGTAGTTTTAAATATATTAGTAGGTATGTTCATGTACTCATTTTTAAGCAAATTTTTTACATTGTAGTTTTCAATATATTAGTCGGTATGTTCATGTACTCATTTTTAAGCACATTTTTTTACAGTGTAGTTTTAAATATATTATTCGGTACGTTAAAATATTAGTAGGTACGTTCATGTACTCATTTTTAAGCACCTTTTTTTACAGTGTAGTTTTAAAATATTAGTATGTACGTTCATGTACTCATTTGTAAGCACCTTTTTTACAGTATAGTTTTAAATATATTAGTACGTACGTTCATGTACTCATTTGTAAGCACCTTTTTTACAGTGTAGTTTTAAATATATTAATAGGTATGTTCATGTACTCATTTTTAAGCACATTTTTTTTACAGTGTAGTTTAAAATATATTAGTAGGTACGTTCATGTACTCATTTTAAGTACCTTTTTTTACAGTGTATTTTTAAATATATTATTCGGTACGTTCATGTACTCATTTTTAAGCATCTTTTTAAAAGTGTAGTTATAAATATATTAGTAGGTACATTCATGTACTCATTTTTAAGCACATTTTTTACAGTGTAGTTTTAAATATATTAGTCGGTACGTTCATGTACTCATTTTTAAGCACATTTTTAAAAGTGTAGTTTTAAATATATTAGTAGGTACATTCATGTACTCATTTTTAAGCACCTTTTTTTACATTGTAGTTTTAAATATATTAGTAGGTACGTTCATGTATTCATTTTTAAGCACCTTTTTAACAGTGTAGTTTTAAATATATTAGTAGGTACATTCATGTACTCATTTTTAAGCACATTTTTTGCAGTGTTGTTTTAAATATATTAGTCGGTACGTTCATGTACCCATTTTTAAGCACCTTTTTTACAGTGTAATTTTAAATATATTAGTCGGTACGTTCATGTACTCATTTTTAAACACCTTTTTTACAGTGTAGTTTTAAATATATTAGTCGGTACGTTCATGTACTCATTTTAAGTACCTTTTTTACAATCTAGTTTTAAATATATTAGTATGTACGTTCATGTACTCATTTTTAAGCACCTTTTTCTAACAGTGTATATGCCTCAAGCGGTTCCCATTCTCCCCGAGCAAAAAACGCTACTACAAACTAAAACTTACAGCTCGCAACAAACCCTCCCTGAGAATCATTTAACTAAAAGCAGAGAGTCACAAACTTAAATCGACCTCGCTGCAGTTCATTTCTCTGTGTACTCCTTCCCCACATCTGAAGCATCGCTTTCCATCAAACCCAGCGAGTATTAGTCTCCTTTAATTAGAATGTCCGGACGGAACGGGGAATCGGAGAAGAAATGGGGGTCTTTTAAGCGTCCAACATCTGCCTTTGGGGAGGCATTTGTCGAGGGCCCTGGGCAGATTTAATTGGAACCCCCCCTCCCTGAAAAATGAGCCCCGGGTTCATTAGAGGAATGGGGTAGTTGGCCACATTCTTTGTTTGGTTGGAAGACTACAATTCGAACGTAATGTTTTCTGGGATAAGATAAGAGTTGACTTGTAGTGTTACAGTGTCTTTCTCATAGAGTAATGATACAAATAGAGGATTAAAAATGCTGATTTTCCGTGTGTGCATCATTGAAACCACGTGATATGTGGAAATGCCAATTCACTCAAGCGCCAATATTACTTGGCAGGCCTTGACGACTCTCATAACTAAACGAGATCGAAGTATTGTAATATGGTTTTGTGTTTAATTTTGTATTTAAATATCGTTTTTTTTTAACGAGTGGCACAATTTAAGGGAGTTTAACAGATATATTAAGGAGATTTTTCTTACTTTGTAGTTTTGAAATAATTGCGTTACGTTTTTATGTAAAAAATATACCATAAGCGAAGTTCTTTCAATTGTTATATTGTATACTTCAATAAGAAAATATGAACAATAAAACCTGAGAAATATAAAGAGTTTCGCTTCTTCGAGTATTGAACGCAAATAAAATATTTTCGTTTCGTTAATGAAGAGGAAATATTTAGCGCATATTGTTCGAAAATAAGTATATACGTACATATATGTTAAACAGTTGAATACGGACAGAACTCCTTATCACCTCAGGCTTGCCTAGGTAGACTGCCTTCATAAATCACTTTCAACAATTACAACCAGGAGTTGCATGGAATCCAACCCAAACCGTTTACCTGATATCGCCCTCACCTACCGAAGTCCAGGGCTATATCCCTTGTACCACAGCGATATGAAGAAGTTATAAACACAAGTCATGTTAAAAAGGTGTGGCAAAAGAATGGGAAGTAAGCTAATTGAGTTGAAATAACTCAGTTTCCATTGAAGCAATCGACCTCAAATAATGTGGAAAACCATCGCCTGAACAAATATTTTAAGTTTGCCAGGTCGCTTTGTTAAGATGACTTGAACAGAAGCTGACATTAACAATATTAAACCATACTGCTCATTTTTGCGAAAGTACGATTACTTAAATATGAGTATATCTTCGCTCATTTATGATGCAATTGGACTCAAAGAAAAACGAGTACGGCCATGTACTCATTTTAGGCGCATTTTTTATAATGTAGTTTTAAATATATTAGTAGGTATGTTCATGTACTCATTTTTAAGCAAATTTTTTACATTGTAGTTTTCAATATATTAGTCGGTATGTTCATGTACTCATTTTTAAGCACATTTTTTTACAGTGTAGTTTTAAATATATTATTCGGTACGTTAAAATATTAGTAGGTACGTTCATGTACTCATTTTTAAGCACCTTTTTTTACAGTGTAGTTTTAAAATATTAGTATGTACGTTCATGTACTCATTTGTAAGCACCTTTTTTACAGTATAGTTTTAAATATATTAGTACGTACGTTCATGTACTCATTTGTAAGCACCTTTTTTACAGTGTAGTTTTAAATATATTAATAGGTATGTTCATGTACTCATTTTTAAGCACTTTTTTTTACAGTGTAGTTTAAAATATATTAGTAGGTACGTTCATGTACTCATTTTAAGTACCTTTTTTTACAGTGTATTTTTAAATATATTATTCGGTACGTTCATGTACTCATTTTTAAGCATCTTTTTAAAAGTGTAGTTATAAATATATTAGTAGGTACATTCATGTACTCATTTTTAAGCACATTTTTTACAGTGTAGTTTTAAATATATTAGTCGGTACGTTCATGTACTCATTTTTAAGCACATTTTTAAAAGTGTAGTTTTAAATATATTAGTAGGTACATTCATGTACTCATTTTTAAGCACCTTTTTTTACATTGTAGTTTTAAATATATTAGTAGGTACGTTCATGTATTCATTTTTAAGCACCTTTTTAACAGTGTAGTTTTAAATATATTAGTAGGTACATTCATGTACTCATTTTTAAGCACATTTTTTGCAGTGTTGTTTTAAATATATTAGTCGGTACGTTCATGTACCCATTTTTAAGCACCTTTTTTACAGTGTAATTTTAAATATATTAGTCGGTACGTTCATGTACTCATTTTTAAACACCTTTTTTACAGTGTAGTTTTAAATATATTAGTCGGTACGTTCATGTACTCATTTTAAGTACCTTTTTTACAATCTAGTTTTAAATATATTAGTATGTACGTTCATGTACTCATTTTTAAGCACCTTTTTCTAACAGTGTATATGCCTCAAGCGGTTCCCATTCTCCCCGAGCAAAAAACGCTACTACAAACTAAAACTTACAGCTCGCAACAAACCCTCCCTGAGAATCATTTAACTAAAAGCAGAGAGTCACAAACTTAAATCGACCTCGCTGCAGTTCATTTCTCTGTGTACTCCTTCCCCACATCTGAAGCATCGCTTTCCATCAAACCCAGCGAGTATTAGTCTCCTTTAATTAGAATGTCCGGACGGAACGGGGAATCGGAGAAGAAATGGGGGTCTTTTAAGCGTCCAACATCTGCCTTTGGGGAGGCATTTGTCGAGGGCCCTGGGCAGATTTAATTGGAACCCCCCCTCCCTGAAAAATGAGCCCCGGGTTCATTAGAGGAATGGGGTAGTTGGCCACATTCTTTGTTTGGTTGGAAGACTACAATTCGAACGTAATGTTTTCTGGGATAAGATAAGAGTTGACTTGTAGTGTTACAGTGTCTTTCTCATAGAGTAATGATACAAATAGAGGATTAAAAATGCTGATTTTCCGTGTGTGCATCATTGAAACCACGTGATATGTGGAAATGCCAATTCACTCAAGCGCCAATATTACTTGGCAGGCCTTGACGACTCTCATAACTAAACGAGATCGAAGTATTGTAATATGGTTTTGTGTTTAATTTTGTATTTAAATATCGTTTTTTTTTAACGAGTGGCACAATTTAAGGGAGTTTAACAGATATATTAAGGAGATTTTTCTTACTTTGTAGTTTTGAAATAATTGCGTTACGTTTTTATGTAAAAAATATACCATAAGCGAAGTTCTTTCAATTGTTATATTGTATACTTCAATAAGAAAATATGAACAATAAAACCTGAGAAATATAAAGAGTTTCGCTTCTTCGAGTATTGAACGCAAATAAAATATTTTCGTTTCGTTAATGAAGAGGAAATATTTAGCGCATATTGTTCGAAAATAAGTATATACGTACATATATGTTAAACAGTTGAATACGGACAGAACTCCTTATCACCTCAGGCTTGCCTAGGTAGACTGCCTTCATAAATCACTTTCAACAATTACAACCAGGAGTTGCATGGAATCCAACCCAAACCGTTTACCTGATATCGCCCTCACCTACCGAAGTCCAGGGCTATATCCCTTGTACCACAGCGATATGAAGAAGTTATAAACACAAGTCATGTTAAAAAGGTGTGGCAAAAGAATGGGAAGTAAGCTAATTGAGTTGAAATAACTCAGTTTCCATTGAAGCAATCGACCTCAAATAATGTGGAAAACCATCGCCTGAACAAATATTTTAAGTTTGCCAGGTCGCTTTGTTAAGATGACTTGAACAGAAGCTGACATTAACAATATTAAACCATACTGCTCATTTTTGCGAAAGTACGATTACTTAAATATGAGTATATCTTCGCTCATTTATGATGCAATTGGACTCAAAGAAAAACGAGTACGTCATGTTCTCATTTTAAAGCGCATTTTTTTTCACTGTGCACCGCCACTCCTCAACCCCCGGCGGAATGCAACACAATCCTTGTTGGTTTACTTCACAAACCAATTCTCGCTTTGCTCGCATTAATTCCATGCTTTCCAGCGGTTTAATTTAAATCAGCGCATTTGGCAAAGTAATTTAATTGTTGTTTATATTTTGAGCAATAGATGGTGCCACGATGATAATTTTTGGGGTGTTTTTTAAACCGCATTAAACTACATAATTGCTTAATATTTTATATTTTTTGCACGTTCTAGTACATTTACAGATGACTCCCTTTTAAATGACACCTTGGTAATAAAAATTGTTTATATAGTTTAGGAGGAATGACTGTGGCAATATTCGGTCTCGTCTGTTAAATGCATAGTTTCACGTCAAAACATACTAGGGCTTTCGGCAAAGTAATTTTAATTCTGTTTAAATTTTGAGAAATAGATGGCGCCACGATGATAACTTTTAGGTTTTTCTTCAACGCATATTAAACTAAAAAATTGCTTAATATGTTATAGTTTAGTCACGTTTTGGTGCATTTACATTTTACTTCCTTTTAAATGACACCGTGATCATAAAAATTGTTTATGTAGTTTACGAGAAGTGACTGTGACAATATTCGGTCTCGTATATTAAATGTATAGATTCACGTCAAAACATACTAGCGCATTCGGCAAAGTAATTTTAATACTGTTTAAATTTTGAGAAATAGATGGCGCCACGATGCTAACTGTTAGGTTTTTCTTCAACGCATATTAAACTAAATAATTGCTTAATATTTTATAGTTTTCGCACGTTTTGGTACATTTACATATCACTCCCTATTAAATGACACCGTGATCATAAAAATTGTTTATATAGTTTAGGAGGAGTGACTGTGACAATATTCGGTCTCGTCTATTAAATGTATAGATTCACTTCAAAACATACTAACATTCGAAAATAGCCTCCTTTTACCCAAATAAGTTCTTATCCCACCTTTAAACTCGTTCAATACCCTCCCACGGGCCATTCCTCAAAAACTCTCCGCCTCATTTACACATAGAACCCATCTGGATACCTCTAATAGAGGCCCGACGACCCGCCCTTCACTCCACAGAATCACCAAATGAATAATGCTGCCTGCGTGGAGTCATTCAGGGGGGCGCTCCACAGCGGGGCCCTAAAAGCAATCAGGGGCATAGGGGTGGCTGCAACAACTCCTACTTCTACTTCCTCTACTAAGTAAATAAAACGATTTTTCTTCCTTTCTGACTTTCCCAGAGAAGAATTTATTTTCGGATGGAACTTTTACTTTAATCCCCTCTCCCTTCTCTATCGTTTTCATAAATATGGTTTTTTCTTATATTTATTGCAGGCGATATCTGACGGAGATATCGTCTGTAGGGGGGTGGTGGGGGTTGTCGTTGAGGTGTCTTTTATGCAAATGTTAGGGGGGGGAGGGGAGTTTTGATTTTGGGGTTTCATCTAGAAGTTTATTATTATATTTTTTAGGGGGATTGTATGGTAAATAAGGGTGACATTTTGATTTGGGTTTTATTGTCTTTCTGCTAGGGGTGGGGGGGTGGGGGTGCTGGGGGTTGATATAATTTGGAACGAAGCCGTTATTTGGGATTTGGGGAAAAATATCGTCAGGATATAGGAAAAGTTATGATTCAATGAGAGGGGTGATTTAGAGGGCAGTATTACTTATTCACTGGCGCGTTTTTGAAAGGAAGTTGTGAATTAATTCATGAATTTTAGTTTGAAAGCGATAGCAGGTCGTCTGTTATAATCTTGTTGAAATTGTTTTCTTGACAATTTTGTTTTTTTCATGATATATTTGAGGATAATATATGTTTTGGCACGTATGTGTGATAAATGTATTAGTTCAGAATAATTGTTATTTTTTGTTATTTTTAAAATTAATAATCATA
Source organism: Troglohyphantes excavatus (assembly GCA_963932185.1). Taxonomy (NCBI): domain Eukaryota; kingdom Metazoa; phylum Arthropoda; class Arachnida; order Araneae; family Linyphiidae; genus Troglohyphantes; species Troglohyphantes excavatus. The sequence goes on from OZ010678.1 coordinate 28,821,742, forward strand.
ATTAGGGTTTATACTAATCCTAGATAAATAATTTTCGAGTATTGTATTTTATGTAATTTACCTATCTTTAAATCATAAAGAAAAAAATCAAATCCAGTTGTATATATACTTAAATTTTATATCGACTTTGCTGTTAATCAATTTTTATCATTGCGCCTTATCCATTTTGTTATGTAAAATGTCTGATCAGTATAAATTTGACGACCCCGATATGCTAATGTACTGCTTTTATTTACGTAATTTACCTATCTCCAATTCATAACGAAAAAAAAAATTCAAATCCAGTTGTATATATACTTAAATTTTATATCGACTTTGCTGTTAATCAATTTTTATCATTGCGCCTTATGCATTATGTTATCTAAAATGTCCGGTCTGTTTAAATTTGACGACCCCGATATGCTAATGTACTGCTTTTATTGTTAAACAAAATATTTCAATTGCATTAAACGATTTAACAAATATAAAATAACAATAAAAGCAATTTGTAAAATATCAATCACACAATCACGAGTTTTTTTTTTTAATTGCAATATGTAGGAGGTGATTCCGAAAATCTCAAAAAAAATATAAAATAATGCAATCTAAACAGCCAAACCAACTTGTATGAAAAATTACGAATCAAATACTTTGAAGTAGTCAGTCATAAAGAAATTTTGGTATGGTCTGATTGCTTATATTTTGTCATATTTAAATTGTTCAGGATAAATAATAAAAGTTTGACAAAATTAGTTTTATAAAACTTTATTTATTCTTGAATATAGTTGAGGTATATTTGCTTAAAACATGCCAAATATACCCAACAGGTATATATAATTTTTTTTAAATATTAAGTGTTTAGTAAACTTCATACTCGACTCTCATTTAAAATATGAATAGTTTTATGAAATATCAGGTAAATCAAAAATGTATAGCGCTTATTTTATTGCCAACATCATCATCATAATCCTATCCAAGACAGTGCATGAAAGTTTAAAATGCAGCAAATGTCTGTCTATGTATGAACACATAAATCTAGTTATCACGCATATGTAGGAGTTGTCTTCAAAATGTTTCCTACTAATTCCTGTAAATTTTGTAACACAACAGAAAATGAAACCTGTAATCAAATATTATTGTAAAAATATCATGTAAATCAAAAATGTATAGAGCTTATTTTATTGCCAACATCATCTAGTATTCATAAAACTATCAATATCCTATCCAAGACAGTGGATGAATGTTTAAAATGCAGCAAATGTCTGCCTATGTATGAACACGAAAATCTAGTTATCACGCATATTTAGGAGTTATCTTCAAAATGTTTTCTACTAATTTCGGCAAATTTTGTAACATAACAGAAAATGAAACCAGTAATCAAGTATTTTTATGAAAATATCAGGTAAATCAAAAATGTATGGAACTTATTTTATTGCCAACATCATCTAGTATTCATAAAACTATCAATATCCTATCCGACAGTGGATGAAAGTTTAAATTGCAGCAAATGTCTGCCTATGTATGAACACATAAATCTAGTTATCACGCATATTTAGGAGTTGTCTTCAAAATGTTTCCTACTAATTCCTGTAAATTTTGTAACACAACAGAAAATGAAACCTGTAATCAAATATTATTGTAAAAATATCATGTAAATCAAAAATGTATAGAGCTTATTTTATTGCCAACATCATCTAGTATTCATAAAACTATCAATATCCTATCCAAGACAGTGGATGAATGTTTAAAATGTAGCAAATGTCTGCCTATGTATGAACACGAAAATCTAGTTATCACGCATATTTAGGAGTTATCTTCAAAATGTTTTCTACTAATTTCGGCAAATTTTGTAACATAACAGAAAATGAAACCAGTAATCAAGAATTTTTATGAAAATATCAGGTAAATCAAAAATGTATGGAACTTATTTTATTGCCAACATCATCTAGTATTCATAAAACTATCAATATCCTATCCGACAGTGGATGAAAGTTTAAATTGCAGCAAATGTCTGCCTATGTATGAACACATAAATCTAGTTATCACGCATATTTAGGAGTTGTCTTCAAAATGTTTCCTACTAATTCCTGCAAATTTTGTAACACAACAGAAAATGAAACTTGTAATCATGTATTTTTATGAAAATATCAGGTAAATTAAAAATGCATAGAGCTTATTTTATTGCCAACATCATCTAGTATTCATAAAACTATCAATATCCTATCCAAGACAGTGGATGAAAGTTTAAAATACAGCAAATGTCTGTCTATGTATGAAAACATAAATCTAGTCATCACGCATATATAGGAGTTGTCTTCAATATGTTTCCTACTAATTCCTGTAAATTTTGTAACACAACAGAAAATGAAACTTGTAATCAAGTATTTTTAATCTCTCCAATTTACTATGTATTCATACAAAAAGACTTATTAATAAATAAATCCAGTAAACTATCTACCATTCTTAAATTTTACAAAGAAAGCTTATAATGTTTTTTAATATATACGTAATCCTTGTTTTAAAATTCCGAAAAATTTCATCATTGAACTTGTGATTGAATCAGAATAACAGATTAAAATCCCAACTCCCAGTGTAATTTACTTTTGTGTTTTTGTTCAAAATGTGTTTTAATCTTAAAAAACAGTGTATTATCTTTTACTTTGTATTCTTTATCTAATTTTATACCCGCCTTTGTAAAAATTATGTGTAAATATGCCTACAGCCCACTACAATAAAAACTTATCTGTCAACCATAAATCTAGTTCCAATTATGTAAATACATAGATATTAAAGGTGTTATTTAAGCGCCCCATTTCCCCAAAGATTGCGGCAAACGCGTCTATAATAATTAAGTTGGTATCCAAGTCATTCAGTTGCACTTTAAATAATTTTGTTCTGATTCACCATCCCCTAACACTAGTCCCACCCCTCTTGAGAAAGAATTTTCTTCCCCGCAATTTCCAAAATATCTCGTAAATCCCCTTCCCCACTTAAAAAAATAATGACACTTTTGGATCCTGAGTTCGACACCCCACCACTCTCTAAATGAGTGTTACATTAAGAACACGTCCGGGTTTCTGAAGGAGTCATTTTCTTCCTTAGGATATCAAGGGCATCCGTTGTAAAACTAGTTTAGTGGTGCCAGTGTTGGCAAACTATCGCTGAATTGATTACTTTTTTTTAATCTGTGTTTTTTTTTTTTAATTTGTATAGTGAGTGAATTTAAAATATGTGTAGTAGTTTGTATAGTTATAAATATGTGTAGTAGTCTGTGTAGTTTTTAAATCTGTGTAGTAGTCTGTGTTTAGTTTTTAAATCTGTGTAATTTTTAAATCTGTGTAGTAGTCAGTGTTGTTTTTAAATCTGTGTAGTAGTCTGTGTAGTTTTTAAATATATGTAGTAGCCTGTGTAGTTTCTAAATCTGTGTAGTAGGATGTGTAGTAGTCTTTGTAGTTTGTAAATCTGTGTAGTAGTCTGCGTAGTTTTTAAATATGTGTAGTATCCTGTGTAGTTTCTAAATCTGTGTAGTAGGATGTGTAGTTTTTAAATCTGTGTAGTATCCTGTGTAGTTTCTATATCTGTGTAGTAGGATGTGTAGTTTTTAAATCTGTGAAGTAGTATGTGTAGTTTCTAAATCTGTGTAGTAGTATTTGTAGTTTGTTGTAAATCTGCGTAGTAGTCTGCGTAGTTTTTAAATATGTGTAGTAGTCTGCATAGTTTTTAAATCTGTGTAGTAGATTGTGTAGTTTTAAATATCAGTAGTTTTTAAATCTGTGTAATTTTTAAATATGTGTAGTAGCCTGTGTAGTTTCTAAATCTGTGTAGTAGGCTGTGTAGTTTTTAAATCTGTGAAGTAGTCTGTGAAGTTTTTGAATATGTGCAATAGTCTGTGTAGTTTCTAAATCTGTGTAGTAGGATGTGTAGTAGTCTTTGTAGTTTGTAAATCTGTGTAGTAGTCTGCGTATTTTTTAAATATGTGTAGTAGTCTGCATAGTTTTTAAATATGTGTAGTAGTTTGCGTAGTTTAAATATTAGTAGATTTTAAATCTGTGTAGTAGTCTGTGTAATTTTTAAATATGTGTAGTAGCCTGTGTAGTTTTTAAATCTGTAAAGTAGTCTGTGTAGTTTTTAAATCTGTGTAGTAGTCTTTGTAGTTTTTAAATCTGTGTAGTATTTTGTGTATAGTTTTAAATATTAGTAGTTTTTAAATCTATGTAGTTTTTTAATATGTGTAGTAGCCTGTGTAGTTTCTAAATCTGTGTAGTAGTCTTTGTAGTTTGTAAATCTGTGAAGTAGTCTGTGTAGTTTTTAAATCTGTGTAGTTTTTCAATCTATGTCGTAGATTGTGTAGTTTTAAATATCAGTAGTTTTTGAATCTGTGTAATAGTCTGTGTAAATTTTAAATATGTGCAGTATCCTGTGTAGTTTTTAAATCTGTGTAGTAGTCTGTGTGTGTAGTAGACTTTTTTAAAAATTGTCTAAATTTTTTAAATGTGGCGATTTTTTCATAAACGTGGCTACTTTTTTTTAAATGTGGCGACTTTTCATAAACTTGGCTTATTTCAAGTTTCTGACTTGCACTCGCTACTCGTTACGCTAATGAATTCGAGCGAATGTTCGGGAGAAAGGAAAAGGAGTATTTAAAATAGGAAATTCCCTCTTCTCCATTGCTATTTAGATCTCAAGTTCGAATTGAAATTGTCCTGTGAGCTAATCCAAAGCGGAATTAAATTTTTTAGAAGACTGCAAGAGCAAGAAAAAAAACCTTGATTAAGAAAGTAATCTTAGAAAGTTTGTTGCGCGTATAAAATTCCGATTTAAAGGGCCAGTGTTGGGATTCGTAATTTAATTTTGAGGCAATTTAAGTGGAAGGCAATTTCTATAAAATAATCGATATTTGGGAACAGGGGAAGCACCTTAATTTACCAAATGAAGGAATTTGCTCAAGTAATAAATTGAAAAGGTTTTAATGGCGAATTATAGTTTCGAAGAGGACTTTTTTCTCCAAGTATCCTATTACTTAATTTAAATTATTTTGCATTTTACTTTTTTGAAGCTTGTCTTTCGAAAATAGATTGTTATTTAAGGTGGATTATAAAGTATACTACTTAATTTGTATTAATATTATTATTTTATAATACGAACAATTATTTTAAAAGTATCATATTATCTAAGTAATTATCTACGTGGAATGCGCATATAATAAAATCATATATTTTTTCTCACATTTTTAAAAATCTAAAAAGTTGGTATCTAGAAATAAGATGATAGTACTGAAAATGTGACGCAACAATTTTTAATATTTCTTCTTCAATTTTCGGCAGTGTTTATGGTTTGGTTTGGTTAATTAACGTCCACTAGAACTGCACAGTGAGCTATTGGTGACCGTTCGGGGTCTACCTCGAAGGAAACATCCGAGAACACATACACATGCACACACACATTCAAACATGCACTTCGTTATTTTAGAACCATGGTCAGATGACGAGGAAACACCTAAACTGGCACCCAATGCCTTCAATGGACGTCGAGACTTTGGACCCCGATCATATTTACCGTGCACCAGTCCCGTAAACACGCCGTTAATTGTTGTGGATGTTCTGGACGACTTTTCTAGTAATTTGTAGCGAAGCTGGAAACCCTCCAATCACAAGATCACTACTTTTTTTTACTTTTCTTGGTCAAGTCCATCGCCTAGGATCGAACCAGGAATACTCGGATTCCCAGTCGAAGACTTTGACCACTCGGCCACGGGCATTAATTAATCGCGTGTATACATGACTGGTGCACAATATATCTGATCGGGGTCCAAAGTCCCGACGTCTATTAAAGGCCAGTTTAAGATGTTTCCCCGTCGTCTGATCATGGTTCTAAAATAACGAGGTGCATGTATGAATGTGTGTGTGCGAATGTGTATGAGTTCCCTGGGGGTTTTCCTTCGAGATAGGCCCCGAACCGTCGCCAATATGCCACTGTGCAGCTCTAGTGCGACGTTGATTAACCAAACCAAACTACTTTTTACTTTTCTTTGTCTGCTAATCCGAGGATTGGTGGTTCGAACCCACGCGATGGACTTGACAAAAGGAAAGTAAAAAAGTAGTCATCTTGTGATCGGAGGGTTGCCAGCTTCGCTACAAAAATACTAGAAAAGTCGTCCAGAACATCCGCAAAAATTAACGGCGTGTATACGGGACTGGTGCACGATAAATCTGATCGGGGTCCAAAGCCCCGACGTCTATTGAAGGCATTGGGTGCCAGTTCAGGTGTTTCCTCGTCATCTGAACATGGTTCTAAAACAACGAAGTGCATGTATGAATGTGTGTGGGAATGTGTATGTATTCCCGGGTCATTCCATTTTTCAAGATAGGCCCCGAACCGTCGCCAATAGCCCACTGTGCAGCTCTAGTGCGACGTTATTTAACCAAACCAAACCCAAACCATAAACCACAAATAATTGTGCAGTTCTATTGCGTGCGTGTATGAATGTATGTGTGAATGTGTATGTGTTCCCAGATCTTTTCTTCGAGATTGTCCCCTAACCGTCGCCAATAGCCCACTGTACAGCTCTAGTGCGACGTTAATTAACGAAACCAATCAAACCAGTTCTATTGCAACCCTAATCAAACCACCCAATTACCATTTATACGATACTTTTTTTTTCATTTGGATTCTATAATTTAGTTCATGCAAGCTCAACACCTGAAAGGCACCATATGCCCATCCGTACACGCATCAAAACGACAATCTTCAGTGCTAAACCAACAAACCATTCACATAAACCCATACAAACCTGAACAAACATCGCTTTTCGAACACTAACGTCCCATCTACCTCAGCGGAAATGGAACCTCCGTCACGTGACACTTCGACAGTCCCTTTCGCTCTCGAGGCCCCCCGAAACCCGACGCCACTGGACTTTCAAGTGGCGCGGACGAAAGGGGCGCTCGCACTCAGTGGCGGTGTTTGACTTTATATATTCTTTCGAGGACCGGGATGGGTCGGCGAAATATAATACAGCCCAGTGAGTTTCATTGGGGAGGGTGGGTTGCGGAGTGGAATAGGGTGATTGAAGGTTGTGTATCTGCAGGGGGTTTACCCTCTGGTGAGCATGTTAGGGGTGGGGGAGATTGTCGTCTGGAATGGTCCTGTCATTTTTTGGCTTCTTCTGGATGTTTGATGTTGTTTTTATTAGAAATAAAAGATGGGTCGTGTACTTGATATTTGTTTTCGTTATTATAGATCTACTCCAGAACATATTTGAGGCCTCCGTGGCGGAGTGGATAAAGGTGTCAGCTGAGAATCAGAGGATTCCTGGTTCGATCCTGTGCGACGGACCTGATTAAGAAATGTAAAAAAGTGGTGATCTTGTGTTCGGAATGTTGCCAGCTTGACAACAAAATATTAGGAATGTTGTCCAGAACATCCACAAAAATTATCGGCGTGTATACGGGACTGGTGCACGATAAATCTGATAGGGGTCCAAAGTCCCGACGTCTATTGAAGGCGTTGGGTGCCAGTTCAGGTGTTTCCTCGTCTTCTGACCATGGTTCTAAAATAACGAGGTGCATGTATGAATGTGTGTGTGAATGTGTATGTGTTCCCGGGTCTTTCCTTCGAGATAGACCCCGAACCGTCACCAATAGCCCACTGTGCAGCTCTAGTGCGACGTTTATTAACCAAACCATCCTTCGAGATAGGCCGCGAACCGTCGCCAATAGCCCATTGTGCAGGTCTAGTGCGACGTTTATTAACCAAACCAAACTCCAAAACTGTAATTTTATTTTTAAAATGGTTTTGGTTTGGTTAATTAACGTTGCACTAGAGCTGCACAGTGGGCTATTGGCGACGGTTCGGGGTCTATTATGAAAAGGAAAGACCCGGGAACACATAAACGCATTCACACCCACATTCATACATGCACCTCGTTATTTTAGAACCATGGTTAGATGACGAAGAAACACCTGAACTGGCACCCAACGCCTTCAATAGACGTCGGGACTTTGGACCCCGATCAGATGTATCGTGCACCAGTCCCGTATACACGCCGTTAATTTTTGCGGATGTTCTGGACGACTTTTCTAGTACTTTATAGCGAAGCTGGCAACCCTCCAATCACAAGATCACTACTTTTTTTAATACTTTTTATTTGTGAAGTCCATCGCCTAGGATCGAACCAGGAATCCTCGAATTCCCAGCTGACGCCTTTAACCGCTTGGCCACGGAGGCCTCAGAAAAGTTATTAAACCACAATTTTATTTCATCAGGATCCTGGAAATTGAAATACCATCCAGTTAAATGTCGATCTACTGACTATCTACATTTATCCACTTAATTACATTGATGATTCTCTTTTACCTAATGCTGTACTCTACACTGTTAAATATAGGTACTCAAAAGTAAGTAAAATGTGTACTAATTTTTTAGTATATTCGATGTTTATCATAGCTCCGAATACATATGTTTCAATTTTGAAAAAGATAGTACTCAAAAGTAAGTGCAATGGGTAAAAATGAATAAAATGAGCAGACCTACATAGACTGCTTTTATAAATAATTTTATTAAATATCAACAATTACATCAAAGACTTACCGCAAATCGAACCTAGGTCTTCAAGGATCGCAGTCCAATGCTTCGAGCATGGATCCCCCATAGTAGAGAAATCATAAGGTCATAATCTCGCTAACATCAAAGTGAGGCCAACATGTATGGCCTGAGACACGTGGTTTACTACGTCATCCCTTCATGATTTTTTTTTCTAGTTCATTCATAAAAATATCCTGTACTTCATGAAGTAGCATATTTACTATTATTTAAAAATCCCAAGTCAATCGCGAACGTTTTTTCATTCATAAATTTTGAAAGGAAGTCACGTGTCTGGTGCCATCAGGTCTGAGAGGTTTGCATCACGATGATGACGTCATATTTGCTCTACTACAGTCCATTCATGCTCGATGGTCCAGTGCCTTATCCGATGTACTACCAGGGCGATCTAAAGAAGTTATAAACATAATATATGTTAAAAAGGTGTGCCAATGGGAAGTAAAATAATTGTATTGTAATAACTCAGTTTTCATTTAAACAATCGACATCAAATGTTGTGGAAAACCATTTCGTAACAACTAATTTAAGTGAGTGTTTCAGGTCTCTTTGTTAAGATGACTTGAACAGAAGCTAATATTAGCAATATTAAATCGCATTTCTCATTTTTGAGAAAATACGGTTGCTTCAATTTGAATTCGTCATCGCTCATTTACGATACAATTGTACTAACATAAATAAGTAGGTTCAGGTATTAAGTTTTAAGTATACTTTTTATAACAGTTTACAGTGAATGTCACAACAATTGAAGGGATTCCGCTTTTGCTCATAGTGGAATTTAACCCTGACTTGCCGTCTTGCGACCTCCTAAAGTAGTTTCTTAACGACATATTCCGATTGATGGTGGTCACCTATGCTACTGACATCCTAGATTTTTTTAAATAGAAACTTAAACTTTAAGTTATCCAGATATCTAGCTTACAAGTCGTACATATCGTATTACCAATTAATCAGAATTATAAGAAATATATTTTAAATAAAAAAAACATGTATTCTTTTTCATATCTTCTTGACAAAAATCCTGTCCGGACAACACGGCCTGCGTAAGAAGCATTTCGCCAAAAACCACAGCTGCAGCGTCTACAACACTGTATTCGTTAGCATTAATGGCAAAACACATTCATATTGTCTGCCTCTTATTTATGGTTAAGAAAATCCGTGATGCCTTCTCATAGAAATTGAATTACTATTTATAAATAAAATGACTTTTAACAAATTTATTGGTAGTTATTATATTAAATTAAGATATTTGATTGATTATATTAGCCTTGCTACAGAAACTTGGAATTTCAGAAATAACAAATCAACATACTACTTAATATAAATATTACACAGCTATTTGTTATATTAATTGTAGGTTTTTATGTTTTTAACAGATATTTCAATGTATCTTTATCTTTAATCTTAAAAATGGGGTGCAAATCGGTGACAATCTTGCGATACATACCGATTCATCGGAGTTAACGCCGGACATTTAAGGTCTGACATAGCCGTTAGGCGGCTAGAGAGAGAGACCAGGAGAGTTGGTCAAGAATCCAACGAGGGACAGGGCCTTGATTAGCAGACGTGAAATGACATAAAAGTTATTTTCCCAAAGTGTGGGTGAAATTAGTGCCATGAAACCATGCCACTTGGCGTATGCGTGCCAAGTCCCTATTTAGATTAGGGACAGGATAGCATCAGAAGCATGCATAGAAGGATGCAAAGGGCATAATGTTCATATTTCAATGTAATTAATTTACTATTGATAAATGAAATGTATTTTAACAAATTTATATTGGTAGTTATTATATTAAAATCTTTTGAATATTTAAATTAGCCTTTCTACATAAGTTTGGAATTTCAGAAATAACAATTCAACGTACTACTTAATATAAATATTACACATAATTGTTATATTAATTGTTATATTATGTTTTTAACAGATATTTTAATGTAATTGATTTACTATTTATAAATAAAATGTATTTTAATAAATTTAATGGTAGTTATTATATTAAAAAAAATATTTGAATGATTATATTAGCCTTTCTGCATAAGTTTGGAATTTCAGAAATAACAATTCAACTAGGGATGAGCTTAGTAGTTATTTTTAAATAACGACAGTTATTACGATATTATAATAAAATAACTAGTATATTTAACTGTTACTTGATATATTGAGCGATATTAAATGACGCAACCTTAGAATTAGGTGGTGCAAAATATCAAATGCTAAATTTTCATGAATTTTTTTTATCAGCTGATAGTGGCAAATATTTTTATTAAAAAAATTTTAATGATCCAACACTTAACAATATTTCAATAAATTATTTATATTATATAAACATACTAACATTTCCTAGCCATTTTTACATCACTAAGTGCCCATTTTTTATTAATATTTCAAAGATAATAAAAACATTAGATTTTATGATATTACATGCAAAAAATATTAAAAACAAATATTGTAAAACTGATAACTACTGATTTTATAGATTTTATTTAGAAACAAAAATTCTAGTTTTCTTTTTGCAAAATGTTAATACTGATTTTTAAGCAATATATCATCATGTAATAATCAGAATAATATGATTTAAAAAAATACTTTACAGTTAATAAAATGAAGCATTCAGATTGGCGATCTCTAGAAACACATTAAAAATCCAGTACTATTCAAATTTTGTTAACATACACTTTAAATTTCCATCCAAATGTTGTTTTTAATTAATATTGCGCAATATACCAGACCGTGATAAATAAGAAAAATAATATTATTTCAAATTTAGGCTATTTACCTTATACAATGCGACGAGGAGTACCAAAGAATCACTTCTAATTAAAAATCTTTCACCTAAATGCGAAACGCAAACAAAGTATCTTTCTCCGAAAAGAACCGCACCTAACCAAATAATTTCTATAATGTAAAGCGGATTTCATTCATCCCAACCATAAAAAACATCTCTCCCCCCCCCCCCCACATTAAATGAATTGAACCATCTTACACGACCCTTCCCACAAAACAATAAACTTTCGCCGGCTAGAACGCACAAAAAAATATAAAAAATATCCCGATTCAATAATCGTATGATAAACACAATATCAAAACTTCCAAAAAATATATTTTGAACCGACGAGTTCTGATATAATATATATATTTTTTTAATCGTAATCGCAAATATCAACAGTATTTCTGAAATTATTTGGATCGTATTTTGGACACGTGCCAATAACGAAGTAAGTATTCTAATAATAATATATATTTTATTATTAAAATATAAAAATACCAACATTATCCTGAAATATTTTGGATCGCATTTTGGAAATGTTCCAATAACTAAGTGACGTAAACATCTCAATTCAGCAATCTGCGATCATTCTGTGATCAATTATATCATGATATTGTATCATAGAGTAAGTTTCGTTTCGACTTTCGACCAAGGCCCTTTCATGGACTCTTTTCTCAAGGCCGTCTGTTTTGTTTTTGTTAGGCGGTGTAGGTGTTTCTGGTTAAAATTAAACAGCGCATTTAATAATTGTTTGAAGTACGTTTTTTTTTTTTTTTTAATTTTGATTTCGAAATACTGCTTTTTTTTGAGGAAGTAAATAACTGTTATTTCTCATAAATAATATTTTTAATTATCAGAAATTGATATAATGATATTTTATACCTGTTATTAAAATATCTCTCATCACTAAATTTAACACTACTTAATATAAATATTGCAAAGCTCTTTATTATATTAATTGCAGGTTTTTATGTTTTTTACAGATATTTCAATGTAATTGATTTACTATTAATAAATAATATGTCTTTTAGCAAATTTATTGGTAGTTATTATATTAAAATAAGATTTTTGAAGGATTATATTAGTCATGCTACAGAAACTTGGAATTTCAGAACTACTTAATATAAATATTACTTTGTTATATTGTAGGTTTTTTTCCATGTACTTGATTTACTATTTATAAATAAAATGTATTTTAAAAAAATTATTGGTAGTTATTATATTACAAAAAGATATTTGAATGGTCTTGCTACAGAAACTTGGAATTCAACATACTACTTCCTATAAATATTACACAGCTATTTGTTATATTAATTGTATGTTTTTTTTTGCGAATAACGAGATATGATATTGGCAACCCTCCGATCTCGAGCTCACTGCATTGTCAAACACAATATTCGAAACAACGAACATTTGATTGTGAGTCAAATTCCCTACCACTGAACCAATGAAAGTAAACCATTCCCTTGCACACAATGTCCTTCCCTGATACATAAAAAAAATAATCCCACACCATTCTTAAATTTAAATCGCCCACATACGCCTTCCAAACATTAGCATTCCATGTTGGCATCATTTATCTTCGAAGGCCAAATCCGAAAAGGGGATTTAAGTATTAGAAGAGGGAATTCCCGGTTTGAATTTAATCTACGAAATTAGCTTCGCATTTAACGAAATTGGGGAAGCTACTCTGTTGGATTTTATACACAACGAATCTCTTGAAGTGTTAATGAATTTCGTCGGAGTTTCACCCCTCCTATACTTCTTGAGATTCCTTCCCTTTTTTCTTCCACACTCCCCAAGAGTTTAAGAAGGATTTAAATGGAATTGAATGATGGGGTTGGGGGCGCTATCGTCGTAAAACTCTTTATAAGATTAAATCGCCTGGTGCCTCGATTTGGTTGCTGGAAGGGAGTGATTTTGTAGTTTGGGAAGGTGGTAACAAAATAAACATTGAGGTGTTTGCGTGAGTTGGGAATTGATTGGATTTCGGACTCGTTCAAGAAATCACGAGCGTGGAAGGATCGGTGGGTGTTTGCATAGCGATGGATTAGTTCGATGAATACGCGTGTGGCCCGTGGGACCCCAGGAAAGGGTTTTAGAAAATTGACTGGTGGGTATGTCTTTTAAATTTTACACATCGTCTTTACATTTTACACATCGTTTTTAAATTTTACACTTTGTTTACACACGGCAAAGCCCTACACTATAATTGCATGGTCTGGTTTGTTTTTTGATTAATTAACGTCACTTGGTTTGGTTTGTTTTACTTAACGGCGCACTACAGCTATTGGCGCAGTGGGCTATTGGCGACGGTTCGGGACCTATCTCGAAGGAAAGGCCCGGGAACGATGATATTTTTAGACCATGGTCAGATGACGATGACAACACCTTAGCTGGCACCCAACGCCTTCAATAGACGTCGGGACTTTCAACCCAGATCAGATAAATCGTGCACCAGTCCCGTATACACGCCAGTATAATTCATTGGATGTTCTGGACGACTTTTCTAGTATTTTTATAGAAAAGCTGACAACCCTCCAATCACAATATCACTACTTTTTTACTTTTCTTTTGTCAAGTCCATCGCACGGATTCGAACCACCAATCCTCGGATTAGTAGTTGGTTTGGTTTCGTTTGCTTAATTAACGTCGCACTAGAGCTACGCAGTGAGCTATTGGCGACGGTTCTGGTTCTATCTCGAAAGAAAGACCCGGGAACACATACACATTCACACACACATTCATACATGCACCTCGTTATTTTAGAACCATGGTCAGATGACGAGGAAACACCTGAACTGGCACCCAACCCCTTCAATAGACGTCTGGACTTTGGACCCCGATCAGATGTATCGTGCACCAGTCCCGTATACACGCCGTTAATTTTTGCGACTTTTGTAGTATTTTTGTAGCGAAGCTGGCAACCCTCCGATCACAAGATCACTACTTTTTTACTTTTCTTTGTCAAGTCCATTGCACGGGTTTGAACCACCATCCTTTGACAAGTAGCTGAACGCCTTAACCGCTCGGCCACGGAGGCCTGGAAAGACCCGGGAACAATGCCTTTTATTTTTAAACCATGGTCAGATAACGAGGATAATACCTGAGCTGCCATCCGGCGCAAGATCAATTGGAGTCAGGACATTAGACTACGATCAGATTTATAGTGCACTAATCTTGTGTATACGCCAGTATAATTTGTTAGATATTTTTAGACGAATTCCAAGTATTTTATATTTGGTTTGGTTTTTGTTAAATAATGTAGCTCGACACTGCTTAACAGTATTTTTTTCTATCAAATAACAGACACATTTACATTGTCTGCCTCTTATTTACAGTTTCTGGAATATGGATTTAAACGTCATTTCCGCAGAATTATTATTCATAAATAAAATGTATTTTAACAAATTTACTGGTAATTATTAAATTTTTAAAAAAACGCATTGAATGTTTTTATTAGCTTTGCTACAGAAGCTTGAAATTTAGAAATAACAATTCAACATTACTTAATATAAATGGTACACAGGTATTTGTTATAGTAATTGTGTGTATTTATATTTTTTACAGATATTTCAATGTACAGTACAATACAATTTAACGTGATCTCGAAGGAAATGGGCTTGTGGCCCTTCGCCTCCAATATGATAAGAGACATCCGTGGCCGAGCGGTTAAAGGCGTCAGCTGGGAATACGAAGATTCGTGGTTCGATGCCAGGCGATGGGCTTGACAAAGAAAAGTAAAAAGTAGTAATCTTGTGATCGGAGGGTTGCCAGCTTTGCTACAAAATACTAGAAAAGTCGTCCAGAACATCCGCAAAAATCAACGGCGTGTATACGGGACTGGTGCACGATAAATCTGATCGGGGTCCAAAGTCCTGACGTCTATTGAAGGCGTTGGGTGCCAGTTCAGGTGTTTCCTCGTCATCTGACCATGGTTCTAAAATAACGAGGCATTGTATGCGGGTCTTTCCTTCAAGATTTTGAGTTACGGACATTTGCGATCTGACATAGCCCATAGCCGTTAGGCGGCTAGACATAGAGACCAGGAGAGCTGGTCAAGGATCCAACGAGGAACGGGGACTTGATTAGCGGACGTGGATTGACATAAAATTCATTTTCCCAAAATGGTAGTCTTAGGAAGTAGTACCCGATCCCGATAGACCCCGAACCGTCGCAAATAGCCCACTGTGCAGCTCTAGTCCGACGTTAATTAACCAAACCAAACCAAAAAAATATATATATATGCACAATCTACACCAATAGTCCAATGTGCAGTTGAGCCCCAGTTGCTCAGTTGGTAAGGCGTTCAGCTACTAATCAGAGGATTGGTGGTTCGAATCCGGGAAATGGACTTGACATAGAAAAGTAAAAAAGTAATGATCTTGCGATCGGAGGGTTGCCAGCTTCACTACAAAAATACTAGAATGTCGTCCAGAATATCCAACAAATTGTACTGGCGTGTATACGGGACTGGTGCACGATACATCTGATCGGGGTCCAAAGTCCCGACGTCTATTGAAGGCGTTGGGTGCCAGTTCAGGTGTTTCCTCGTCATCTGACCATGGTTCTAAAATAACGAGGTGCATGTATGAATGTGTTTGTGAATGTGTATGTGTTCCCGGGTCTTTCCTTCGAGATTGACCCCGAACCGTCGCCAATAGCCCACTGTGCAGCTCTAGTGCGACGTTAATTAACAAAACCAAACCAAACCAAACCAAGTGCAGTTCCAGAGTGATGTCTTTTTACCAACTAAACTGGTACTAAAGAGCGAAATTCAGATAGGCAATTATCTCTTAGCTTTAGGCGAGGTAAGTACTGCTTAATGTCAGAGGTACTAGGTTTTTCTGACTGAATTCTGAAATATGACTCAATACAAGTGAGGACATGCCACTGTATCAAATTGCCCATTATCTCCGAAAAACCTCTCCAAAGCCATCCCTGCCTCGCAAGAAACCACCCGCACAATGGGCACTCCACGACCGCTCCTGCCACTCGAAACAACGCCCCTTTTTCCCAGTGCCCATACCACTTAAAATCCCTCAAACACTCAGAAAGGGATCGTCGGGTATTGTCCCAGTGACTTCACTTCGTCTGCTGATACAATGGGACGATGCACTTTGGGCAGAAAGGAGGGAGCTTCCTGCCAGAAAGGGGTGGTTAAGAGATCGTTTTCTCCATCGCCCCCTTGTTCTTGTTTGCAGTGGCGATTGTTCTTCTAGGGATCGCTTTTCGTGGGTGCTTTGGGGGTGAGGGTCTTTTGGATTGGCATTGAGGGTTGGTTGAAGGGGTTGGAACGATTTCTAGGGGGTGGGATGGATTTAGTGCATGTTCCATAGAAACTTCGGATTTACTTGTAGGAAACAGTAAACTTCATGCAAATTTTCAATAGTTTGTTAGTTGGGTGAATGTATATCGCTTTAGAAATATCTAAGGTATTATTGGCAGACATACGGTTCGGCATATGTAGAGAAGAAGCAGAAAGTTTCAGCAAAGCAGCAGAAGAAGCAAAGTTCAGAAAGAAGCAGCAGGTTAATTAACGTCGCATTAGAGCTGCATTGTGGGCTATTGGCGACAGTTCAGGGCCTATCTCGAAGGAAATACCCGGGAACTATGGCTTTCAACCCTTCAATTGGCTTTAAATCAACAAAATGTCTTGCCCAATCCAGAAGTTGCAGTTAGAGATCAGTGGTTTAAATTTACGAGGCTTTGGTTTGGTTTTGGTTAATTAACGTCGCACTAGAGCTGAACAGTGGGCTATTGGCGACGGTTCAGGGTCAATCTCGAAGGAAAGACCCGGGAACACATACACATTCACACATACACATTCATGCATGCACCTCGTTATTTTAGAACCATGGTCAGATGACGAGGAAACACCTGAACTGGCACCTTGTCATCTGACCATGGTTCTAAAATAACGAGGTGCATGTATGAATGTATGTGTGAATGTGTTCCCGGGTCTTTCCTTTGAGATTGACCCTGAACCGTCGCCAATAGCCCACTGTGCAGCCCTAGTACGACGTTAATTAACCAAACCAAACCATGTTACATAGAAATTTAGTACATAGAACAGTAAGATAAATTTTGATTTGGTTCGTTTAATTAACGTCGCACTATAGCTGCACATTGGATTAATGTCAACGGTTCGGGGCTTTTACATTAAATAATGACTTCTATTATGACTTTTACATTAAATAACTTACAAAATAATGGTTAATGATCGTATGAAATTAAACATATTTACCTTATTCCTCCAAAATCTCTTAATTTTAAAACATTTACATTTTGAGATGCGAACGGAATTTTGGAAATATATCCAAACTTATATTATATTATATTATATTATATTATATTTATATTATATTATATTGGTGTCTAAACACTTTTAAAACACCATAAGTTCCTACGAAACATTTATTCATATATCTCTTGAATAAACTTAATCTCTACAAAAGATAACTTTAAATTTAAGTTTCCGTCAAATCCCAACCTGTCACCTTTGTTCAGCATTTACATTTCAACAAACTAAACCCTCCAAAATCAAGACAGCAACCTCAAGACATATCAGCCATCTTGAATCCCAGTAAACTTTACATTCCATTTACAACAGTTACTACCAATTAAAATCCGCTCCGACGTCAAGATTTGAAAGCAGATTCTTCTGGAACAACTTCCAAACAGTTCTTCGATTTAATCCGAGTTCCTGTGACAGCTAAACTCCCTCCGCGTTTCTCCTGAAAACAGGAATATTTACTCCATATCTAATTCCACGTCAAGAGGAGGTAATTGGTCTGCCTCACAAAACGTCAAGCGCCAAAGATCCCCTCCAGTCATTATAAGAGTAAAATGAAGAACGCATATCTCTGGCGCTCAAACTCTTTCCTCCGCCAAAACTCTTGCCAAAGATGAATGAATTCCTCTTCGCGACGGCATATCCACAGTTTTAATTATGTGACAGGATTCGTGGAACAATTCATTATTTATCGGATCCGGGAACGTTGATTGGCGGTGGGATAACACGTGACGAGGAGTCATGCGATATGTAAATTGACTCGGATATCCAGATTCAGAAATTCAATCTTAACTTGGATGGGGAGACTCGGTTATAGGCATGTAATTTATGCAGATTCTTACGGCCCGGATCGGAATGTAGGGAAGTTGTGGTAATTGCCATTTACTTATGCAATCCATTTTAACGTATAAGCGGGTCAATTAAAGTGTAATTAAATACTAAGTGAAGTGCAGTTACTTATCTAATTTAAAAATAATTAATCTGCGCGCATTCCGCCCAAGTTATTTTCGACACTAAGTAAATCGGCTGGAAATTTGTTGCAGGTATTCAAAATAAATTAGAATGTAATTAATCATGGTTGGGTTATGTATAGTTTCTCATTCTTTCTATGGATGCTAGTCATTCTTGATGCAGAATTCCAATAGACTGACCAAATTGAAATGTGTTAATATTGTTTCCAAACCCAAATAACTAAATTTGGCGTTCGGATTGCTTAATTTAGTTGTTCTAATAGTAAATTTAACTCTAATTTTGATAGATTAGTAAATATATATTCAACTTATATTTGTTGGATTTATTTTGTTTAAATACATGGATTGAATGGTATTCATTTAGAATGGTATTTTCTTGGAAAGTTTACTCATGAATACGAATTTAATCTGAAACTAGGAACATAAGTTTTACATTTTCGAAGAACAAGTAAATTATTAAATTATTTACCATTTCAAACATATATCTGACAATTATTTCAAATGAGTATCTTTTAAATTTTAATTTAATTGGCGCTTTTAATTTTTTTTTGCTTAAGGCAATACACTTTGGAATGATAGGTTTGGTTAATAAACGTCGCACTAGAGCTGCACAGAGGGCGATCGGCAACGGTTCGGGGCCTATCTCTAAAGAAAGACCCGGGAACGATGTATCGTATTTTTGAACCATGGTCAGATAACGAGGACAACACCTGATTTCAATAGGCGTCAGGACTTTGGACCCCGATCACATTTATCGTGTCCCGTATACACGCCAGTATAATATGTTGAATGTTTTAGACAACTTTCTAGTAATTTGAAGCGAAACTTCGATCGCAAGATCAGGTATTTTACTTTTTTTTTTTTTACTTTTCTTCTGTCAAGTCAATCGCATTGGCCCGAACAAGCAATCCTCTGATTACCAGCTATACGCCTTTATCCACTGGGCAACTGGAACCCAGCAAAAAAAGTCAGCATGAAACATTCATTAAAATTGTTAAAATTTAAGGTTTTTTGAAGGTTTTATAAAGGATATTGAAACAAAAAACTGCAGTTTTTTTGAAATTTTTAATTTTCCTGCATAAAACCTTTAAAATATCTGCATTTTCCCTTCATGATTAGAAATTGAAGGTTTTTTACATGTTTTTATGAAGGTTTTTTGCAGTTTTTATGAAGGACATTGAAACAAAAACCTTTAATTTTATAGATCTTCAAAAAAACTGCAGTTTTCCTGCAAAAAACCATTAAAATATCTGCATTTTCCCTTCATGATTAGAAATTAAAGGTTTTTTTTTAAGGATTTTATGAAGGTTTTTTGCAGTTTTATGAAGGACATTGAAACAAAAACCTTTAATTTTATAGATCTTCAAAAAAACTGCAGTTTTCCTGCATAAAACCTTTAAAATATCTGCATTTTCCCTTCATGATTAGAAATTGAAGGTTTTTTTTACAGGTTTTTATGAAGGTTTTTTGCAGTTTTTATGAAGGACATTGAAACAAAAACCTTTAATTTTATAGATCTTCAAAAAAAACTGCAGTTTTCCTGCATAAAACCTTCAATTTCAAAATGTTGATGAAGTTTTATGCTGACTTTTTTTGCTGGGAAGCCACCCTATATTAAATATATTAATATCGCGGAACTATGGACTTACGCCATTTGGCAGCCAGCCTACCCAAATGAATCAAAACTAAATTTATATATTAAAGAAAATATTTATATATCTAGATATATTTATATGCCTTTTGCAATAGCGTCTCATCGAGAAGAATACACCGTAGAAATAATTTCAAATGTTAATTTGATTTTACAAATATACAAAAATTGTATATGCGTCTGAATATTTCATATACATAATTGAAAACCTTAACAGCCCCCTCCCTTTGAAGCTTGCATCTGGGCGAGGGGGCAATTTACAAGGCACCTGACAAAACACCTTCTGCAGCATGTCAGAAATAATTCCCCCCCTTCAAAGCAAGGTGTGCGAAGATGCAACTCCGAAAATTAAAGCCTGCCAACCCCATTAGAGGTTGGTCAGAGGTTCGAAAAGCCGACAGTTGCATCGTCCGGCCCTTAATGACAGGGGTCGGCCTGGTAAACAGGGATCAGGACTGCCGGACTTCGAACGCGCCAAGCTGAGAAACATCTCGCCAAATTACCTGGAAAATAGAGTATTCAAATAGAAATTCAGTAAATGTATATATCGAATTGCAAGGAGTGCTTAGCATTTTCGGAATCATTAAGTTTGAAGTAATTTATGGATATAATTTGTATCAATATATAGATATATATACAGCAGGAATATATATATATATATATATATATATATATATATATATATATATATATACAGCAGGAATATATATATATATATATATATATATATATATATATATATATATACAGCAGGAATATATATATATATATATATATATATATATATATATATATATATATATTTATATACATACATACATAGATAGATAGATAGATAGAGACAGACAGACAGATGTGCAAAATGAACGTTATGGTTTAAATGCTTTATAACTTTTTTTATTTTTGAATAAATTGTTAACATTATTTTGTCAAAATACAGCATATGAATAGAGAATAGTGTTAACTTAAACGTGAAAAAGTACGTCTCGCAGGTGTCGCCCATTTTCCGCTTCACAAAGTCGTTCTCTTTCCAACACATGTTGCATGACTTTTCGCAAAATTCCAGAGGTTATGGAACGGATATCATTGCGAATATTGTTTTTCAGTTATTGGTTCCTTACTGAACCTCGTTGCTGAAAATTTGCAACCAGGCGATTTATTGTTGGTAATGACGGTCCAGTCCGCACATTAAAATATCGACGATATGCACGCTGCGTCAGAATAACTGAGTTTCCGTTTGAAAAATAAAATTCAATGATTTTCGTTCGTTGTTCTATTGCGTACTGTTCCAGATCGAATTCCCCAAGCCTTCTTTACACAATTCTGAAGCAAAAGAAAAAATGTAATATTAAATAGAAAAAGTTATAAAGGCATTTAAATCATAACGTTCATTTTACAACACCCTGCATATAGGAATATTAAGATATTACCTGCAATTACATATAACGAATATATGTAATATCTTAATCTATGAAGTTGATCATTGACCCGGCTGTATGTCTTCACGTTAACCGATTTGTGAAAGTTTGGGGGGGGGGGGGGCGGGCTAGGTTAGGTGTTGTCCTTGTCCTCGGCTTATTTATAAGTGGCTGTTATGTTCCTGTTACTTTTTTTCAGGATAGCCATGGATAAAACATACGGGGTATTGTTATCGGGTCTTAACCTTATGAGCCAAATTATCTTATCCGAATACATCATTTGTTAGTTCTTGCGAGCCTCTTGGGTTTAATAAGTGACGGTCCTTAATAGTATGTGATATCATTCCAGTATGAATCTCTCCAATTCTGGCTGGAGGCCTTCGTTGCCGAGCGGTTAAAGGCGTCACCTGGGAATTCGAAGATTCCTGGTTCGATCCTAGGCAATGGACTTGACATAGAAAAGTAAAAAAGTAGCGATCTTGTGATCGGAGGGCTGCCAGCTTCGCTACAAAATACTAGAAAAGTTGTCCAGAATATCCAACAAATTATACTGGCGTGTATACGGGACTGGTGCACGATATATCTGATCGGGGTCCAAAGTCCCGACGTCTATTGAAGGCGTTGGGTGCCAGTTCAGGTGTTTCCTCGTTATCTGGCCATGGTTCTAAAATAACGAGGTGCATGTATTAATATGTGTGTGAATGTATATGTGTTCCCGGATCTTTCCTTCGACATAGACTCCGAACCGTCGCGAGCCCCAGTTGCTCAGTGGATAAGGTGTTCAGCTTCTAATCAGAGGATTGGTGGTTCGAATCCGTGCGAGGGACTTGACAAAGAAAAGTAAAAAAGTAGTGATCTTGCGATCGCAGGGTTGCCAGCTTCGCTACAAAAAAACTAGAAAGTCATCCAGAATATCCAACAAATTATACTGGCGTGTATACGGGACTGGTGCACGATCAATCTGATCGGGGTCCAATGTCCTGACGCCTATTGAGGTTGCGTCGGGTGCCAGCTCAGGCGTTGTCCTCGTTATCTGACCATGGTTCAAAAATACGAGGCATCGTTCCCGGGTCTTTCCTTCGAGATAAGCCCCGAACAGTCACCAATAGCCCACTGTGCAGCTCTAGTGCCACGTTAATTAAACAAACCAAACCAAACTCGAACCGTCGCCAATAGGCCACTGTGCAGCTCTAGTGCGACGTTTATTAACCAAACCAAGCCAACCAATTCAGACTGTGCCTACACTATTTTTATTTTTAAGGATTTAAAAACCCTAGAATTTAATTTAAATCGCCAAAGGGGTGATGTATCGTTATTTATAGCGATACCAAAAAGGGTGTGTCCAGGTGTGTGCTTTGAGTGATGCTTACTTATTTGGCGTGGACCAGGCACGCGCGGTAGGTACCAAATATTTCACGAGCGCATTAGACTGCCTATTTTCCTTTGAAGGGTGGGTTCCTTTGAGTGGTCCCAAAGGGGGGTGAGAATGTGCTGGGGGGTTGAAAAGTTGCTGTTTGAAATGCATAGAAAATCAAGCTGGAAATTAGAATATTTCCTCTGGGGGCCTTTTAAAGTTATTAGAGACTTAGCCTCAACATAGTACTAATACGTTTTTTGAAATTACCTTCACAAAATTATATTCATCTTAAATTATATCGAAAATAGTGTTGCGGGGTTGGAGAGTCTAGAGTCCTGGTCAGTCCACCAAATACCGTAAATTATACTGGCGTGTATACGGGACTGGTGCACGATAGATCTGATCGGGGTCCAAAGTCCCGACGCCTATTGAAGGCGTTGGGTGCCAGTTCAGGTGTTTCCTCGTCATCTGGCCATGGTTCTAAAATAACGAGGTGCATGTATGAATGTGTGTATGAATGTGTGTGTGAATGTGTATGTGTTCCCGGGTCTTTCCTTCGAGATTGACCCCGAACAGTCGCCAATAGCCCACTGTGCAGCTCTAGTGCGACGTTAATTAACAAACCAACCAACCAACCAACCAAATACCGTATAGAGGTTTTGTTTTTGGTTTTGTTAATTAACGTCGCACTAGAGCTGCACAGTGGCCTATTGGCGACGGTTCGGGGTCAATCTCGAAGGAAAGACCCGGGAACACATACACATTCATACATGCACCTCGTTATTTCAGAACCATGGTCAGAAGACGAGGAAACACCAGAACTGGCACCCAACGCCTTCAATAGATGTCGGGACTTTGGACTCCGATCAGATGTATCCACTGATCTCTAACTGTAACTTCTGGATAGGGTAAGACATTTTGTTGACTTGAAGCCGATATGGAGGCCGCCATGATGGGGCACACTTTTCTTGATACCGCAATATTTCGTATATTTTTCATGTTAAAATACGCCGACATATATTATTTTTGGGTAAGTTCTTTTTAAACCCATTTTAAATGTAATCTGCTATTAAAATAGGAAGTCATATGCAAGTCAAAGTAGAAGTAGTTAAAAAGCAAGAGCAAAAACTATCTGTTTGGCAATATAAAAATTAATACTACAAGAAGAAAATATAATATTTATATATATTTAATACTTCTACAATGCTTTGGTAATAAAAAACACCACTAAATCATTTTTTTAAAAATGTTGGGGCACCGTATGGCAGCTTTCAATTGGTTTCAACGCGCCCGTAGAGGAAACAAAGTTTGAGCCTTCCAGCAGTTACAGTTAGAGTTCAGTGGATGTATCGTGCACCAGTCCCGTATACACGCCAGTATAATTTGTTGGATATTCTGGACGACTTTCTAGTGTTTTTTGTAGCGAAGCTGGAAACCCTCCGATCGCAAGATCACTACTTTTTTACTTTTCTATGTCAAGTCCATTTCACGGATTCGAACCACCAATCCTCTGATTAGTAGCTGAGCGCCTCACCAACTGAGCAACTGGGGCTCTACCGTATAGAGGAAGTTGGTGTACTTTAAGTCTGTTGTGAATAAAACTTTTCAAATGTATTGTGGTCTGAGGAAGAGGTGTGGAGTGCCAGGTGAGGTGTTGTCCTTCTCATTTGATTGTTCAAAATTACATGTTAGGGGCCTGTAACCCAGAGGTTCCATCGTCGGCTGGCAACCACCGGGTAGCGATTTCTTGACAAAACATATCTTGACTTGACAAAAATGTTCAAATGCAGTTAACTTGTGACCGGAGGGTTGCCAGATTCGTTGCGAAGTAACAATACGTTGGCCGAACTGACCTCCGATTTCTATGGCGTGTATATGGGACTGGTTGGCTCAATAGGCGTCAGGACATTGGACCCCTATCAGATTTATCGTACACCAGTCCCATATAATACCAATATAATTTGTTGGATGTTCTGGACGATTTTCTACTTTTTTTTTGTAGCGAAGCTGGCAACCGTCCGATCGCTAGATCATTATTTTTTTACTTTGCTTTGTTAAGTCCAAGGCACTGTTCAAACCAGCAATCCTCTGATTACTATAGCCGAACGCCTTTATCAACTGGGCCACTGGAGGCTCTAGTTGATTTGGAAATAGAAAAAAACTAATAAAACTAAGTTTCTTAAACTAAACAAATTTGCTATAGTCCCTTAATTGAACAGCAGTTTACAAAAAATTAAGTCGTTAATTTTGTCAACAACTGAGAGTTGACCACTGAGCTAGAATAATATAACTATAATAACTGGAGAGAGGACTAAACGTCGCTGATTACTTTACTCCTTTTTGAGGGAAGGCTGGTTTGGTTTGTTTAATAACGTCGCACTAGAGCTGCACAGTTGGCTATTGGCGACGGTTCGGAGCCTATCTCGAAGGAAAGACCCGGGAACGATGCCTCGTATTTTTGAACCATGGTCAGATGACAATTTTGAGGGAAGGCAGAAAAAATAGCGTTTTCGCTTAGGTTTTCTTAGATGTAAAAACGCATGTCTGGGTTTCAAAAATACATTAAATGTCACACATTTAATGTTTTTTCATTTCTTACAAGGAAAAGCAGACAAAAGACAAAAGAAAACCAGTTTTAAACATTTCTGTGATGTCACGTAAAATTCCCGCATGGTCAAGAACGAATGTTTTCTAAACCTTTCTTCTGAATGTATGCATCCGCGCGGGAATGTAAAGTACATTGTCGCTCAATTGTAGTCCTCGCTCAAGTGATTATATTGTATTATATTATATTATATATATATATATATATATATATATATATATATATATATATATATATATATATATATATATATATATATATATATATATATATATATATATATATATATATATACATATATATATATACATATATATATATATATATATATATATATATATATATATATATATATATATATATATATATATGTATATATATATATGTATATATATATGTATATATATATATATATATATATATATATATATATATATATATATATATATATATATATATATATATATATATATATATATATATATATATATATTTTAATTTTATCTTTAATTTTTAATTTTTTTTTTATTTAATATTTTTTTTTAATATTTAATATTTAATTTTTAATTTTTTTTTTTAATATTTAATATTTAATATTATTGCTCAGTGGGGACGACAGTCCGATGGAAATGCAACACAACATCCACTGCCTAATACAAATTTTCTTTACTTTGAATAGAAAAACGGGAAAAATTCAAATCAAACAATCGTTTATTTATACACAAAAAACACTGGGAAATAATATTTTATCAAACCTAAATCCATTACGTCATTAGCATACTTCAATCGAAACACCACGTTTTGACTTCCACAGGTATATCTCCTAGAATACCTTCATTGAAATTTTAACGATGGAAGTCTTTTTTGAGAAATAACGAGGCACCTTTCTTGCAGTAGAAAAAAAAATCTAAATCGAACTGTTTTCAGTCTGTCCTCATTAATGTACTTTTAGCCATTCTTTTTTATTATTATTTTGACTACCAATATCTGTTATTATTTTTTATATATTTATAGTTTGAGAATGTATTAAATAAAAATATTCTTTAAAAAAAATTGTGAATGAGTTTTATGTTCAACCTTTGCTTCGCACCATTACGTACGACTTTTCTTGTTTCTAATTATAGATTTCTTTTTCTCTTGTGAAGCTCGTGGTACTGTTGATAAAAATATATTGTAAGAATATTTTAGTGTGTGATTTTTACACGTTGTTAAAAAAATTGTTACTTTATGTATTAATAAATAAATGTCTTATTTTTACCGACTGAATAGCGCCCCAACCCTGACTCAAAAATAAACTCACCAGAAATATTAAATTAAAACAGTCAAGTTGAAAGGTTATATATTCAATTGTTTTGTATTTTTTTTTAGGTATGTTCGCGCAGGATTTCGGTTCTAATTCAGATATTTGCACAATTTTTTTGTTGGATAGGGGATATTTCACTTGGGTGCAATTTGAAAAAAAATATCCGTCTATCCGGCATTTAACTATCCGGAATTCTCAATTAACCGGACCGTTTGAAAAAAAAATATTGTCCGATTTCGAAAATTATTTTTTTGTGGGATAGAGAAAAATCCACTTAAGCAAAATCTGAAAATAAAATCGGTTATCCGGCTGTTATATATCCAGAAATGTCGATTAACCATAGTTTTTTTAAACAATTTATCCGATTAAAAAATATTTTCATTGTTTAACAGAAGTTGTACAACAATGACATTTCGTTTAACCAGTATTCATTGACATTGATAGGGATTGTTTTACAATATACATTGTTGAGCAGAAGTTGATACTTAAATTTCTTGGTGAATAATAATAAGGGACGAATCCCCCTGCTACATTAAAAACTAAAAAGGGAAAAATAAAATCTTTTAAAAAACAAACAGAAAAACGACTTTAAGAAAAATGCGCTAAAAAATAATTGTTATTTTTACGAACTCATTGAAAAAATTTAATTATTTTAATGTCAATTTTATACTTACAACTTTTTTAAGTTGGTGCTAATTTACAAAAATCATACCTAACTTTTGGCGCCGATTTCAAAAAGTTGTACTAAGTATAAAAAGACATTAAATAATTCAATTTTTTTCAATGCGTTCGTAAAATTAAAAATTATTTTTTACTTTTTAGCGCATTTTTCTTAAAGTCGGTTTTTCTTTTTTTTAGAAAGAATATTTTATTAGCGGATGTATTTGAAACATTTAAAAAATAAATTAAAAAATTAAAGACGTTGATAAAAACTTATTTTGAAATCTGAACAAAATATGATATTTTTACTTATTTTTCCAAAAAATGTGAGAACTACACAATGTAAAATATATGCTAAATGTTATAGATTTGTGTAGGTAAAATGTAATAAATGTTATGTAAAATAACGTTCAATTAGGTTGATCAACGTCAGCGTAGAATCTACATAAAATTATTTGGAATATTTTTGAGCTGGTAGGGCGACAAAATATGCATATATCCAGTTTTATTTTTTCCAATTTGTTTTTCGAAAAAGTTTAAGCCTTAAATTATTTTATAATCTGCATTAGATAAAATAAGTGCTTTGCAACCGTAAATAAACATCTATAGTAACTTCTAGTCTACCATGACATTCCCATCTTTCGGCACTACCAACTGTTAGAATCACTGAACTCTAACTGTAACTTCTGGAAGGCTCAAAACTTGCTTCCACTATGGGCGCGTTGAAGCCAATATGGAAGCAGCCATACTGTGTTCCAACATTTTATTAAAGTGATTTATTGGTGTTTTTAATATCGAAGCATTGTATAAATATTAAAATATATATAAATATGAAATTTTCTTCTCATAGAATTAATTTTTATATTGCCAAACAAACAGTGTTTGCTCTTGCTTTTTAACCACTTCGATATACAAATAACTTTCTATTATAATAAAGCAATACAAGTCGGCTGATTTTAACATGAAAAATATACGAAATATTGCAGTAGAGATTAAAATTAAAGCGGAGTACATAATTGATGCTTCCACATTGGTTTCAAGTCAACAAAATATCTTGCCCAATCCAGAAGTTACAGTTAGAGGTCAATTGTTAGAATACTACCACTGCACTGTTTACTTTCGGTAAACTTTTTAGGTATATTCTGTTCACTGAATTCTAACTATAACTGCTGGAAGGCTCAAAACTTGCTTCCTCTATGGGCACGTTGAAGCCAATTGAAAGCAGCCATGCTGTGTCCCAACATTTTTTTAAAAATCATTTAGTGGTGATTTTTATTACCATGGCATTGTAGAAATATTAAACGTATATACATATTATATTTTCTTCTTATAGAATTAATTTTTATATTGCCAAACAAATAGTTTTTGCTCTTGATTTTTTTTTACTTAGACTATGACTTGCAAATGACTTTTTATTTTAATAGCAGGTTGCATTTAAAATGGGTTTCAAAAGAAAATAGAAAAAAAACAAGCCAAAAGCCATATATGTCGGGTTATTTTAACATGAAAAATATACGAAATATTGCGGTAGCAAAGAAAGTGAGGCACACCATGGCTGCCTCTACATCGGCTTCAGGGTCAACAAAATGCCTTGCCTTATCCAGAAGTTACAGTTAGAGATCAGTGATTTTAATTGCAGGTTGCATTCACTGATCTCTAACTGTAACTTCTGTATCGGGCAAGACATTTTGTTGACTTGAAGTCGATATAGAGGCGCCATGATGTGTCCCACTTTTCTTGATACCGCAATATTTCGTATATTTTTCATGTTGAAATACGCCGATATTTATTGCTCTTGACTAAGTGTTTTTTATTTTATTTTTAAACCAATTTTATATGCAATCTACTATTAAAATAAAAAGTCATTTGCAAGTCAAAGTAGTAGTAGATAAATAGCAAGATCAAAAACTATTTGTTTGGCACTATAAAAATTAATTCTATAAGAAGAAAATATAATAATTAATTACATTTAATGTTTCTACAATGCTATGGTAATAAAAAACACCACTAAATCACTTTAAAAAAATGTTGGGGCACAGCAAGGCAGCTTTCAATTGGTTTCAACGCGCCCATAGAGGAAACAAGGTTTGAGCCTTCCAGCAGTTACACTTAGAGTTCAGTGGTGGCATTTAAAATGGGTTTCAAAAGAAAATATAAAAAAAACAAGCCAATATGACGGCTTATTTTAACATGAAAAATATACGAAATATTGCAGTAGCAAAGAAAGTGAGGCACACCATGGCTGCCTCTACATCGGCTTCAAGTCAATAAAGTGCCTTGCTCTGTCCAGAAATTTCAGTTAGAGATCAGTGATTTTAATAGCAGGTTGCATTTAAAATGGGTATTAAAAATAAAAAAAACTCAGCCAACAGCTATATAGCCATGTCGGCTTATTTTAACATGAAACGTATACGAAATATTGCGGTAGCGATGAAAGCGGGATACAGATTGCTTCACATTAGCTTCAAGTCACCAAAATATATTTCCCAATCCAGAAGTTACAGTGGTTAGAACACTACTACTCCACTGTTTACTTTCGGTAGACTTTTGAGGTGTATTCTGTTATGTTAAAATGTACGCCCTTATTTTCCTATGCGGCTTTCATCGTCGACCTAATGCATCAGATAAACAGCTGCAGGAGAAACCGTGAGCATGTGTTGTCGGCAAAGATGAAAGAGCGTCTATGCTGTCTTTCTCCTACGTTATGCATTGATGTATAATAGAGAACTGTATTCTCAAGAAATGAAAATTCTAGCTTAAGACTCATTCTATACGAATGGAGCGGTTAAAGGCGTCAGCTGGGAATCCGAGGATTTCCTGGTTCGATCCTAGGCGATGAAAAATAAAAGTAAAAAAAATATAGTGATCCTGTGATCGGAGGGTTGCCAGCTTCGCTACAAAATACTAGAAAAGTCGTCCAGAACATCCGCAAAAATCAACGGCGTGTATACGGGACTGGTGCACGATACATCTGATCGGGGTCCAAAGTCCCGACGTCTATTGAAGGCGTTGGGTGCCAGTTCAGATGTTTCCTCGTCATCTGACCATAGTTCTAAAATAACGAGTTGCATGTATGAATGTGTGTGTGAATGTGTATGTGTTCCTGGATCTTTTCTTCGAGATAGACACCGAACCGTCGCGAATAGCCCACGGTGCAGCTCTAGTGCGACGTTATTAACCAAACTAAACCATTCTACACGAGTGAGTAAAACTCTTCGGCGATTCGATAATTCGTACCACATGGTATAAATTATCCAATCACCGAGAAGCTCTTTCGCGTTTTATTCGTTCATGCAGAATGGGTATTAACCACATTTTAGCGTGATAGTAATTGTTTACTGTCTGAAAGCTGATAACTTATCCAAAGAAACATGCTTGACGATTTTGTTATCGTAAAGCATTCCATGAGTTTCGCCCTTCCGCGGTTAGAGCAATCGTATAATTGTTATCGCAATAAGGTTAACTTCCAACAATTAAAGAGGCGAGTGAAAGCAGGTGTTAACTCACAAATATCGGGCGTCCGTGGCCGAGTGGATACAGGCGTCAGCTGGGAATCAGATGGTTCCTGGTTCGATTTTGTGCGACGGACTTGAATAAGAAAAGTAAAAGAGTAGTGATCTTGTGATCGGATTTTTGTCAGATTCACTTCAAAATACTAGACATGTCGTCCAGAACCTTCCAGCATGAATAGACTGTAGTAGAGCCAAGCGTTTTTTTTTTTTTTTTTAAGATATCACAATTTGAAGAAGTTATAACTATAAAACTGCGTAAAATTCCAATTTGTACTTGCTCATAGTAGCAATTTTTTAATCGATATCTAAAAAAAATTGACAGGCTTATAAATAGTGTTTTGCAACAGGAAAAAAAGTATTCTTTTGACACTTTTATAATAGTGTATTAGCTTTTATTAACTACCAATTTTATTTTTTATAAACAATTAATATATAAATATATATATATATATTTAATTGTATAATTGTTTTGAGAATATCACATATGTTTAACTAAAAGGAATTTTCTTAATTCCTATCATTAAAAATCAGCCGATAGGTATGTAGTGTTCATTGTCACTCACTGAGGTGTTTGAAGTAAAACCTTTAGAGATACATCTAGCATAGACTGTGTTGTTTGAGATGGACATATGTAGCATTTGTAAGATAGAGATGAGCGTAACAAAGTTGTGTCTTTTAACTTTTTTCTAATAATTCTAAATTAATTTATTTTACAATATGTGAAACATACATGCTATTCTTATATATCCGGTTTAGTGTATTAATTATCACTTGATCGTACCGTTACGCAAATCCTGAATTTCTGTAGCGAAGCCCAACCCTCCGATCGCAAGATCACTACTTTTTTACTCTTCTTTGTCAAGAAAAGTCCACCGCACGGGCTTGAACTAGCAATCCTCTGATTATTAGCAGCACGCCTTTATCAACTCGGCAACTGAAGGCATTGTTTTTTTTAAAATGATTTTATGATTGATTATTTTATGATCACATGATATCCCTTCTCATATATTTTTAATGAAAATATTTACTTTTTAAAAGAAATATGAAAATGCGAAAAATCGCTTATTCGCAATTATTGAGTATTTTTAACCGACTGCCCAGCGCGTCCACCAAAACTCCAAAATAAAACCGCCAAAAACTTTGAACTAAAATCGCCAGAAACTTTACACTAAAACCGCCAGAAACTTTAAACTAAAACCGCCAACGTGCGCCAAGCCGAAAGGTTATCAATTCGTCTGTTATGTATTTTTTTTCTATGTTCTACTTATTTACACATTTTTTTTTTGTAGGATAGTGGATGTTTCACTTTGGAGCAATTTGAAAAAATATCCGGTTATCCGACCTTTAACTATCCGGAATTCTCAATTAACCGAACCGTTTGAAAAAAAATATTGTCCGATTTCGAAAATTCTTTTTTTTATGGATGGAGAAATATCCCCTTTTACAAAATCTGCAAAAGAATAATCGGTTATCCGGCTGTTTTATATCCGGAAATGTCGATTAACCGGAGTTTTTTTAACAATTTATCTGATTTCATAATATTGTCATTGTTTAACAGACGTTGTACAACAATGACATTTCGTTTAGCCAGCATTTATTGCCATTTATAGGGATTATAAGGACAAAATGTTGTTACTTGAATGTTGCTAAATGAAAAACTAAAAAGAGAAAAAGTTAAATAATCTTTCTAGAAAAAAGAAAAACCGACTTTAAGAAAATGCGCTAAAAGTATTTTTTTTTTTAAATTTTGCGAACGAGTTGAAAATTGAATTATTTAATATCAATTTTATACTTATTAGAACTTTTTGAAGTTGGTGCCAATTTACAAAACTGATACCTAAATTTTGCCGCTGATTTCAAAAAGTTTTAATAATTATAAAATTGATATTAAAAAATTTAAAATTTTCAACTCGTTTGTAAAATTAAAAAAATATTTTTTACTTTTTAGCACATTTTCTTAAAGTCGTTTTTTTTTTTTTTTTTAGAAAGATTATTTTATTTATTAATTAATGGCTTATTTATTTATAAATAAGACTATGCACTAATCGATTCCGTGAAAGGGAAGATTAGTTTTTGCCGTTACAAATATATATTAATGATAAAATCCAAGGATAGACCATATATATATATATATATATATATATATATATATATATATATATATATATATATATATATATATATAAGGTGTGCTCGTTTTCGCGTTGTCTGACGGAAGGCGGGGAAAGCACATTTTAGACGTCATAGTGACGCCTACCTTGCGGTTTCTGTAGGCGTGTCTAATGCTCCCATTTGTGAGGTGCTGCCATCTATTCATTTTTTTCTGAACTATTTAAAAATGATATTCGCTATTTTAATTTAGAATTTGCTGAATTTTAAGAGTTTAAATTATATTTTAAGGATTGTATTTAATATGGAAAAATTGAAAAAGATTTGCATAATAAATTAAGCGTATTAAAATAATATTAGCTGCCACGAGAGCATGTCCATGAATTTTGAAAGAGTAAAATGGGTGTCGGATTTGTATTGGACATATTAAATGAGTTACAATTTCAATCAAGTAAAATACGGGACATAACAAAACAAGGATGATTAGTAGTGAAGCTACCGGAAAGCAATTATTTACAATATTTTGCTAATTAAAAATTACATTACCTGTTGTTACTCAACCGGGAATCGAACCTAAGTAGCAAGGCTTGAAACACACAGCCAATGAGAATGATCAAAAACCGATAGTAAGGCGGAGCAAAACTGACGTCAAAAATGTGCTTTCCTTGCCC
Organism: Troglohyphantes excavatus; assembly: GCA_963932185.1. NCBI lineage: Eukaryota > Metazoa > Arthropoda > Arachnida > Araneae > Linyphiidae > Troglohyphantes > Troglohyphantes excavatus. The sequence goes on from OZ010678.1 coordinate 28,855,639, forward strand.
ACTTTCAAAAAGCGAAAAACGAGCGCACCTTCTATATATAGTCTTCACTACCCTTGGATAAAATCTACGTGTGTTCAAAAATATGGATTCGACTTCAAATAAAACAGAACCAAAAAAACTATACATTTTACTAACAGTATCTACAATCACATGAAATATCTCTCCCGATCCAATTCCTAGAGACAACTCTATAAACAACCCCGCCAACCCATCCTGTTTGTTAAGAAAACAGCCAGAAATCGCGCCAAGATCCTAAAATTAAAAGACGCCGCTATCAAATAAAGGCCCTCCTAAATATAGGCCGGCAAACAATTTCGTCGGCTACTCCTCTTCTTCCCCCCTTCACCGAAAAGAAAACATAATAGGTCTTGGAGTTTCCCCGGCTTTTATATCTTTTTCCTTCTTCAGGTTCCGCCATTAGTTCGGCGGCCATGTTTATTCTGACTCGCGATATTGCGACCGGGTTTTTGGAAGTGCCACAAGGTATGGGTTTGTCTGGAATTGCGAGAATTGGAAACCGTTGGCACTTGGAAGGAGAGAGTGTGGAAATATATTTTTAGACATTTTTTGGGGGTTTTTGTGTCGTGGTTCCGCATGGATAAAAACCGTTGTTTTTTTCATTTTAATTTTAAAAAATTAATATTTTTAAAAAATAATTAAATCCTTAATTTTATAACGTTTTAAAAATTAATGTAATTGAAAATATAAAAATAGCATATTAAGATTATACACTGTTAAAAATAGGTATTTAAAAATAAGTTAAATGTACTCGTTTTTAGTTACATTGATTGCTTATCATAGCTCCGAATACTTAAGTTTCATTTTTAAAAAAGACATGTTCTCAAAAATGAATAAAAAGAGCAATAGCTTGCATATGTAAACTGTCGTTGCTTTTTTCATACTAATTTAAAAATTAAAATATTTTTTTAAAAAATAATGAAATGCTTAATTTCATAAAGTTTTAAAAATTAACGTAATTGAAAATATAAAAATTACATATTAAGAGTATACACTGTTAAAAATAGGTATTCAAAAATAAGTAAAATGTACCCATTTTTGATTACATTCGACACTTATCATAGCTGCGAATTCATAAGTATCATTATTAAAAAAGACATGTTCTCAAAAATGAATAAAAAGAGCAATAGCTTGCATATGTAGACTGCCGTCGTTTTTTTCATACTAATTTAAAAATTAAAATATTTTTTAAAAATAATTAAATGCTTAATATCATAACGTTTTTAAAATTAACGTATTGAAATATAAAAATGACATATTAAGAGTATTCACATTTAAAAATAGGTATTCAAAAATAAATAAAACGTACTCTTTTTTAGTTACATTCAATGCTTATCATAGCTCCGAATACTTAAGTTTCATTTTTGAAAAAGACATGTTCTCAAAAATGAATAAAAAGAGCAATAACTTGCATATGTAGACTGCCGTTGCTTTTTTTCATACTAATTTAAAACTTAAAATATTTTTAAAAAATAATGAAATGCTTAATTTCGTAACGTTTTCAAAAATTAATGTCATTGAAAATATAAAAATGGCATATTAAGAGTATAGACTGTTAAAAATAGGTATTCAAAAATAAGTAAAATGTACTCGTTTTTAGTTACATTCGACACTTATCATAGCTGCGAATTCATAAGTTTCATTATTAAAAAAGACATGTACTCAAAAATGTATAAAAAGAGCAAAAGCTTGCATATGTAGACTGCCGTCGTTTTTTTCATACTAATTTAAAAATTAAAATATTTTTTAAAAATAATTAAATGCTTAATATCATAACGTTTTAAAAATTAACGTATTGAAATATAAAAATGACATAATAAGAGTATTCACATTTAAAAATAGGTATTCAAAAATAAATAAAACGTACTCGTTTTTAGTTACATTCAATGCTTATCATAGCTCCGAATACTTAAGTTTCATTTTAGAAAAAGACATGTACTCAAAAATGAATAAAAAGAGCAATAACTTGCATATGTAGACTGCCGTTGCTTTTTTTCATACTAATTTAAAACTTAAAATATTTTTAAAAAATAATGAAATGCTTAATTTCATAACATTTTCAACAATTAATGTAATTGAAAATATAAAAATGGCATATTAAGAGTATAGACTGTTAAAAATAGGTATTCAAAAATAAGTAAAATGCATACATTTTTGATTACATTCGACACTTATCATAGCTCCGAATACATAAGTTAATTTTTGAAAAAGACATGTACTCAAAAATGAATAAAAAGAGCAGTAGCTTGCCTACATAGGCTGCCTTCATAAATCACTTTCAATAAATATTGACAATTACAAGTTACACTTACCCGGAATCGAACCCACGTCTGCAGCACCGCTGTCCACAGTCTTATCCGTTAAGCTATCAAGGCGACGCGAAGAAATTATAAACAGAAGTAATGTTAAAAAGGCGGGACAAAAAATGGGCAGTAAGATAACTGAAGTGTAAGTACCCAATTTCCATTTAAGCAATCGACAACGAATAATGTGGAAAACCATCTTCCTTTCCCTGCCATGCCTTTTAATATTTTTCCTTGCTTTAGACAGTGTTTACATCAAAGAGCCAATCGTACAGCTCCAACGCATGAGGCCCACGCAGAGGACGAGCCGAATGCGAATAACGCTGACGGAGAGAAAGACATTCCCAGATATTCCCCCTAACTCTCAACAGCGCATATCTCGTGATCTTCACCTAACTGTAATGTCATAGTAATAACCATTAAATGTAAATTCTCAACTTTTATATTTGCATTATTAAATATCATTTATTCTCTCAATACTATGGCTATCATCAATTTACCTAACACCACTAAATTTAACCTTCTGATATGGAGTCAACCATAGCGTGGCCTAACAAACCAAACAGGGCCCCCGAAGCATGTTTTTTATATATTTTTCTTGCCATACCTTTTTATATTTTTTCCTTGCCATACTTATTTTTTTTAATATTTTTCCTTGCCATACCTCAATTCCGACGCCGCTGCTGGATGCCCTTCAACATTCATAAAATATAATTAACGAACAACAAACTAGCAAAATTAAAAATAAACTATGCCATTTTTCAAAGGTAGGCCTGAAAAACTGCCATTGCAAACTCCTCATACAAATGACCCCCTATTATCAAGGGTCTCGCATCGTTACAGTCCTTGCTGGTTCGTCCGTTACGACACTGCCTCTGACGGTAGTTATAACATATTGCAACTAATTATTTTAGTATATCAATCTGCATCAAAAGTCGCTACGAATGAAGCCTTTGCAAATGAGGATCAAATCTCCAGTATCAGTCGATTGAAATGCGAGTTGAAATTATGAACAGTTGGAATGAATACAAACGATGCGGAGTTCAGAGCAAACCGGACCCAGAAGGGAAAATAGCATTTCAATTAAGTCTTACTAATTCCTCAACTTTGAACTGTAGAAGTTATAATCTTTAATCACTCAGATGCATAGATGAGAAATGAAACGAAATATCTACTGATTCTGCATCGTTTTAATATTTGGCATAAAATCGCCAATATGGCAATTTTTGGCTAAATAGTTATTAATATTTGGCATAAAATCTCTAATATTGCAGTTTTTGACTGAATAGTTATTATATGAATTGCTTTAATATTTGGCATATAATCGCCAATATGGCAATTTTTGGCTGAATAGTTATTATTATTTGGCATAAAATCGTCAATATGGCAATTTTTGACTGAATAGTTTTATATGAATTCTTTTAATATTTAGCATACAATCGCCAATAGGGTAATATTTGACTGAATAGTTCTATATTAATTGTTTGAATATTTGGCATAAAATAGAAAAAATGGCAATCTTTGGCTGAATAGTTATTAATATTTGGCATAAAATCGCCAATATGGCAATTTTTGACTGAATAGTTCTATATGAATTCTTTTAATATTTAGCATAAAATCGCCAATAGGGTAATATTTGACTGAATAGTTCTATATGAATTGTTTTAATATTTCTCATAAAATCGCCAAAATGGCAATCTTTGGCTGAATAGTTATTAATATTTGGCGCAAAATCGCCAATATGGCAATTTTTGACTAAATAGTTCTATATGAATTGTTTTAATATTTAGCATAAAACCGCCAATATGGTAATTTTTGACTGAATAGTTCTATATAAATTGTTTTAATATTTGGCATAAAATCGCCAGTATGGTAATTTTTTACTGAATAATTTTATAAATTAGAACATCAGTACCCAATTAGCATTAAGCCACGGAGCTCTAGCTAACGTTAAAATAAGACCGAGGACCCCTTTTTTGTATATATGCTCATTGGAAGTCCCCTGGCTTTCTGGACATGAATATATTTCAAATTTGATTAGAAAATAAAGGGAAGAACAATTCTAAAATTAATATTATAACTTTTTTTTTTTAATTACACAGCTTTTTCTAAGAATATGGACACAAATGTATACAACAAATACATAGGAAAGATAATACCGTAATCAGAAGTTTAATTACCATTAGCCTATTGTTTAAACTCATGAACTTATTTAAACTCATGAACATATAGTCACTTAGATCTGTTACAGTACAGATTTTCAAAATGAATGGGATGAGCGAAATATTTCTCTTTGTTTCACTATCTCATCAAAGTTTAGTTGCAAGCTTGATATTTTCACACTTAAATCAGCGTGAATAATTAGAAAGAAAGGCTTAGCTTGGTAGAAAAGTCTTGTTCGCATTTATTAGTGCTGTCCAAAAAGTGATAAAATATTCTTTACGTTCTCGGCCAGTTCTTTTAGAGACACTTTGGACAATTAACCAACATTCGCTTTGAGAGAAAAGTCGCCAACAGTGACCGTTCAATGGTTTTTAAGAATTTTTCTTTATGATCCCGTGGACCCCTTAACATCGACCCGTCGACCTCAAGGGGTCCGCCGACCCCCTCGGGTCCATTATATTTTGTTACTTTATTTAAAACCTAAAATTTTGCGTAATATTTCGATTTCTTTTAATATCTTGGCGCTTTTCCAATTATGTTTGGCGATAACGCAATACCTAACTTAGCAACCCGCAGAACTGCTTCCAATTATCCTCGCTGAGCAGTTCAAGTGACCGAAGATTGAGTTCCACTAGATCTCGTTCGGTGATTGGTTTCCCCCAAACGTTCCAATGTTACATTTTGGAACAGAAATCGAACACCCAAACCCTTTCCTTCCCCAACATACTCCCCACTTTGTATGATGAATAACCACCCCCCGCCACGGATTAACACGTTTCGAATTTTCTGGACCTATCATTATTCATCGGAATTTATCAAAACGGAATGGCAACAAGTTTCAAATTTTAGACATTGTTATGATAATTAAGAATCAACCATTAATCTTCTAGATTCCCGTGATGGGTAAGTTTCGGTGAATTTGATTCGGTGTATGATTTCGCGTACATTGTATATACTTCCTTTTCCCCGGGCAGAAATTTAATTACCTTTACAGTATATCTATAGAGTATATCGCATTCCATTTTGGGTCGCGTTTCTAGAGTAATTAATGAAAATTCTAGTTTGTTCAATTGAATGTTAATGATGCATTGTTGGAAAGTTTATTCAGTGATTCTATAAAGCATTATTAAACAAATAGTTTATTACGATGTATTAATACAAACTTTATGCCTATTGACTTCGTAGGGAGTCCGAAGATTCCTGGTTCGATTCTAGACGTATTTTTGGCTTCAATACTACATACTAACAGCAAACACAAAAAAGATATCAGCAGAAGTAAAATATCCAGCAAACGTGAACATGTGTCAGCTATAGTTTGACTTCTGATTGGCTGGAATAAGGATATAGATGGGTATTGCAGCTTAAACAAAAGCAAATTGGTAACTCATACAATTGCAAAACCAGTTAAAAGCCTTTATCCAGTTGTTAAACAAGTTATTAAAATGTAGATAATATAATTTATTCAATAATCTAAGACAATACACATTTTATTAAAAAATTGTTGTATTTTCTTCATTTTTACAAAAGAATCTATATTTGTATTAACAAATGTGTTGACAGTTTCGCGATTTACACAAAAAAGTTATGGATATAGTTGCTTTTGCATCTGGGACACTAAATTGTCACAAACAATACCGACGAAACCATTCAATAATGCAGCCACATACAATATCCGACATGTTATAGTTCAGCATATATTCCGACCCACAGAATATATATTCGATTCAAGTTAACTCTACAAGACAACTCAAATCTGTCTTTCAAGTCAACCAGCAGTGGGCGTTCTCCAGCAGCTCCATTGTAATCCAAACAAAAGCGTCCAGGTGCTCTGATAACAAGACACTTGTATCCTTTGGAATCCACCGTTCCATTGGTACGTAGCAAGATTGGGGAATTTAACAATGCGGTCTGAATATGACTTCCTATCCTTGTTACCAAGAGTATTGTCATCGATAGGGTATTGGTCCATTTTTTATGATGTTCGGCTGTTGTCCGCAATGCAAGTGGTAGTGACATCCAGTAAAGAAGGCTAGCGGGTGGCCGAGTGGTAAGAATGACATTCAATGGTTCCTTTGGAGGGTTGTGTTACAAATTTTAACTTAGTGACAGCAGCGAACTCGTGATCGGAGGATGATGATTATCATTGAATTTGTTGAGGTCTAAACGTCCTCACGCCTATTTAGGAATGGTTAGGCGCAGAATGCCAGCTAAGGTTTGTCCTCGACATCTGACCGTGGTTCAAAATTACGAGACAATGCCCACGGGGTTTTCCTTTGGGATAGATTCCGAACTATCTATTAATCCGTATGTTCATCCGTCTGTTTATTCATCTGTTTATCCATCATTCCATATGCCTATCCTTCAATATATCTATTAATCCTTTAATCCATCTCATATCTATTACACCGTATGTTTATCCATCTGTTTATTTATCCATCATTCCATATGCCTATCCTTCAATATATCTATTAATCCTTTAATCCATCTCATATCTATTACACCGTATGTTTATCCATCTGTTTATTTATCCATCATTCCATATGCCTATCCTTCAATATATCTATTAATCCTTTAATCCATCTCATATCTATTACACCGTATGTTTATCCATCTGTTTATTTATCCATCATTCCATATGCCTATCCTTCAATATATCTATTAATCCTTTAATCCATCTCATATCTATTACACCGTATGTTTATCCATCTGTTTATTTATCCATCATTCCATATGCCTATCCTTCAATATATCTATTAATCCTTTAATCCATCTCATATCTATTACACCGTATGTTTATCCATCTGTTTATTTATCCATCATTCCATATGCCTATCCTTCAATATATCTATTAATCCTTTAATCCATCTCATATCTATTACACCGTATGTTTATCCATCTGTTTATTTATCCATCATTCCATATGCCTATCCTTCAATATATCTATTAATCCTTTAATCCATCTCATATCTATTACACCGTATGTTTATCCATCTGTTTATTTATCCATCATTCCATATGCCTATCCTTCAATATATCTATTAATCCTTTAATCCATCTCATATCTATTACACCGTATGTTTATCCATCTGTTTATTTATCCATCATTCCATATGCCTATCCTTCAATATATCTATTAATCCTTTAATCCATCTCATATCTATTACACCGTATGTTTATCCATCTGTTTATTTATCCATCATTCCATATGCCTATCCTTCAATATATCTATTAATCCTTTAATCCATCTCATATCTATTACACCGTATGTTTATCCATCTGTTTATTTATCCATCATTCCATATGCCTATCCTTCAATATATCTATTAATCCTTTAATCCATCTCATATCTATTACACCGTATGTTTATCCATCTGTTTATTTATCCATCATTCCATATGCCTATCCTTCAATATATCTATTAATCCTTTAATCCATCTCATATCTATTACACCGTATGTTTATCCATCTGTTTATTTATCCATCATTCCATATGCCTATCCTTCAATATATCTATTAATCCTTTAATCCATCTCATATCTATTACACCGTATGTTTATCCATCTGTTTATTTATCCATCATTCCATATGCCTATCCTTCAATATATCTATTAATCCTTTAATCCATCTCATATCTATTACACCGTATGTTTATCCATCTGTTTATTTATCCATCATTCCATATGCCTATCCTTCAATATATCTATTAATCCTTTAATCCATCTCATATCTATTACACCGTATGTTTATCCATCTGTTTATTTATCCATCATTCCATATGCCTATCCTTCAATATATCTATTAATCCTTTAATCCATCTCATATCTATTACACCGTATGTTTATCCATCTGTTTATTTATCCATCATTCCATATGCCTATCCTTCAATATATCTATTAATCCTTTAATCCATCTCATATCTATTACACCGTATGTTTATCCATCTGTTTATTTATCCATCATTCCATATGCCTATCCTTCAATATATCTATTAATCCTTTAATCCATCTCATATCTATTACACCGTATGTTTATCCATCTGTTTATTTATCCATCATTCCATATGCCTATCCTTCAATATATCTATTAATCCTTTAATCCATCTCATATCTATTACACCGTATGTTTATCCATCTGTTTATTTATCCATCATTCCATATGCCTATCCTTCAATATATCTATTAATCCTTTAATCCATCTCATATCTATTACACCGTATGTTTATCCATCTGTTTATTTATCCATCATTCCATATGCCTATCCTTCAATATATCTATTAATCCTTTAATCCATCTCATATCTATTACACCGTATGTTTATCCATCTGTTTATTTATCCATCATTCCATATGCCTATCCTTCAATATATCTATTAATCCTTTAATCCATCTCATATCTATTACACCGTATGTTTATCCATCTGTTTATTTATCCATCATTCCATATGCCTATCCTTCAATATATCTATTAATCCTTTAATCCATCTCATATCTATTACACCGTATGTTTATCCATCTGTTTATTTATCCATCATTCCATATGCCTATCCTTCAATATATCTATTAATCCTTTAATCCATCTCATATCTATTACACCGTATGTTTATCCATCTGTTTATTTATCCATCATTCCATATGCCTATCCTTCAATATATCTATTAATCCTTTAATCCATCTCATATCTATTACACCGTATGTTTATCCATCTGTTTATTTATCCATCATTCCATATGCCTATCCTTCAATATATCTATTAATCCTTTAATCCATCTCATATCTATTACACCGTATGTTTATCCATCTGTTTATTTATCCATCATTCCATATGCCTATCCTTCAATATATCTATTAATCCTTTAATCCATCTCATATCTATTACACCGTATGTTTATCCATCTGTTTATTTATCCATCATTCCATATGCCTATCCTTCAATATATCTATTAATCCTTTAATCCATCTCATATCTATTACACCGTATGTTTATCCATCTGTTTATTTATCCATCATTCCATATGCCTATCCTTCAATATATCTATTAATCCTTTAATCCATCTCATATCTATTACACCGTATGTTTATCCATCTGTTTATTTATCCATCATTCCATATGCCTATCCTTCAATATATCTATTAATCCTTTAATCCATCTCATATCTATTACACCGTATGTTTATCCATCTGTTTATTTATCCATCATTCCATATGCCTATCCTTCAATATATCTATTAATCCTTTAATCCATCTCATATCTATTACACCGTATGTTTATCCATCTGTTTATTTATCCATCATTCCATATGCCTATCCTTCAATATATCTATTAATCCTTTAATCCATCTCATATCTATTACACCGTATGTTTATCCATCTGTTTATTTATCCATCATTCCATATGCCTATCCTTCAATATATCTATTAATCCTTTAATCCATCTCATATCTATTACACCGTATGTTTATCCATCTGTTTATTTATCCATCATTCCATATGCCTATCCTTCAATATATCTATTAATCCTTTAATCCATCTCATATCTATTACACCGTATGTTTATCCATCTGTTTATTTATCCATCATTCCATATGCCTATCCTTCAATATATCTATTAATCCTTTAATCCATCTCATATCTATTACACCGTATGTTTATCCATCTGTTTATTTATCCATCATTCCATATGCCTATCCTTCAATATATCTATTAATCCTTTAATCCATCTCATATCTATTACACCGTATGTTTATCCATCTGTTTATTTATCCATCATTCCATATGCCTATCCTTCAATATATCTATTAATCCTTTAATCCATCTCATATCTATTACACCGTATGTTTATCCATCTGTTTATTTATCCATCATTCCATATGCCTATCCTTCAATATATCTATTAATCCTTTAATCCATCTCATATCTATTACACCGTATGTTTATCCATCTGTTTATTTATCCATCATTCCATATGCCTATCCTTCAATATATCTATTAATCCTTTAATCCATCTCATATCTATTACACCGTATGTTTATCCATCTGTTTATTTATCCATCATTCCATATGCCTATCCTTCAATATATCTATTAATCCTTTAATCCATCTCATATCTATTACACCGTATGTTTATCCATCTGTTTATTTATCCATCATTCCATATGCCTATCCTTCAATATATCTATTAATCCTTTAATCCATCTCATATCTATTACACCGTATGTTTATCCATCTGTTTATTTATCCATCATTCCATATGCCTATCCTTCAATATATCTATTAATCCTTTAATCCATCTCATATCTATTACACCGTATGTTTATCCATCTGTTTATTTATCCATCATTCCATATGCCTATCCTTCAATATATCTATTAATCCTTTAATCCATCTCATATCTATTACACCGTATGTTTATCCATCTGTTTATTTATCCATCATTCCATATGCCTATCCTTCAATATATCTATTAATCCTTTAATCCATCTCATATCTATTACACCGTATGTTTATCCATCTGTTTATTTATCCATCATTCCATATGCCTATCCTTCAATATATCTATTAATCCTTTAATCCATCTCATATCTATTACACCGTATGTTTATCCATCTGTTTATTTATCCATCATTCCATATGCCTATCCTTCAATATATCTATTAATCCTTTAATCCATCTCATATCTATTACACCGTATGTTTATCCATCTGTTTATTTATCAATCCTTATATCCATCCATCTATTTATCCATTTAATAATCTATTTATCTATTACTCCGTCTGTTTATTCATTAATCCATCTGTCTATCCTTCAATTCGTCTACTTTTCCATCAATTCATCCACCTTTGTTCCTATAACTGCCTCTGTTTACCCATCCGTTTATCTATCAATCCATCTATCCGGCCATCTATTTATCCATTTAACAATCTATTTATCTATTACTCCGACTGTTTATTCATTAATCTACTATCTATATATCCATCAATTGATCTACTTTTCCATCAATTCATCCATTTTTCCGTTAATCCATCTTTGTTACTATTACTGCGTCTGTTTACACATATGTTTATCTATCAATCCATCTACATATTTATCCATTTATCAACCTATTTACCTATTATTTCGTCTGTTTATTCATTAATCTATCTGTTTATCCATCAATTCATCTACTTTTCCATTAATGCATTCATTTTTCCATTATTCTAATTTTTTTTCCTATTACTGCGTTTGTTTATCCATCTTTTCGTATATCAATCCATCTGTCCATACATCAAGCCACCTATTCATCCATTAACCCATCTCTTTACCTGTTTATATATCTGTTAATCCCTCTCTGCATCAATCAATTCATATATTCATCCATTAATCCATCTCATTATCATGTTAATCCAACTGTTTATACAACAATTAATCTGTTCATCGATCAATCCATCTATTCACCCATTAATCCATATCTTTATCTTTTACTCCGTCTGTTTAGTTATAAATCCTTCTGTTTATACGTTGATCTATCCATTTATATAAAAATGCATCTACTTATCAGACAAAATATACATATATATATTTTTCTATCAATCTATATACTTGCATACATATCTAATCTATTCATCTATACATACGTGCTTCTTTCAATCCATTTACCTACCACCTCTTCGGGAAAATAATTTAAACCCAAACTAATTAAAATGAATTCAAATTTAGTTTGAAGGTCAGGATATTACATTTTTTATAAATCCTTTTTCACCACTCACATACATTAACTATTCCAACGACCCTCCAACAACCCGGTTGCTCATCTCCGTCCACTAACGCACCACCAGAGTAATTCCACAATTAACCCTCCACGTCCCCCAAACAATGGCCAAACGGACGTATTCATGACCCCTTCAACCGAGAACCCTTCCCCACACCCCCCGATGCCACAACACGGGGTCCAGGGTCCCCACAATCCACCATTGATTGCACTCATGTCAGCGGCACTGGCGGACACTGGATACCTGGGTATTGCCAATAACAGCTGAAGCATTATGCAGGACAGTTACCTTTCGAACCTTAGTATAGGGTCCCCTCGACAATTTGCATTTCATTGGGAGTAAGGCCAGTTCTATTCCGGATTGTACATCTGGACAATGGTCGCACACGGTATGGAATAAGTTCTGATATGGGGGGTCGTGGTAATGAGACCTATTGGTAAATGGGGTATTGTTGTAGAGTCAGATCAAGGGCACATCTATCAAATGATTTTGGTTAGGTTTGATTGATTAAAGTCGCACTAGACCTGCACAGTGGGCTATTAGCTACGGTTCGGGACCTATCTCGAAGGTTGGTTGGTTGATTAGTTAAATAACGTCGCACTAGAGCTGCACAGTGGGCTATTGGCGACGGTTCGGGGCCTATCTCGAAGGAAAGACCCGGGAACGATGCCACGTGTTTTTGAACCATGGTCAGATGACCAGGACAACAATTGAACTGGCATACGACGCAAACTCAACAGGCGTCAGGAAATTTGAACCCGATCGGAGTGATCGTGCACCAGTCCCGTATACACGCCAATATAATTTGTTGGATGTTCTGGGCGATTTTCTAGATTTTTTGTAGCGAAGCTGGTAAGCCTCCGACGCAAGATCACTGCATGTTTACTTTGTTAAGTCCATCGCACGGACTGGCACTGGCAATCTTATGATTACTAGCTGAAAGCCTTTAGTGATCTTGCGATCGGAGGGTTGCCAGCTTCGCTACAAAAATACTAGAAAGTCGTCCAGAATATCCAACAAATTATACTGGCGTGCCTACGGGACTGGTGCACGATACATCTGGTCGGGGTCCAAAGTCCCGACGTCTATTGAAGGCTTTGGGTGCCAGTTCAGGTGTTTCCTCGTCATCTGACCATGGTTCTAAAATAACGAGGTGCATGTATAAATGTGTGTGTGAATGTGTATGTGTTCCCGGGTCTTTCCTTCGAGATTGACCCCTAACCGTCGCCAATAGCCCACTGTGCAGCTCTAGTGCGACGTTAATTAACAAAACCAAACCAAACTGAAAGCCTTTATCCCCTGGACCACGGAGGCCCTTGCTCGGCATTATATTTCTTGGAGGGGATACCCCGAATTGTTGATTAACGACACAGACACAGAAAATTTCGATCTTCCTTTATCCTTTGAACGCCTTTATCCACTGAGTATCAAATGAAATTGTTAAATATGGATAACGTTCAGAATCAATGGAACCTTTAGTCCATGACCTATCAATACATTTAACAAGCTAATGCAATTCGATATTTTCAATGCTACAATTAATTATTTTAATACACTCCTTACAAGGACCTCGGGATATAAGTTTAATGGTGGGCTTTGGAGGTAAAACTCAATAAGTCATTCGCGGCAGTTTTGCTATATTAAATATTATCTTAATGGAGGTGGATCAATTCAGAACTACGTTCATCAAATCTAAATAGGATATGCCAAGGCAACAATTTTATGTGTTGCACGGAATCTTTTTTATAGCAGTATTGTTGAGTCTTCAGGGTTTACGAAGGTCGTGGCTCCGGAAGAGCCTTCGCCTCCAGTATGACAAGTAATTTAACATAACATTAGCTCTAGGCTGCATAAATGAAGTTTACCATTGCGGATATCAACTTTGAAGGGGGCATCTCGGTTAAGGCAGGGTCCGAACAACTAGCATAACTGTTGAACAGGAGGAGTATTAGGCAGGTTGTTAGTTCTTCAGGATTTTTTTCTTATATATAGTTCCCAGAAAGTCAGCATCTCAGATTCCGATTAGGGACGTCAGGACGACTCGAGGGGGCGGGGCCTAGGAAGGGCTGGCTCCGGTTTGGCTGGTTTATAGCAGTATATTTTTATATAGCAATATATTCATATATTTACAATTATATTTAAGTACAGTGGTACATAATCAGTATTATTGCATCAATTAGAAGGAACGTGACACAGGTGTCCAACATTGCGACAAAGTTAAAAAACAAAGGTACTTAAAAATGACTACCTGGACCTACTCGTTCTTCTTTGAGTACAATTGCATCGTAAATCAGCGATGACGAACTCAAATTTAAGAAATTGTGCTTTCTCAGAAATGAGCATTGTGATTTAATATTGCTAATCTCAGCTTCTGTTCAAGCCACCTTAGCAAAGAGATCTACAAACTGAAAATAGTTGTTCAAAATATTATTTTCCACATTATTTGATGTCGATAGCTTAAATGGAAACTGGGGTATTACAACTCAATGATCATACTTCCCATTCTCTTTGCACGCTTTTAAACAAGTCTTCTGTTTATAACTTCTTCACGTCGCTCTGGTGGTACAAAGGATATGAAACATGACTGCGGTGCCTTAGGATATGGGTTCGATTCCCGGTACATGTTGGTTGTAATTGTAGATAATTATTGAAAGTGATTTATGAAGGCAGCTTTTGTAGGTTTGCATCTGCTTTTTTCATTCTGCTTATTTTTGAGTACATGTCTTTTTCAAAATCGAAACTTATGTATTCGGAGCCATGATAAGCATCGAATGTAATAACACATGAGTACATTTAACTTATTTTTAAGTACATTTTTAACAGTGTAAACATTTTTAACAGCGTTCAGCTACTAATCAGAGGATTGGTGGTTCGAATCCGTGAAATGGACTTGACATAGAAAAGTAAAAAAGAAGTGATCTTGCGATCGGAGGGTTGCCCGCTTCGCTACAAAAATACTAGAAAGACGTCCAGAATATCCAAAAAATTATACTGGCGTGTATACGGGACTGGTGCACGATAAATCTGATCGGGATCCAAAGTCCCGACGTCTATTGAAGGCGTTGGTAGCCAGTTCAGGTTTTTCCTCGTCATCTGACCATGGATCTAAAATAACGTGGTGCATGTATGAATGTGTATGAGTTCTCGGGTCTTTCCTTCGAGTTTGATCCCGAACCGTCGCCAATAGCCCACTGTGCAACTCTAGTGCGACGTTAATTAACAAACCAACAAACCAACCAATCCCCCAAAAAACGGATAAATAATCCAAAAACTCACAGCAAATATACTACTAACAACAAACCTCTTCAACACACAATCCCCCTTCACAAACACAAACTAAGTCATCCCCAATAAAAAGGAAACACTCAGCACAAATTCTCTTATTAAATAACCCAGATTAAGACCTCCACGCTTATCTCTCGCGACCCAGGTAGCGATTATGCCCATTAATTACCCAGTCGGCCGTATACGCCCATACACCCGTTTTATACGGCGCGAGATCCCCAAATGCCATAACGGTCCTGGATTTAGGGTTAGTGAGCGGCCAATGTAAAATGTGCCCCCATTGAAAAGGATTAAAGGGAGGGGGTTTGGGGTCCGAGGACGAAATACGGCCGGAATAGGGCGCTATCTGGGGCGTTGCAGGGGAGCATTAGGGCGCAAAACTCGCTCCGCTGTGTCATCTGTCAAAGCGTGTAAGCCCTGGTGGATTTTTGATGGGGCTGAAATGTCGCCCTGGTGTTGAGTTATCTCACGGTCTTGCTTATTTTTAAAGTCAGGTATTACAGTGATTTAAAGTAATTCGCGGTGATTGCATATGACAATGTTTTCGTTGTAAAAGAATACATTTCCAATAACAACGGATTTCGTTGTAAATACAGTACATTTCCGATAACAACGAATTTCATTGTAAACCGAGTAAATTTCCAATAACAACGTATTTCATTGTAAATTAAGAACATTTCCAATAACAGCGATTTTCGTTGTAAACAGAGTACACTTCCAATAACAACGAATTTCATTGTAAACAACGTATATTTTCAATAACATCGAATTTCAAGGTAAACCGAGTACATTTCCAATAACAACGTATTTCATTGTAAATACCGAACATGTCCAATAACAACGAATTTCATTGTAAATAATGAACAGTTCCAATAACAACGGATTTCAAAGTAAACAGAATGCATTTCCAACAACAACGAATTTCATTGTAAATAACGAATATTTTCAATAACAACGAATTTCATTGTAAACCGAGTACATTTCCAATAACAACGAATTTCATTGTAAATAACTCACATTTCCAATAACAACGAATTTATTTCATATAACGAACATTTCCAATTACAACGAATTTCATTGTAAACAGAGTACATTTCCAATAACAACGAATTTCGTTGTAAATATGGAACATTTCCAATAACAACGAATTTCACTGTATATAACGAACATTTCCAATATTTTCGTATATAACGTACTTTGGTGCTAATCAGGATTTTACACTTATCGGTGTCAAATTTTCTATTAAACGTGACCAATTTTTATAAATCGTGCTAATTGCCGAGGAGTCATACCGTCGGAATGGATTCACCTAAAAGCGCAAAAAGATGTTTCTATCATGCTACTCTAAGTTTATTTTTTAAATTTATTTTTATGTGACCTATCATTTAGGATCATAAGTCACATAAAAATAAACCACTCGCCACATTACTTTGTTAAAAGTGTTTAATCACAAATTGCGTCTTTAAAAAAAAACATTATAAAAATGAATAAAAAATTTCACACTTATTTTAAAAAGTTGTTAAAAACATTTTTTTAAGTAGTATTTTATTATTAACTTATTTTGTATTGCATTTTTCTTTAATTATTTTAATGTGGAAATGTTTAAAATTAATCTATTTGTCTTATTTAACTATTTGTAATGATTTTTTAACTGTTTGTAACAGTTTTAAGAAACTTTTTTAAATAATATATTTGCAATAGTTAAACAGACTTTACGAAAGGTTTTTATAAACTTGTTTAACAATAGGCCCAAAATTTGTTAATAATCCGATTCCCAATTTTTGTTAATATTCTGATTTGTTAATATCCGGTCCAAAATCCAATATCCCAAACATTTACTGAATGATAATAAAATATAGAAATTTTCTTTTTTTAATTAAATTCTACCAGTATTTTTTTTTTAATTTTCATAAATCAGTTTAAATTAATATAAAATGAAATTGAAGCAGCTGTTAAAATTGCTAATAAATAAAAAACAAGCATAATTATTGTTTGTTTAAATTATTTAACCTTAAATTATTGTATTACAGTAATTACCATTGGTGGATTTCCAATCGAACTTATTGTATTCGTCCAAAACATATTTCACTGAACTCTAACTGCAACATATGGAAGACTCAAAACGTGTTTCCTCTATGGGCGCGTTGAAGCCAATTTTGGAAGCAGCCATACTGTGTCCCAACATTTTTTTAAAGTGATTTAGTGGTGTTTTTTAATATTGTAGCATTGTAGAAATAATAAATGTATATAAATATTATATTTTCTTCTTTTAAAGATTTAATTTTTATAATGCCATACAAATAGTTTTTACTCTTGTTATTTAGCTACTTTGACTTGCAAATTACTTTCTATTTTAATTGCAGATTGCTTTTAAATTGGGTTTCAAAAGAAAATGGAAAAAAAACCTCAGCCAATAGCAATAAATGTCGGCTTATTTTAACATGAAAAATATACGAAATATTCGATAGCGATGAAAGTGGGGCACATCATGGCTGCTTCCACATTGGCTTCAAGTCAACAAAATTGACATTTGTGTATAGTTCTATCCAATTAGTTAAAATTAAATTTAATTTTTCCAAAACTACCTTAATATGACAAAACACATTTAAAATATTTACTAATCAGTTATCCAATAATATTTTTAATAAACAACATACCTGTTTTAACCAGAGAGTTGTAATATTAAATAGAGAGCGCCTTCAATACCAGACTCTCGTAAGGCCGCGGTGTCAACATTGAAAAGAAAAAACCACATCACGTGGTTATAGCGCTGCCACATTTGGCGTTCATACATCTGCAGGAGTTTCAAATTTGGCGCACTTTCTTCTTTTTTGGTGATAAGGAGTTCTGTCCGTATTCAACTTCTTAACATATATGTACGTATTTACTTATTTTCAAACAATATGCGCTAAACATTTCCGCTTCATTAACGAAACAAAAATATTTTATTTGTATTCAATACTCGAAGAAGCGAAACTATTTATATTTCTCATGTTTTATTGTTTATATTTTTTTATTGAAGTATAGAAAATAACAATTGAAAGAACTTGGCTTATGGTAATTTTTTTACATAAAAACGTAATGCAATCATTTCAAAACTACAAAGTAAGAAAAATCTCCTTAATATATCTGTTAAACTCCCTTAAATTGTGCCACTCCTTCAAAAAAACGATATTTAAATACAAAATTAAACATAAAACCATATTACAATACTTCGATCTCGTTTAGTTCTGAAAGTCGCCAAGGCCTGCCAAGTAATATTGGCGCATGAATGAATTGGCATTTCCACCTATCACGTGGTTTCAATGATGGCCACACGGAAATCAACATTTTTATTCATCTATTTGTATCATTACTTTATGGTTTCAACATGTAATGGCTTGGTGTTTTGAACAATATATTTAAATCCTTCTCAATTATTACATTTAATTACAGGTACCTAAAATTCGAGTTTGTAACTAAAACATTGTTCATATGATATAACTTTTAAGGTGCGATTATTTATATTTTGTTATCAATTATGTTATAACAAGAATCCCATCAGGAGCTTGGGTGGGACTTTCACTGTTAGCTTAACTAGCATCTCCATGTAGGCTCGCCTGTGTGAGAAAAAGCATCTTACCGCGATAATTGTTTGGCGGTGAGGGGATAAATTGCCAAATGTTGCAACCTTGTATGGCATTTATTCCCTTCCCCGGGAGATTCAAGCTTACAGCATATGGTTGTTTAAATTGATGTTTTTTTTAATTGATATTCAACTGTTTGGCGTAGATGTGTGGAGGGAGGGGGAAATTTTCTGCTTATTAATGAGGAAAGAGTGGGCGCTCGAAATAAAGTGTAGCTCGAAATAAGTGTGTAAAAGTATCTTTAATATTTTGTAATTAAGTATTCTGTAGAAAAAAAATTAAGAATAAGAAACAGAAAAAAAGCAAGTAATTTATGGAAGTTACAAGTTATATAAGGTTAATATGAAATACATAACGAATGTTTATAAAGAAATTGTATTTGTGTATGGAGTATTTTTGATTCACATAAGCATTTCTTATAATTCATAAATCCTTTTCTGTAATTATAAGCAAACTAAATTTATACTATTTTAATATAACAAAGTTAATGTTACAAAGGTCTCGGGGTGAATAAGTGGCCAACCTGGTTTATGGTATGTCCCACGATGGTATAATATAATTTCTTAGATATTCGTAAAATCATTTTTATAATTACAATAATATTAAAATTGCGAATTACAATCAAATAAATATATTAAAATATATATATATCAATAAATCGAATGCATGTTCTTAAATCGTGAAATTACCATGGTCGCAATTTATTGCGAAAAAACTAGCTCTTCTCCATGCTACAATTACAATGCCATTTAAAAAACAAAACAAAAAAGGTCAGTCAAAATGTCGAACAGCAATTCCTTCCACAGGGTTGCGAAATACTAAACTTATCAATATCGCCAAATCTGGAACAATTATCGCGCCAAGATGATTTTCCTCACAAAGGCGAGCGTACATGGAGATGCTAGTGTTAGCTTATAGAACAAATTAAAATATCAGGTAAATTAATTTTTTTTAACTTTGTTGATGGTTACCACGGGAAACAAACAAAAAAATTACTTAGAAACGTATGAAGGTTAAGAACGGTAACGATTAAGACTGTGGAAAGTAGTGCTGAAGACCTGGGTTCGATTCCCAGTAAATCTAAGTTGTAACTGCCGATATTTATTGAAAGTGATTTATGAAGGAATTTAGACGGAATTTATTACGACTAGGTGCCTAGAAGCAAAGCTTCTTTAACCCTTACTAATAAATTTATATGTGATTTATGAAGGCAAGCAACTGCTCTATTTATTCGTTTTTACACATTTTTGATTACATGTCTTTTTCAAAAATGAAACTTATGTATTCGAAGCTATGGTAAGCATTGAATGTAATCAAAAATGAGTATATTTTACTTATTTTTGAATTCCTATTTTTAACTGTGTGGTATTTAGTTATAGTTATAATTTCGAAATAAAACACTTCAAAAACGCAGAATGATGTTTCTATCCTGATAATCCATGTAGCTGGTATAAAAAAATTCAGCAAAAATTAATTCCTGCAGTTTATAGAAGTAAATTGTTCTTCCAAAGAACACTTATCCAACGCAAAGAAGATACGCATAATGTTACATCTAACTCTGCGAGCCCCATACAGTCCCGTGTGTACTTTGATGTTATTCAGGGTTTTACACTCATCGGTGTCAAATTTTCTATTAAACATGACCGATTTGACGTAAATCGTGCTAATTGCCGAGGAGCCATAGTTTTCGAAATGGATCCGCTGAAAACCGTAAAAGGACGTTTTTGTCATGTTACCCTTAGTAGCTGAAATTAAGAAAATATGTCCCTTAAAAACAAAGCCACTGGCTATGTTACTTCGTTAATAAAAACTGTTTAATCCCAAATCGTGTCTTACGGTAGTTACAAGAAAGCGTTATAAAATGATTAAAATATATTACCCTTATTTTAAAAAGCTATTAAAACCATTATTTTAGTTGTATATCAATTATTAACTTTAAATTGTATTACATATTTCATTTACTAATTTAATTTGGAGATGTTTAAAGTTAATCTATTTGTAATGGTTGTTCAACTATTTGTAATGATTGTTTAACTATTTGTAATGATTGTTTAACTATTTGTAATGATTGTTTAACTATTTGTAATGATTGTTTAACTATTTTTAATGATTGTTTAACTATTTGTAATATAAAAAAACTTTTTGTAAAGTCTGTTTAACTATTTACAATAGTTATACAGACTTTACAAATTTTTTTTAAATTGTTTAACTATTTTCAATAGTTAAACAGGCCCAATATCCTATCCGATATCCCAAACATTTACTGAAGGCTAATAAAATGTTCTATTTTAATTAATTCTACCAGTTGTTTCATTAATTTTTCATAAATTTGTAAAATTAAAAAAAAAAAAAATATGAAATAACTTTTGAAGTTGTATATAAATAAAAAGCAAGCATAAAGATTGTTTGCTCAAATTATTTAACATTAAATTACTGTATTACAGTAATTACCATTGGATTTCTAATCGAACTTACCTATAGTACTCGTTCAAAACATGTTTTACTGTATCTCTATGGGCGCGTTGAAGCCAATGCGGAAGCAGCCATACTAGTCCCCATGTGATTTAGTGGTGTTTTTTAATATTGTAGAAATATTAAATGTAATAAATATTATATTTTCTAAAGATTTAATTTTTATAATGATAAGCATCGAATATACTTAAAAATGAGTACTTGAACCTACTCGCTTTTCATTGAGTACAATTGCATCGTAAATGAGCGATGACGTACTCAAATGTATGTAACCGTACTTTGTCAAAATTCAGTAGTGTGATTTCATATTGCAATATTGTTCAAACCATTGTAACAAAACTATCTGACAAACTTAAAATACTTGTTCAGAAGATGGTTTTCCACATTATCGGATGTCGATTGCTTAATTGGAAACTAGTTATTATAACTTAATTATCTTACTACTCCTTCTTTTTCCACACCTTTTTAACGTTGCTTCTGTTTATAACTTCTTCAAGTCGCCCTGGTAGTTTAACGGATATGTCACTGGACTGGGGTGCCTGAACATCTGGGATCGATTCCGAGTAAGTCTTGGTTGTAATTGTTGATATTTATTGAAAGTGATTTTTTAAGGCAGTCTTACTATTCAATTTTACTCATTGTAGTACTCATTTTTGAGTACACGTCATTTTCAAAACTAATTTTGTTAATTAATTAGTTAGTTTATGTTATTAGTTTTGTTAGTTAATGTAATTTTGTAACGTTAACTAACTAAACGAAATTTCACTTTTTCAAAACTAAAATTTCTGTATTAGGAGCCATGGTAAGCAATGAATGTACTAAAAATTGAGTACATTTTACTTAGTGTTAAATACTAATATTTAACAGTGTAGTAAAGGAAAATGGTCCATTTGTTGTTTGAATATATCCATTCGTTGTTTGAATATTTCCATATATTGTTTGAATATGTCCATATATTGTTTGAATATGTCCACATGTTGTTTGCATATGTTAATATGTTGTTTGAATATGCCCATATGTTGTTTGAATATGTCCTTATGTTGTTTGAATATGTCCATATGTTGTTTTAATATGTCCTTATGTTGTTTGAATATGTTAATATGTTGTTTGAATATGCCCATGTGTTGTTTGAATTGTCCATATGATGTTTGAATATGTTCATATGTTGTTTGAATATGTCCATATGTTGCTTTAATATGTCCATATGTTGTTTGAATTGTCCATATGTTGTTTGAATATGTCCATATGTTGCTTGAATATGTCCATATGTTGTTTGAATTGTCCATATGTTGTTTGAATATGCCCATATGTTGTTTGAATTGTCCATATGTTGTTTGACTATGTCCTTATGTTGTTTGAATATGTTAATATGTTGTTGGTCAGATTATTGAATCCATATGTTGAACGTGTAAACGCTAACTCCTCAAATATTCTAGAGTGAAAGCACAGATCCGTGGTAGTAACTAAATTTCATATGATACATAATTATTTATATTACTACTGTAAACAGATATTGTATGATAATGTAATGAACTTACTAAAGACTGTTTGGCTCGTTACCACTAAAAATACCGCAATGATGCGATGCTGTTAGTTTTTTTAGTTATGCATTATGATGTTAAAATCTGCCGTTGTAATTAACTTTAACTTGTTTGGGGACAGACGTTTCGATTTTGTAATTAAATCCAAGGTGAACGCCGCTAATTGTGCTTTTTCTATTCATTTGTCGCAGTGTGACAAATACAGGTGACTAAAAGAAAAAATCAAAACCGTTTATTGCAAAGACATCGATTGTTAGTGTAAAATTTATATGATTTTATGTTGTTAATGTTTACGTTATAGGAAAATTATTTAAAGAAATTATATTTGTGATTTTGTACTTATCTTTTTAATCGTGCTTGGTTTTTAATTATAAATATTCACTTTACGCTTTACTGATCTTTATTTGTTCAATTTAAACACAAAAATGGGAAATAAAAGTATTTATGTTACAATATTAATGACGTTTTTAAAAATAGGTAATCAAAATTAAGTTAAATGTGCTAATTTTTGAGTACAGATGCTTATCTTGGCTCCAAATACATAAATTTCAATTTTGAAAAAGTCGTGTACTCAAAAATGAGTACAGCAATGAGTAAAAACGAATAAAAATAATAGATGCTTGCCTACATAGGCTGCTTTCACAAATAACTCTCAATAAACATCGACAACTACAACTAAGATTTATCGGGAATCGAACCCAGATGCTCAGGCACCGTTAAACTACCAGGACGACTTCAAGAAAGTTATAAACAGAAGAAATATTGAAAAGGTGTGGAAAAAGGACGAGAAGTAAGATAATTGAATTGTAGTAACTCAGTTTCCATTTAAACAATTGACATCAAGTAATATGTAAAACCATCTTCGGAACTACTTTAAATTGCTAAAATGGCTTTAACAGAAGCTGAGATTAGTAACATTAAATCACAATGCCAATTTTTGACAAAATACTGTTACTTAAATCGCTCATTTACGATGCAATTGTACTCATTTTTAAGTACTTTACTTTTTACATTGTTAAAGTACCAATGTGCTTTATATTAATTTTAAAATATTTTTAAATAAGAAATATATAAAAAAATAGGTAGTAATAAATTTTAAAAAATTCTTTTAAATTAATTCCTTTATTTAGGTATTATTATTATTTAAATTATTATTATTGTATTTAGTGTTGATACAGTAGATGAAAACACAAAATTCGTCAATTTAAATTGAATTTATCTTGTTACACCCTGATTTAGTGTATTTATTTTCTATCTAAATTATAATAATGAAAACACAATGAAATTAAATTCGTTCATAATTCGCATATTTAAAAAAATATTTAACATACTTAGGTTTAAATTTTTCTATTAATTTTAAACAATTGTTGAATTGATATTAATTTGTAAAATATACAAGCCCAAATTAAAAAATCACATAAACCCACATCAATATAACATTTTCCATTGCTATATATATTTAAAAGTGCTTTAGTGTTATTTCCACAATCACAACTTTTGTAGATAACCTAATAAAATTGTTTTAAAAAATTATTCTTTTTCAATATAATAACTACCTACAATTTTGTTATAATAAATTATTTACTAAATTAAGAAAATGCTTAACTGAAGTCCTTCCGAAGCTCTGCAGAATGAATATTTAAAAGGCAACCATGTAAATAGGTTTTGCTGTTTTATAAATACATAATTATTTATTTTGGACTACTTTACGAATAGAATTGAACTACTGCTTAGTTATACACTTTTATTTTATTCAATGTTTTCGACGTTGTGTTGCTTCAAATGTAAAAACGCAAATCCCTTTTAAAACCTCACTTTGTATAAAATAGGTTCTGGTCCACTGGTCATTCACAAGGATTCATACCATCTACGCTCGTGCCATTTGCGGCCAAGCTTTGAGGGTTGATTAGAAAGAGAAAGACACGTTACAACACCTGTCATCTTCATTATATGCCAATTGTTTTCCAGATTGGCTTTTTATCAGCCATTTTAGCTACACTGAATAACGCAAATTATCTTTAATGTTTAATGTTTAAATATTATTTAAATCTTTTAAATAAATTTAAACATTTTTCAGATTCTTTTAAAAAATAAAATCTTTTGGAAGGTTTTTGTAAATGTTTCAATATTATTGAAATTACTAAAGATTATTAAAAATGTTTATATATTATTGAAATGATTGAATATTATTGAAAATATTTAAATATTATTGAAAATATTTAAATGTTATTGAAATGATTGAAGATTATTAAAATTGTTTATATATTATTGAAATGATTGAAGATTATTGAAAATATTTAAAAGTTATTGAGATGATTGAAGATTATTAAAAATGTATATATATATTTGAAATGATTGAAAATTATTGAAAATACTTAAATGTTATTGAAATGATTGAAGATTATTAAAAATGTTTATATATTATTGAAATGATTGAAGATTATGGAAAATATTTAAATGTATTGAGACGATTGAAGATTATTGAAACTGATAAAAGGTTATTGATTTGATTGAATCTTATACATTAAAAGTTATTCATTTTAGTCTTATGAATTATTTACACATTAGTTTGCCGCTAAATAAAATTTTAAATGTACACACAGGTGGTTCTTTATTTTATGCACACACTCACCGGTGTCATTCGTTTACATCTAAAATTATTGCGATTAAGCTAGTAACGAAATTTGATTAATTTTCCCTTCCACACGATACAAAGGTCAGAAGTAGGAATAAATGCCTAACCTAGTCGACGCGGCGCATCTTCTTCTACTTGATGGTAGGTCATTTATCCACATAAACTGATTTACCCTGGAGTTATGGGACGTTTAAAGGTTACATACTTTTATGTCGCTCAAGTTTCTACCAATGACCTAAAATAATTTTAAGGAAGTATTTTCAATTATCTCTTACTGTAATTTCTGGATTGAGCAAGACATTTTCTTGACTTGAAGCCAATTGGAGGGGTAACAACTGTACCCCACTTTCATCGCTACGGCAATATTTCGTATATTTATCATGTGAAAATAAGCCAAAATGTATTTCTTTATGCTAATTGTTTTTCTAATTTTGAAGCCCATTTTCATTCCAATCTGCTATTAAAATGGAAAGTAATTTGCTAGTCAAAGTCGATGAGGTGAAAAAGCAGAGCAAAAACTATTTTTTTGACAATATGAAAACTAATATATAAGAAGAAAATAAAATATTTAGATATATTTAATATTTCCACAATTTTATGGTATTAAAGACACCACTAAAACATTCATCAAAAATATTTTGGGTTGTGTTTCATTGGCTTTTTTTTTAGTTGGTTACATTTTAGGCAACCTATTTCTGTCCTCGTATTGAGACTTATCACAGCCACATACACATTAACAAAAACACATGCATACATGCACCTCGTTATTTTAGAACCAAGGTCAGATGACGAGGAAACACCCGAACAGGCACCCAACGCCTTCAACAGACGTCGGGACTTTGGAACCCGATCAGATTTATCGTCCACCAGTCCCGTATACACGCCAATAATTTTTGTGTATATTCCGGACGACTTCTATTGGCTTCAACGCGCTCTATTTAACAAGTTTGAACCATCCATCCAGGAATTGCAGTTAGAGTTCAGTGGGTATTTTCATTAAAGCCATTTGCATTCAGATCCAACACATGTATGCATTACATTTTCTTATTACTATTATCATTCAAAACGTGATTATTTTTCCAAAACCGGTATTTGTCTAACGACAGCTGGCAGCGCGACACTATCGTCTGCTAGTTTGTTATGACAATGGAGAAAAGATAAGGGAGATCGCAGTTTCAACTATCCGTAGTTAAGATAAGGTTTACATAGGGAATCTATGATTTCGCATGGCGCGGTGAACATGATTTGTATGCATAACATGTCATGTGCATGTGTTTGTTTTGGACATCTGCTCGTATGTGGTTGGGAAACAATATCACCGTTACTGAAAAAATAATTGGTGATAAATGTTAGCCTTCGCGGTTGATTAAATGTAACGAGCCAATTGAAATATTAATGTTTGATATTTCAAGTGGCTCGTTATGGATAATAATCGATTATGGATAATAATCGATTATGGATAATAATCGATTATGGATAATAATCGATTATGGATAATAATCGATATGCCAGTATTTATGTGAAATTGAGAATAATGTTCCGGGTAGCCCAGTGGATAAAGGTGTCGGCTGCGAATCAAAAGATTCACGGTTCGAACCTGTGCGATGACTAGACTAAAGGATAGTAAAAAAGTAGCGATATTGCGATCGGAGGGTGGCCATCTTCGCTACCAAAATACTAGAATGTCGTCCGGAACATCCACAAAAATTATCGGCGTGTATACGTGACTGGTGCACGATAAATCTGATCGGGGTCCAAAGTCCCGACGTCTATTGAAGGCGTTGGGTGCCAGCTCAGGCGTTGTCCTCGTCATCTGACATGGTTAAAAAATACGAGGCATCGTTCCCGGGTCTTTCCTTCGAGATAGGCCCCGAACCGTCCTATGCAGCTCTAGTGCGACGTTAATCAACCAAACCAAACCTTAACTTACTTTCAATAAATATCGACAATTCCAACCATAACTTAACGGAAACTTAACCCAGATCCTCAGGCACCGCAGTCCAGAGCCATTTCCATTAAACCACCAGAGTGACTTGAAGAAGTTATAAACATAAGAAATGTTAAAAAGGTGTCCCAAAAGAATGAGAAGTAAGATAATTAATTGTATTGTAATATTTCAGTTTCAATTTAAGCAATCGACATCAAATAATGTGGAAAACCATCTTCTGAACAAATATTTTTAGCTTGTCAGGCAGTTTTATTAAGATGGATTGAACAGAAGATGAGATTAGCAATATTAAATCGTACTGGTCATTTTTTAGAAAGTACGGTTACTTAAATTTGAGTTCGTCGTCGCTCATTGACGATGCAATTGTACTGCAACAATGCAACGGTAAATCTGATCAGGGTCCAATGACCTGCTCGTCATCTGACCATGGTTCAAAAATACAAGGCATCGTTCCCGGGTCTTACTTTCAAGATAGGCCCCGAACCGTTAATTAACCAAACCGAACCAATCAACCTGGTTTGGTTTTGTTAATTAACGTCGCACTGGAGCTGTACAGTGGGCTATTGACGACGGTTCGGGGCCTATCTCGAAGTAAATACCCAGGAACATAGTCTCGTATTTTTTAACCATGAACAGATGACGAAGAAACACCTGAAATGACCCTTCAAGGCCTCCGTGGCCGAGTGGATAAAGGCGTCAGCTGGGAATCAGAGGGTTCCCGGTTCGATCCTGTGCGACGGGCTTGTCTAAGAAAAGTAAGAAAGTAGTGATCTTGTGATCGAAGGGTTGCCAGTTTCACTACAAAATACTAGGAATGTCGTCCAGAACATCCACAAAAATGTTCGCCGTGTATACGGTACTGCTGCACGATAACTCTGATAGGGGTCCAAAGTCTCGACGTCTATTGAAGGCGTTGGGTGCAAGTTCATGTGTTTCCTCGTCATCTGACCATGGTTCAAAAACAAGAGGCATCGTCCCCGGGACTTTCCTGCAAGATAGACCCCGAACCGTCGCCAATGGCCCACTCAGCAGCTCTAGTGCGACGTTAATTAACAAAACAAAACCAATCCAATTCAAATAAAACCCAATGCTTTAAATTAACGTCGGGACTTTGGACCCCGATCAGATTCATCGCGCACCTGTCCCGTATATACGCCGATAATTTTTTGTGGATGTTCTGGACGACAATCCTAGTATTTTGTAGTGAAGCTGGCATCCCTCCGATCACAAGATCACTACTTTTTTTACACTTCTTAGTCATGTCCGTCGCACAGGATCGAACCAGGAACCCTTTGATTCCCACGCGTTTATCCACTCGGCCACGGAGGCCACCCAATCAACCTCGGAGCATATTTTAAGGAATTTCAACTGGTGGGGCAAATTAAATTTTGAAGAAAGTAGAACCCCAGAAGTTAATGAAAACTTGGTATTTAAAATATAAAATTTAAACTAATTTAATAAACTTTAAAAAAAAATTAAAATAAACTTTTTAACTATCTAATTCATGAATTTTTCTAACGATTCATATAAAAGGACGTTTTATTTGCTGTCATAAGGCAAAATTTTATTTAATAATTATTATTTGTCAAAGGAATAAAGTACATATACATCTAAATATGTACACTTAGGTAAACTTTAGACAAATACCCGACCATATTACCAACAAAATGTTCATTAATACATTAATAATTAGACATTACACGGTCTAAGGAGGTTGAGTGTTGAAATAGGGCCTTTTCACAGGAATGGGGATCTGTCTAACGTCATTCTTTCCTATGCCCCAGATTAAAGTTTATGTTTTTACTATAGAAAATGGATTAAACAAAAAAAAAATCCGGTGGGGCAAATCTGTATGACTGGTGGGGCATTTCTACACACTGGTAGGGAAAAATCCCCACCAACTCTATGTTAAAATATGCTCTGATCAACCTGAAGACCATTCATTACTTCAAAACCCAGAAAAAAAAAAGACACCTAACTGTAACCCTGACCTTACCCTTCATCAACACGGAAAAGAACCATCCCAAACCACCTACTGAAGGACAACGGAAACCAGTCCGGTATTTAATGACTGGAAGACCTCTCACCTCCACTAAAGAAGCAAAAACCGAACTCAGCAAATGGAATAAAAGAAACTGTTCCGAGAGAAAGCCTTGAAGGAAAACAAACATAAAGTAAGTCGAAGCGGAAGCCGGGTGACAGCCATTACCTCGCTTGGTAGGACTCGAACAAAAAAATAAAATAAAGTTAAAAATTCCCCCCCCCCCCCCCCCCGTGTTCCAATTACTATTCAAGTCGTGCCTACTTCTGGATGACATTTTTGTTCTTCCAAAATGGCGGGTATCGTACCCGTCGTCGGCACGTGTTTCGTTGGATGGTTTCCTGTGCTGTTGTGCGTTATTGCAGTCTTCTTGGCCGTTAGTTTTTTGGATGTGTCTGTGATGTGTGTATTAATTTGATTAGGACGTTGTAGTTGTTGGAGACAGCGGGGATTAGGAAGAATTTTTTCTTATTTTATTGGTTATCAGATTCTAAAGTGATTATTTGAGAACGTTTATGATATATATATATCTATATATATATATATATATACACACGCATATTGCATCATTTTTAATGAAAGTAATATGCTCAGATTCCTTTACGGCCCTCTTCAGAGGCAATAACTTATAATTGGTCCTTATACGTATATCGCTTCATTTTTGGCGAAATCAATAGACTCAGATTCCTTTACGGCCCTTTTCAGAGGCATTAACTCATAATTTATTCTTATACGCATATTGCATCATTTTTAAAGAAAGCAATATGCTCGGATTCCTTTACGGCCCTCTTCAGAGACATAAACTTATTGGTCCTTATACGTATATCACATCATTTATTTTTGGCGAAATCAATAGGCTCAGATTCCTTTACGGCCCTTTTCAGAGGCATTAACTCATAATTAATTCTTATACGCATATTGCATCCTTTTTAAAGAAAGCAATAAACTCGGATTCCTTTACGGCCCTCTTCAGAAGCAATATCTTATAATTGGTTTTATACGTATATCGCATCATTTTTGACGAAAGCAATATGCTCAGATTCCTTTACGGCCCTTTTTAGAGGCATTAACTCATAACTGGGCCTTATATGCATAAGCATCATTTTTAAATAAAGCAATATACTCAGGTTCCTTTAGGGCCCTTTTCAGAGACATTAACTCATAATTGGTTTTATACGTATATCGCATCATTTTTGTCGAAATAAATTTATTCAATACTTTACAGCTTGTTTCAGAAGTATCTCATAATTGGTCCTTATTCGTACATTGCCTCATTTTTGACGAAAGCATTTTACTGAGATTCCTTTACGGCCCTTTGTTTTGGAACATTTCATCATAATTTGGGCTTATACGTATATTACCTCATTTACAAATTTACTCAGATTACGGCCCTTTTCAGGGGTATTAACTCATAATTGGTTTTATACGTATATCGCATCATTATTGACGAAAACAGTTAACTCGAATTACTTTATGGCGATTCTTAGAAGCCATTAACTCATAATTGGTTTTTATACGCATATTGCATAATTTTTGACGAAAACAATTAACTAGTATTACTTTACGGCCCTTATTAGTGGCATTAACTCATAATGGGTTTTATAAGTATATCGCATTATTTTTTACGAAATAAATTTATTCATTACTTTACAGCATGTTTCTGAAGTATCTCATAATTGGTCCTCATTTTTTACGAAAGCAATTTACTGAGATTCCTTTACGGCCCTTTTTGGGGACATTTAATCATAATTGTGGCTTATAAGTATATTACCTCATTTTTTACGAAAGCAATTTACTGGGATTACGGCCCTTTTCAGAGGCATTAACTCATAATTGGTTTTATACGTATATCGCATATTTTTTGACGAACACAATTAACTCGATTACCTTACGGCCCTTTTCACATATATTAACTCATAATTGGTCCTTGTATACGTATAAACGTATTTGACGAAATAAATTTATTCGTTACTTTACAGTATGTTTCAGAAGCATCTCATAATTGGTCCTTATACGTATATTGCCTCATTTTTGACGAAAGCAATTTACTGAGATTTCTTTACGGCTCTCTTTTTGGGACATTTAATCATAATTGGGGCTTATACGTATATCACAACATTTACCAATTTACTCAGATTTTGGCCTTTTTCAGGGGTATTAACTCAATTGGTTTTATACGTATATCGCATCATTATTAACGAAAACAATGAACTCGGATTACTTTATGGCCCTTCTCAGAAGCCATTAACTCATAATTGGTTTTTATATGCATATTGCATAATTTTTGACGAAAACAATTAACTAGGATTACTTTACGGCCCTTTTCAGGGGCATTAATTCATAATTGTTCCTTATACGTATATCGCATCATTTTTGACGAAAACAATTAACTAGGATTACTTTACGTCCCTTTTTAGTGGCATTAACTCATAATTGGTCCTAATACGTATATCGCATCATTTTTGACGAGATAAATTTATTTATTACTTTACAGCATGTTTCAGAAGAATCTCATAATTGGTCCTCATTTTTGACGAAAGCAATTTACTGAGATTCCTTTATGGCCCTTTTTGGGGACATTTAATCATAATTGTGGCTTATAAGTATATTACCTCATTTTTTACGAAAGCAATTTACTGGGATTACGGCCCTTTTCAGGGGCATTTACTCATAATTGGTTTTTACGTATATTGCATATTTTTTGACGAAAACAATTAGCCTCGGCGTCTGTTTCGTCAAATATGGAAATAGATTTTTAACAGTGCATAGCCACTTTTAATCTAGCAATGGACCATCGAAGTCCAGTGCTACCACGCGACAAGAAAATCGGTTTCGACCACTTTATTTCTTTTAATCATTCCACTTTAAATTAATATTCCAAGGGCACAGGTGCTGCCCTCTACTACACAAGCCTCACTCCCCCAACTTCTAATATATTAGGACAAGAACCCCTTGCACGAATCTAAACTTCGTGGTTAATCAATCGTGATCGGCTCTAACCACGCAAACGATAACGCCCGCAAACCTCGAAGGGACGTCTGGTGATGACTCCTACCTCGACTGCAAACCCTAGTTGCAGCCGACTTTTAATATAATAATAATAATATCAGCGAACTGATGTAAATTGCATTGGGACTAATTTTCGGATCCCGCCCATAAGTGCGTGACGGGTGAAATCTGGGGTTTAATCAGCTTAATATACGAGTGTAAAAACTCGAGTGTGTAATCGGCTTATGAATATTAAAAAAACTCGAGTGTTTGAATTCGAATGCATAAAATCTGCGATTTTCTCCGGCTAATTAGCTATGCGATTTTTTTTGGCTGTCGTTTTGAGCTGCTTAAATGTGATTAGTATAATTGTCAGTTGTTGCTGTTTTAGTTTTTTAAATGCTGGACGAAATGGAATGCCAAGAGTGTTGTCAATGGTCAAATTATGCAAATGGAATGAGTTTCGGGGACGTTTTAAATATGGATGGTCACTTACATTAACCAGTTTGGAGAGGAAAAATGTTAGAAGTTGAGGTATATTTTTTTGATGATTTTTTTTACAGGATGTCGTATAGAATAAAAATGTGAATAAATAGAATGTGATTTGGTGACATTTAACAGTCATGTTGGTACGTCACTCAAATAGAGATTGGTGAGTCACGAGTTCGCTTCCAGGTTAGTTCAACGCCACTTTTGTAGAAAAGGGGCCTGTTATTGTCCTACCACCTATTATAAAACTTTAGACTTATCTCGTTGTATGGTTGACAACAGCCATGCTCTTGGGCTGTTTAGAGGCCTCCGTGGCCGAGTGGATAAAGGCGTCAGCTGGGAATCAAAGAGTTCATGGTTCGATCCTGTGCGACGGACTTGTCTAAGAAAAGTGAAAAAAGTAGTGGTCTTGTGATCGGAGGGTTGCCAGCTTCGCTACAAAATACTAAAAATATCGTCCAGAACATCTACAAAAAATTAACGGCGTGTATACGGGACTGGTGCATGATAAATCTGATCGGGGTTCAAAGTCCCAACGTCTACTAAAGGCGTTGGGTGCCAGCTCAGGCCTTACGAACAGCCATGCTCTTAGGCTGTTTCGCGATGACGCCACAATAAATCGATTATGGCGAAAATATCTCACTGATCTCTAACTGTAACTTCTGGATAGGGCAAGACATTTTGTTGACTTGAAGCCGATGCAGAGGCAGTCATGATGTGCCCCGCTTTCTTTGCTACCGTAATATTTCGTATATTTTTCATGTTACACTAGGCCGACGTGTATTGCTTTTTCCTGGTTTTTTTCTATTTTCTTTTTAAACACATTTTAAATGCAATCTGCTATTAAAATAGAGAGTCATTTGCAAGTCAAAGTCGAAGTATAGATAAAAAGCAAGAGCAAAAACTAATTGTTTGCCAATATAAAAATTAAATCTATAAGAAGAAAATATAATATTTATATACATTTGATATTTCTACAATGCTATGGTAATAAAAAACACCACTAATTCACTTAAAAAAAATATTGGACACAGCATGGCTGCTTTCAATTGGCTTTTTAACCATGGTCAGGTGACGAGGACAACACTTGAGCTGGCGCCCGACGTAACCTCAATAGGCTTAAGGACATTGGACCCCAATCAGATTTATCGTGCACCAGTCCCGTATACACGCCAGTATGAATTGTTGGATATTTTTAGACGACTTCCTAGTGTTTTAGTTGCGAAGCTGACAACCCTCCGATTGCAAGATCACTACATTTTTACTTTTCTTTGTCAATTCCATCTCGGGCTCGATCTCGCAATCCTCTGATTACGAGTCGAACTCCTTTATCTACTCGGCAACTTGTGCCCCTCATAACTAAAAAAACATTTTCGTTGATCCTTCCTTCAGATATAGTGAGTGACCCTTCTAGTCACTATACTTTAAATTTGATTCCAAAAAAGTCCCTAATAATTATTTTCGTAGTCTCGTTTTATCATTCTGATTTTGAATAAAATGATTTTAAAATAAAGTATATTAGTTTTGTAGAGTTTATAAAGATTTTCTCAATAGCTGTTATATTTATCCAGAAATATAAAGTGTAGTCTCGCTATATTTTTAAGTACCAGTTTCAAAATTAAATGGTTCAGTAAAATTAATACTCCTTAAATGGTTATTATTTAATATTATATTTTAATTTCATTAAAATGTAAAAACAATTCTACATGTTCCAAATTTATTGAAATTAATTCACATACATATTTTTTGTTAAATATCCACGCTCACACTATTTCTAAAGCGTAGCGTAATTTTTATTTAATATTACAAAAACTTTAATAAATAGGTTTCATATTAGTATTCGATTTTTAAAAAAAATATATAATTTTTATATTTAATAAATGTATATACAAAAACATATATTTTATTTTTTACTACCATTAAAATTATTGCATAATTGTTAATTATTATATATTTTTTTAAGCTTAACAATATGTAAATAATTTAACCGTTTATCTTATATTTACAGTATGGTAAAATTCTGGCTATACTATTTAAGCAAATATCAATAATCATACAACATTTCTTACCGCCTACATTTCATCAACTGTCTGTCAAAAAGTATTCATTTTAAGCAAAGTCGAATACTCGGCTTTATGGGTCACTGGCGCCATCTGGGTGATAAAAAGAAAACTTGTGAATTTACTTTATTATTTCAGTTGTATTTTTGCTCCTTTACTTTTAAATCGCAATTACAATCGTTTATTTAATCTTTCTTAAAAGGCAAATTAATTGAAAACTGTAAAATTGGTTAGAATATTTTTATCAAAAAACTGTTTTCACTCTCATCATAAAATTTAAAAACATAAATTTGTGATTTCGAAACTTCGAACTTTTTTTTTTTACAGTAACAATTTGATTGTTTTTGACTTTATCAAGTGAGAGTTTGGCATTTGCAGCTTAGT
Source organism: Troglohyphantes excavatus (assembly GCA_963932185.1). NCBI lineage: Eukaryota > Metazoa > Arthropoda > Arachnida > Araneae > Linyphiidae > Troglohyphantes > Troglohyphantes excavatus. Next base: position 28,891,335 of record OZ010678.1, read on the forward strand.
TTTTGTATTTTCAGCCAAATGTAACCTGCAATTTGACATATCCTTATGACACAATTTAAAATCCATTTAATTCGTAATTGATTAAACCCAGATGCAAAATCAGCTATGTACTTTTAAAGGTTTTAAGTAAATCATGAAATCATGCCCTCTTTACTGTCAGTAATACAATAATACCAGTTTTTAATTTAAATAAAAATAAATGTTAAAAAATCACTAAAGCTTGTAATATCTTAAGTTATTGAAAAAGTTATAATATAAATATTTTAATTTTTCACATAACTAGTTACGAAACTGTATACGTCGCCATCTTGTTTTTGTTCAAAAAGCAAAAACCACTATATTCACATTCCATTTCTGGCAACCAAAAATCAAACTATTGTTGAAACTTTCGCGTTCGTTGGATATACCTACTTCTGCTTCTGCGGCCTTCTTTTATTGAGTTTTTATTAGTAAGGGCGAATTTTGTTCACTTAATATATTTTTTTAATTTAATGATTTTTTTCTAATGCGTATTAACAACAAAATCTAATCGTTCGAATTTTCGAAGAGTACGTACGCTAGGGAAATGAGTATTTCGAGAGTACGCCTTTACATTTAAAACATATATTTAAAAATATTAATATTTTGAAACTCATTGAATTGATCACCGTGGGGTTAATCGCTCACTGGCATTTGGTTACTTCATAAAAGTCGTGATGGTTCTTTCTGAGCATTTCACTATGTAAAGAAACTGGCATAGATGTTATGTACATTTTTTTTATCATTTACGCCTGAAAAAGTTATTTTAAAATATTATAATATATGCTAGTTTGGTGAAGAATATAATAATAAACCCAAGTGATCACACATAAAAAAAAAAATCGCTGAATTTTGTAACAAAAAATGCGCACAAAACTTAAATATCTCGTTTGTACTATTGTTCATGGAGACTATAAAGCAAATTACGTATCTCCGATATGAATATCTTAATTAATATAGCCTAATAGAGACAAAACCAAAAAACTATCAATTTCAAACTATTTTCAATTAAAACATTTTCATTGCAATAATATAACAATAAATATACAAAAAATACTATATTTCTTAATTAGTATTGACATAAGACACAAACATAACCTATACTCGGTGACAACCTAAGTTGAGCCTAAAGCCATTGAATATTTATACATATCATAGCTTCCGTTTCAGGTTCAACTTAGGTTGTCCCCGAGTATATCAATACTTATATATAAGAATGGAGTGTCTGTCAGTGGAATCGAACAAAACCCCTCATTTTGAGTTTTCTACAAGAATTAGGATACACTGATTCAGAAAATCGCTTTAAAATTTTTTTTGTCTGCCTGTCTGTTTGTCCGGATTTAACTAAAAAACTACTGAACGGATTTTTATGAAACTTGCACCATTTGAACAATATTTTCTTAGTTTCAAGTTTAGTTTTCTTTGTTTCATGTGGATATCCAGAGTTATAGAACTTTTTCCATTTTTTCTAACATTACTCCTATGGGAAATTTAATCTCCATCTGCCCGTCATAACATTTATTGTTAAAAATCACCTTGACGACCAAAAATATTTTTCGACAATACTGGAATAAACGATTCATTTTGATTGGCTGATGAGTAAATGTCGCCAAATGATTTTAAAATGTCGCCAAATGTTTCCAAATGAGTTTAAAAATGTCGCCAAATGTTTCCAAATGAGTTTAAAAATGTCGCCAAATGTTTCCAAATGAGTTTAAAAATGTCGCCAAATATTGCCAAATGAATTAGAAATGTCGCCAAATGTTTCCAAATGAGTTTAAAAATGTCGCCAAATATTGTCAAATGAATTAGAAATGTCGCCAAATGTTTCCAAATGAGTTTAAAAATGTCGCCAAATATTGCCAAATGAATTAAAAATTGCTAGTATGAAATATAATTGACTATTTAATGTGTTTTAATAGAGATTTTAACTTGCGAGAGAACAAAGAAAAACTTTTAAAGATTTCCGTGAAAGGCTTTAAAGTCGGATAGAGAAAGTAAGAATGAATTGTAGGGTAAAACACAGTACCTAGACATATAAAAAAAGGTATTAACTGCTTTACCGGCTTTCTCTTATTTTGGCTTCTTTTACTTTCTAAATCACTTAATACTCAAGAAAGAATAGAAAATGCCCTCATCTTCAAGACAGCATCTCAATAAATCATTAGGAAACAAAAGATCCCATCCCCAAAAGGGGGGGGGGGGGGAATTTCCCGCGTTTTTGATATTACTTTTTAGAACAAAAAAACTCTGGAATATTCCTGCATCACCAAACAAAAACAACGAACCTTTTAGACTCCTTTTTCACCTACAGAAAAATCTTATTTTCTGCCACCTAAAAAGAAAAAGAATAAAAATATTAACGACATAAAATTCGTAGAAAATATTGCAGCAACAGTTTTATACGAACCGAACCTGGAAGAATTGTATTCTTCCTCGCAATTATTATCCTCTTCTTTCATTGGCTGTTTTTTTTTATTTATTCTTACGTCATATATCACGTGGCGGTGGTAGTTAGGGGTGGGAGTATGTTCAAGAACGCGGGAAAGCTCTTCGAATAAAAAAAATGGAATGGAACCTTTCTTTTTCTTTTTTGTAAGTTTCAATTTCGCCATTTATCCTTATGTGTTAGAATCGAAGTGGATCAAAAAGAATGCTTTCGATGGATTTCATTCTTTTTTTTTTTCGCTTTTGACAGAAATAAATCGTTAACGTAAGGTTTTATTGGAGAATAAAAGCGTGTTGCGAAAGTTATACGTTTCTACTTTAGGGTGTATAAATGGACGTATAACATGCGATTGTTGCATTTTAAACAATTGGTTAAATATCTCTGATTTTCGATAATTGGTTGGTGCAAATTGCACTCTCATGCTGTTAATTATGGTTAAAGAATTAAAGGATATTTACTATTCCTAGTGAGTCTTTAATACATTTGATATAATGCATTCTTCTTGATATCAGTAAAATGAGGAGTAGAGTCTTGAGAGTAGAAGAACTTGTCTTGCCCATGTTAAGTGAAAAATTCTGAAAAAGCAAAAATATAATTTATTTATATTAAACTATAATTCTTGTTGATATTGCTCATACAAAATCATTATATAGTAATATTTGGAATATTGAATATTTGAAGATATACTGAATATTTGAAGAAATATTGAATATTTGAAGAAATATTGAATATTTGAAGAAATATTGAATATTTAAAGAAATATTGAATATTTGAAGAAATATTGAATATTTGAAGAAATATTGAATATTTGAAGAAATATTGAATATTTGAAGAAATATTGAATATTTGAAGAAATATTCCATAATCGAAAAAAAAAATGTATGTGATACTGTAATATGGAATTTACCAAAGTGACGAGAAGAACGCCCCATACTTTTTCATCGTAATTGTGCCATAGGTTATGACGAAGTTATTTTATCTGATTGAATATTCAAAACAATATTTAATTCTGGAAGAAATATTAAATATTGGGATTGTTTTTAACCGGAAATATTTTTTATTGTAAATATAAAAGTGTTTTAATTCCACATGGTATGCGGAATTTACAATGTATGCTGAAAAACCTTTCAATTATACGTTGCATGTTGATTAAGAAAAGTTTTGGAACAACACGATACATACGACAAGTTTTGGAACAATACAATAGATAAAACAATTTGGGGACGTTAGCACAAAACATTCAGACAATACCTAAATGAAATGCATGTCTATGAAGCACTAAAGTTTGTTAGTTTCAAGCACAAGCAAGTTTGGTCTAGTTAGTATCTATTGACTACCCCCCCCATTTACTCCTGTAATATTACCAATATTGACTGGAAAGTTAATCTATTTGGCTATTACCATATTGCAGAACTAGTGCTTTCTCCCTCATAAACTCATGGCGTCTTGTTCTATCACTCATATTAAAATCTAAACCCTCCACAGCCCCCTGTTTAATAAATTTGAACAGTTGAATTTAATCTCCTCTAATCCTTCTCGTTACCAGAGTATACACAATCCAATATCTTAATCTATCTTCATAATCCATGCTCGAAAAATCTTGGACCATTTTCGTAGCACTGTGCTGAACGTTCTCTAACAAATCAATTTCTTTTTTAAGATATGATGACCAAAACTGTAAAATATGCTCAGTATGAGGCCTTACCAAACCTCTATACAATTGCAAGATTCTAACCTTATGTTTTGTTGAAACATTTTCCTGATATACCGCATCATTCCATTAGTTTTCTTGCTAGCCACTGTACATTGACGACTAATTTTAAAATCCTCATTCGCTAATATCCCCAGATCACTGACTATATCACTATTTTGGATGTTTGCCCCTTTAAAATATAGTCAGACTTTATATCTTTTTTAAGATATGGTGACCCAAACTGTAAAATATACTCAATATGAGGCTTTTCCAAACCTCTATACAATTGCGAGATTCTAACCTTATGTTTTGTTGAAACATTTTCCTGATATACCGCATCATTCCATTAGTTTTCTTGCTAGCCACTGTACATTGACGACTAATTTTAAAATCCTCATTCGCTAATATCCCCAGATCACTGACTATATCACTATTTTGGATGTTTGCCCCTTTAAAATATAGTCAGACTTTATATCTTTTTTAAGATATGGTGACCCAAACTGTAAAATATACTCAATATGAGGCTTTTCCAAACCTCTATACAATTGCAAGATTCTAACCTTATGTTTTGTTGAAACATTTTCCTGATATGTGATATACCGCAACATTCCATTATCTTTCTTGTTAGCCACTGTATATTGACGACCTATTTTACATTGACGACCAATCACTAATATCTACAGATCACTGACTATATCACTATTTTGGATGTTTGCCCTTTTAAAATATAGGCAGCCTTTATATTTTTAATACCCATGTGCAAAACTTTACAAATGTACTGGTATTAAAAGAAATAATCCATTTAACAGCAATTTCCGTTGGCACATAATAAAGAACCCTTTTGATCTGGTAATAAAACGGTCTCATAGCTGTTTTAACATATGTCATAAATCCGACGTAGTACAGTAGAAGACGATTTGGCGATATTTTGTGTGTTTTTACTAGAAACAACCTGGAATGACAGTGCAGCTCTCTTGGACCCTTGTGGAAAACGTGGTCCTTGAAGCTAAGAAGGACGTGGATGGAGGAAGGGAAAGTTCTCTGTTGTAATCAGAATATCCAAGGAAGGATAGTGGTATAAGGACACGAACTGTAGATGTTAAATGTTTTATGTTTTATATGTGTGTGATTTTTAATTTTATCTACAGATTTCTAACTAATTCACTCTCATTTTGTTTTATCGTCACATAGAATGTCCCAGATAGAAAATCGTGGGATATAGGATATTCCTAGATCGTGTCATGATTTCGGCTTTTTTTTTTTAAATCCTCCTCCTAATAGAAGAAATAATCTTTGTGAAAAAAAAACGACGAAATAAATGCTTGTAGTTTGACTAAATAAGTTTTTTTAGATTGACGAAATAAATTTATTTGGTTTGACGAAATAAATTTCTTTAGTTTGAAGAGATAATTTTTTATTGTTTGACTATATAAATTTCTTTAGTTTGACTAAACAAGTTTCTTTAGTTTGACGAAATTGCGAAATAATTTTTTTTAATTTGACGAAATAAATGTCTTTAATTTGACAAAATAAATTTATTTAGTTTGACCAAATAAATTTCTTTAGTTTGATGAAATAAATTTATTTAGTTTGATGAAATACATTTATTTAGTTTGACAAAACAAATATATTTAGTTTGACAAAACAAATATATTTAGTTTGATGAAATACATATTTTTAGTTTGACGAAATAAATCTTTTCAGTTTGACGAAATAAATTTCTTTAATTTGACTAAATAAATTTCTTTAGTTTGACTAAATAAGTTTCTTTAGTTTGACGAAATAAATTCCTTTAATTTAACTAAATAAATTTCTTTAGTTTGACAAAATTAATTTCTATAGTTTGACGAAATAAATTTATTTAATTTGACGAAATAAATTTATTTAATTTGACTAAATAAATTTCTTTAGTTTGACGAAATAAATGTCTTTACTTTGACGAAATAAATTTATTTAGTTTGACCAAATAAATTTATTTAGTTTGATGAAACAAATTTATTTAGTGTGACAAAATAAATATATTTAGTTTGATGAAACAAATTTATTTAGTTTGACAAAATACATATTTTTAGTTTGACGAAATAAATTTTCTTAGTTTGACGAATAAATTTCTTTAGATTGACAAAACAAAGTTTCTTTAGTTTGACGAAATAAATTTCTTTAGATTGACAAAAAAAAGTTTCTTTAGATTGACGAAATAAATGTCTTTCGTTTGACGAAATAAATTTTTTAGTTTGACGAAATAAATTTCTTTAATTTGAATAAATAAATTTTCTTTAGTTCGATATATTTTATTTTGTCACTTCACAGACAATTGTTTCGTCAAAAATGACGAAATGTTTTTTAACAATGTTCAAAGAACGGGTATTTCTATTAGAATATATTACAATTGACTTTATTATGAATTATTACAGATCTCTCCTAATTAAACCACAGCTCACTCTATCTCAAACCAAGTTAAACAAACATAAATATCAATCATGACCAAAACCAAACCTCCCCCTGGTTACTAAAAACCAAACATTGTTGTTGTAACAAAACCCCATTTCCCTCGTAACACCTCTTCCACCCCCAACATTAATTATTCAGTCCCACCATTGAAAACGAAACACAAACTTCCCTTAATAAATATTCCCTTCATCATCGTCGTTGTGAGCCGGAATCATTATCACCGTTATTGTCGATCTCACCATTGGGGTAACACAACACGCTGCACATTCATGAGAGCGGATTGTAATTCAAATGTAGCAATCAGAAACAGCTGCGTCGACAGAGGGCCTAGGGCCCTTTTTTCGGTATTGGCTTCTGTTGTGTTTCGGACTGGGTGATGAAGATGGCCTGGTTGGAATGGTTATGGCTGTTGGGGAATCGGTTGTCGTTGTTGATGTTTATTGCTAAGCGGTTGGGTATGTGATTTGTTGGGGTGGGTATGAGAAAGGGCTATCTGCGAAATGTAGCATTGTGTAGAATGGTACTAATATTTGGAGAAAGTTTCGTGATGATGTATGATGCATATTAATAAATTTGTGGTTTAAGTGTTGTATTAATGTATTTAATTTTAAATTATTTAATAATTTTAAATAAGCTAATGTAGGATCCAAGTGCATTGAGGTTATTTTAGTTATTGTAAAAAAATACATTTTTATATATGTGTAATGAAAATGTGATTTTCAAATTTGAGGCATTTTTGGTGTCCAACAAAAGATTATTTTGTATTTTTAAATTAAATATACTTATAGATTAGATGTGGGTTTTTCCAAAAGGTGCATATACTGTTAAGAGTTGTGTTTGTATGCTACTCTAAGAATATTCCTTGTATATTGTTGGTAAATTCCTTTTGAATTGGTAAAATCACAAATCTAGTAGGCAAATTCTGAAACATTTTTTTTTAAAGGGAAACTTCATAGTTTCATTTTTTTTAAAGCCAAATGTTTCACAATATTGTCAACTCCACTGTAAAATAAAGTGCTTAAAAATTAGTACATGAACGTACTTGTTTTCTTTAAGCAACAATTGCATCGCAAATGAGCGATAACGTACTCAAATTTAAGAATCAAACTTTCGCAAAAATGAACAGTGTGACTTAATATTGCTAATTTCAGCTTCTATTCGAGCCATCTTAACAAAGCGACCTGACAGACTCACAATATTTGTTCAGAAGGTGGTTTTCCACGTTATTTGATGTCGATTGTTGAAATGGAAACAATTCAGTACCAAACAGTTTTTAATAGCAAAGAGTTATTACAATTCAATTATTTTACTTCCTATTGTTTGGCACACCATTTTAACATTACTTCTGTTTATAACTTCTTCGCTTTGCCTTGATAGCATAACGGATAAGACTGTGGACAGCGGGGCTGCAGGCCTGGGTTCGATTCCCGGTAAATCTAAGTTGTAATTGCCTTTATTGAAAGTGATTTATGAAGGCAACCTATCTAGGCAATAGCCATGCTCTTTTTATTCGTTTTTACCCAATTCTGAGTACATGTATTTTTCAAAAATGAAACTTATCTATTCGGAGCTATTACAAGCATCGAATATAATCAAAAAGGAGTAAATTTTACTTATTTTTGAATACCTATTTTTAACTGGGTAGGTTTGGGATTTTTCCAAGTCTACAGAAATTTACCAACATTGCCTTTCCCCCCCACCCCCTGCAGCAAGCAGTAGCGTACGCGGACAATGTATTTGGGGGGGGGGAATATATAGAGGATATTACACCCGCCTTTAATAGTATAAATTGAAACAAATTTATCAAATATATTAAATATACCCACGATCATTTCGACCCTTATATCCCGATCCATTCCTAAATCACTTTTCTTTTTCAATAATGATCTTATAAATTACAATTTACTTTTCAACTGCGTGTTATTCCACGCATTTGTACATTCCATTCTTCTAAGTTATGCCTTCGAAACCCTTGTTTCACATCCATATATGGTCACTAGAATCAGTGAGAACCGAAACTTTCTCTTACAATGGCAACTTCTCTTGGGCAATCCTGCGAATTCATAGCATTCCTAACCTAACAAGCATTTATTCATGAAGTGTCTCTGCGCCGACGGCTTTTTAGCCACCATCCCCAACAGAAGCAGAATAAACTATCTTGAAAACTAATAATATGGATTATTTACTTGATCACCGAAGTTTAGCATAATTTTCTTATAAAAAAAAACTTATTATTACATATATTATATATATGGTAATAAATTCTCTCCACAAGCCAATGGCAGGGTTCTGACCCCTGTAACAATCCAGCGATCCTGCGAATCCTTGGGCAATCCTGCGAATTCATAGCATTCCTAACCTAACAAGAATATATGCAGGAAGTGTCTCTTCGCCGACGGGTTTTTAGCGGCCACCCCCAACAGAAGCAGAAAAAACTATCTTGAAAACTAATAATATGGATCCTGAACTTGATCATCGAAGTTTTACCATAATTTTCTTTTAAGACAAACTTATTATTACATATATTATATATATGGTAATAAATTCTCCCTACAGACCGATGGGGGGGATGGGGTTCTGACCCCAGTAACCCCCCGTACTTGAGTACGCCACTGTTATCGAGGGAAATGGTGATACCCAACTAATCACACCATATTTCCTTTTTCCCCATGCATTTTGATACAAGACCAAGCACCAATGTCGCAACACCCAAATGCAATCCAACTAAGTATCCAACTGTTTACTTGTTTATATCCCACAAACACACATCCCCAAACAGAATGCAACAAATATGAACCCTCTCTCACGCTTCCTTTCCTCTGCAGAGCCTTCCCTATAATTCAAACCATCGCCCCCCTGAGAATTCCCCCCCCCCTCCTTGCGGGCCCCCCTCAACACATGTTGGACGTGTTTCCAGAACGGGGGGGGGGGGGGGGGGGCCTCATTAGATTCCAACTAAAGCAGTCTCACAGGGGTTTGGGAAGGAATAAGAACAGAAAAAAATGCCCCCTTTCGCCTCCAGAGGCGGTACGTGATGCTTGCAGACGATTCTGGAGGGGGGTGCCGACGACAACTCTTCTGAAGGATCTGCTGGTAGTTCTTGAGACTTGGTGTCGCCACGGGGATCGTCATGCGATTCCCACATACGCCCACCCCATTAGAAGTGTGGAAGTGTAAACAGGGGTGGTTGTGTGTTCCTCCTTCGTATCGTTTTTTTAATATTAGAAGATTCATATCACGTATTTTAACCATTTTCATTGATTCAATTCGTTCCATTAAGTTGATGACGCACACTGTTAAAAAAAGGTACTCAAAAATAAGTAAAATATACTCATTTTTGGTTACTTTCAATGCTTATCATAGCTCCAAATACATAAGTATTATTTTTGAAAAAACTAATGTACTCATAATTATAATGTACTCATAAGTAAGTATAATGTATTCATAAATAAATAGAATGTACTCATTAATAAGTATAATGTACTCAATTTTGAATTCATAGCTTTTTATTTTTGAGTACATGGCTATTCATTTTTGAGTACATGGCTTTTCATTTTTTGAGTACATGGCTTTTCATGTTTATGGCTTTTCATTTTTGAGTACATGACTTTTCATGTTCATGGCTTTTCATTTTTGAGTACATGACTTTCGTTTTTGAGTACATGGGTGCTTATCATGGCTCCGAATACATAAGTTTCGATTTTGAAACACACCTCTGGTATTAGCTAGGATTAAAAGAAAAAAAGCTAGGTAAAAAAGCTTAAGAAAAAGAAGTGTGTAAGCTTAGCTAGGTAAAAAAAAAACTTGTTTGACACTTGAAAGAAATTTTGTCTTTTTATTTGAGTGATTTACTTCCCAAAAGTTCGTGGTCAGAATTTTGAAGTATTGAGGCAATTACTTTTTCAGTAATCTATATTATTTTTGGTGTGTGGTGTAGACCCCCAGGCTGCAGCCTATGGACTGCGGTGCCTGGGATACGGGTTCGATTCCCGGTAAGATCGTAATTGTAAAGCCGGCGCCACATATGCGGTATTCGTCGAATACCGAGCGACTCGCCTTAACCCGAGCAACTCGCCATAACCCGAGCGATTTACTATTACTTGCTCGGATTACAAAAACCTGAGCAACTCGTCTTCTTGCGAGTATACTTGCCGATTTCAGAACATTTATTCGCAGTAGGAAGCATGGTCGGATTTAATATAAATATAAATTTTGATAAAAATAGTATACTACAATATTTTTATGATGGAAAAATATTCTATTTTATTAACAGATTTGTACAATATAAATATATTCTAATACATTTATGTTCTTTAAAAACATATTTTTAATTTGTGATAATTACAATGAAATTTTTTTAAAATTGGAAATCAGTTTTTTTTTGTTTTACATTTTCATTTTGCTCATAACCATTTACGAGTGCAATATTTTATTATTATTTTCATAGATTCCAGAATGCCATGCACATGGAGATTCCTTGAAACCGTTAAAATTTTGTAGAATAGAATAATGAAAAATTACAAAAAACAGTGTATCCTAAATTTGTTGGTACACTTAAAAATGATTTAATTTTCATTTCTGGAATATATATTTACCCTCTCAATATATTTGCTTTAGCGATAACGATAATAAAATACAAACGATAATCAGTTCGAAAAACTTTAAGAGTTCTGGCAAAATTTTTCACCGAACATTTCGCATTTTGACAATTGAATTTGCATGCTACATATAAAAATTTCTTTAGTGTCAATCCATTTTTTAACTAAGTATAAATAATGGACTTTATGCACGTTGACGTTGTCTTGGGGATCTGGTTTTTATTCCGTATCTTTAAACATATTGAAATTATCGTTTGCTTTTTTCTTAGCCAATGTACTAACGGTTATTTGTTTACAAGATATAATATCGACACCAGGTCAACATAGAGTTCATTAAAAAAAAAATATTAATATTCGACAGTGAATACTATTCACAATTTGATGTCGAGATTAAATGTATGAAGATTGACACTTTGCTTTTGCTTATCCATTTTCGGAAAATTTTCTATCGTTAATTACTATTTTATTGGTATTTTAGCAATATGGCCCGGCGTTACTCGTAGTAAAAGCTGCGCGGTTTTTGTATTTGTTAGCGTAGCCACCGCATATCACTCTGTGCACTGTGTAAAATAAACTTTATCAAAATCTAGATTTATTCAATTATTTTGAGTAGTTTTCAAAATACCTAAACCTAGTACTTTTTTTTAAATTTTTACGTTCATGACTTTACATGCTATTGCGATTGATATTTAAAGTGATGTTTTTGTAAGAAAAAAATTTGTTTTATTAAAATTCCTAAAATTTAAGGATTAAAAAAGCCTTTACGAATATAGCCTTGTAATATCATGTCGATAAAAATGAAGTATTCAGCAACAATAAAAGTAAAATACTTGTCATTGTTGCTTCAATGTCAATGGTGTTGAAAACTTATATTTTTTTAAACGTTTGAAATTTTTTGTATAAAAATTAACCAGTGGGGTGCCAGCTCAGGTGTTGTCGAAGTCATTTGACCACGGCTCACAATGACAAAAACAGTGTTCCCGAATTTTTCTATGGGGATAAAACCCGAACCGTCGCTCGTAGTTTATTCTGCAACTTTAGTGCGACGTCAATTCAACCAAATATATCTTATATAGATTTAAAATTGACATATTAAGTAATACAGATAACTAATATCTAAATAAAGTTCGTTTATCAACGGAAACCTCGCTAACAGAGGAAGATATGCAAACTGCTACGCCTGATTCCGCGTATGTTCCACGTCCGCTCTCCGTACGTGCTTTGCTTTAGTTCAAGATTTTACACGAATCCTCTCCAAATTTCCTTTTATAACAATCGTGCTTCATTTTACTATGTTACAGTATCAGAATTTATCACCTTAAAGAATAGCTGGTTTTAAAACTGTTTCACATCAAAACCACATTTTATTTTTCAACTCAAGATTCTTCAAAACGTTTAAATCAATGACATTTCATTTCGAGGTTTTAAAATACTATTTAAATATTTTCATATTCTTCATCAAAACAGTTAAATGCAAGAAATCTAAATGAAAAAACAAATAAATGAATTTAATTAATAAATAAAAAAATAATCTGAACAAATAATTTAGTAAAATTCACAACTTAATAAACGAAGAAATTGTTTTAAGTAGACGAACTAAACAAGTAAAGATGCGATAAAAAAAAGCTCAAAACACCAAAAGTTTTTTAAATATGAAACTTTAGATCATCGGCTGGACCAAATTTATGTCAAACGTGCTATTTTTAGAAAGTTATAGTGTCGGAATCGGTTATCCTAAAAGCGTAAAATTGTGTTTCTATCATGACTACTAAGTCCCTACACACACCCTTTATAGATGGTTTTAAAGATGTTTCATGACGAAACTCCATTTTATTTAGGTCGTGAGACTTCAAATCGTTTAAACACATTGAAAACTCGAATAGAAATGTTAAAATAATATCTTCATTTTTTCGCATCTGCATAAAAATAGTTAAATGCTTCAAATATATAAATAAGTAATAAAATGAAATAATTTAATTGATAAATAAATGAAATAAGTTTATTGATAAATAAATGAAATAATTTTATTGATAAATAAATGAAATAAGTAAATAGAACACAAATATTTAAGTAAAACAGGCAACTTCATAAAAATAAATGAATAAACTAAATAAAAATTCTAAAATAATAGCACAACAAACACCACGATATATTTTAAAGTCAAATTGATACGAAAAGAACAATATTCCCTCTTTAAATAAAAAAAAGAAAATAGTACTATATTGATAGTAAACGGTAATTGGCTATCAAAATATAGAATAAAATATCGATAGCCAATCACCATTGAGCTCGCTTCGAGATGTGTTCCATTTTCCCGAAATGAGTGGGAAACGCAATTATTCAATTTGCTCGCTTTAACCCGAGCGAAGTTGCTCGTGATAAGGCGAGCACTTTGTAGTGTGGTGCTGAAAATCGTCGAAACGCGAGCGACGCGGCACTTGCCGAATAGCGAGCGACCCATCCACACATGCGTCTTTAGGCGAATATCGAAGGTTTCGTTGCTCGGGATTCGGCGAATACCGCATATGTGGCGCCGGCTTAAGATTGTAATTCTCGATATTTATTAAAAGTGATTTATGAAGGCAGCCTATGTAGGCCAGCATCTGCTCTTTTTATTCACTATACTCATTTTTGAGTACATGTCTTTTTCAAAATTGAAACTTATGTATTCGGAGCTATGATTAGCATTCATGTATTCAAAAATAAAAACCATGAACATGAAAAGACATGTACTCAAAAACGAATACACCATACTTATTTATGAGGATTTTATGATAATTTAAAGGTTTAAGATTTTCATCTTACACACCTCTGATATTAGCTAGGATTTTTTGTAGAGCCAGATTATACTTATAAGTAATAAATCAATCAGATCTTGAAGCAACTGACTGTCTTTATCACAATGATTTTTATAAAGAAAAGGGACCTAGCGGCGGTTATAAGAACTAGGCACATGGGTTCCCTACTTGACAATACTATAAAAGTTAACATAAAACTCAATAGATGTAACTAGCGCTCATTTTAAAGTTGTGTAGCATATATGCTACACTATGCACTGGAGAGTTAAACAAATGAAAAATGTTTTTGTATAAATTTTAACAAAAGAATTATGTTATTAACTTGCCTATTGAACCATATATATTATTTTAGTAGCAAAGATCCCTTTTACAAGTCTCATATGCGACGAATTTCAATATAAAAAAGGGAATTTTCCGGATCATTGGCGAATGTCGTATTTGTGTCTCGGGAATATTAAAGATTTTTTTAAAAATACGTTAAAATATAATTAGTTTCCAAGCAGTTTTTAAACGAGCCGTTGGTAGTGCTACCATCTATGAGTAGAACCGTTAAACTTTTTTATTACCATTTTAGCTATAACATATTCGCTAATCTTCGGGGTGGGGTGAAGGTTATATACTAATTATCGCACGGTCATGTAAGTAATAATATAACCAAGCTAAGCAGTATTAAATAAATATTGTTAATTATTAATAAAATATCTCCGATATTTTAGGTATGAAGATATCTATAACGTTTACAATGAGAATTTATTTAATTGAACAAACATACGAACATTATTTTGTATTCTGTACTAGGAAGTGAACAAAAATTACATGAATAAAACACAATAAAATTGAACATAAATAAAATTGATATTCTTTTCCGCATCCTCTGAGCTGCAATTCTGCCTATTTTCTTTATATAATAATAGGATGGCTTCAGATGATTGTTTCGCATATGTATTTTCACAATAATAGCTACACAATCGGAATCAACCGTAAAAACAATAGTATTTCATGAAATCTGTTCTCCAGTTAAAAAAAGGAAAGAAAAGACTTCTAATTGGACAGAATACAAAAGGTAGGAACAAAAAGTTCTTGAATACCGTACATCGGATTGAGTGCCGACATTTGAGTGGCACACGCACGGTTACAGTTTTCTTTCGTCCCTGAAATCAAAAGAAGCCGCTCCGCCTTTGAGTGAAAGGATGGGGGAGGAATAAATGTAGCTAGGACTGCCGGATGAGAAATGTCGCCAAATTACACAAAAGATATCGCCAAATTTTGTAAAAAAAATGCACTTCGCCACACTGTTAAATATAGCTACTCAAAAATAAGTATAATGTACTCATAAATAAGTATGGTGTACTCATGGCTTTTCATGTTGATGGCTTTTCATTTTTGTGTGCATGGTTTTCGGTTTTGAGTACATGACTTTTCATTTTTGAGTACATGGCTTTTCATTTTTGAGTACACAGCTTTTCATGTTTATGGTTTTTCATTTTTGAGTACATGACTTTTCATGTTCATGGCTTTTCATTTTTGAGTACATGGCTTTTCATGTTGATGGCTTTTCATTTTTGAGTACATGGCTTTTCATTTTTGAGTACATGGCTTTTCATTTTTGAGTACATGACTATTCATGTTCATGGTTTTTCATATTTGAGTAAATGGCTTTTGTTTTTGAGTACATGCCTTTCGGTTTTGAGTACATGGCTTTTCATGTTGATGGCTTTTCCTTTTTGAGGGCATGACTCGTTTTTGAGTACATGGCTTTTCATTTTTGAGTACATGACTTTTTATTTTTGAGTACATGGCTTTTCATTTTTGAGTACGTGGTTTTTCAGTTTTGAGTAAATGGCTTTCGTTTTTGAGTACACGGATGCTTATCATGGCTCCGAATACATAAGTTTAAATTTTGAAAAAGACATGTAATCAAAAACGTGTATAATGAATAAAAAGATGCTGGTCTACATAGGCTACCTTCATAAATGACTTTTAATAAATATCGAGAATTACAATCAAGACTTACCGGGAATCGAACCCAGATCTCAGGTACCTCAGTCCATAGACTGCAGCCAAGGGGCCTACACCATACACCAAAAATAATATCGATTACTGAAAAAGTAATTGCCATAACACTTCAAAATTCTGACCACGACCTGTTGGGAAGTAAATCAATCAAATAGAAAGACACAATTTCTTTCAAGTGCTAAACAAGTTTTTTTATCGAGTGGATAGCCCGTAATTGTGAAGTGATGGGCACGTGTGCTTTTTTGTGTGCAA
The DNA here is from genome assembly GCA_963932185.1 of Troglohyphantes excavatus. NCBI lineage: Eukaryota > Metazoa > Arthropoda > Arachnida > Araneae > Linyphiidae > Troglohyphantes > Troglohyphantes excavatus. Next base: position 28,907,610 of record OZ010678.1, read on the forward strand.
ACATTATTCCCAAACACGCACACAATTTACATTTCGAGTGTACTGTTGGATGGTTTGGTTTTGTTTGGTTTTGTTAATTAACGTCGCACTAGAGCTGCACAGTGGGCTATTGGCGACGGTTCGGGGTCAATCTCGAAGGAAAGGCCCGGGAACACATACACATTCACACACCCATTCATACACACATTCATACATGCACCTCGTTATTTTAGAACCATGGTCAGATGACGAGGAAACACCTGAACTGGCACCCAACGCCTTCAATAGACGTCGGGACTTTGGACCCCGATCAGATTTATCGTGCACCAGTCCCGTATACACGCCAGTATAATTTGTTGGATATCATGGACGACTTTCTAGTATTTTTGTAGCGAAGCTGGCAACCCTCCGATCGCAAGATCACTACTTTTTTACTTTTCTATGTCAAGTCCATTTCCCGGATTCGAACCACCAATCCTCTGATTAGTAGCTGAACGCCTTACCAACTGAGCAACTGGGGCTCCGTGTAGTGTTGGAAGAATGTTGCTTGTTCAAGAATAGTGCATTTGAAGTTTCCTTTTACTAACGTGAAAGTGAGATTTTGAAAATAGTTGTCACTGATGGGTGTCAAAAGTCACTACTTTGAAAACTACTAAAAACTAAACTACTAAAAACTAAACTACTTTTGTCACTATGAAAGGTCATTTTCTAAGTTGAAACTATTTAAAAATACGCATCGGACCACTATGTCAGAAAAGTAAAAAAAATATATATATATTAATGGAGGGGTGTTTTTATACTAACCAGCAGTTGGGGGCCCCGCCCTACATAATCAGCATACGGACCTACTAACCCTAAATCCGTCTCTGGTCAAAATTAATAGTTAATAATACACAGGCAATTCGAGCCCCAGTTGGTAAGGCGACCCCCTGCTAATCAGGGGATTGGTGGTTCGTATCCGTGCGATGGACTTGGCATAGAAAAGTAAAAAAGTAGTGATCTTGCGATCGGAGGATTGCTAGCTTCGCTACAAAAATACTAGAACGTCGTCCAGAATATCCAACAAATTATACTGGCGTGTATATGGGACTGGTGCACGATACATCTGATCGGGGTCCAAAGTCCCGACGTCTATTGAAGGCGTTGGGTGTTTCCTCGTCATCTGACCATGGTTCTAAAATAACGAGGTGCATGTATGAATGTGTGTGTGAATGTGTATGTGTTCCCGGGTCTTTCCTTCGAGATTGACCCCGAACCGTCTCCAAAAGCCCACTGTGCAGCTCTAGTGCGACGTTAATTAACAAAACAAAACCAAACCAACCAAACCAAACCACAGGCAATTCATTCAAATGTATTAACATTAAATGGACAATGCTAATAATAGAACATTATATAAAAATAAGTATATACTTTTATTCAGGCTCCCTCAGAAAATGAATCCTGACGTCATCACTGTTTATTACGTGTCATACTCAAGGTGTAGAGAAGATTAAAATCCCCAAACGGGCAGGGGCTCCGTTGGCCCAGTGGATAAAGGCCTTCAGCTGGTAATCACAGGATTGTTGAGTTTGAGCCCGTGCGATGGACTCGATAAAGAAAAATACAAAAGTATTGATCATGCGATCGGAGGGTTGCCAGCTTCGCTAAAAAAGTACCAGAAAGTCGACCAGAACATCCAACAAATTATACTGGTGTGTATACGAGACTGGTTCACGATAAATATGATCGGTGTCAAATGTCCTGACGCCTATTGAGGTGTTGCCCGCTCAGGTGTTGCCCTCGTCATCTGACTATAGTTCAAAAATACGAGGTATTACCCTCGAGACAGGCCCCGAACCGTTGCCAATAGCCCAATGTGCAGCTCTAGTGTGACGTTAATTAACCAAACCAAACCTAATAATATCCAAAAAATTATACTGGCGTGTATACGGAACTGGTTGCACGATAAATCTGGAAGGGGTCCAAAGTCCTGGCGCCTATTGAGGTTGCGTTGGGTGCCAGCTCAAATGTTGTCCTCGTCATCTGACCATGATCCAAAAATACGAGGCATTGTTCCCGGGTGTTTCATTCGGGATAAGTGCCGAACCGTCGCCAATGCATAACGTATAGATAGCTCTTGTGCGACGTTAATTAACCAAACACGAAACAAAAAAAAAATGCCAAACCAGCGATGTTTCGCCAAAAGTCGCCAATAGTAACTCCAACTGCAAGCCTTTCCGTGAAGTCATTATTCAGAAAATGGTTTTTCGGAAAGTAAGTTTTAGTTGGAAAATGACAACTGACGCATGTTGACAGATAGAGCGGGTCTGTTGACAGTCAGGCACAGGTGGTAGAAAGACAGCCATTAGCTTTCATGTGGTTCGTATTCGCCGACCCAACTCAATGCTTATTCGTGTTATTTTTTTTTCTCCCCGGCTTGCAAGGTCTTGGGTCGGTATTGCAGGTGGTTATTTGAGTAGAATATTTTTGGCCTGGTTTTGCGCCATGATGAAATTTACAAACCGAACCTAAAAGTAAAGATTCTTGCTTTTGGTTATTGACATTTAAAGTAATTTGCCACATAGTAATTTGGCCTGGTTTTGCGTTATTACGAAGCTTACAAACCAAATCTAGAAGTAAAAATTATTTTTGGTAATTGACATTTAAAGTAATTTACCATAAAGTAATTTGGCCTGGTTTTGCGCCATGATGAAATTTACAAACCAAACCTAAAAGTAAAGATTCTTGCTTTTGGTTATTGACATTTAAAGTAATTTGGGATGGTTTTGCGCCATTATGAAGTTTACAAACCAAATCTAAAAGTAAAAATTCTTGCTTTTGGTTATTGACATTTAAAGTAATTTTGCCTGGTTTTGCGCCATTATGAAGTTTACAAACCAAACCTAAAAGTAAAGATTATTGCTTTTGGTTATTGACATTTAAAGTAATTTGCCATAAAGTAATTTGGCCTGGTTTTGCGCTATTATGAAGTTTACAAACCAAATATAAAAGTAAAGATTCTTGCTTTTGGTAATTGAGATTTAAAGTAATTTACCATAAAGTAATTTGGCCTGGTTTTGCGCCATGATGAAATTGACAAACCAAACCTAAAAGTAAAGATTCTTGCTTTTGGTTATTGACATTTAAAGTAATTTGCCATAAAGTAATTTGGCCTGGTTTTGCGCCATGATGGCGTTTACAAACCAAATCTAAAAGTAAAAATTCTTGCTTTTGGTTATTGACATTTAAAGTAATTTTGCCTGGTTTTGCGCCATTATGAAGTTTACAAACCAAACCTAAAAGTAAAGATTCTTGCTTTTGGTTATTGACATATAAAGTAATTTGCCATAAAGTAATTTTGCCTGGTGTTGCGCTATTATGAAGTTTACAAACCAAATATAAAAGTAAAGATTTTTACTGTTGGTTATTGACATTTAAAGTAATTTTCCATAAAGTAATGTGATTTAGCTTTGCGCCATTATGAAGTTTACAAGCCAAATCTAAAAGTAAAGATTCTCGATTTCGGTTATTGACAATTAAAGTAATTTGCCATAAAATAATTTGGCCTTGTTTTGCGCCATTATAAAATTAAGAAACCAAATATAAAAGTAAAAATTTTTTCGGTTATTGACATTTAAAGTAATTTTCCATAAAGTAATTTGGTCTGACTTTGCGCCATTATGATCTTTAGATACCAAATTTAAAGTAAAAATGGTTTTTGGTTATTCACATTTAAAGTAATTTTCCATAAAGTAATTTGGTCTGACTTTGCGCCATTATGATCTTTAGATACCAAATCTAAAAGTAAAAATGGTTTTTGGTTATTCACATTTAAAGTAATTTTCCATAAAGTAATTTGGTCTGACTTTGCGCCATTATGATCTTTAGATACCAAATTTAAAGTAAAAATGGTTTTTGGTTATTCACATTTAAAGTAATTTTCCATAAAGTAATTTGGTCTGACTTTGCGCCATTATGATCTTTAGATACCAAATCTAAAAGTAAAAATGGTTTTTGGTTATTCACATTTAAAGTAATTTTCCATAAAGTAATTTGGTCTGGCTTTGCGTCATTATGAAGTTTACGAACCAAACCTACAAGTTGAGTTGGTTTCGCTTTTGGTAATTGACATTTGAAGTCATTTGTCATAAAAAATCTATAATAATAATAAAAGAAATATGTGCATAGCAAAAAAGATACTTCTTCTACGTATAAATAGCTGAATGTTTATATTCCCCCAAGATTTATATTCCCCTATTTATCCCCAAGATGTGTACTTAGGGACTATTTATCCCCAAACACTGGGGAAAAACGATTTGAAGTTTTCGTTCTTTGAAAACATACCTTTCAACCAGCATAAATTCTCAAATAACTTATTAAAAAACATAGATACAGTTCTAGAAGTTTGCAAGCGTATCTAGAAGATTCCAAACTATAGTTTAATAAATAAAAAAATCGTGTTACAATTTTTTAGGTACTGTGTATATCAAAAGTCTATCCCAAGCCATTTCATTAGGAACTTTGATTCATATACTGTAATGATGAAATATATATATATATATATATATATATATATATATATATATATATATATATATATATATATATATATATATATATATATATATATATATATATATATATATATATATATATATATATATATATATATATATATATATATATATATATATATATATATATATATATATATATATATATATATATATATATATATATATATATATTTATATATATATATATATATATATATATATATATATATATATATATATATATATATATATATATATATATATATATATATATATATATATATATATATATATATATATTGAATTTTTAATCAAAACGTATATTTTGTCTGTATAAACATTATAAATAAATAAACATGTTATTACATTCTTAACGATTGTGAATACAAATATAATGTTATTTATTTCCTTATAGCAAAATGACTATTATTTTTTATCCACTTAAAATTAGCATTTTATTTAGTTGTAAAATAACAAAAGCTACATGAATTAGCACACGTTAGTTTATAACGTTGAAATGCGAAGCAAAAGTCAAAAGTTTATATTTGAAGATGCGACATAAAGAAGAGAATACTATATTATATTTACATATGCTGTTAAAAGTAAATATTTTAGATAAATATATCAATCCTCAACTTGAAAAAAAATGGAAAAGCCCGCTAATTCAAACTCTAGCAAATAAACAGGAAATGTAAACTCATAAATATATGCAGTTGATCTAGATGTTGAGTTTTCCTTTTAATGTTATAACAATGCAAACAACAAAATTGTCAGTATATTTGTCTGATTAACGTTACTAATAAAACCATACAACATTAATTACGTTATTATGATTCAGATACAATTTTTATACATACACCCCAAGAGTAGGACTAATACCAATCATTAACATAAGAAACAAAATATACTGCATATTTACCTCATCAAACAAAGAGCGGGAAATATACAAAAACGAAAAAAGTGAACGTTCGTATTCATAATTTGATAACAACTCTGCACTTTCCCTTTGTTATCAAGCGACACGAAAAGAAATCACAGAGCAAACGCGACTCTCTTTGCAGAAGTTGTAATCTTCAATTAAACTGTCGCCAAACCCTGGGGGTCCAGGTCCATTGAAGTCAGCATTAACGAACCTAATAGAAAAGCAGCGCTTTGTTCGATTTGGCGAGTTTACTTTGCGCGCCAAGAAATAAAAACGACAGCGCGAGTATATCTACCGATGGGACTTCACTTTCAAATTGCAACTAGTTGGAAAACAGTAAAAGTTATCTTTAATGAGGTGGAGAATATTCGGGGTTGATTCTGTTTCCCCCTAAAGGGACTTAGGATGAGATAGACAATTATGTTCCTCTATTAAAGAGGACTTGGAAATAACATAATAAATGTAATGTGATTTCTAGATACCAATTAGGTATATCGGTGTTTTGAAAGGGTATTTTTTTAAGGTATGTTAAGTCTTTGAAAAGATCGCAATGTACATGTGTGTAAGATTAGTGCGAAAGATGGAGTGAAAGTTGTTTGCTGAAAGAATTGGGCTTTGTTAAATTAGGAATATTTTAGTAAGGATAGACGCATATATTTCAGAAGTGAATATGTGTTAGTTTAATACGAAATAACTAACATGCCAGTGCGATAATTATCCTAAGAACAACCTTCTTCTCCCCACACACATTGTTGTAACTACTCATAGATGACACTCCGTGCAAAGAATTCTACCCATAAGAGGCAGCACTACCAAAGGCTCGTTTAAAACCTGCTTGGAAACTAATTAAACTAATTTAAAACAACAACAAAACTTTAATATTCATGAGACAAAAGTAAGATATGTTACTGCTCCGGAAACTTCCCTTTCTTTTATCCCTTTCTTCCATACTTTCGGAAACTTCCCTTTCTTTTATCCCTTTCTTCCCTACTTTCGGAAAATTCCCTTTCTTTTATCCCTTTCTTCTCTACTTTCGGAAAATTTCCTTTCTTTTATCCCTTTCTTCGCTACTTTCGGAAAATTTCCTTTCTTTTATCCCTTTCTTCTCTACTTTCGGAAAATTCCCTTTCTTTTATCCCTTTCTTCTCTACTTTCGGAAAATTCCCTTTCTTTTATCCCTTTCTTCGCTACTTTCCGGAAAATTCCTTTTCTTTTATCCATTTCTTCCCTACTTTCCGGATAATAACCTTTCTTTTATCCATTTCTTCCCTACTTTCCGGAAAATTTCCTTTTCTCCAATGTTAAGATCCGTTGCGTGTGAGACCAGTAAAGGGGATCTTTACTTCTCATATAATATATACTAGGAGGTTCTGTTCCCTGCTCCGATCTGCTAGATGTAAAATAAAAATTATGAATTTCTTCATTTCACCCTACTGGAGATGCCTCCTCCCCTACACACATTCGTTGTAACTAGTCAAAGATGAAACTCCGTTCAAATAATTCTACTACGCAGCACTACCAACGGCGAGTTTAAAAACTGCTCAGAAATTAATTACACTCATTTAAAACAAAAATAACTTTAATATTCATGAGATAAAAGTACAATTCGTCATTGCTCCAGAAAATTCCCTTTCTGTTATCCCTGTCTTCCTTACATTCCGGAAAATTCCCTTTTTTTTTATCCCTTTCTTCCCTACTTTCCGGAAATTTCCCTTTCTTTTATCCCTTTCTTCCCCACTTTCCGGAAAAATCCCTTTCTTTCTTCCCTATTTACTGGAAAATCCCCTTTCTTTTATCCCTTTCTTCCCTACTTCCCGGAAATTTCCCTGTCTCACATGTTAAGATCCGTTGTGTGTAAGACCAGTAAAAGGGATCTTTACTACTATAAAAATATATGAGCCTCTGTCACCTGCTCCGATGACGCTCCACAGTGCTAGAAATAAAATAAAAATGTTGAATTTCTTCATTCCATCCTACTGGAGATGCCTTGTTCTTGCCCCTACGTCTTCAAATGTTTTCGCTTGCAATTAACCTTATTTCTGCAGCTGGAAAAAAAATAGCCAAATTTTAGAGCCAATTACCCAGTTTATGTCCTGTTGGCTCCTTTCTTCGGACAACAAGTCTCGTAACAAAAAGAGGGACAGTAAAGAAATGGGCTTTATTGTGTCCGCGCAGTTTGAGAGTTACTGCTTCCTGAACGTTTAAGCTTTTTATTTACTGGGGTGCAGTTACCGGACTTCTTTATGGGATCCCGCGAATTGTCTCGATGTTTGTGTATTTTAGTCTGTGAGGAAGAAAACTAGTTTTCGGCATTAACAGGAGCTCTTTGGATATTGGATTTGATATTATCTACATCAACCACAATTAATGGATATAAAAATGCTTGGAAAAAATTACGGTCGATCACTGGTAATTCGTATTTTTTTGGGGGGTTGGTTTGGTTAATCAACGTCGCATTAGAGCTGCACAGTGGGCTATTGGCGACGGTTTGGGGTCTATGTCGACACGGAAAGTCCCGGGAACACATACACATTCATACACAAATTCATACATGCACCTCGTTATTTTAGAATTTTTTTGGTTTTGTTTTGTTAATTAACGTCGCACTAGAGCTGCACAGTGGGCTATTGGCGACGGTTCAGGGTCAATCTCGAAGGAAAGACCCGGGAACACATACACATTCACAGACATATTCATACACCTCGTTATTTTAGAACCATGGTCAGATGACGTGGAAACACCTGAACTGGCACCCAACGCCTTCAATAGACGTCGGGACTTTGGACCCCGATCATATTTATCGTGCACCAGTTCCGTATACACGCCAGTATAATTTGTTGGATATTCTGGACGACTTTCTAGTATATTGTAGCGAAGCTGGCAACCCTCCAATCACAAGATCACTACTTTTTTACTTTTCTATGTCAAGTCCATTTCACGGATTCGAACCACCAATCCTCTGATTCGTAGCTGAACTCCTTACCAACTGAGCAACTGGGGCTGCGTTATTTTAGAACCATGGTCAGATGAAGAGGAAACACCTGAACTAATATTTTTTGGGGAGTTGTTTTGGTTAATTAACGTTGCATTAGAGCTGCATACTGGGCTATTGTCGACAATTCGGGGCCTACTTGATGGTTTTTGGTTTGATTATTGAACGTCACACTACTGCTGCGCAGTGGGCTATTGGCGACGGTTCGGGGCCTATCTCGAAGGAAAGACCCGGGAACGATGCCTCGTATTTTTGAACCATTGTCAGATGACGAAGACAACACCTGAGCTGGCACCCGACGCAACCTCAATGGGCATCAGGACATTGGACCCCGATCAGATTTATCGTGCATCAGTCCCGTAAACACGCCAGTATAATTTGTTGGATGTTCTGGACGACTTTCCAGTATTTGTGTGGCGAAGCTGGCAATCCTCCGCAAGACCACTACTTTTTTACTTTCCTTGTCAAGTCCATCGCACGGGTCATCATCTGATCATTTTTCTAAAATAGCAGGTGTATGTATGAATCTGTGTGTGAATGTGTATGTGTTCCCGGGTCTTTCCTTCCAGATAGACCCGCAACTTTCGCCAATAGCCCATTGTGAAGCTCTAGTGCGACGTTAATTAACCAAACCAAACTAAACCAAACCATCGCACGGATTCAAAATAGCAATCCTCTGATTACTAGCTAAACGCCTTTATCCACTGGGCCACTGGAAGCAATATCTTCAAGGAAATACCTGGAAACAATGCTTCATATTTTTAAACAATGGTCAGATGGCGAGGACAACATTTGATTGGGTCTAAAGTCCTAACGCCTATTGAAGGCAAATTCTAGGTTTTCATTAAAATGGCTTTTAATTTATACATTGAAGCAAAACGTTGTATAGACCTTAATATATTCGAAAAGTGGAAAATATCCTAATTTAATTCAGTTATAATTTATTTTATGAAAACATTTTGAAATACATTAAACTTTTTTTTTTTAATTCAAAACAGTTATTCTTATTTATAATTTATATAAAAAAAATACTTGCACAATGAAAAAAAATTGGTAAACCTAAAAAAAATACAAAAACTCTGCTAATGAAAGGATAAATGAATTTCTTAGAATTCTATACAGATAATTCAAAAACTAAAATTTCAAGGCTTTGGAATGTTTATTAAACTACAATGAAAACTTAATTTGCATAGTGGAAAGGCTATTATAATATTGAACTTAATATGAAGTTTTTTATAAGCCTTAAAAATTGCTAATAAAAAATTTAAAAAGACAAAAATTATTTTTTAGAGTAAACTAATTTTAGCAGAAGTATTTGATATAAACTATTGAAATATTTAAAATTTCATTAAGCTTCTCCAAGATTTTTTTGGTCAGAGATTTTTTTTTACTGGTAGTAATATAATTGAATAAAATAGAAAAAAAATTGAAAACTTGTTTCGAAATAATTCTTAAAAAGGTTTTTCGGCTACATAATAATTAACTGCACAAAAACTGTATCTAAAAATTAAATAAATTATTTTTAAAGAATATTATAATTAAATTATGCAAAACGTGACAGTTCTTTTTATTTCAACGAGACAATTTTAATATGCCTCACTGGGGTACTTAATTTTATTTCATAAATGACATTTTGAAAATCTTTCAGAAAGTCAAACTAAGTTTTTTTATGTTTAAACTTTGTTTAAAAAATATGAAATAAACTAATTTTATTTTTGGTTGAAATATTCTAAAGAAAGAAGCCATTAATAAATCATAATTTGTTTTCTAAAAAAACATATTTTTAGTCATATTTAATATTTTTCAAACTGCATATCGCTATCATTCCTTTTATTAGAAAATTAAAATACATTTTGTCAAGAAAATATTTGTAATTTTTATCAGTGAACATTAGGTATAAAATATCTACATACCATCCTCATATAAAAATCCATTTAATTGTAAACGAATATATTTCAATGCTAATTTTTAATTGAAACTTTAAGATACTGTTTTTCTAAATGAAAACTCATAGTTTACAGTGGTTAATCGCACCTGAAATCTATAATTGACAATTTCGTAGTATGAAAGTTAGTAAAGTAGCATATCAATACAAGTATAGTCCTTGTCATAAGACTGTGTTTATAATTACAAAGCAATGTTCCCTTCCAATTGTATCGATATTTGTTTATGGCTAAAACTACCAATTTTTATATTTAATTATATATATTTTATATATTTTAATTATTTGAGTATATTATTTATACTGTCTAATTACTAGTAAAGTAACTTTGGACACTGCGTTAGAGGAGTTCTTAAAATTATTTTATATTATTATTTATTTCTTTAAGTTTTACAGTATTGTACTTCTTCCCCGTAGTAAGAAAGGAACATGTAAGGTTCCAACTTAGACATTATCCTGAATCGTCATCAATAGCCCATTTTGAAATTATTATATCTACTACTGCTCCATTTGTTTTGCCCCTACCTTAAAACAAATAGATTGTCCATCAAATCAAAACGTTTACCGATCTATTATTTATAACCATCTAGTAACTATTAAAACTATGGTACACAAACATTTTTTATACTTTTACAGTTATCACTCTCTCCTTATACTCAAACCCATTAATAATTACTATTAACCAAACCTGACCGTTTTCATTAACTATTTCTCTGGATAATCCAATCTAACTAAACGATACCATACTAAGAAAGTCAACTTCTTTCTCTGTTTGCCCGTAGTTTCTATGGGACATCACCAACAAAAGGTCCAAACCCCTGGTGGTCCAGTATAAGGGCTTTTAATCCAGAATGGTCCAAGGGACTTCTGACAGTTGGGCGCTGAGGTCTTCTTTTGGCAATTCTCAAGAGGTCGTTTCTTTTGCCTTTTGTTCTGAATGAAAACAATTCCCGGTCAAGATTTTCGCATGAATGGAAAATACTGGTATTTAATCTAAAAGATAAGAGTGCCGCTTTTTTTTTATTTAGGTTTAGAGAGGTGGATAAGTAAAATTTTATCTTAAAACAATTTTTTTTCTTGGAAACTGGTATTTATACTAATTATTAGTCATTACTGGTATTTAATTTTGGATTAAATACCAGGTATAAAATACTGGTATTTAATCGAAAAGGTAGAGTGCCGCTTTTTTTATTTAGGTTTAGAGAGGCATAGAGTAATGATACAAATAGAGGGGAAAAATGCTGATTTCCGTGTGTCCATCATTGAAACCAAATGATATGTGGAAATGCCAATTCATTCATGCCTTGGCGACTTTAAGAACTAAACGAGATCGAAGTATTGTAATATGGTTTTGTGTTTAATTTTGTATTTAAATATCGTTTTTTTTTAACGAGTGGCACAATTTAAGGGAGTTTAACAGATATATTAAGGAGATTTTTCTTACGTTGTAGTTTTGAAATAATTGCATTACGTTTTTATGTAAAAAATTTACCCTAAGCGAAGTTCTTTCAATTGTTATTTTGTATACTTCAATAAGAAAATATGAACAATAAAATCTGAGAAATATAAAGAGTTTTGCTTCTTCGAGTATTGAACACAAATAAAATATATTCGTTTCGTTAATGAAGAGGAAATATTTAGCGCATATTGTTTGAAAATAAGTAAATACGTACATATATGTTAAGAAGTTGAATACGGGCAGAACTCCTTATCACCAAAAAAGAAGAAAGTGCGCCAAATTTGAAACTCCTGCAGCTCGTCTGAACGCCAAATGTGGCAGCGCTATAACCACGTGATGTTGGTTTTTCTTTTCAATGTTGACACCGCGGCCTTACGAGAGTCTGGTATTGAAGGCGCTCTCTATTTAATATTACAACTCTCTGTAGAGAGGTGGATAAGTAAAATTTTATCTTAAAACAATTATTTTTTTCTTGGATACTGGTATTTATACTAATTACTATTCATTATTGGTATTTAAGTTTGGATTAAATACCAGGTATAAAATACTGGTATTTATTCCAAAAGGAAGAATGCCGCTTTTTTTATTTGGGTTTAGAGAGGTGGTAAAGTAAAATTTTATCTTAAAACAATTTTTTTTCTTGGATACTGGTATTTATACTAATTACTATATTTTACTCATATTAAGTTTGTATTAAATACCAGATATAAAATACTGGTATTTAATCGAAAAGGAAAAATGCCGCGTTTTTATTTGGGTTTAGAGAGGTGGTAAAGTAAAATTTTATCTTGAAACAATTACTTTATTTTCTTGGATACTGGTATTTACATTAATTACTAGTCATTACTGGTATTTAAGTTCGGATTAAATACCAGGTATAAAATACTGGTATTTAATCTAAAAGGTAGAATGCCGTTTTTTTAATTTAGGTTTAGAGAGTGAATAAATAAAATTTTCTGAAAGCAATTCTTCTTTTTTCTTGGATACTGGCATTTATACTAATTACTGGTTTTTAAGTTTGGATTAAATACCAGGTATAAAATACTGGTATTTAATGCAAAAGATAGATACAGCCTTTTTATTAAGGTATATAAAGGTGAATAAGTAAAATTTTATCATAAAGCAATTCTCCTTTTTTCTTGGATACTGGTATTTATACTAATTTACAGTATAAATTACTGGCATTTAAGATAGGATTAAATACCAGGCATGAAATATTGGTATTTAATCCAAAAGGCATAATGCCACTTTTTTTTATTTAAGTTTACAGAGGTGGACAAGTAGAATTTTCTTAAAGTAATTCTTCTTTTTTCTTGGATACTGGTATTTATACTAATTACTAGTAAAGATTACTGATATTTAAGTTTGGATTAAATATCAGGTATAAAATATTGGTATTTATCTAAAAGGTAGAATGCCGCTTTTTTTTGCCTAACAACTTGAACAAAGCGACCTGACAAACTTAAAATTGTTGTTCAGAAGATGTTTTTCTACATTAGTTGATGTCGATTGCTTAATTGGAAAGTGAATTAATACAACTCAATTATCTTACTTCCCATTTTTTGGTTCACCTTTTTTAACATTTCTTATGTTTATAACTTCTTCACGTCGCCCTAGTAGTACAACGGATAAGGTAGTGGTCTGCGGTGCCTGAGGATCTGGTCCGATTTTCGGTAATTCGTTTTTGTAATTGTTGATATTTATTGTAAGGGATTTATGAAGATTGCCTATATTTTCTAGTATATGTTCTTTTTACTCGTTTTTGAGTATATGTCTTTTTCAAAAATGAAACTTATCTATTCAGAGCTATGATAAGCATCGAATGTACTCAAAAGTGAGTACATTATACTTATTTTTAAGTATATATTTTTAAAATGCGTGCGGCATTCCTATTGGCTGATGCTTGTGACGTCCTTAAACTGTAAAACTATCCGCAATTGTCATAAATATGGACTTATTGGTAGTATTTCGTTCGTCCCTCTACTAACCAGACTGAAGACGTTTTAGATCAAAAGTGATCCTCACCGTTTTTTGTTTGGCCCCTTATATAGAAAGACGCAAACGTTTGAAAAAATGCATTCCATTTGCAAATATTTTCAGCTCTCTTTTGTTATAAATATTAGATTGTTGTGTGTGTGTAACTTCTTCATAGAAGTTCGAATTTGTTTTGTGGAATCACCCAGCATTTCTTCTGAACGTTAAAATTTTTAAATGCCAGCTTTCTAAAAGTTTGCATTTGTGAAATATATATATTTCTGGGAGGATTTAGTCGTTATGATTTTTTTATTAAATATTTTTACATAATTTATTTTTTTTAAAAACTGGTATCATATATTTAATAATTTATATTTTTAAACAAACATTATTGAATATTTTTATGTCATTTCTTTATTTTCCAAACCCTTATTTTATAAATATTTGTACAAAATATTTTTCCTACCTTCCAAATAAAATCCAACAAAACACCAATATTACGTCATGACCCCTTGGAGGGGTGGAATGGAGATGTCATGCGTGACATTTGCGTGACGTAAGAGAGGGGGTAAAGCATTTGCGTGACATAGCAAAAGTCCGTAGAGAAAAATACGTTGAATCTTTCGCAAACTTTGATATAAGTAATTATTTATAGAAATCACTATATTCCAATGGTATATTTGATAAAATACACACATGATATAAGTAATTCTTTATAGAAATCACTATATTCCAATGGGTTATTTGATGAAATACACACATGATATAAGTAATTCTTTATAGAAATCACTATATGCTAATGGGATATTTGATAAAATACACACATGATATAAGTAATTCTTTATAGAAATCACTATATTCTAATAGGATATTTCATAAAATACACACAGCAAAGCAATTTTGATGACTGCTTTGTAACCACAATAAATTATTGTGACAGCAGAAGCCGGGGGCGGGTAAGGCGCTATCGTGACGATTTGTGACATTGGGGAATGGGATGTATAAAATGATTAAAAAATAGCGTGACATAATAAATGTATGTTCTTTTATTACATCCTCACCTACAACATTTCATCCAACATCCACTATATATATATACAAAGCAAAGGATGCAATAAACCGTACAAACCCCAACCATACAGCATTACCCCAAACCATAATGATATGCATGCCCGGCAATTAACCGCCCCAAACTGGTTCCTTTCATGAAAACGTTTCTTCGTATTCCGAGTCCAATAGACAAAAAGGAACTTTCTAGGGATTGGCGGTCGCCAAAGGAGCCGGATGTGATCACTCATCCCATAGTCTTTCTATAGTGTGAAATGAATATGGGTGGAATCCGCGGATTATGGGCTGGATGGTTCAGCGATCGGACAAATGAGTATGAATCGCACGGGTTGTGGGTTTATGGAGTTGTGAGTTTTGGATCGCATCCGCTTGGTGGGGCTAATGAGGGTGTGTTGGAGGATGACAGACCGGCGCATTTTATTGGGTGAGGGCGAATTTTTGATTGAGGATGCTTCGGAAGTTATAGATTTAATTGAAGTCCTCTCAGCTGAGAGTTAAGGCGTTCAGCTACTAATCCGAGGATTGGTGGTGCGAACCCGTGCGATGGAACATACAAAGAAAAGTAAAAAAGTAGTGATCTTGTGA